>JBAIZL010000003.1:32603716-32896216 GCA_036971475.1 Prosapia bicincta
GGGTCTAGTACCAGGCCCTGTCCAAGGAAGCAATAAATATCTAATCATATATTACACAACTAATCCTTTTGGGTCTAGTACCAGGCCCTGTCCAAGGAAGCAATAAATATCTAATCATGTATTACACAACTAATCCTTTTGGGTCTAGTACCAGGCCCTGTCCAAGGAAGCAATAAATATCTAATCATATATTACACAACTAATCCTTTTGGGTCTAGTACCAGGCCCTGTCCAAGGAAGCAATAAATATCTAATCATGTATTACACAACTAATCCTTTTGGGTCTAGTACCAGACCCTGTCCAAGGAAGCAATAAATATCTAATCATATATTACACAACTAATCTTTTTGGGTCTAGTACCAGGCCCTGTCCAAGGAAGCAATAAATATCTAATCATATATTACACAACTAATCCTTTTGGGTCTAGTACCAGGCCCTGTCCAAAGAAGCAATAAATATCTAATCATATATTACACAACTAATCCTTTTGGGTCTAGTACCAGGCCCTGTCCAAGGAAGCAATAAATATCTAATCATGTATTACACAACTAATCCTTTTGGGTCTAGTAGTAGGCCCTGTCCAAGGAAGCAATAAATATCTAATCATATATTACACAACTAATCCTTTTGGGTCTAGTACCAGGCCCTGTCCAAGGAAGCAATAAATATCTAATCATATATTACACAACTAATCCTTTTGGGTCTAGTACCAGGCCCTGTACAAGGAAGCAATAAATATCTAATCATATATTACACAACTAATCCTTTTGGGTCTAGTACCAGGCCCTGTCCAAGGAAGCAATAAATATCTAATCATGTATTACACAACTAATCCTTTTGGGTCTAGTACCAGGCCCTGTCCAAGGAAGCAATAAATATCTAATCATATATTATACAACTAATCCTTTTGGGTCTAGTACCAGGCCCTGTCCAAAGAAGCAATAAATATCTAATCACATATTACACAACTAATCATTTTGGGTCTAGTACCAGGCCCTGTCCAAGGAAGCAATAAATATTTAATCATGTATTACACAACTAATCCTTTTGGGTCTAGTACCAGGCCCTGTCCAAGAAAACAATAAATATCTAATTAGGTACTTCACAACTAATTCTGTTAGATCTAATATCATGTTCTACTCGTAATAAGGAAAGCAATAAATATATAATACGATATCACACAAACTATTTTGATGGGTCTAGTACCAGGCCCTGTTAAATGAAGCAATAAATATCTAATCAGGTGTTACAAAATTAACCCTGTTTTATAAAATCGATGGTTGCTTTCAGGCATTTATTTCTTGGCCTGTATGTGACATATAGTTTTACGTTTATCAGTTGAAATATTGAAAATCGACTCAAAAATAAAGATTCTAGATCCAAGATTGCAGACTTTCAGACGTTACATTGTTCACTCTCGCGGTGCCTACGCGACCTCTCTAGCACAGTTACCCGTATTGATTGTGCTGCTCATTATGAAGATACGTGCCTGAAGTCCAGTTGGTAAGACACCCCTCGTAGTAATTGGCCCTTAACTTTTTTCAATGCAGTATGTAAATTAAAATGAAATTAGGAAGCGCTCAATGCCGGAAGAAAACTGTCGCACCTTTGGAAGAAACAGACTTGATAGTTCACTGAAATATGTTAGCTTAGCACTATTATTTTAAACTGTACCTGATCCCACTTTAATAAACGCGTCGTTTCCAACCCGACATAAATTCTGTACCCACTTTAGCGATATCACTTAAATATAAGAAATGTCATAAATTCGATGTTTATTTAGATGAGGTTATAAAAAGTACACTTTTTAACGTTGGTGTGTTATAAGCAGACCTAATCAAGGTGCCTAGTACACCTTACACTAAGGTACATCTACAGGGTACCTAGGTAATTTTAGGTGTTTTCTAGTTTTAAGGGGATCGGCCAGTATGACTTCTAAAGACAGGAAGATAGGATTCTTAATATCCTACTGGGTAGGATTAAGTAAAGACATAAACTTTCTTGGACGAAATGATCGCTTGGTGAATGATCCGGAGGAGATTATGACATCACGTTAGCTGGGTCGTTTACATGCAGTAGATCTGCTCTGAACCGGGGTCATTCTGAATTCGTACATGAAACATCGCTTCGTCAGTAGTCGCTTAGTGAACGTTCCATCCTGCACTTTATTCTGAATCAAGTTCGCTGTCAACGTTTTAAACATCCTGTGTATCTTTGTCCGAGTTTATGTATATTTAATTTCCTCTAATTATATTAGACGAAGTTGATTCGTGATATCAACTGCGATTGATGGCGCTTTCTTTCTTAACATTTTATTAATAACTGTCGCATGGATGAGATATGAGGAGTAAAACGAAGCATACGTTTCATAGAAGTTTAATTTTGCAATACTTCAGAGGCTAAGGCAATACAGAGCTAAGAGTATGTCATTTTTTAATCCAAACGTTGCCAGAATCAATCTAATAAAACGTGTTTTCCTAGTTCTTCCTGGCGCATGCAAGAAGAGGTTCCAATCAACTGCGTCATTTATCATCTACATTTTACGATCATAAATGCCCTATGTTCACACGTTAATTTGGGAATGTTTGATTAGACATATGACTGGAGATCACCGGTGTTGTAACACTGTACACGGCACCAATCCACGTCAGATGAAACAATCACAGATCGGGTGGGCATTCCCAAACAACCTCTACTTACGATTTGGCAATTAAGCTCGGTCATAAGTACACCTCTATTACGGTTTGATCCAAGGGGATACAATTGTTTTTGTCAAACAATGTAATTCGGAACAGGTAACGTTTCACATGTGGCTGTGGTTGTCGTCAGCTAGCATGGCGAGCGATGCCCTCGCTTGCGGCAGATGCGAGTGTGTTGTTGGTAAACAGTTGACCGTTAAAAAGCAGTTTTCTCGCCGCCACGGGTATGTTCCTAACGCGAAAAACACATAAAAACAATTTCTGAAGCCGTTTGTATGTCGTGCATAATTTGACCTCAATGGCTGAAGAACGTTTTGAGTTTTTCAAGCGCACACAAACCCATGTAACATTTTATATATATAAAGATTAATTACAGCGGGACATTTTTAAACGATTTTAATTGAATAATATTAAGAAATGTTTACTAAATCTTCTGAATTTAGTTGAACTGGCGTTATTTTCACATTAAAACTACTTATATTGAATACGTAAAAATGTTTCATTGCGGAATATTTTATTGTCAATCGATAAATTGGTCACTTTATCAGTTTAATTCTATTCTTTCTAAACGACCTTCAATGGACTTATGTCAAAATGGCGTACTTAGTTAAATTCTGACAAATATCTAGGTAAAACATTTTTACGTTTTTCATTTAGCAATCCTGATCCAACTTAAGTGAGCTCGAATCGTGCCACGACGGGATTGGTCGATCGTTGGAAGCGAGAATGCGGGGGAACTTAGTAATAGGCCTACAACGTTTATTAATAAGGAACTATAACCAATAATTCATTACTAATTATTATTATTATATTAATATTATTATTATTATTATCATCATTATTGCTATTAATGTATATTACTAATTATGTAATTACTAATTATGCATTAAAGCACTGCTAATAATGCAGAAACCTCTGAAGATTATTATAACATTAATGAAATGCACAAAATGTTTTAGTTTATAAAATTATAAAGTAGCTTGTGTGACTTCGCAGTGGCGGAGCGTGATATTGCCGCTATCTCTGGCACAAAGGTATCGCGGTATTCCTCATGACATTACCAGAAATGTAATGATAATTCAGTCGTTCGATAATAATGAATGCTAGTGATATGTATTTAACTGAATTTATATTTAAATTACATTGTAAACAACATTCAATTATGACACACTTTTGAATTATTAAAATAGATTTTAAAACAAATTACTGAACGAAATTAACACATGTTCGTTTCCGCATTTTCAAAGAAAAAACACAATTTTGAAAATACTACGACTTCCAAAATAATGAATCTGTCTGCATGATGGCCTTTTCTTTCCGAAGTTAGTATAGCGCAAACATTATTTGGATGCCGAGTCACGATCTTAGTGCAGTTCTGTATAGTTGGTTTTCGTCCGTCGCCGGCCCAGCCCAACTGTCACTATTCGCTTTGATTAGTCAGTCAGTATGTCTTTGATCGAATCTGTCCGTTGTTTGTTTGGGATAAAACTATTTTCTTACCGTTAGTGGATAAACTAATTACAATCAGACAAAGGAGTTGCGGGTAAACAGGTGGCTGAGATGTAGACTACATGAAAGATTTCTGAAATTTAAAAAATCAAACCTAATTTTAAAGTTAGTGTCAGTGCTTGAAAATGAAATTTAAAGTTCTTCAAGAAAATCAATGTAGACATTTAAAAAAATGAATTACAAGATGCTGTTTCCAAGAAGTTTTTGTCACAAATATGGGAAACTCAATTTCAGGTCTCATTCTTTGTGAAAAAGCTCAGAAGCTTACAAAAAATATAGAACAATAAAAAATTTACTTTTTTCTCCCATTTTCAACATACATACAGTAAATAATTAAAATTGACTTTTTTCTATAAAAAATCAAACTATCCGAATTTTTGTTTATTCGAATAAGGTCAGGTCCCAATTGATTCGGATAGTTGGAGTTCTACTGTGCCTACTTTATTTTGTACATGCACTCTATTCTTGGATTTTACAAAGTGAATTTCTTGAGCACAAAACTATAAAAGCCTTTACCAGCTTTAATTTTTCCAAAAGCCTTTTCTCATTAGATTGTAATAACAGATTGATCATAAGTTTTTCTTCTTGGATCTCCTGTAATTTAGAATTGTTTTAATGCCGCAAAACTTTTCTCCACCGACACATTAGTTGCTGATGTCGGCAGATAAGTGAATCCAGGCGGGAAACTTCATAAAAAGCACTTTGTAAGTGCCCTTCGTGTGAAAACTGTATTAACTTCCGAGGATTTTTATCTGGGAAAGTTGCAGTCCCATATATCACACTCAGTTTATTTTTTTTGTCTTGTTGTTCGAAAATGGGTTTAAATTTTACGAACTTTAAACAATAAATTCTCAGGTAAGAATTTAGCTTCAGATAACGCCCTAAACGTTTTTTGGACTTGAAAGTTTAAAAAAGACGAATTCTTTAATGAGTCTGTTTCCTGTTTAACTTACCTGAATCCAACAAGAGTCTGTTCAAGTTACCTGAATGATTGTCAATAATTTCATAATAGTCGTCAACTAGACTTGACCGATGCCGTCTGCCGAGGAAAACGTGAGAGAGCCGAGCGTACAATAGATGCGCATTCGGAGAGATGACTTGTCATGGTTAACACTTGAGGAATATCAGTTGGTGGTAGTGGGAGATGGGTAGTTGAGTAAGGCAGCAGCAGGACGGAATAGGGGCGCTGACTACAGAGAATACACTGCTTACTTATGGCTACTTTCCGTCTTTCTTTGGACGAATTATGGAGGATTTGCGTATCATACACGTTTATTTTTTCATTTTCTTAAAAAAATATATAGTTCTTAATTTTAAAAATGTTTGTAAATAATTCGGGCATGTACAGTGCGCGAGGTTTAACCGTATCTCTGACCTTGAGATCGCTAGGGTGGACTGGGCTGCAGTATAAGGTCAAAACCCAACACTTCAGAAAACGTCAGTGTCGTGTTTAAAGTGTTAACAGCTCTAATTAACTAAATGAAAATACTGTAATTGTTTGATGCAGACGTGATCTTTAAATGTGTTGCTCTGCTTCTGCAAAGAAAGTGACGCGATTACGAAGAGACGATATAACGTTTTCAGTTATGCTAGTAGTCAAATGCTAGAGCAGAACGAGGGACACTCTGTCCTAACAGGTAAGAATGCTAATTTAATGTTATTTCAATTGCATTTATTTAGACGTAATTTATCATTTTCAAGTTTCACGAAAAACACTTTACAAGTTAAAACGTTTGGAATAAGTATTTTAATAAAAATATCGTGTATTAATTTCCACTCTTCAAGGTATTCTTTTTACTTTTACCGCAAACCTAACGCTTTGCGATGTTACACTATGTGAATTTAGTTGGAAGATCTTGAAAGGAAATATTACTACAAGCGGAAATGTTATTAAAAGCAGAAATTTATTAGATGTTGCAGTGTTTAATCAAGAAATTGCTTTTCTGAGAAATTATTTTGGAAAGAAACACGATGAAAAGAACATCAGAAACCACAAAACCCCTTTGCAGTCTGTACATTCAACTCGCAGTAATACTCTGTTTATATTAAAATTCCTGAGGCAATTTTCAAAATAAGCCTGTTTTTAATCACTTTGATGAGTTGACCGAATTATGTATACGTCATGATCTACGAGAGAGGTTAAAGGTGGTTTTAAGGGACGATGTCACGGCCATCGATCGTGCCATCGCCTTCTCACACCACCTACTTTATTTAATAACATATTAATACATTTTTTGTTTAGTTTTAGTTAGTTTAGGTTAGAACTAGTATAGTTTATTTCTTCAGTTTTAATTATATTATTTATCTTTTAGTTAGAATTTCACGTTAAACTAGGTTCAACTAAGTTAACTATTTATTTATTTTTAAGTTTGTAGATTTGTCCTAGAATTAGTTTAATTTATTTCTTTAATTTTAATTATATTATTTATGTTTTATGTTGTGATTTTACGTTAAACTAGGTTAACTATTATTTTTAAGTTTGTAATTATGTGGGAAGAATTAGTTTAATTTGAAATTTTTTATTTAGTTCTATTAATAGAATAAATTTATTTTCTAGGCTATTATTTCATTAGAATAACTAATGTAGGTTATACAATGTTAACCGTTTTTGGGGTTTCGCCTGAAAATTAGAAAAAAATATGTAATCACTTTGTTGTAAGTTTGCCGCTTTGGCTTGCTTTGCCTTGATTCACTCTCACTTAGCTTGGAGAAGTACACAGGGTATTGTCAATGTGATACGTTGTATTTTGGCTGAAATATGTTTTTTTGTTAATATTTTGAATAGAAAATTAGAAACTAGAAATTATTTATAAAATTTATTTTTTGCGTAGAGTTTTGTTAATGAACTTGTGCTAGGCATATTTTGCTACTGATTATGTTTTTCTCGATTAAAATGTAGTCCACGAAACCCGAGATCGAATCATGGTTTACCTATTTTGACAATTCTATTTGCACGGCCATTAATTAATATCAATGCACATTTGTCTAAAATTAAATATAGATATCTGATGTAAATAGCAAAGAGAGGAGGCGGAGGTGGACACGCTATATAGTGAGTGCAGGCGACCAGCCAATACTAAATTTACTCTGTCACGCAATAAAGTGGGCCTTGGTAGTGTCAGAGCACCATATAGTTAACTACATTTACTGCTAACTAGATTCAAAAACCATGACTTTCCATATGTGTGTGTGTGTGTGTGTGTGTGTGTGTGTGTGTGTGTGTGTGTGTGTGTGTGTGTGTGTGTGTGTGTGTGTGTGTGTGTGTGTGTGTGTGTGTGTGTGTGTGTGTGTGTGTGTGTGTGTGTGTGTATGTGTGTGTGTGTGTGTGTGTGTGTGTGTGTGTGTGCAAGCGTGCGAGATTGCGAGGATGCGTGTGCATGCGCGCGTACTTACGTCTGTGCGTGTGCATGATTGCGCGTGCGTGCGTGCGTGTGTGTGTGCGTGCGTGCGTGCGTGTGTGTGTGTGTGTGTGTGTGTGTGTGTGTGTGTGTGTGTGCATGCGTGCGTGATTGCGAGTGTGCGTGTGCATGCGCGCGTACTTACGTCTGTGCGTGTGCATGATTACGCATGCGCGCGCGTGCGTGCGTGTGTGTGTGTGTGTGTGTGTCTGTGTGTCTGTGTCTGTGTGTGCGTGTGTGTAATGCATCTTATTCCCGTCTTTAACCATAGGCTCCCGAGGGAAATCCTGACGAAACCTCTTTAAACAAACTACGTTCGGCATGTTTTCCATAAATGTGATGAAGCCAGACTATAGGAATGGGTACATCCGTGGATCCCTTGCGATCATTTCCAACCCCCAGAACTCTAGATCCTAAAGTTTTCTCCTTAGCTCGAGTGGATAGACATCAGTCGAGTACTCGTAAAACTGCCCACAGGTCTTGACACCTGTTCACTGCGGATAATCACTTCGGCTGGCAGACCTACAACCGTGCTTACGTCTTAGGCAGAGCAAGCTCACAGCAGCATCCCGGAGTAGAGTTTGTCAAGCACTCCCTTTCAGCACTCCCAACGCCAACGGTTCTGATCAGTCAACAACTCCTAGGATGCGTTTATGTGTATAAAGATTGTGTTGTTAATGGTGTGTGCGTAGAAAGTGTTTAAGCGTGTGAAGTAGTGAAGGGAGTGTTGCCAGAATTGTTTATGTTAGATTGAGATACCGCGAGAGACCCCGAACCCTAGGTGCAGGTAAGCAAGTATACAAACAGTAAAAAGGTTGAACACTAGCGAGAGTTAAAATGGTCATGCGTCCAGCCTTTGTTGCCAGTGGCAGTATCATAGCTTTACTAGTGGACACGTGTCATTAGCTCCTGGCTCTCTCTACCCACAGCGAACGTGGTAAAGACAGTAATAATAAGTTGCGACTATATAAATTGACCATGACCGCTCCTTGAAGTCTTAGGCAGTCCACAGTGTTTATATTAATACTTAGTTTTTATTAGTATTATATATGTTTCTTTTATAATACTTATTCCTTTTTAAAGTTTTTTCTTACAAGACATCTGTATCACCCCATGTCCGTTCACCACTGTCTGCATCACCTCTCACAATATAAAAATTTGTTTTTACCCTTAAACGACCTCCTGCCCATCTTTTTTGGTCACCAACCCTGCCTCGATGGGCCGCCGTAGCTGCAGTGAACACAAGGTACTCTTTTGAACTACAAAGAAATTCCCTGTGCCTCTTTCAATATGCTTTATAATTGGAATTAGTTGAGCTGCTTTTATTCATCATCCCCAAAGAAACACTAATTTTGCCCCGAAAATTCCCTATCCCATTTCCAAAAACAATTTTACCCACGAAAGCTTCAAATATTACTGTATGATGACGTCATTTCTTGAAAACATGTAACCAGTCGCTGTGATTCGAACCTAGGATCTCTTGAGTGTGGCTCAAACGGTGGAGCGATTGAAAAAACCAGGATCTATCTGCATTATGTATGTGTAGGCGTATCCGTGGATCTGTGTGAGTGCATATGAGAATAATTATTTAATATATAAGTATAATACATATATGCGGTAATGTAACACATATCTAGGATACAGGAGTGAAGCTAGAGCTACTAGACCGAGTCGACGTGGTATAAGTTTAATGACAGCTATTGTGGCTCCATTTGATGTCCTCCCTTTTACAGATGGAGTATAGTTTGTGGTCAGCCAGCCTCTGGTGCAAAGAATAGACCGTGAGTCTAATAACATCTTCTTTGAGAGTCAGATTTGCTTTCATAACCAACTCAGACTCATAATGAATTCATTAATAATTACCTTTAAAACACTATGGCATTTAATCGCAATATCCATTCTCTGTTAAAATAAAGTTTATTTGTTTGTACTTTTGATAGTTAAGACTCTTAACGCACAATAGTTCCTTTAAAAGTTTAATTTTTAGAGATTCAATTCCTAGCTACGTCGAATGATGTACAGCGATAGGATCTAGTGGTCTTAGTAAAGTCACCAGGACTCACATTTTGTCTAGTCCCGGGGCTGGGTTGTGGAAACTACCGTGTATAAACTGAAACGGCCATGTTTTGTCTTGATATAATAAAACTGTTAATAATTAGCCAACTTAATTTGGCACAACAGCTGCAATATCGTTATGTTGGCACCGAATCCCGTATTAACTATAGTATAAGTTCTCCAGCATAAAATCACCTTACTATACCATCTAACCAATATAACCTCCTGCCATTTGCCAGAAAACCTACCTCATATCCAGCCACTACCAAAATCCATGTTCCTAAATTCCTATTTGGAGCCAGTTGCGCGGCATACAGACGATGCATTACTACAAAGGTCTCCAAAGTCCCTCCTTCTATTACTCACTGACTGACACATTCTTACGTGCAGCCAGTGCAGCGGCATACAGGATCTGCATAACCTCGGGGGCTACAGAACCCCGTTCTCTAAGCGACTGACTGACATATT
This sequence comes from Prosapia bicincta, assembly GCA_036971475.1. NCBI lineage: Eukaryota > Metazoa > Arthropoda > Insecta > Hemiptera > Cercopidae > Prosapia > Prosapia bicincta. Next base: position 32,613,847 of record JBAIZL010000003.1, read on the forward strand.
CCTAACAGGATCCAGTGTAGCGGCAGCAGGATCTGCACAACCTGGGGGCTACCGAACCCCCTTCTCTAAGCGACTGACTGACACATTCCTAACAGGAGCCAGTGTAGCGGCAGACAGGATCTGAATAAACTGGGGGGCTACCTAACCCCCTTCTCTAAGCGACTGACTGACACATTCCTAACAGGAGCCATTGTTGCGGCAGACAGTCGCAACATAACCTGGGGGGCTACCGAACCCCCTTCTCTAAGCGACTGACTGACACATTCCTAACAGGAGCCAGTGTAGCGGCAGACAGGATCTGCACAACCTCGGGGGCTACCGAACCCCCTTCTCTAAGCGACTGACTGAAACATTCCTAACAGGAACCAGTGTAGCGCAGACAGGATCTGCATAACCTCAAAGGCCACCAAACCCCTTCTATAAAATGCTGACACATCCTAATAGGAGCCATTATAATAGACAGTCGCTACATAACCTGGGGGGCACGAAACCCCATCCTTCCCTAAAAGACTGACTGGCACATTCTTAACAGGAACTATAGTTGCAACAGGCAGACGCTTCATAACCTTGGGTGTTCACTAAACCCCTTCCATTTCTAAAAGACTGACTGACACATTCCTAAGAGGAGCTATAGTTGCTGCATACAGAAGCTGCACAACCTCGAGGGTCCCAAGCCCCCCTCTAAACGACTGACTGACACATTCCTAACAGGAGCCAGTGTTGCAGTAGACAGACACTGCATAACCCCGGAAAACACCAAACCCGCTACTTCTGTACAAGACTGACACATTCCTACCTTCAGCCAGTGTCTCAGCAGACAGAAGCTGCACAACTTCGAGGGCCCGCAAAGCCCTCTCTCTAAACGACTGACTGACACATTCGTAACAGGAGCCAGTGTTGCAGTAGACAATGCATAGCCTCGGGAGACATTAAACCTGCTACTTCTGTAAGAGACTAACACATTCCTAACAGGAGCCAGTGTTGCGGTAGACAGACACTGCATAACCTCGGGAGACACCAAACCCGCTACTTCTGTAAGAGACTGGCACATTCCTACCTGCAATCAGTGTCTCAGCAGACAGACGATGCATAGCTTCTAGGACTGCCAAACCCCTTTTGCTTTGAATGACTGACTGACACATTTCCATCTGCAGAAAGTATCGCGGAAGACTGCTGCATAACCTCGGGGGCCACCAAACTCCCTCCCTCCCTATTTTGAAAGACTAACTGACAAATTCCTATCCGCACGGCAGACTGACGATGTATAACCTCGTTACAGAATGTCTGTTCACTAGCATACATAAAATTGAATCTTCAAGGGTTTACATATTAATATATGCTAATATTCGTGTGTTTTTGCTAAATATTTTGTTTTCATCTTCAATCCATTATCGTAAACTAATTTTTCGAATTTTACAGCAAATGTTTACTGGAATTTCCACTTGCCAACCCGATCTCCGCTTTTATCTTGGCTTTCTTTCTTCATTCTTCTCTTTGTCTTTCAGATGTCTTTTTATTTACTGCATATAGACCCGCCCTCCGTCTGGCTGATGTCCACTTTCGTTTTGTGCTCCTTTCCTCACCATCCTCTTGGTCTTGCAGATGTCTTCTTATTTACTTCATATAGACCCGCCCTCCGTCTGGCTGATGTCCACTTTAGTCTTGCCCTCCTTTCCTTAACCTTCTCTTGGTCTTGCAGATGTCTTCTTATTTACTTCATATAGACCCGCCCTCCGTCTGGCTGATGTCCACTTTCGTCTTGTGCTCCTTTCCTCACCATCCTCTTGGTCTTGCAGATGTCTTCTTATTTACTTCATATAGACCCGCCCTCCGTCTGGCTGATGTCCACTTTAGTCTTGCCCTCCTTTCCTTAACCTTCTCTTGGTCTTGCAGATGTCTTCTTATTTACTTCATATAGACCCGCCCTCCGTCTGGCTGATGTCCACTTTAGTCTTGCCCTCCTTTCCTTAACCTTCTCTTGGTCTTGCAGATGTCTTCTTATTTACTGCATATAGATCCGCCCTCCGTCTGGCTGATGTCCACTTTAGTCTTGCCCTCCTTTCCTTAACCTTCTCTTGGTCTTGCAGATGTCTTCTTATTTACTGCATATAGACCCGCCCTCCGTCTGGCTGATGTCCACTTTAGTCTTGCCCTCCTTTCCTTAACCTTCTCTTGGTCTTGCAGATGTCTTCTTATTTACTGCATATAGACCCGCCCTCCGTCTGGCTGATGTCCACTTTAGTCTTGCCCCTTTTCCTTAACCTTCTCTTGGTCTTGCAGATGTCTTCTTATTTACTTCATATAGACCCGCCCTCCGTCTGGCTGATGTCCACTTTAGTCTTGCCCTCCTTTCCTTAACCTTCTCTTGGTCATGCATATGTCTTCTTATTTACTACATATAGACCCTCCCTCTGTCTGGCCGATGTCCACTTTAGTCTTGTCCTCCTTTCCTTAACCTTCTCTTGGTCTTGCATATGTCTTCTTATTTACTACGTATAGACCCTCCCTCCATCTGGCCGATGTCCACTTTAGTCTTGTCCTCCTTTCCTTAACCTTCTCTTGGCCTTGCAGATGTCTTCTTATTTACTACATATATACCCTCTCTCCGTCTGGCCGATGTCCACTTTAGTCTTGTCCTCCTTTCCTTAACCTTATCTTGGCCTTGAAGATGTCTTCTTATTTACTGCATATAGATCCACTACCCTTACCTACCAGATTTCCACTTTCTTCTTGTGTTTATTTCCTCGTCTTTCTCTTGGTCTTGCAGATGTCTTCTTATTTAATGCATATAGACCCTCCCTCCGTCTGGCCGATGTCCACTTTAGTCTTGTCCTCCTTTCCTTAACCTTCTCTTGGCCTTGCAGATGTCTTCTTATTTAATGCATATAGACCCTAACATCGTCTAATCGATTTCCACTTTCGACTTGGCATCTTACCCTTGCCCTTCTTTTTCAATTTTACAAACGACACTGATATTTCTTGGGGTTTATAAAATTTTATGTTACTTTTGTGTGCGAAAATTGAAATTGCATACTAGCTGTCCTGTACGCGGGCCAAAACGTTGGACATGCATGCCAAATTTCGAGATTTCACATGGAATGTTTTGGCTTCAATTTCTGCCAAACAGGCGGATGGGCAAACAGTTTCAAGGAAACCTTAGTGTACGTACGACGCTTGGGTTTTATTTTTAAATTCAATGTATACAGTAGACCAAGTACGGCCGTCATGGGCGTTAACAAAAGCTAACCACTATTTAAATTAATTGCCTGACATTGCAACCAAGCGACTCAAAATTGAATCTCCATATGAGAAAAGAAAATCGTATTTGGTCTAATTAATGTGGGATACCCTTATATTTAGTCTGCTCTAAAAGGGGGGGCACTTTATTTTGAAAAAACTAAACCAATTATGAACAGTTGCGTGGATAAAAAATTATTTGTTGGTAGTCCGACCCGAGTGTTGGGAAATTGTTAAAAATTCAACTCTTAGATTCAACTTTTAACGCTATTGTAGCACTGAAAACCATGAGATAAAAAGTACCGTTAAAGGTTTCTTAACCAAATAACGACCATAAACCTTTCACACAAGTAAACAATGTCTATCCTTTCTTTTTATTTTAAATAAATAAAATCTTTTAACCACTATTATTTTCTTTTCGGACGATATGATTACAAGAATAACTACCTCTTGATGATTACTTTGCAATCGAAACGTACATAAGAATTAAAATAAAAGGTTTTTGTAGTTACACTACAGTTACTCCAATTCGTTAATTCTTATATTGCTGTTATGACCACTAAGGTAACAAAAATTATACTAAGGGCCAGAACATAGTAGAGCATAAATCTTCAACAAGAATGTATCTTTGAAGCGTGTCTAGAAGTGGTCTCCAACTCCACAAAGGGTAATAATTTAACCTTAGTTACTCGGCCGAAAATGGAAAATGTAATTGTTATATCACGTTCTGCATCTCTCGTGCTTTTTAACCCAATTATTCCACTCGCTACTGCTATATTTAAGTCGCATAATGTCTCATGAACAAACAAAAATTCTTTTATATTTTAGAGGGTCCTGTCGCATTGGACTCTCTCCTTACCTCCACTGGTTCTGAAAAGAAGGTACCATAAGAAAGAATTTGCTTTTAACAAATTCAGCTCTGCAAACAATTGACAAATTGTTTAAAATGTTGTGAAGAAAAAAAAGCTACAAATTTTGAAAATCATTGAAGGTAGAATAATGAAAATTTGTAGGCCGTCACAAATGGGTAAAAATCGTACATACAGATTTAAATTGTTCTTTAATAGTAATGCTTTTTTATGAAGAAAAGCCAATTACTTTCGCGTAAATCTCAGCTCTATTACAAGTCGTCAATAATGTAAAACCATTTATCAAAAAGGAACAAATTCTAGGATCTCTTTCTTTTAATTCACTCAAAACAACGCCAATACAAGGCTGACAAAAAAGTTTTACTTTATTAAACATCTTTAAATTTGCTTCCGAATTCAGTCACTCTCGTCGAATTGAGACTATTAGGTGGCTCGTCGTGGTGGAGCCAAGGATTGAGAGTGACATTGGTCTCGTCGTGGTGGAGCCGATGCTTGAGAGTGGTTGGGGTGTAGCCAATGCTTGAGAGTAATAAGCGGCTCGTCGTGGTGAAACCATTGCTTGAGAGTGGTAAGGGGCTTGTTGTGGTGGGACCAATGCTTGAGAGTGGTAAGGGGCTTGTCATGGTGGAGTCAATGTTTGAGAGTGGTAAGGGGCTTGTTGTGGTGGAACCAATTCTTGAGAGTGGTAGAGGGCTCGTTGTGGTGGGACCAATGCTTGAGATTAATTGGGATCGTAGTGGTGTAGCTAATGCTTGAGAGTGGTAAGGGGCTCATTGTGGTGAAACCATTGCTTGAGAGTGGTAGAGGGCTCGTTGTGGTGGGACCAATGCTTGAGAGTGGTAAGGGGCTTGTCATGGTGGAGTCAATGTTTGAGAGTGGTAAGGGGCTTGTTGTGGTGGAACCAATGCTTGAGAGTGGTAGAGGACTCGTTGTGGTGGGACCAATGCTTGAGATTAATTGGGATCTTACTGGTGTAGCTAATGCTTGAGAGTGGTAAGGGACTCATTGTGGTGGAAACAATGATTGAGAGTTATAGGGGCTTGTAGTGGTGGAGCCAATGCTTGAGAGTGGTAAGGGGCTTGTCATGGTGGAGTCAAAGTTTGAGAGTAGTAGGGGCTCGTCGAGGTGGAGCCAATGCTTGAGAGTGGTAAGGGGCTTGTCATGGTGGAGTCAAAATTTGAGAGTAGTATGGGCTCGTCGAGGTGGAACCAATGATTGAGAGTGGTAAGGGGCTTGTCATGGTGGTGTCAATGTTTGAGAGTGGTAGGGGCTCGTTGTAGTGGAACCAATGATAGCGAACTACTACAATGACGTCACACCGATGTTGCCATATTTTTGAATGGAGCAGTGAAATGCCTGTGCATCCCAGAGGCCACTGACTCCGCCAATAACCCATTCTGTTAGTAGTAGTATCTGTCAACACCGCCTTATTTCGAAGTAAGTTAAAACACTATATTTATAAAATCAGATGGTACGGAGGAGTCGAGATGGGTGACCTTTACCATTAACCATTTCGTTAGTAAATAGTAGGATTTCTATTTTAAAAAACTGTTAACCCACCAGGTCTGCCAAAAAATTTTAAAATGAAAATGAGTATAGAGATGAGAGAACGCGATATACTGGTTACAGATTAAAGACAAGTGCATCATACTGACATCAAGTAGCACAGCCAGAGAGGAGACGCTTCTGATAGAGGGGTGGTCGGTATTGACATTCAGACAGACGTTTAGGCTGTATTTAGACAAAATTTTGAAATTTAAGTGTCGTTTAAATTCTTAAAATTTACACTGGGTTACAAAATAAGCTAATCAAATGTGTTCTTAAATTAAATGAATCGCAAATTATCAGTAAGCTACTCAGTGTCATAAAATTTAAAAATACGTTCAGGCTGGTGTTTATTTAGGAAATCAATTAAAAGGTTTGCTAGAAATAACAAGGTCTTGGAAGCAAGCTTTAAATTTTTATCTTCATAAACTGCATTATTGAGAAATATTGAGTCTACGAGATTTCTATTCAAGTTTCTTGAACAACTCTATCCTCTGTTACAGCAATACAGGCCCAAGGGCGGCTCCAGGATAAACTTTCGGGGGGGGGGGCACAGTGGCAGAAAACCTGGGGTGGGTTTGGGGCGGAAAACTTTCAAAAATAAAGGCTTCGAAATGACATTTTAAGATATTCTTGTACAGTACTTAGAAATCACAGGAAATTTGGTATTTTTCTCTTTAAAACGTCAACTTTCTTCGTTTCATCAACCGGCTCGGTCTGACGAGGACGAAGCGGAGTGGTACGTAGTACATAGACTGTTAACTTAGCAGAGCCGGTACGGAAGTAGTGCGCGACTTGTAACATGCCAGAGTTCTTTATGCTGGGTGGAACTATCGATGTTATCAGATTAGTTTCTGCACCTAGCACTACATAAATGCAATAAGTTTTTTTTTTTAATAGACTTCAAAAAACCTCGAAATATAATTTTTACTTACTAAAACGTAAAAAATAATTTTCCGATCACGAAAACATAATTTATGGCTTATTTGATGGCTTATTACCCATCAAATTTTGAAGTCTGCGTCAATCATTTATTCCATATACTTATTTTATACCGTATAAGAAATTTATTAAATTTATAATACAAAAGGATTAACGAGGTATGACCTCTTACTTCTATAAGCATCTGCAGTAATCACATTACGTGTAAACCTTTCAAAGAAGGTTGAATTGTCCACATTTTGTATATCTGGACAAAAAATATGCAGTCACATGTTGTAAGAGCTTTGCCATGAACAAAGATCAATTATCGTTCCGCATAATATTTAATACATGAAATTTTTCTTTCATGAGAAAACTCTATGGCTCCCAATAATTAGTCATGGGAAATCAAGCAATCAAAAAGTTGATTGTTTCGGAAATGTTTGGAACAGATTTGATGGATTAGCAAATAGCAGGCATGATGGCGGCGCCGACGTCAAAACTTTATGGGTAATAAGCTTATGTTAAATTATGTCTTCATTATCAGAAAATTATTTTTTACTTTTTAGTAAGTAGAAATTACATTTCGAGTTCTTTTTTGAAGTCGGTTCTGTTTTTTTTTTTAATTTTATTTCTTTATTTTTAGAGGTGCGATCTTTATAATTTCTATTTACATTATAATCGAATTTAGTTTCATGCTGTTGATTGTGTTGGCAAAGTTGCCAATATTTATTCACACAAATTTCCGATGTGTGTATCCCTCTAACCATAATGCTTGATCGTTGTTCAAATTACTGACACACTCTTGAAGAATACCATAAACATATCAGTTTGTCACACGAATACATTGAGTAATTCATGTTTGAAATTCCCTTGACGAATTTTCCTAAAATACTATATAATAATAATATTATTTCTTATTTTGCAATTATTTTTTTTCATTTCATTTTAAAAACGTGTTAATAATCACGTAATGCAACAACTCATGTAAATAATCAATAGTGCTGTATCTAATAATAATTAGGAAAAAACATTTTGTACTCATAAAATTTTAATAAAAACATAAAGTGAAAATTGATAGTAAAGGTATATTTTTAATAAATTTATCTCTCTATATTTAGTGAAGTCATGAGGTTTCCACCTGAGGATTATTGAGTATCTCATGGTAAATGAACTAAATCAGATTTTCGCTTAGTCATATTTATTTACGATATTTATTTTGGCTTATCTCATTCAAGTTACATCAAGTTATATATCAATATGGATAGACCATCGAAGAAGGCGGTTTTTAATGAGGAAAATGAATTCATTAGTATCCGATAATGCTCGTTCTAAGCAGCTTTATCAAGCAAGAAATAAAAAACCAATTTGTTTTATACTTAATTTGTATGTGTTATTTGTATGTGTGGTAGAATACAATATAAAATAAATGTTGTAATTGTTTATTTTGCTTATTAATTATCTTATAATTCGTAACCCTTATTCATTTTTTTTTTAATTTTCCCTCCAAAACCTTTAAAATTTAAAATAGCGCATTATTGTCTCCAAATCAGACGGATTGGGATGTAGCTAAAGTGGGACCACCGGGAAGGTTTCCTCTTTCACTTACAAAAAAATCACTTTGATCAGTTAAATACTTCCAACGTTATGGTGGAAAAAAACAGGAAAAAACATACGAATGGAATACATAGCCTTCTCCTTTTTTGAAGTCGGTTAAAAACAATATACAATGCTTCAACATAAAAGTCTAATGAAAAATACATTTTTATAGGTAAACTGGGATAAATTTAAATGTGTTCGGAATATGAAAATATTTCTAAAAAAAAAATAGTACACGAATTTTTTTTAGGGGGGGATCTATTGCCTTTACTGCCCCTTCCCTGGAGCCGCCCATGTACAAGCCATAGCTATTAGATATTCGTAACTTTTATTTCTTAAGTAAGCAGCCATCTTCAAACGAAGGTAAACGCGTATTTATTAACAGCTAAGATTCCTGATAACCCGTTTTATATGAAAGCTATCTTGAAAGTACAACACTTGAATTTCCTTTTGAAAGATTGAAATTACTTACGGGCCAGTTAAAAATAACTGTTTAGCTTTAAAAAGGGACTTTATAACCCTTCTGAAGAGGTTTAATCCCTAAAACTCCTGTCGCGTCTCTAATGATGTCTGTAATTGACTGGATAAACAAGATAAAAACGAAATGTGTCTCATTTCATACCGCTAAGATAGTTATTCATGTATGCACATTTAGTAATTCAGTTTTTATTAATTAAATAAACGAGGGTTCTTACTTAACACGTGAAATGGTAGAACAAAATAAATTTAATTCGAACTATTTAAAAGCCTGTTGCAAATAATAACAGTAATTTTTAAACAACAGCTACCTTGCCATGGCAACGGGTGGCTTGTATTTCTCTCGATCAGAAAATCACCAATTAATACTCTCAGTGATACCATAGGTTGGTTGCGTTTGGAAAAATTCCGAAAGTGACGTGAAATTGTGAATAGTGTCGAGCTTGTGATATTTTCTAAAGGTGGCTGTAATCCACTTTGTAAACGAAATTTCCGTGGCTTGCAATCAACTGTTGAGATGTCAGACACTATATTAAACATAATATTATATATAGACTTTGTAAAGGTGATGCAAGACATTTTGAAAATTATTCGAAAAAAATTTCAGTAAAATGTATTTGAATATATTATGGAAGATAACCCTAAAGTGGAAATGGAAATAATAAAACTTGCAGTTTTTGTGTTGTACATCTTGAGTTCTTTATAACAATTGTTTTTATTGATATCACTTGGCAAAAAAAACTATTACTTACTGATTTTTTTTTGAAGTAATGAGGTTTTCTCCTGAGGATCTTGAAATGAACTAAATAAGATTTTCAGAGTTTTATTTTGGCTCATCTCATTCGAGTTACATCAAGTTATATATCAATATGTGTAGACCATCGAAGAAGGGGGTTTTTAATGAGGAAAATGAATTCATTAGTATCCGATAATGCTCGTTCTAAGCAGCTTTATCAAGCAAGAAATAAAAAACCTATTTGTTTTATACTTAATTTGTATGTGTTATTTGTATGTGTGGTAGAATACTACATAAAATAAATGTTGTAATTGTTTATTTTGCTTATTAATTATCTTATAATTCGTAACCCTTATTCATTTTTTTTAATTTTCCCTCCAAAACCTTTAAAATTTAAAATATCGTATTATTGTCTCCAAATCAGACGGATTGGGATGTAGCTAAAGTGGGACCACCGGGAAGTTTTCCCCTTTCACTTACAAAAAAATCACTTTGATCAGTTAAATACTTCCAACGTTATGGTGGAAAAAACAGGAAAAAACATACGAATGGAATACATAGTCTCCTCCTTTTTTGAAGTCGGTTAGAAACAATATACAATGCTTCAACATAAAAGTCTAATGAAAAATACATTTTTATAGGTAAACTGGGATAAATTTAAATGTGTTCGGAATATGAAAATATTTCTAAAAAGAAAATAGTACACGAATTTTTTTTAGGGGGGGATCTATTGCCTTTACTGCCCCTTCCCTGGAGCCGCCCATGTACAAGCCATAGCTATTAGATATTCGTAACTTTTATTTCTTAAGTAAGCAGCCATCTTCAAACGAAGGTAAACGCGTATTTATTAACAGCTAAGATTCCTGATAACCCATATGAAAGCTATCTTGAAAGTACAACACTTGAATTTCCTTTTGAAAGATTGAAATTACTTACGGGCCAGTTAAAAATAACTTTTTAGCTTTAAAAAGGGACTTTATAACCCTTCTGAAGAGGTTTAATCCCTAAAACTCCTGTCGCGTCCCTAATGATGTCTGTAATTGACTGGATAAACAAGATAAAAACGAAATGTGTCTCATTTCATACCGCTAAGATAGTTATTCATGTATGCACATTTAGTAATTCAGTTTTTATTAATTAAATAAACGAGGGTTCTTAGTTAACACGTGAAATGGTAGAACAAAATAAATTTAATTCGAACTATTTAAAAGCCTGTTGCAAATAATAACAGTAATTTTTAGGCAACAGCTACCTTGCCATGGCAACGGGTGGCTTGTACGAGGTGTAATAAGATTTCTGTGGTCGAAAAGTTACACAGCAGCTGAAATTCATCGTGAATTGAGTGCAGTGTATGGCCCAAACGTTATGAGCGAAGGTGTAATCCGTCAATGGGTTCGTTTTTTTAAAAATGGAAGAATGGGCGTTGTGTTTGTCCATGACAATGCCAGCCCTCACACAGCTCAAAAAACAACTGAACTTTTGGAAAAGTTTAAATGGGACGTTTTTGACCACCTCCCCCCTACAGCTCGGACTTGGCTCCCAGTGATTTCCATCTTTTCCCGTACATGAAGCGGTGGCTTGCATCTCAGAGGTTTGCGAGTGATGAAGAGCTTCAAAACGCTGTGACAGGCTGGCTACGTTCTCAGGCGGCAGATTTTTTTAAAGACGGAATTTCAAAAACTGTTAAAAGATATGATAAGTGCTTGAATTTGTATGGTGAATATGTAGAAAAGTAGAGAAAAATTGTAGTTTTAACATGTATATAATAAAATTTTTGTATCTCGAATGGTTTATTTTTTATTTCAAAACGGAGGTTACTTTGTGGACCACCCTCGTATTATAACAAATTTCTCTCGATCGGAAAATCACCAATTAATACTCTCAGTGATACCATAGGTTGGTTGCGTTTGGAAAAATTCCGAAAGTGACGTGAAATTGTGAATAGTATCGAGCTTGTGATATTTTCTAAAGGTGGCTGTAATCCACTTTGTAAACGAAATTTCCGTGGCTTGCAATCAACTGTTGAGATGTCAGACACTATATTAAACATAATATTATATATAGACTTTGTAAAGGTGATGCAAGACATTTTGAAAATTATTCAAAAAAAACTTTCAGTTAAATGTATTTGAATATATTACAGAAGATAACCGTAAAGTTTTTTTTTTTTTTTTTTTTTTTTTTTTAATTGTTATTAAAACTGGTCATTTCTGACCAACCATTAATTTACATTTGATAATTAGATTTTAGCTTTTATTACAAAGAATCCATTGATTTCTATTGTATCTTGTTTGATGTTGGAAGCCAACCGGCGTGAGGAAGAGTATTGTTGTCACTCTTGTCGTTCAACGAGTTCAAATGGTTTTGTCCTTTTGAGTCGTCTTGTCAAGTGGTTGTTGTCGAGAAGTCTCAGTGCCTCAGGATTTTCGTGTTGAGTGAGCCGATTTACGTGTTTGATGGCGTTCTGTTTTATGACTTCCTCGACCATGGGTACACCAAGATCGCAATGCAAGTCACTGTTACGCACATACCAAGGAGCGTTGGCGATGTTTCTTAGTACTTTGTTCTGGAAGCGTTGTATCCCTTGTATGTGACATTTGCTGGCACAGCCCCAAAGCTGTATACCATACGTCCAAACCGGTTTGAGGATTTGGTTATATACCAATAGCTTGTTGTATATTGATACCCGTGAATTTCGACCGAGTAGCCAATACATTTGCCTGTAGCGAGTCTGGAGTTCTGTGAGTTTTATTTTGACATGCTCGACCCATTTGGCTTTTGCATCAAGATTCATGCCGAGATATTTAGCTGAATCATGATATGGGATAACACTTCCATTCATTTCGAGCCTCTGAGGGTTTGGGATCCTCTTGTTTGTAAAGTTCACATGGACTGCCTTCTGGTCGTTGAGTTTGATGCGCCATTTCTTGGTCCAAGCCTCAACTGAATCGTTTGATCTTTGTAAGCGTGTTGTCGATTCTTGAACAGTTTTCGCTGTCGCTGCGTTTGCTGTGTCGTCTGCGAAAGTGGCCGTGATGACGTTGGCTGTTTGCGGAAGATCACTGGTGTACAGCAAGTACAGGATTGGTCCCAATACGCTGCCTTGTGGGACTCCAGCTTGTATTTCCTTGAAGTCAGAATACGTAGATTCGTGGTTTACTCGAAACAGTCTGTTCGATATGTACGATTTCAGTAGATTCACAAACTGGGCTGGCAGAAACATGTTGAGTTTGTGGATCAAGCCTTCATGCCAAACTTTATCGAAGGCTTGTGAAACATCCAGGAAGACAATCGAGCAGACCTCCTCACCTTCCAGTGCTTTTTCAATGATGTCAATTAGTCGATGTACCTGTTCCACCGTAGAGTGTCCTCGCCTGAATCCAAATTGATGGTTTTCCACGATGATAGGTTTAAGCCTGTTGAGAAGCAGCTTTTCAAAGAGTTTTGACATTATGGGTAGAAGTGATATCGGCCTGTACGACTTGACTTCTGTTGCTGTTTTGCCGGGTTTCAGGATCATGATCATCTCCGCCACCTTCCATGTTGCAGGGACGTGCATAAGTCTAAGGGACGCATTAATTAATAATAAAAACATTTTTAGTCCTTTTGTTGTCAGTTTTTTCAGCACTAGTCCTGTGATTCAATCGTATCCTGGTGCTTTCTTCGGGTTCAAGTTGTATTTTAGTTCTCGTTTAAGCTCTTTTAATGTCACTTTTTTTAATAATTTTAGACTGATTATTAGTGTTTAGGTGAAGTTCTTCTTCATTCGTGGCTTCATTCGGCTTGAAGATGTTTTCAAGATGATCTCCAAACGTGTTAGCTTTTTCTTGGTCCGATCTTGCCCATTCATTGTTCTCTTTCAGGATGGGTGGTACATGATGGATTTTCCTTTTCAGTCTTCTCGTTGTTTTCCAGAGGGAATAGTTAGTGTTTTTGTCTGCAGACAGATTCTCGAGGAAGGAGTTTGCAGAGTCTTCTCTCAGTTGGTGGATCAATCTTTTGATTTGTTGGGATTCTCTATTGAGATGATTTTTAACGACGGGATCTCTTGAACGCTGCCATTTTTGCCTGGTTCTTCTTTTGTTCTTTACTAGGTTTCTTACTTCCATAGGGTTGTTGTATCCAGGTGTTTTATGAGTAATTGTTCTAGTGTTATCCCACACTGCTTGTTGAATAAGACTGGTAAATTTTGTCACCGCCTCGTCAAGATGATCCCCAGTAGACAGGTCAATGTCGAGGGTAATTCCCTGATCTAGTTGTAATTTAAAACTTTCCCAATCCGTAGTTTTATTGCATAAAGTCGGTTTCGCTGGCTTTTTGATGATAGTTTCGCTCAATGTCATGATGATCGATGAGTGATCCGAGTCCAAGTCATAGCTGTCCTCCAAGGTAATGAAATTTGCCGCAAATTTTCTGGTTATGAAAAAATCCAGAACATCTGGGATCTTGTTTCTGTCTGTAGGCCAGTAGGTCGGTTTCCCAGTATAACCGTAAAGTGGAAAAAAAATAATAAAACTTGCAGTTTTTGTGTTGTACATCTTGAGTTTTTTATAACAATTGTTTTTATTGATATCACTTGGCAAAAAAAAACTATTACTTACTGATATTTTTTTGAAGTAATGAGGTTTTCTCCTGAGGATTATTGAATATCTTGATTGTGGGAAATGAACTAAATAAGATTTTCAGAGTTTTATTTTGGCTCATCTCATTCGAGTTACATCAAGTTATATATCAATATGTGTAGACCATCGAAGAAGGCACTTTTTAATGAGGAAAATTCATTCATTAGCATCCGATAATGCTCGTTCTAAGCAGCTTTATCAAGCAAGAAATAAAACAACCTTTTAGTTTTATACTTATTTTGTATGTGTTATTTGTATGTGTGGTAGAATACAATATAAAATAAATGTTGTAATTGTTTATTTTGCTTATTCATTATCTTATAATTCCTAATCCTAATTATTATTTAATTTGCCCTCCAAATTTTTTTAAAATATAAAACAGCGCATTATTGTCTCCAAATCAGACGGATTGGGATGTAACTATAGTGGGACCACCGGGAAGGTTTCCTCTTTCATTTCCAAGCAAAATCACTTTGATTGGTTAAATACGTCCAAAGTTAAAAAATACGTCCAAAATTTCAATAAAATGTATTCGAATATATTACAGAAGATAACCGTAAAGTGGAAAAAAAATAATAAAACTTGCAGTTTTTGTGTTGTACATCTTGAGTTCTTTATAACAATTGTTTTTATTGACATCATATTGCAAAAAAAAACACTAGGCCCTACTTACTGATATTTTTCAGCAGACGCGTTCGTACTAGATTAGTGCATTGTTCAATGCTGTGAGTCACGGACAAGACTGTTGCTCAGGTGTAGGACAACACCTGCCCCGTGACTCACAGCATTGAACAGTGTACTGATCTAGAGCAAACGCGTCAGCTGAAAAAAATCAGTAAATAGTGATTCTTTGCCAAGTTATATCAATAAAAACAAAAATATTCTGAGTTTTATTTTAAAGAATCAATGAAAATGATAAACCTGATGGGAATTCCTTAATTTCTGATAAGATACAATACTTTCACATTATGATTCAATACAATACCCTCAATGTATGATACAATACAACACCTTCAATGTATGATGCAATACAATACCCTCAATGCAAGGTATGATGCAATACCCTCAATGTAAGATACAATACAATACCCTCAATGTATGATATGTTACAATACCCTCAATGTATGATGTGATACAATAACCTCAATGTATCATATGATACAATACCTTCAATGTATGATATACAATACCATCAATGTATGATATGATACAATACCCTCAATGTATGATACGTTACAGTACCCTCAATGTATGATATGATACAATACCCTCAATGTATGATACGTTACAGTACCCTCAATGTATGATGTGATACAATAACCTCAATGTATCATATGATACAATACCTTCAATGTATGATATACAATACCATCAATGTATGATATGATACAATACCCTCAATGTATGATACGTTACAGTACCCTCAATGTATGATACAATACAATAACCTCGTTATGTTATACAATACAATACCCTCAATGTATGATATAATACAATACTCTCAATGTATGATACAAAACAATATATTATACGATACAATACACTCAATGTATCATAAGTCTATTCACAAATTAAAAGAGCTAGACAGTACTTGACTTGCTCCTAACAAATCAGGCTGATTTGTAGTTACGGTTAGTAATAAGAATGGTTGAAGAACGAATTTTGGCAATCTAATTACAATTAATATGGTCACAATATTTAATTCAATTTTAATCAATGGGAGGGATATATTACTATTTATATTTTTATTAACATATTCTTTTAAACAATTATTGGCTCATTTTAATTCAGTTACCATTCAAACAAAGACTGATTTTAACCATGTGTGGGTTCACTCCCCCCCCCCCTCTCTCTCTCTCTCTCTCTCTCTCTCTCTCTCTCTCTCTCTCTCTCTCTCTCTCTCTGTCTGTCTGTCTATCTGCCTGCCTGTCTGACTTTCTGTCTGTATGTCTGTCTGTCTGTTTGTATGTATGTATGTCTGTCTGTCTGTCTGTCTGTCTGTCTGTATGTATGTCTGTCTGTCTGTCTATCTGTCTGTCTTTCTGTCTATATGTCTGTCTATCTGTCTTTCTGTCTATATGTCTGTCTGACTGTCTGTATGTATGTATGTATGTATGTATGTATGTATGTATGTCTGTCTGTCTGTCTGTATGTATGTATGTCTGTCTATCTGTCTGTCTATCTGTCTGTATGTATGTATGTATGTCTGTCTGTCTGTCTGTCTGTCTGCCTTTCTGTCTATATGTCTGTCTGTCTGTCTGTATGTATGTATGTCTGTCTGTCTGTAAATGAAGTTCTTCACTGCAAAAATATTTTCAGTTATAAAAGTACAATTCATGTTAGTGCTGTTACTTTCTTCTTATCTCAATATTTTCTATGGTCTGTATTCTCTTTTCACCAGAATCTGTCTTTCATTAACCTCGCCTTCAGCAATGTATTCACCTTAAAAAATTTCATAGTCATTTTGTTTTTTATCATCATCATATCTTATGCCTTTCATTCTTGCTACTCTGTATATCAAGACTTTGTTTTTTTTTTGTTTTTGTTTTACCATCTTTGTATAGCTCTTGTCTCTGCACCAGATCATGCTAACTCGACACAGTGCTACATTTAATTTTGTTTACACTCAACTTGTTTTTCAAAGATTTTTCAAAGTTGAACAATTTAGTCACTAAGCAAAATTTGAATTGTATGGATTAAGCCTGGCCGGAGTAACATACAAGGCTTTATCTATAGTAACATATAAAACTGCAATTTCATCATTAAAAGTTATTCCTAATACTCAGCTTCATTTTTTCAAAAATTCCAATCATGATAAACAAGATACCTTGAGCAAAGTATTATAATCATATATTACTATTGCAGTCTTGTTTTTTTTTTTTAAGAAAGCGTAGAAGCAAATAATTTAGGAGACTACAAAGAAATATTTCTGTGACATGCCATAAATTCAATGTTTGGCAACATACCAAAGGTAAAGAAAATAATGACTTCATGGCGTTTTTTAATGATCTCAGTAATAAATTTGAAAAGTTACAAACTTTCAATGGAATAGTTTTCCATCATTTATCTTGGTAAAAAGAGATCTTCAGGATTTAGAGGACTTTCATTGTGCTCATTGAGGAATCAAACCCTGAATTACAAGTATTTTATTTACTAATATATATATATATATATATATATATATATATATATATATATATATATATTCTTGATATTTAACGTTATCCATGTTTTTTCGTTGCACTGACTTTATGAAGTTAATATATTACTATTGTAAGTAATTTTATCCACCATTAGTGCAATAATTTTACCTTGTGTGATTCGACAATGGTCAATTGACCGAAAGGTGCCTCATCACTCAAGGTAAAATTATTGCACTAATGGTGGATAAAATTACTTACAATAGTAATATATTAACTTCATATATATATATATATATATATATATATAGATATAGTCTTTTTAAGTTTCAGAAAACTGTTTGAAGGGAAGGAAAAAGTAATACAAACTTTAATTTTTCTCTTTCAATCGTTACAAAAGGACAATTTTATGCAAAATGTTTATTGAACTTGTGTTTTAATTTTAAAATAATAAGATTCATTTACTAATAATTAATTTTGTTCCCTTTCTTGGTTTAATTCCAGTTTCTTCTGAGGTTATACTCTAAAGTTCTGACACTTTCTGAATCATCCTTAAAACTGGCTACATTCCAAATATTAGCACTTGAGAACCAATTTGTTGCACCCTCTGAGTGTTAGCAATTAAAACAGCAGTAAGGTGGTCATGATATTTTTGAAAAAAAAAGAAAAAATCAGGCTCATTATGAGTTTTGGAAAGCAGTTGAAAAGGACAAATTGCCTAACTTAACTGACTGTGCTCAGATACTATTCAGTGATTTTGTATTTACATGTGTCTCTGAACCAACATTCAGTAAGTTGGAGTTCATAATAAAGAAAATAGATCTATGTTAAAAAGTTAAAACGTTACTACTTTTTTTATTATTCCCAAAAAACAGTTGATTTATTTTAGTGATGTAGTAAACTTATGTTATAATCATTCAGTTTGTAATTTAATGCCACTGCTACTTACAGCACTGAGTAAATTTTCATGCAAACTATTTGGCTTTCTAAGAAATCTTAGTGAAGAACCTTGGTCTAAACCAAGCCTACTAATATAAAACTTAGAAACAAAGACACCCAGAACCTTTTTACATGTTTTTTTTTAGAGAAGATAAAATTAAGAGTATATATTATTTCTTCAATTTTGTAGTCCATTACATTCAGTGAATCTTAATTAATCACATTAACATTAGTTTATCACTATCTTTAAAATTTGTAAATTTTTAAAAACTTACTGCGACAAAATTTTTTTGATCTCAATGTGGCGATCTTCATCAGTGCCTTCTGCTTGGGGATGTTGGGTTAAGTGGTGACGGTTTTAAAGACAGGTTTTCAATAGTATTAAAGAGTATGTGTGTTTGTATTGGGTTTGTTCGTTTTGTACTTTGTGTTTTTGTATGTCTGTAAATTTAATATTGTTCTAGTGTCTAGAATGTGGTCCTTTTTTGTTGATGTGTAGGTTATGTATATGTTACCTTGGTTATGGTAAATGTTTGTGTATTTGTTTCTTGTTTCTTTTATGTGATTGTAAAATGCTGAGTTGGTGTTCTGTTTGTGTTCCTCGACTCTTTGTTTAAAGCTGCGACCTGTTTTCCCAATGTAGAATTTGTTGCAGTTTAATTTGTATATACCTGGTGCTTGTAGTTGATCTTTGTTGTTGGTGTCATGTTGTATTTTGTATTGTAAATTGTTATTAGTTTTGTATGCTATTTTGTATCCTGTTTTTTTTTTTAATTTGTGGGCTATATAATTTGATGTTTTGTTTATGTATGATATTATGATGTATTTGTTTTCCCTCTCTGTAGTGTTAATTTTAGTGTTTTTTTTTTTTGTATATTAACATAAATATATATATATATATATATATATATATATCACAAAGTACAAACATATTAAATGAACAAACCAATACAAATCACACATACTCTTTGATTCTATCGAAAACCTGCTTTTAAAACAGTCACTGATAAACCCAACATCTCCAAGCAGAATATCGCCACATAGCAATTGTAAATGTTCTGTATCAGTAAGTTTTTACAAATTTACGAAATTTAAAGTTTGGATAATGATAATTTAATGTTAAAGTGATTGAATACATAATTTGTCTTGAAAAAACAAAAAAATTATTTTAAAAAATACCATGGTCAACAATACCCATTTGTCAAGTTCAATCAACGAATATTTACTGTTCTAAATATTAGACTTTGTTCCCAATTATTGTAATAAAGGCTATCAATAAACTTTTATATTACATCCTAAATATTTGTCACTTTTATCACCAACCAAAGATTATTCATTTCTCTTAGAACTACAAAATGTCTATTTAAACATGAAAACCTCAGTTACACAGTGATTAAACAAATGCAAAAGTTTGAAATCCGGGTTCTATAATGATGCAAAAAATACACCACTAAATTCTTAAGAACTAAATAATAAAATTGAATAGAAATAACATATTATTAAATAATACACAAAAGACTTTATTCTAGTCTTATGTATATTTCGGTTACTAAGTAACCATTCTCAGAGACAAGACACAAGCTACTAGCATTTGATACGTTTTACGTTTTAGGATGGTTACTTGTTAACCAAAATGTACATTAGACTAGAATAAAAATATTGGTGTTTAGAAGTGTTTGTGTATTATTTATTATTAATAAAACACAGTAAATTATTCTAAGCTGAATTATTCTAATTATTACTGAACATTTTATTATTTTAATAAACATTATCAGTGTAAAAATATAAACTTTCTAAGACTTTAGAGCACTAAATTTGTTTGTGCAACATGGGGCTAAGAATCTCGTTTACTTTTGCTGCAGAGTTAAATGTAAAATTGTAGCTGAAGTTGAAAAAAATTAATGATGTTCATATGTGTTTAACAAATACCTCATACCAATTTAGACACTAACCTAAAAATCCTACACTACATCATAAAAAGCAACAAACTAAACACAACAGAAAACTACGAGATATACAAACACCATAAATACACACAATCAAATACTATATTTGAACACATAATTAACAACTACTCTATGAACAATAGCACACTACAGAACACCAATATACCACAGACTCACACCAACACATCACGCCTGAGCAACAGTCTTACCTGTGACTGACAGCATTGAATAAATGCGCTGACTTAGTGCTTAATTCATCTGCTGAAAATATCAGCAATTGGTGGGTTTTTGGCCAAGTTAATACCAAAAGTGTAAAAATATACACTTTTAAAGATTTTAGAGCAGTAAATTTGTTTGTGGAACATAGGGTTAATATTGTTTTCTTGTGATGCAGATTTAAAGAGTTTAAGTGTAAAATTGTAGCTGAAGTTGAAAACAATTAATGATATTTATATTAGTTTCTAGTTATTAAGAACTTATTTTTAATGAGCCAACTTGAAAAAATTAGGTATTTTCTGAATGTGAAATAACTAAATGATGAAGAATTGTGAAAAATGTTATGTGATATCATGTTTTTTACAACAATAATTTTTGTTAATATAAACAAACTCAACTCCAGGCGACTAACATTTTTTAACTTATATTTTTGTACTTTATTAAAATGTTATCAATAGCTATATCTATTTCACTAAACTCTTAATTTCAGACAAATATATAAATGCATTCAAGGTAATAAATATTTTGAGAGTTTTAAGTGAAAAACACATACATGACCTTAAGGTCATGATCTGGTATAAATCATGTAAATTAAGGCAGTGAAATGAATCTGAGGGAAAATAAACCTTCCTAGGCTGGAGGACTAAACAAGCTAGATCTACTCTACTGAGAACCTACCCAATAATGTATTACAAGATTTTTAACCCACTACACCTTTTTTGTTATTATGCTTCACTTTTCTAAAATATAAATACAAGAAGCAAAATGTATCTAACTAAAAGCTACTTAAACTCTAACTAGGGCAACATTGGTATATAATAAGCAGGAAAAGGAGACTAGTATAAACTAAAGCTTAGTTTAAGCGTAAAATAGTACCTCAAGTTTAATAAAATCATATTAAAAGGAAACTGGTTTTACGAGAAATTACTGAGCAACAATTGATATAACCTCAAAACTGTAACAACTCACAATATCCCGCTAATATTTTAGACAATTATACTTTCTGTACCACATATTGTAAAGTTTCTAGTTTTGACAATAGAGAGCTCTGAGTATCTGTAGCCTTTACAAGAATTTTAACTGTAAATATTATTGTTGTGAGGTATTATTATTATGAACTAGATAGTATGTTCGATGAAGACAATATTCTTCTTGCCTAGATATAAAGGTTTCTTTTCTCTCTCTATAGATATAAAGGTTTCATTTCTCTCTCTATCATTTGGTAAATAAATTGAAAAAAGAAATATAAACAAAACATTTCTTTCCACCTAGGTGCTGTAAAAATTTTCAATTTAATAACTGATTTCCCAACTGCTTGCTATTAACTTAGAACTGTAATGTAGAATACTATCGACTTAGACTGTTGGTCATCTTAGATCACAGCTCTACAGACAGTTTTCATTATGGTGCAGACATGCCCTTTTCCTTTCTCTCTGCTTTGTGTAAATTTCAACTCTACTATCTTCCTTTCGATTATTTTAATTTTTTTATTCTCTTTAAAAATTATTAAGTAATTTGTGTGTATTATTTTCTGTACTTTTCAAGTTATGTTTTATTCTTATGTTACTAACACTACATACCATATAGTGTTTTCTTACTTATAAGGTTCCATTTTTTGCTTGCTGCAATAGCTAAGAACGGGCCACAACAATTTTATTTTAATAAGTTGTCCGATGTTAAAATAAAATAAAATTTAATGTTTGAAAAAAATATTGAAGAAGTGGAAGAAAATGTTAAGATTATTCACACTTTGAAGATTCTCTTTCTTTTTTATTGCTATTGAATAAAGAGAAGGCAAATCCAAATCAGAAGAAAATAGAATAGAAGTGAAACCAAATGAAAATCTTTTCTACTTTCTGTTTCATTTTATATTTTTGTAGTTCCTTATGTTAATAAAGCTATAAATGAAGTTATAACATTGAAAAATGTATAAATGATTTGCCTTATGAGCTTCTAAAACTTTTGTTTATTTGTTTCAATTTGTAAAACATATATTTTCTTATTTCAATTAGTAAAATTAGATATTGTTATAACTTTGTATTGTAAAGGAAAATGTTTAAAAAAATTAATGTAACCACTACATCAGTAAAATGATGCTTAGTATTAAATCAAACTGTTTCCTGTCCACTTTTGTAATACAGTTTCAGCTTTATGTGTTCTACAAATATGCTATTTATGAATGTACACAAAATATTTAATACAATTTCCATAGAATATCAAAGAATATAAGTAAATTCATTAAATGAATTTTATTTAACCCTGTCCATATAAATAGAGGTTTAACTCAAATATATCAATTTGACTCAATGTGCTCGATTATGTTAAAGTTTGATTGCACCCGACATAGGGTTAGAGTATATACCCTAATAAACTGTGGAAGACAAGTAGTTTATATTATCTATATTATTAATATTTCAAGCATAAGAGAACCTCCTAATATATGAAGTTGACATTATTGGAAAATTATCAGGTTTGTTAGAATAAAACTACACAGAGAAACATAATTTGAAAACAATTTTTGTGTCAGTAGTAACCCAAATATTTACATATATTTAAAAACAAGTAAAAAACAATGCCTTTTAAACCATGAATATTATTTTACATTAACTTTTGGCAGCTCTCCAATGGAAAAACTTTCCAGACCAATGTATTGCAAATGGTTTTAACTGACAAATACAGAAAATTAATATGTATAAGTAATATACAATTTATAGTAATTTTCAGTGGCATACCGAAGGGAAGGGTCGTACGTACCTAACCAAAAAATAAAAAAAATATACAATAATTAAAATTCCCTTTAAAAAGATTATATGTTTCAACTTCATTTTAGGAGTAGGGTAATAAAAAAGAGAGTAAAAATATTATTTAGCCAACTTGTAAATTAAATTCCTATATCAGCACGTCCTCTAGTGAATGGACTGTAATATATTTCTTCTAACCACGCCATCCTTCGTTCAGAACAATAATGGCACGTAATTACCGTGCCCGCATAAAAAAACCAGATCAATTTATAACAATAAATTTACCACATACTTTTCAAAGGTTGATTTGTTTTTTGCTGTCGTTTGGTGGTATTTAGACCCTAATTAGAAAATGTCGTTTCATTATAATCATTTTGTGAAAAGCAAAAAAACATTAAGACAACTTCAATGAATGTCAATGGTACAGGAATCAAAATGTAAAAGCACCCAAGGTATCGAAAAATATTAAATAGCCTACTATACTATGACCAAAAAATCACAGATTTATTCTTAATCTGACCTCGAAATGCTTAAAACATGAGTTATAGAGTGGTAAAAGTTTAATATTTTCTACAGTTGGGTGAACCCCCCTTCCCCTTGTAGTTCTAGGCCCCTCCTTAACAAAATCCTGTGTGCGCCGCTGGTAATTTTCCATACTATTAACAGGTACGGTAGTTATTAACCACTACTCTACTTTTAATTGCAAAGAAATTCAAATAAAATCTGTAACTTATGATTATAAACTAACTGAAAGTAGGATTAGAAATTTAAAGTAAAAACTTATATTTATAAAGTACTATTTTTTCAATCTCATTAAATATTTCAAAATTACTGAGAAAGGTTGGAACAGGTCTGGATGAAGTCTAGACAGTTACTCAGATTTTATATTTAAATGTTAGAATAACAATCATTAGGGAAAAATGTTAAGGTTCTTTATTAAAAATATTTTACTAAAAAATATTATTTGCCCATTTTATTACTATGAACAATTAGAATAGGAATGATACCAACTGTAATTTGAAATACCTGAAGGTTTAAACTGGCAAATGAAATGTAAAAGTTTGATCATTTAACCCTCAAGGACGCGCGCTGTTGTAAAAAGTACAACAGTTTTAATATTTTGATTCTTGTTGAAACCTGTTGGTAGTTATTTGTTCAAATCATCTTTCTATTCTTCTATTGGTCCCCTCACTACTCTTATCAGTTGTCATCAATGTCTTTATTCTATCAACATAGCCTCAGTGTGCAATTAGTTCTGGTCAGTCATCACTGTTGTACAAAATACAAGGCGTCTTCTGACGTTTTTATTTTTTCGGTGCAATTTTTTTTCTCCACGATGGAACGTAAGTTTTTTATATACATTTTTTTAAAGAATTATGTAATTATTTGTTTTGTTCAACATTTTTATAAATTTTCATGTTTGTAGGAGTGAATTTGGAAGACATTCCAAAAATTTTACAGGATCTTTCTGATGAAGAGATTGATAATGCTGATTTTATTGAAAGTGACGATGATCTGAGCGACGGTGAAGCTGAAAAAAGTGATCATAACTCAGAAAGTGAATTGGAAGGTGATTGGCACTGTACGTAAGAACAAACGGGAAATTTCACCAGAATTTCTGCCTAATAAAACCAATCAGCCAGGTACTTCTTTGTTTGGGTTCCAGAATGATCGAACCATGGTCTCATATATGACCAAAAAAAATAAAGCTGTAATATTGATTTCGACTATGCACGACTCAGATGATGTTGACGAACAAACAAATAAGCTAGAAATTATATTGCAGTACAACAGAACGAAAGGTGGAGTTGATAGTAATGACCAGCTTTGTGCTACATATAGCGTTGCCCGGAGGACAAGAAGATGGCCAGTTGCATTATTTTTTGCTCTGATAAACATTGCTGGGGTCGACTCACAAGTAATTTTTTCATTGGTAAGACCAAACTTTTAATAACTCGATTGAAAGTTAAGGAAAATGTAGAAAACCGAGATGTTGTATAAAATACAACGCGCCTACTTACGTTAGATAAAAAGGCGCACGTGCATGAGGGTTAAATAGACTATAAACTGTCTTAGTAATTTTAAGTAAGTCATATATTATTGAATGTATTTAGTGTTTCTGAACTTAAATGTAACTTATGAATGTAACTGAACTTTGAAAACTAAGCATTGGAACACAAAATTAAAACTTTAATGATGACATTTACAAAAGTGAGCATATTAACTCTGTTTTTTTTATCTTGTACATACATAAAAGGACTTTCTATCCCAGTGAACTGGTGAATGTTTCATACATTTAAAATTTTTATTCTGGTAATATGGTTTGTGAGCTATAAACAATCAATTTTTTTGTTATTGTAAAGTATATATTTCAAATATTATTTCACTATATTATTCTTTAAAATTAACAAAACAAATTATGTATAATACAATGTTTTACACTTCTGATATATTTTAAAAAATTCTTTCGTATAACAGGAAATCTTTGACTTTTTAAGAAATATGGCCGCCAGGGTTTAAAGGATAAACTTGAAGTTTTAAAATAATTAGGGCAAAGGTAGAGCAAACTTAATTAATATTTACTTACCAGATTTTTTTCTGCTTTAGAGCTGGAAACAAAACAGCTGCATTGTTGATTGTCGCTGGAGAACTAGGTGAAGATGTGTAGGAATCCTGTCCTTTATTTCATAAAACTAACTAACGTCTAGCTCCACAAATATTTTACAGGTGGTAATGAAGTTGAATAGAACAGGGAATGTTAGATCTAATTAAAAGTTCTAAAGCCCACAATAACCACAAGGTAGTTCAGAGTTTGTGAGAATGTAAATAATTAAAGTTTCTTCATCCTGGAACCAATGTTAGATGAGGTACATTAATTAGAAACTTTGTGAAATAAAATAGCTTTTAACAAAAGTAGATGAAAAACGTTCCTTTATACAAAACAAATTATATAACTTTATTAAACACATGAAAATTTTACCAAGTGTGAATATTGTAAATTGCTTTTATTTGGTTAAAGCACTAAATGGTTACTAAATTTAACTTGAATTTCTTGTAAAAAAAATTATTGGTAAGTCAATTTCTGCAAATAAGTTACAAATGCTGGCGTATTATTTAAATCTTTGGTTAGGCAAACAGTCCGTTAACTCATATTTAAAAATAACTGCATTTATTAATTTAAGTACCAGTATGGCGTATGCACTCGAACAAGTAAATGTTATATTTCTGAAGGCTCACAAAGCCTTTGAATAAGGTTTTAGCTTTGTAAATAAATCAAACTGACATTACACCCAAATTCTTAAGGTTCTCCTCAGGCCTGCACAGAGAAATATCAGGCCCCTCATTACTTCCAACATAGGCCTATACAACTCTGTATTTTGCATTACATTATAAATAAATTATTGTTTCCGAGTAAAAACCAACTAGGCCTTCAGAATCTAATTTGAGTATATTTAGTTTTGTTGAAATAAGAACTTTGTTTATAGAACTAAGACATTGCATTTCGTTTGAATAGAACATTTTATTTATTGAGTATTACTTTGCTATTAAAAGCTTGAATAAATGTACATTTTACTTTATTAATATAATATTTTTATATCTTTTAAGGATCTCGGCTCACGAGTAATTATTTTCCACAGTAAAAAACCACCAACCTACCTGGGTATTTGACTCCCTCCCCCTCTGGGCAGCCCTGGTTCTCACCGCCTATGCTTGAGAACCCTAGGGTCTATCCCTAGCCAAGCAAAAATATATTATATCTTTTTACCACAAGGCATCTGAAACATTCATATTTTGTAAGCAGTTTAATAAACTATTTTACTTTTTTTTATAGACCACAAGATTCAATATTTATTTCAGAAACCAAGAAGCAACCAAGCTATTGGATTGATTTAGCAAAAGTAGATATTATGAACATAATTTTAAAAGGTAACTGCTGTTAGGAATCATTTATTTTTCTCTGTTCAACTGTTAAATTTTATAATTTGTATAACATAAAATATGTATGCAAGTGAGCAACACTGAGTATAATGATAAATGATGTCGGAGTAAATAAAGTCTCCTAAGATTTAAACTTTAACGCTAATATATGTGCGTTTGCTGATGATGAATATAAGGAAAAGAAAGTTGTTCTAGAGTATACATGTTAACTGCTTTGTAACCACTGATCCCTGTATCATTGGAGCCAGGTTTGTTGTCCTAAAAAAAGAATAATGATATTTTAAATGGGAGGGAGACTTGCACAGAAACACACTAGGTGAAGAAATCAGCACACAGAGACATTCAGTACTGTAACTCAACTATTCACAGTTGTGTCAGTGAATCAAAACAGCCATAGCTATATGCTTATTTAAGGGGAGAATTCATAGTGAGTTATACCAGATATTTAGTAGGATAAGTGTATTGTTATGTTGTATTTATTTTCATGTTGTATATTGTATTTATTATATTGGGTGCATTGTAATTAATATCATGTTATGTATTGGGTATTCTGGTATAGATTGTCATCAGTGAATTGCACCCAGGGAAGTGTGTTAGTTGATCTCAATTCAAGTATAAAGGACATAGTTAGGAGACTGGTGATGTTGGAGGGGGATGGAGTCTGATCACCTCGGTGTCCGTTGGCACCCAGCAACTACACTGTCCCTCAATAGACAACATTTTATATCTGGGCCTAAATTTCATATACGGAGGTATACAACATTATATCTATCTCCAGTTTTGTTTTCTTAGGGAAGGACTGTAGTTTTTTTTGTTTTTAGATACAAGGATACTCATTTTTACTTAAAGTTTATTATTTAATTTACCTTTTCTTTCCATGAAAAAATCAGCATATGGGCTTTTAAAGTTCTACCATCTCATTCCATTATGTCTTCTCATTCTTTTTTTTTGTATTCAGGATTCTGACTTCTTACCAAGGAAGCCATAATCACCGCTATCATTTTGCAATAACGTATGTTTCAAATTAGTTAGTCACATGTCTAGCCATAATGCAATGCGTCAAGTCCAAATGTCATGCAAAATGCTGGTAAAACAGTTTATTAAAAGTGTAAATTGTGAATGATTTAAATTTGATTAAAGCACTATATAGTTAATAATTTAAATTATAAATGTCTTAATTGAAGGAATTTTAAAAAAATTTAATAAATAAAACCTCTTAACTACAAATAAACTTTTTCATTTAAATAATTTTGTTCATTTCAATTGTAAAGCAGCCATTTTCAGAGGATATTATAAAATAAATGATTTACAATTAAAATTTACATGAGTATCTAAAGAAGAAAAAAGTTTGTTTGTGGTAAAGAGATTTTACTTATTTATATTGTAAATTTTTTTCTGAAAAATTATTTTCAAATATATTTCTTTACACAAAACATTTATAGACAATTAAATATTATTGTTATTACTAGTCTAATTGAGTTCAAATCTGAAATAAAATCCAGTTGATACAGCATAACAATTTTCTATCAAAATATTCGGATGGCTAGGCAGAAAGGTAATTAATCCTTAATAAATATTTTTAAAATAATTATGATTAAGATTTGATCAAAATAATTAAATAAATTAGTACTTCTTGAGGGCAATGAAAGACAGTATTATTTGTATTCAAAATGGAAGATAGTTCTCAACAAGAAATGCTGTCCCTTAGTGCAACCAGAATAACTGGCTATGAAGGAACACTGTCTTCATCTAGCGAGCGGTAATCATAGTTACCTGACTTCCAAAAAAGGCTAAAAACGATTTCAGCATTTAGAGTAATGAAACACTGTGACTTTTAGCAGTGGACATGTTGACACTAGATGTGCAAAAACTAATCACAGAGATCACATGCATTTTAGGTATCAATTATCAGACACAAATGTTTGTTTTTTTTCCTTTACAAATCTGTTATGTACATTTTTTCAAATACACAAAATACTGAATTTCCTAATAATTATTTGCAACAATAATCTTTTAAATATTATATACAATTTGTATGCTCTTAAAATATATAAATGTAGAAATTCATAACTTTTCATTTTTAACTATATTATACAGATAAAGATCTAATTATTAAATAATATTTATTATGTAAATTATAGTTTTTAATACGAACTAATTATAAAATTTTGTAGGCTGTAACTGAAATACTAAAAACATTAACAACAAAAATTATTTAGTTAATTAAAGCTAAGCTAGTGAGAACTATTCACAAAGGTAAGAGGTCAAAATAGTGATCTCGAAATCTCACCAAAAATTAGTTTTTAATAAACAAACATACAACAAACTAGTTTCGGCGATAATGTCGCCTTCCTCAATTCTTGGCTACTCAGCCAGTAGTAGCCAATCACTGAGGAAGGCGACATCGTAGCCGAAACTAATTTGTTGTGTGTCTGTTTATTAAAAACTAATTTTTTATGAGATTTTGAGTTCACTATTTTGTCTTAAATATTTCATCATTTACAGATGTTATCTCTGTAATAACATCATTGGCCTATTGTCAATGAAACAAAAAAGCATTTACAGAAATTTATTAAAACATTGTAATTGTGATGAGTTCATTTTTAGGTATTTCTATCTTTCATTGACAATACTTTGAGTCTGCCATTCCTGAATGACAAGACATATTACTATACATGATTTAAACCTTTTAAAATTAGATCTAATATAAATAGTAATTATTATTTTCCTCCTCTGCATTATAATTTAAATTTAGCCGCATATTTTCTGATACCCATTTACATTCTACAAATTTTGAACTGAACTTACGAAAATCATTAACATTTGACACATTTTTTTACCAAGCTAAGTTCAACCATATACTAAACTAAGTTAATCATGCAGTTTTATATTGTGAAACTAGACAATCGACATAAAAATAAATAATATGATAAATTACAGCTTACAAGATAATATTTATATTTTTCAATATTGCAAATGATTTTTCAATTATATATAGTGAAGTTATCACAAAATTAGAAAATATAATGTAAAAAATTATTATGTACAAAAAATAGTCATAGTAATTATAAACAATCACTTAATTAACTTTACAAACATACAACAATATATTCTAGCAACTGTGGTCAAATGTACCAAATACATAATGAAACCCAAAACCACAATGTTTTATAAAATATGTATTTCATACAATATTACTTTATGCAAATTTCAAGAGCAATATTATAAGCTAAAGCATAGCTTGTAAGATTAAACATACAAGAAATACACACTGGTATACATTTTTCTCACAACATAAATTTTTATTAATCTCAACATATTTTCGGCAAGCATGTAGTCTTCATCAGTAATAAAACTACACTAAGTATGTTCAAGATCAACATAAAATATTGGAAAAGTCCATAACAGATATCTTATCTATGTATCTAAATCAAACAATATTTAAATGCTCTACTTGTAATAGTTTAACAAATTCAACAATTTAAAATATCTGTAAAAATATTAGAAATTATTCATAAAACATTAAAAATTAAAAAATATAATAATAATTTAACATTTTGAGATACTTATAAACTAAACATAAACCATTAAAATTTCTAAATATGTGTTAATTAATGTAGTGTATTAAAATACTTAACATAAATGCTAAAAGTTAATGATAATTGACTGAAACAAGTATATCTCGAAAAATGAATTTTTTACAGAAAAAATCGTAAAAGCAGATACACTAACAAAACTCCATTTCAAATGCATATATTGCGCTAGGTTTGTTTAAAATTTACCTGATGATTGTGTATATGTCTTGGTACTAAACTAATGGTGGAAAAAACCAGTTGCAGATCTAAGAGAATGGAATTTTGGATGGGTCCAGATTCGTTATTTATTAGAAAGTAAATATGGTTATTTTTTAAAATGTTTAACTGTGTTGTTATAATAACCAACTATGTTGAAAGGATAATTGGCGATTATGTTATTTTATCTTCTTAATTTTCTAAAAACCTTAGATCTAATACTAGTTTCTGTGTCAATATAAAAGAATTTTACTCAGGATTAAATCACAACTAATAAATTTCCTTCAACTCTTAATTTACCTCTAAAATTAAATTTATGTCCTTTGTTTAGTAATTTAATTTCATTCTAATTTAGACTGTAATTATTCTTGTTATGTATTAAGCTAACTCCAAACATCCATTCGTATTTTTCTTATTCAACTCACCTATTGATAGTTAAGATTTTTAATTATTTTGGTCTCTGCACAGACATTATAGCCTTTAACCTCTGTATTTTTTGCCTATGTTTATAGTTCATCACTTCTAGTATATTTCTAAATTTTGTGCTAAACTCATTAAAAGTTAAACTCATAAAAATGTTATATTAACATTATATATATTTTATATATTATTAATGTTTTATGTATAGTTTTTAAATGTCTTAAAATTATTAATGAATTATCATTATTATATTTTTAATGTTTTTACTGATCTATTAAATTGTTGATTTGTTTTTTAATTATTACAAGTAATGGATTTTAAAAGTTTATTAGCTTTAGGAACATAGATGAGATATCTGTTTTTGACTTTCCTCATGTTTTATATTGAACTTGAACAATATCTGATGAAGGTAACATGGTTGACAAAAACATGTTCTGATTAGTGTATAGCAGTGTGTATTTAACAATGTAATATGCAAAGGTAAAATCAACAGGGTTGTTTTTAATATTAAACTGTAAAGGAATACAATTTTTGGTACAATTTTAAATAAGTCTAAATAAAATTTTAAG
Source organism: Prosapia bicincta (assembly GCA_036971475.1). Taxonomy (NCBI): domain Eukaryota; kingdom Metazoa; phylum Arthropoda; class Insecta; order Hemiptera; family Cercopidae; genus Prosapia; species Prosapia bicincta. The sequence goes on from JBAIZL010000003.1 coordinate 32,645,554, forward strand.
GCTTCTGTTAAGTTTTGATGAAAACTAATTTTTAATTATATCTTTCCCTAAAAAAATTGTTCCAATTTTATTTCTCATATGTACTTTACTTAAGCCAACAGAAACAATTTCACTGAAAGTAAGACAATGTCTTTCATGCATATGATTAACTTAACAATAAACAGACAAGATAAAAGGAGCAACTGTGTTAATTTTTTACTATCTATACTAATATATAAAAATCTAATGGTGTGTGTGTGTGTATTACTCAATCACGCAAAAACTACTGAACCAGTTGTACTGAAATTTGGTATTTATTTCCCGTTCTAACGTGTTCAATTTTAGCGAAAAAATTATACCGGGCGATGAAGAAAGTCATCAGAGATACAAAAAAAATTATAAAAACTCTCGCTCGCGCACCAAAAGTTTACAATTTTGGAAAATGTAATTTCCCTCAAACGTGGTGCTAATAGTGCTGGTAAAAATGCATAAAACCCATCCCCAATATAATGCATATAAAATGAATCAAAAACATGCCCTGAAGCTATATTGACAATTATTGTTTGTTATTGCCACAGAAGGTTAATTTTATATACATATGAAGTACCCAGTCAGGATAGATTAGGTTGTTATTTTATACGTTTAACCAAATATACACATGTAAGGCTAGAACAGAGATCACGTGACGAAGTATAACTCCGTGGAAGTAGACGTTTATTTAGATAATGTATAAAATTACAACCAACTTTAATTTGTAAAAATTTTATTTATTTCCCTGAGCGAGTTTTCATTATTTTTTTTGTATCCCTGATGACTTTCTGCCTCACCCGGTATAATGTTTTCCTTTATCAAACACGTGGGAACGGGAAATAAATTTTAAACATTTTTAGGACCCCTGGTTTACACATAGGCCTATTTTTATTTAGAAATTCTATCAGGGTACTGCCCTACTGGCCTTGGAAACTCCCTTAACAGTAGACTTATGAACTATAGTTTGATATATATATATATATATATATATATATATATATATATATAGATTTTTTGGACTAGGAGACTGACAGACTTACCTTGGTAAGAGTCCACTCTGTAGTCTTGAAATAGAAACACATAAAAGCACTTAAACAATGATATAGTGGTCTTTGTCAATCGAAGAGAAAACACAAAAAGATATATGAGAGAATGAAATAAAATAATTGTATATCATTGTTTAAGTGCTTTTATGTGTTTCTATTTCAAGACTACAGAGTGGACTCTTACCAAGGTAAGTCTGTCAGTCTCCTAGTCCAAAAAATCTAAATAATCTTTACCAACCAAAACTAACCTATAAATATATATATATATATATATATATATATATATATATATATATATTATAATAAAGATGATTATTTTTTCTTGATGTTATAATTATTAAATAACTTCAAAAAGTTCATAATCAAGATATATTTTATTCAACATTTACAATTATGCTGAAGCTTTTCGCCGGTGTATAGTTCCAGCATTCTCAAAGACAATACAATATATATATATATATTGGGATTTAATTTCAGTAAATTAAATTCAACCCAAATATAAATACAAATTAAATCAATACAAATATTCGTCGACCACGTACGAAGGACGTGTACTCTGCTAATAAATAAATAAAATAAAACCTCTAAACAATAAAAAACTTTTCATATAAATCCTGATGTACTTTTCAATTGCAAAGCAGTCATCATCAGAGAAAATACCTACAAGACTCTAGTAGTAAAAACATCAAATAAAAAACTATAGACGCTTAAAGTAAAACTATATTACAAAATTACATTGAAAAACTTCAATACCATTGAGTTGAAACAAAAAAAAACGCAGGTACAACAAAGTCATCAAAACTCTGTTGTTGAAATCATATCAAAACACATTTTTAAACTTCCAGTTTTTGTGTTGTACATCTTGAGGTTTTTCTTCTAATGTTTTGTTTTGCTTTATTTTAGGCACAGTTCTTCCTTCTGAAGTTTTTACAATCAGATTTTGTAATTTGTTTTCAGCTTCTATAGCTTTACTTCTTACTAAGACATCTGATATAATGGAGAGCCTGCTTTAAACTTAAAGATCTGATGTTTAATATTCTCTTTGTCTATAAGTTGTTCTCAAAAACCTCAAAAGTAAATCTGCTGGGTAACAGAGAGTTTAAAGTATTGATTCATTTAATGCCAGCTAAGTATAGATATTGAGGCAAATCTATGGCTAGTAAGAGCACAAAGAACATGTTTTAGCACCAAATAGTTTGTATAATTGACAGAAGTGCACTGACATTCTTTGCCCAATGTGTTACTGATATTTAACCTTTTGCGCCCTATAGGCGAACTGAGTCCGACATCACTAAAACTGCCGTTTCGCTCCGCTGTCAGAATAAGTCTGACATATTTTGCAGCGCAACTATTACATACTTTAGAACATCTTACTTAATGATAATGTGTACTATGTTCATTTGCTGTGTTATGAGAAGGCAATGTTTGTGTTTATATCGCTGATTGGACATATTTATCATAATTTTTTCCGTAAATATACAACTGGTTCCAGACAGTTATTTACGATCTACTGCACAGTAAGCATCAGACATGTGACATAGTTCATAGATCGCTGTTTGTGTGAACATATCCTTATTCATGACCTCCTTTATTTATTTAGTGTTTTTCTTTTATTTTAGTTCTGACATGTATTATTATATACATATAATGGTTTCTAATAGGCTTACAACATGTGGGATGAGCCTAACTGAACCTGTTTTCAAAAGTGCTACATCTTTAAGCACAATGTTTGAAATTATAATACAAGGAACGCACTTGATCATTCCTGATTCTTCAATAAATCGAGACATCAGATTACATATTTGTGTTACTGATCTACTAACTCTAATAAGTTTGAGTTTTGCTTCAAATTCCTCTATTTATGAAGTGGTTAGGCAAGAAGCGGTTTCAGTAGGATTGATTTCTTTCCTTGACAGCTTGGTTTGATTTGATTATAAAATTTCAGTAAATCTTTTGTTTGGGCTTAAAATTGACTGATTTCTAAATGATAGTTGATACCTGTCTTACTATCGACTTGAACAGACATATTAGGTAGGCCTATATCAATAGAAACGCTAGGACAACCACTACTAGTACACAGTGAGGGTTCTTTATGAACTTCCAACTCAACATTAGGCCTATATTCATTTTCAACCCTTCTAATTTTATTAAAGGGCTCGTCAGGATTATCTGTCAGTTCATCTAAAGTCTTATTAGAAGTCAAAATCCTATTAGAAGACCTTTAGGAATAAAAAATCCCGATATGCTGGCTTGATTTTTTCCATAAAAACTAATATAATTGATATGCACTAAATCTTTTATTTTATTACGATACAAAATACCCGCAATACATTGCCAAATGTTAGGAGAACGTTATTTTTTGCCTCATCGGGAGTAATCTTGCGTTTGTGTAGTCGAGCTGCTCCGCGCTGCCGAATCGAGAACATTTTTTTACTAGCCGGAGGGCTGCACTTCTAAGCTCCTTATCCGGAGATGCATGTTTCGGCAAGTGGTGATCTGTCAAGAGGAGCTCTGCCTCAGTGAGCTCCTGGAAGCAGTCCTGAAAAGCAGTAAGTGGAGCTGGTTCTCCGGGAGTGACTCCATACATTTTATAAAGATCTTGGTAACAGACAAGGGGTGTTCGCTGGGATTTTAGTCTATCTGTGGGTTTATGGTACTCATTCCAAGATTTGTTTGTTCGTTTAAATCGTTCCCAAAAGCATAGGGCTAACATCTCCCTGCGTATTTGTAGTGGTTCAATCTCAGTTTGAGCCTCCATTGCAGCAATAGCCCTGGACTTGGCAGCACCAGTTATCACTCTCAAGGCATTGTTTTGAGAGCATGATACACTACTATAGTTGCATATCGGCCCATTTGTTAGACGAGTTTTGGTACCTTTTGTATTATTTTTTATTCAGACACAGTTTACAAATTCTTTTCATTAAGCAAACAAATTATTTTAAAAATTTGCGTAAACTGTATTTCCCAAAATTTCCTCAGAAACCCAAGAATTTGCTTGAGGTTTCCCAAGATCCTAGATCGCCAAGGACAAATTCGAGAATACGAGAAAACAGTGTGAATATATATATATATATATATATATATATATATATATATATATATATAGGAATTTTTTGGACTTGATAGGAGACTGACAGACTTACCTAAAGGCAATAGTCCAAAACTGCAATCTCTTGGAAATAAGCACATATAAAACACTTAATACACTTTTATTTGAAATATTTCGATCAACATGATCTTCTTCAGTCAAGAAAGAGAAAACCTCTCTTTCTTGACTGAAGAAGATCATGTTGATCGAAATATTTCAAATAAAAGTGTATTAAGTGTTTTATATGTGCTTATTTCCAAGAGATTGCAGTTTTGGACTATTGCCTTTAGGTAAGTCTGTCAGTCTCCTATCAAGTCCAAAAAATTCCTAAATAAGCTTTAAGCTCTACTAGAACTAACCTAAAAAAAAAAAAAAATATATATATATATATATATATATATATATATATATATATATATATATATACATACAAACACAGTAAAACCCGCTTAAAACCCTCCCATTTGAGACGATTTTTTTCTCCAACCCTAAAACTTAGCATAAACATACTCATTTTCATTAATAATACCCTTTTAATACTGCTTAATACGCTTTTATTGACAAAAAGATTTTTTTGACTTATATTGGAAATTTTACCATGTATCAATAAATTACAAGTAAATAAACATTATGGTAGTTTTATACACTTCAGTAGTTACAGTACTGTATAACACATCAATGGATATGAAAAAAATGTGTATTACGGTACAGAATCCAATAGGCAAACAAATACTACTTTGATAAAGATTGCCTGAAATTATTCAGCTGGATATTTGGCATAAGTTTGAAAAAAATCAAAACTCATCAGCATTAAAAACATCACACAGTGAGAAACCCTTCAGCAACAATGGTAACACGGTTTCTTTCCACAAAGAAACATCTTCCTCATTTACTAACACTTCCTCTGTTTTTCCACTGATCTGATAATATACAAGGACATATCTTGTTTTGAATCAGTCAATCTATCCAATAGACCGCGTAAAATTATTAAATAGAAGCTCTTTTGCGATAAGCAAACAGAAAAGTGGTGATGTCATCTTATGCCTTGTAAACTTAGGGCTCTATATCATTGATACAACCATCCTGCTGAATCACTTTAGACTGTCTTTATTAACGTTCTATTCTGTTTTCCATTGGATTCCATTCAATGATTAACATATTTTTCTTATACATTGTTTTGTTATACATAAACTGCATAACACTACTGTAATGCTTTTTTACTTGTAATTTTTGTGGAGCGAGACTTTTGAGAAAACTTGTGGAAATGCAGATAGGAGGAAATATGTTCAGTTGGTTGAAGACTTTCCTGATGCAGCATGGATAAGAACTGAATGGCGAAACAACACTTCAACATACAAGCAAACTCGAGCAGGACTGCCTCAGGGAGCAGTATTGAGCCCGATTTCGTTTAATACATACATTAATGACCTCCTAAACAAAATAAGTTCAAAGAAGGTTAACTTTGCCATGTACACAGATGACGTAGTTAATGGACTGAGGCAGGAAATAAAAATAGGAGAATGTTTGAGAAAATGGAAGCTGAGATTAGTGAGACTATGAAAGATAAAGTTCTTTGGAGTAATTCTAACAAAATGATTATAAATGATCAAAAGATATGTCATCAGCTTTTGTCACTCAAAACCAGAACCAAGGACATCGGATTGAAAATTAACAACATTATTATCCAGGAATGTGCAGAATCAACATTCTTGGGAATTAGAATGGATAATAAGCTTACATTTACAGCACATGCTGAAACTGTATCATCTAATGTTGCACATAAACCAAGTATTTTAAAGAAACTAGCAGGAGCTAAATGAGGGGATCTCTTGACTTCTTAACGAAACTTACAAGGCATTCATAAAGCCTCGTTTGACTTATGGTGGAGAAGTCTTATCAACAGCCACCAAAATTGCAAAGAATAAACTTGAAGTAAGCCAGAACAACTGTTTACGATTCACCTCAGAGCAGTGAAGACAACTCCTATAGCCTCACTTCAACCCTACACAAAGAACAAACCATTATATGAAGAATTCAGCATGAAAGCAGATATCCTTTATGAAAAGTTGATGTATAGGAAACACAACAATTCATGGATTATGGAATTACTTACCAATCAAAGATTGAAAACTCAGAAAAGTTTTATGCATGTGGTTGTTGGCAGGAAAATAAATACATTTGAAATTGAGCAACCTCCACAATTAGTAAACCCATTGGATTTCATGCAATTTAATGTGTCTTTAGATCCCATTGAAAATATAAAATCACACCCAATTACCCCAAAATACACATTAAAAACAAAAATAACAACCCAGCTGCCACAAAAACCACACACCAAGCTCAAACACTCTACATTAAAAACACTATAAAACATTTATACAAACAAAAAAACGATCTCAACGAAATTGCTTATAGCTTATACCAACAGCTTACAATGGAACTACACTACATCGAACTGCAAGAAGTAGTAAATTTCACCAACACACTAATTACAGACACAAAAAATAAAATAAAATTAGTATATAACAAAAAAATATATAACCTCAAAAACGCACAATACCCAACACAGGTTATTAACATAACACACGTTTTTCACCCCAGAACTATAAACCTCACCAACACAACATTATCAATTAATGAATTAAACCTATTATACAAAAGCTTAAAACGTAACATCACACCCAAATACAGCCAACAAAATTTCACCAAAACTAATATTAGATCTTGAAAATACAATTCAACATAAGACACCTGTAGAACAACAAAATGCAATCAGACACCAAATAAAACAAAAAATAACCCAAATTTAACCCCCCAAAACAAACACCCAAGAATTAAAAGTAGCCAAATCCATCAAAAAAAGTTTTTTTTTTAAATTTAACCATAACAAAGCTGACAAAGGCAACATAACGGTAATTATTAACAATAGCGACCACAACAAAAAAGTACACAACTTCATCCAAAATAACAACATCATTACACTAAAAGAAGACCCAACAACAAAATATAACGCTCAAATCAAAGAAACATTCAACAAAACAAAACTTATAATCCCACACTACACCAAAAAGCACCTAAAACAAATAAAGCCAATAGCCCCTAAACTAAACGCCCTGCCCAAACTTCACAAAATGGACATCCCAATACGTCCACTAATAAATCACACAAGCGCCCCTTCTCATCTTCTAGCCAAATTCCTCGACAAAACTATCCGAAACCATATAAAATTTAATAATCATTGTAGCTTAAAAAATAGCCAAAATCTAATAGACAAAATAAAAAACGTAAATATCCCACACAATTCCAGTTTAGCCTCTTCTGGTATATCAAATCTATATACAAACATTCCCATTCCAGAAACGATCAACATCCTCAAAAACATGCTTATAGACAAAAATACACCACATACACACATTGACGAAATCATCCACTTCACAAGATTAATCACATCTCAGAATTACTTCACCTACAATAACACATTCTAAAACCAAAAAGATGGACTACCTATGGGCTAGCATCTTAGCAGATCTATATTCATACACCATATTGAACAAAACCACATTTTACACAACATTAAAACACCATGATATATCGCCTCCTTAAAACACCGTTAGACAAAGAAGAACACTACCAAGAGTTAAACACCATAAAACATATAGCACAAACTAATGAATACAACACAACAATGGTTGACAAATTATACAACCGCCTAAAAAACCAACTCAATAACACAAATACAAATACACAACATGACAATCCCATAAAATACTTATCAATACCATACAGATCATCCAAAATCCACATTCTAACCAATACACTACGAAAATACAACTACAAAATAGCCTACTCCACACACAACACTCTCAATAAACAAGTCAAACCCAACAATAAAATCAACGACACTTACAACGCCACTGGAGTTTACAAACTACCTTGCAGTTCGTGCCCCAGTTTTTACATAGGCCAGACAGGGAGGTCCTTCTACACACGTTACCAAGAAAATATAAAAGCACTAAAAAACCATAACTATCAATCAAACTTCGCCGATCATCTCAACTCCACAAAACATGACTACATAGACATAACATCTAACCTACAAATTCTTCATAAACAACACAGAAATAACCAACGCTACACAACCGAACAATACGAAATATACAGACACTTCAAACTACACCCTACACACATACTCAATACACAATTACATTACAACTCACACGCACTTTTTGACATCATAACTCCTAATACACACAAAATACACCCACACCACCATAATATCCCACCCCCACCCTAACCTACGTAAACCTTGAGAACAGTTACGGTCTGGGTTGACAATGGGACACATCTCCCGAAACGGCCCTCAACAAACAAAGTAAGTGCTACTATAGGCAAGTTTAAAACATTTAAAAGTGTTTAGTGTCTTTAGATCTTATAGAGCCAGTGAACAAGACTACTGACATCCCTGAAAAGATATCCCAAATTGCCTTGGAAACTTTAAACTCATGGTACTCACAGGACTCCTAGGTGAGAATCTTTATGGATGGGTCTAGAGTGCATGGTGAGATGGGAGTGGGAATATATAGTGATTACTTCTCACACTCTTTTGCACTGAGCAATAACTCAACTGTTTTTGAGGTAGAACTGTTTGCCATCAACGAGGCTCTTCAACAGCTGATTCTAAGACCATGGCTTAATTAGTATTAGTATACTAAGACCATGGCTTAATTGGTATATTGTTTTATTGGTGGACTCTAAATCCTCATTATAAGCAATGGCTAATAATGATAATACAGGTAGTACAATTGTACAGACTATAAAAAAGAATTATAAAATTGTAAAAAACAATGTAATCAATATTGTAATGCAGTGGATCCAATCTCATATGGGAATACAGAGGAATGAGGCCTCAGATGAACTTGCAAAGAGAGGGACTAAAATTGTTCAAAACCATCAAAACTTCTATCACTGCAAACAAGAATAAAAAGTATTAAAACATCTTACCAACAAGGTTTTAGGAATATGATGAAGGAAAAATTGAAGGACAAGTCCTATAATGTGTTTGAACTGTTTGAGGTGAATAGAACACTCCCGAGAAAAACCTCTGTTGCTGGCCACAGAGACTGGCCACAAGCCAGGACTGTCTTGCCAGACAGAATTAAAATATTAGAATCCAACAGATGCACAATATGTGCATACCAAACATCTATTATGGACAAGGACCACCTCCTGGTCTGCAGTGAACTTGATAAGGAAAGACAACAATGAAAGGACTCAACCTGGATTGTATTGGGAGGAAAGTTCTCGAATGGCATAAGCCATTGGAAGAAGTATAAGACTTGTAATTTTTTCTGCGCAGTACAATTTCCGATAGTAGACGAAAAAATAGTTGTCAAAAAGCGTATTGAGCGGGCTTCAAAGCATATTAAACGTGAAAAGTAAGTCTTTTTATGTTAAGTTTTAATGTCTGAGAAAAATTGTAAAAAGCGAGAATTCGCCTTATACAGGAGTGTATTAAGCGGATTGTGTATATATATATTATTTATTTAATTTATTTATTCAATAAATTATTTTTGTTTTTTCATTGTTATACAAGAATACATATTTTGTTATTTATATATATATATATATATATATATATATATATATTTGTGCGTGTGTGTGTGTGTGTGTGAGTGTTTATATATTATTATATATCTACATACGCAAAACAAATGTCTATGTAGTTAAATATTCATCTCTAGAAATAAATTTGCATTAACTAAAGCAGGTTTTTAAAAAAATAGTTTGTGCTTACTATTCCACCAATTGTAAAATGCAAGCCTAGCCCTCAAGGCCTATGTTGTTGTATATTCACATTTAACAATGACTTGATTCAGGTAGTTGAATACATACTAATTATGGCAAACACCTGAAAAAAAAACATACAAGTATATAGTCGTATTATAAAAATAACATTTTCTGTAAAATAGTTTATGATAACTATAAAAGTACATAAAAAACTGCATCTTGATAACATGCAGACTGCAATACTGCTAGGAATTTTTAACACGTTCGCTGCGAAAGGCCTCTAGCGTAAAGGTCACTAAGGTGCTGATTTTTTTAAAAATTTATTCTGATGGTTTTTCTTTAGAAATAAAAGAATATAACCATAAAAATTTATTTTGAGCCTTGAAAATGGAAAATATACTAGGCCGCCATTTTGTCTTCGATCAGAGAAGAAAGCAATTTGTGAGCGTCCAATTATTATCAGTATTTTATTTTTCATGTTATGCATGTAATTCACGTCTGTAACTGTAATAAATAATAAATAATAAATAATAATAACTGAAGAAATAAATAAACGTTTTTCATGAAATAAAAATTGCAAATTAGTTTTTAAAATATTTAATAAAAATAATATAAAAATTTTTGCGACCCCTTATGAATCAGTAAGGTTATGAATGTCTTCAGTTAAGGCACTATCAATTCTTTCCAGTTATTTATTCTTGACGATGGCATGAGATTTTGTTTAGCATACACATTCCATGCATAACTATTAGTAGCATTCACAATATTTTCTAAAAATATGTCATCAGGAAACCTTTGTAAACAGAAAGTTGCAAAGGCCTAATGTACTAGGTGTCCTTTGAGGATTATAATCTATTTTTTCTTCCAAATTGGAATCAGACAGTTCCTCACGATCTTAATCGGGATCCTCTTCAGCTGGGTCCAGGTCAATGACATGGTGGATGTCGTCGATTACCTCAGACGTGCATACTCGAAGCCTGATTTGTAGAGTCCCTAGTACACTCTACTGCATCATTGATATTAAATAAAAAGTCCTTAGAAGTCTCAGGCACACTTTTCATGTCAGGAACCATATGACACACAACCACGGACATGCACTAAACTCTCACTAACACTACTGACAGAAAAATAGAGAGTAATCTTAACCAAATTAAAACAAACATCCGACATATGTCACCTTGACACTGCAACACTCAACTGAGTTTCTTGTACAATGCTGGGGCAAAAAAGGACATTTCCGAATAGAATGCCGGAAAAGGCATTTCCGGTCGGAGACAGCTGCATCCAACTGGCGCTTGACTTGCCTCCAATTGAGACAGCCACAGCGAACGTGTTGAATATGAACTTAACAATCACAACCCAGTAATAATTAACAGAGTATTGAATAACTAATAGTAAATTTAGAATAAAAAACAAAATAATAATATGAATTATATTAAAGAATTTAAAAAATTACCAACAAAGGGGGCAGAAACCAACTCAGCTCCTCTTTTGACATTCATAGATGACCATATATGAATTAGTTCACACCTGACCACAAATGGACGCAGTGCTTTTAACTTACTTTTATTTAATAGTCTCTCTGTCAATCATGTGTTCTTTAAGTATCATATGTTCTTACATGTAAAGTGTTATTTTATAGTCAACCATTTAATACAAAATGAACTCAAAATGGCCTACCAAGGGGATATCTAAAAACATTAACTATTGAAAAAAAATTTCAGTCACAAAAAAAAATTTAAAAATTTTCAAAAAACAGTACCAGAGTATGTAGCCAATCCAAAAATTTCCTTGGGCTTCATGCTACTAACATCACAAGTGCTTCTAGGTTAACTAAAGCTGCCACAGTTAGCACACATAATAATTTTTTAATCATATTTACAACAAAATAATATAGAAATATTTTCACAGGCAAGCAGGTTTGTATAGCATCCCCTATAGACTTCAAGAAAATATTTAACCCTCCATTGGGTTACTGGAGGACACCTCTATATTGGTAAATTTTTCTTTATAAAATATGGAAGAGTGAAGTCAGGGGTACTTTATGAGCCTCGTTCTACGAATGGACTCATAATCTATTTTGACCTAGTTTATTCAGTTTTCCAGTGAGTTTCTATATGCACTGAGTCTATATATATATATATATATATATATATATATATATATATATATGAAGTTAATATATTCCTCCTATATTCCTGATACGTATTCCTTCACGGATGGAAAAAAATGATGAATATTTATTATCTAGATTACATCCGTTCATTCTACAGTGCATAAAATCGCAGTTCTGACGTTTTGCTACAATCACATCTAGCATTGACGAGGTGAACCCAACAACCGTTAAAGAGTAAGCCAGTGATTCGACAATGGTCAAGTGACCGAAAAGTGCCTCATCACATGAGGCAAAATTATTGCACTTAGTGGTGGAAAAAAATTATTTACAATTAATAATAATAACTTCATATATATACAAAGAAAAACAAAAGATTGAAGTACTATTCTTTTCATTTTTGTGATTGATAAAGATCATTGTGTGATCGAAATATTTCAATAATGTAATAACTTTTTATGTGTCTATTTATTTATTTCCAAGAGATTGCAGTTATTGACTATTGCCAATAGGCAAGTCTGTCAGTCTCCTATCTAGTCCAAAACTTCCTGAGTAAGTTTTAAGCTCTAATAGAACTAACCTAAATATATATATATATATATATATATATATATATATATATATATATATATATATATTTAGGTTAGTTTTGGTTGGTAAAGATTATTTAGATTTTTTGGACTAGGAGACTGACAGACTTACCTTGGTAAGAGTCCACTCTGTAGTCTTGAAATAGAAACACATAAAAGCACAAGAGATATATTTCAACCACACAGTAGTCTTTGTCAATCAAAGAGAAAACACAAAAAGAAATATGAGAAATGAAATAAAAAAAAGGTAAGTCTGTCAGTCTCCTAGTCCAAAAAATCTAATATAAATATATCTAACATATATATATATATATATATATATATATATATATATATATATATATATATATATATACAGTGAAATCTGTTCAAGTCTGAGACAGGTTTCCGGCTTATACAGTAGTAGTGTATGTAGTACTGTATGATGGTAACATCAACAACGTTTGCTGAGTCTATTTTTAGCGTTGGGGTGAGGGTATGCCGTGAGGATTCTTAGCTATAAGACCATTATTTCTACTAATCAGCTGTATGGCGCTGTACCAACACCACATACATAACGGACAATTAATTGTCATCATGTCTACATTTGTTCTAATACAGTATTTAATTTAATTATTTATTTCCGATTAAGTACTGACTGTTTATTTCCTACAGAGATAACACTTCAACATATAAAGCAAGTGTATTTAAATCACAAGAAAACTATAACATTTTAACGTCTAAATAAACGTAATTCAACAGTAATATCGGTTATCTTGATTGCCTAATGACAGCCCGTAGCCTGTGCCCTGTGACGTAACAACTCGCAAACCTGGTTTTCTAGGTGGTGTTATGCAGCATCCTTTTATCCTTCTCCACAAAACATTTTTTATAGAAAACTATAAAACTAAAACACTTATACACTTGTCAACAAAATGTATGAATTAATGATGCAATTTATTAAAAACTATATTTTTCCTCTTACTGTATTTAGGCTAAATACTGTTCATAGTAGGCTTATGTAAAAATAAAATAAAATCAATTAGGCTTGAAAAAATCTAGCATTGACTTTTGTTTTAAAAGGTTAAACTAACCTTTTTTTACTTGCTTGTGTTTCAGTTATTGTTTTTAGTTGTAACAAATGCTGACGCATTTACGGGCTGTTAATACTTACCTCGAAATCTTCTAACTCACAAATTTTCTTTACAGTCTCGCCAAATGTTTTTATTTTGTTTTTTACGACTGGTCGGTCTTCTTTTTCTTCTATTTGCGCATGTTTTTTGCCTTTTAGAATGAAGCGGTCTCTCGCCTTTCAATATGTCAATAAATATCTCTGGTCATGGATGTTTGTAAACCATTCATTGCGTTATCTTGAAGTAAACGAGTACTGACACATAGCCTATCGTAAATTATGGATGTTTGTATACCATTGCATTATCTTGTGCATATCAGCAATCCTTAACGTTGTTACAGAGTTCTCAGTAATAAATACGATCCGTTACAATTAAGGAGACCTATCTGTGAATTTTGTTATGGTAAAAAAATATATTATAAACCGTATTTTATCTAAACGGAAGTCATTGTAACTTTATATTTTACAGCATGTATATGATCAGATTTTCCGGCTTATGCAGAACTAAGACGTAGTAAATATGTATCACTCATCCTTTTGCTTATTCCGCTTCCGCGTTAGACAGTTTCCGGCTTATGAAGGTTATTAACCAGGTAAATTGAATAGGCGACAGTCCGGACTTTTAAAGTTTTCCGCGATAGACGGGATTCCGCCTAAGACAGGTTTCACTGTATATATATATATGGTAAAATAAAATAATTTTCATAAACAAGAATATACGAGTATTACTTCACTTTAATGTTGATTGAAGCTTTTCGCTAATTTACATTATTAGCATTTTCAAAATTTATAAATCACTGTCCAGTTATGTGACTAGAGTAAGACTCAGTTCACATAATATATATCAGGAAATATATTATATTTCCTAATATAGATAATATGATATTTATAAAAGAAATTAAGAAAGGCCTGAGAATGAATATTTTTGAAGCTTTAGAAATACATAAATATAATACTAATAATGAGTTGATAAATGAACAAATACAAGTAAAATCTAAATTTGATAATATATTCAGTGTTTGTAATGTTAGGGTAGCAAAATAAAAATAAAAAACTTTTAACAACATTGTAATTGATTTGGCATAGCTATTTATTTGATCTAATTTGCACATATGTTAATTTTAATTGTTTAATATTCCTGATGATGGTGGTACTGTTAGCCAACGAAAAGCTTTGAATTGTAAATTCAATTATAATTCTTGTATTTGTATTTTGACTTAGTTCTTTAGTCATATATAGATTTACCAACCAAAACAACCTAAATATATATATATATATATTTATATATATATATATATATATATATATATATATATATATATATATATATATATATATATATTCTTGATATTTAACGTTATCCATTGTTTTTCCGTTGCACTGACTTTATGAAGTTAATATATTACTATGTAAGTAATTTTATCCACCATTAAGTGCAATAATTTTACCTTGAGTGATGAGGCACCTTTCGGTCACTTGACCATTGTCGAATCACTGATATTTTTCTGTTGTAGATGTTCGGTCCGTGATATTGGTATTTGTTGACGTTACACGCACTTTCCCTTGATCTGTGTGTATGATGTTTTTATATAGTATGTCTTCTGTATATGTTGTTTGTAGATTCATTAAATTGTTGTGTATGTTTTTATAAATGTGGTATTTTTCTAGTGAGTTTAGTTCTATTGGGTTGTTATTTATTTCAAGTATGGTTAGGTTATTTTCGTAATTTGTTATTTCATGTTTATGAGATATTAGGTGTGCTGCAACATTTGATACTTTTGAATTTTTGTTTTTGAATGCTCTATAATGTTCTTCAAATCTTATTTTAAATGTTCTGGTTGTTTTTCCTATGTAAAAAGCGTTACAGTTGTTGCATGTGATTTTGTAAATTCCTGATAGGTTATGTTTTTCTGAATTTGTTTTGTGGTTTGTGTTATTAAGATATTTTATTATTTTGTTGTTTGGTTTGTATGTTGGAGTGTAGTATTCTTTGTTGTATATATTTGTTATGTTTTCTATTTTGTTATTGGTGTATTTATATTTTAGGTAGATTTTTTTATTTTCATTATTTTCGTGTTCCGATTGTAGTGTTGTGTTGAGGTTAGGTTTTTTTGTGAATTTATTGTATATATTTTTTATAATGTGTTTGTTGTATCCATTTTCTATTGCTATTTTTGTAATGTTATCTAATTCTTCATTTAATTTTTGTTTGTTATCCTGCATGTATTTTATTGCTTTATTTATCATGTTACTGTAAGTGTTAATTTTGTGTGTCCAGGGGTGGTTAGATTTGTAGTGTATTGTGGTGTTGTTGGAAGTAGGTTTCCTGTATACTGTAGTTTCTATTTTATTATCATTTATATTTAAAGTGATGTCGAGAAAGTTGATTGTTCTATTTGTTTCTGTTTCAACGGTGAATTGTATGTTTTCGTTGTATGTATTTAGTTTGTTTAATATTATGATGTGTTCGTTGTGAATGGTAGGTTGGTATATTACAAGTATATCGTCTACATACCTAGTCCATAGTGAAATATTGTGTGTGTTTATTATAGGTTTAATTATTATTTGTTCAAAGTGTTGTAAATATATTTCTGACATGACAGATGATATGGGTGAACCCATGGGGAGTCCAGTTGTTTGTTTATAATATTTATTGTTAAATTGGAAGTAATTTTGGTTACATATGTGTTTGGTTAGCGTAATGATACTATCTATTATGTTTCTTTTTTCGTTATTGTGTATCAGTTTGTTTTTTATTATTTCTATGGTTTCTTCTATTGGGATACTAGGGTACATGTTAGTTTTGTCATAACTTATTATTTTTGTGTTGCTGTTTGTTTTTATCGTTTTTATTTTATTAATTAATTCGTATCCATTTTTTTATATTGTATGTGTTGTTGATATGTATTTTAGATCTTATGATTTTGTCTAGAATTTTTGCGATTATGTAAAATGGTGCTGTTGTGAAATTTATTAGTGGTCTAAATGGTGTGTTGGGTTTGTGGATTTTAGGTATCCCTGATAATATTGGTGCGCATGGTTTGAATGGGTATAGTCTTGTGTGGTATTTTAAGACATATATATATGTCTATATGTGGTATATATATATATATATATATATATATATATATATATATATATATATTTATATATATATATATATATATATATATATATATATATATATATATATATATATATAAAGTGTATACTAGTAGATCAAGTTGAAGAGGAAAACAAATAAGATTAGATACCGTTAAATTGCATGTGAATTAACACACCGACTACTGCCATGTTGAGTCATGACGGACTTAAGCAGCGACATTTGCCCAACAGTTTAACTAAACCATTTTTGTTGACAAAAAACTTTTTCCCTGATATTGTTACTAGTAATCTAGTAGATATCCCAGTAGTACTCATTTTGTTCTGTTTGGTCGCAACTTTTATACAGTGAAGTAACCTAATAGCATCGTCAGCAAGAAAACCCAATACTTTTCGTTGTCTGTAAATATATATTTTTTTTAATATAATAAGTAAAAGGTAGTTTTTATTACTAAAACTTTAATGGTTTATAACATGAATATTGTTTATTTTAACCCTCATTTACATTTGATCAAACTTTTGAATCACCCTCCATAAAAACGTATTTTCATGACACAAGTCCTTTTTTTGTATTAACTACATCGAATTTATTTGTCATCAATCTTTCTACACAAAAAAAACAGTATTTGTAGTATGTCACTAAATTCTTACCTATATTAAATGTGTTATAGGTAATATATGTTCAAAACAAACCTAATAGTAAAAGGTATTTTTTTTTTTTTTTTTTTAATAATAGATTATAAGATTTTAAAATGTTTTATAATGATTATAATTAATTTTACTGAAAATGATAATCAATAATAAATCTATAGGTTATAATAATTCCGCTTTCTTTTAGAAAGATTGGCTATAAATGGTGGAATTAAATAGCAAAATATGTCAGATAATATCTGGAGGGAATTTAAACTAGTAGTTACTCACCATGCAGTAAAAAAATTTGCCATGATGACAGGATGTCCTTACTTACAATCAATCTGTTAGTTGATGTTTCTCTTTTAATATTTTTAAAATATTCAAATAGAATGTGAAAAACAATAATAAAATAGAGTTCTTAAATGACTCATGTAAAATTTTAAATCTATATTTTAAATTTTATTTTTGAAAAGCACATACCTGAATAAATGTTTACACACTTTAGTATTCCATAAGACCTGTTTTCTGTATACATCCTATAACCGTTATTTCGAATTATGAGTTAAAGGTAATCTACGATTCGTTGATTGTCGCTGTCTGACTAAAAAAGACTGATTCTGTCCCAAATTATATGTTGACAACCTCTGATCAACAGAATCTTTCTGCTTGCACTGGCTCTGAAATTTTAGAAAAACTAATATAAATTGATTTATTAAATTTAAAAAATATATCAAATTTTAAAAAACATATTCTGTCATTAGTTCTATATATCCTTTTGGCAATTTCCATCATTTTCATAATGAAAAGAATTACACAGTATGTCAACATCGAAAATAAAATTTCATTATATAAAGAATGTATAAATAGAATCCTGAGAATGATAGAATCTCTTACACTGTGCGGCTTACCCCTGATAGATTAGGAACCATCAGCTTTTAGACTGTAATTTCATTATATAGTGAATATACAGATAGAGTAGAGTACTCAGAGGGTCATAAACTCTCATACTGTGAGGCCGACCACTGATAGATTATTCTAGTGGCCTTCAAATTATTTGTTATCCTCTCTGATGCTTTAATTTTCCCATAATTTGTTTGAAGTACTCTGATAGTACATGCCAAATTTATTGAACTACCCATGTTAACTTGACAATTTCTTCTTTTAATTGCCTTAAAACTTGTTACATATCTTATATGGTTTGGGAAATATACACAGTTTTGTTGCAATAGGAAATTGCAAGATATAATTGTTTACTTTTACTTTAACAAATACAAAAATAAATGAAACATCAAAGTTAATTTAAATGAAGTAATATTTTGTGAAGAAAGGTTTTCTTAAATTTAATGATATATATATATATATATATATATATATATATATATATATATATATTTTTAGGTTAGTTTTGGTTGGTAAAGATTATTTAGATTTTTTGGACTAGGAGACTGACAGACTTACCTTGGTAAGAGTCCACTCTATAGTCTTGAAATAGAAACACATAAAACACATAAAAGCACTTAAACAAAGATATATTTCAACCACACAGTGGTCTTTGTCAATCGAAGAGAAAACACAAAAAGAAATATGAGAGAATGAAATAAAATAATTGTCTAAGATATTGTTTAAGTGCTTTTATGTGTTTCTATTTCAAGACTACAGAGTGGACTCTTACCAAGGTAAGTCTGTCAGTCTCCTAGTCCAAAAAATTTATATATATATATATATATATATATATATATATATATATACATATATATATATATATTTCACGTTGTCCATTATTTTTCAGTTGCACTCACTTTATAAAGTTATTATTATTGTAAACAATTATTCCACCATTAAGTACAATTATTTTATTTTATGTGATGAGGCACCTTTCGGTCACTTGACCATTGTCGAATCCCTGAGTTAATTTTCTCTATATTTTTGGTGTAGTTGTTCGGTCTGTGATGTTGGTATTTGTTGACGTCGTAAATTTTTCTTCTTGTGCCTTGTGAATGATGTTTTTTAAAAGTACGTCATCTCTATATGTTGTCTGTTGGTTCATTAAATTGTTGTGTATGTTTTTATAGACAATGGTCAAGTGACCAAAAGGTGCCTCATCACATAAGGTAAAATAAATTACTGGTGAAATAATTGTTTACAACAAATAACTTAATTTATATTTATCTATTATTTTAGTAATAATCGGTGAAGACATCTGAAATCATAGAATAATACAAATACATATTACTGGATTTGTCTCTAGGTTTGATCTCTTTGACAAATCAATGGTTTTAAAGTTTAAGATTATTATAAAGTCACTATTAGGTTCAACGAATCTTTAATGATTTCAGAACACAAAAGTATGATTCTGCAAAGTTTATTTTACCATGGGAGGTATGTGGAGTTTTCAGTTGTGCAGTGAATGTATTAATACTATGTCCAGATTCACCCCGAACTTATAAAAGAGGGTAGTATAGTCAGTTTTATAACAAGTATTTCCACAATTACCCTAAAACGACCATCCACTTTTTTAACTTGTTAATTCACCTAAACTAATTTTACACTACTTAACTAAGTGAATACGTAATTGCTTACTTGCTGACGTGTTTCAAAACGATCGTTCCTTTTTCGAAGCTAACCTTCTACTGTTAATTCAATTTCTAACTCATTGTAACTTGAGTACCATTGTTAAACTTGTTATAATGATGTTTTTGTTGCTTCAATCAAACAGTGGTACTGATTGAAAGAAAATATTTTAAGCTTTTAAATACATGCATTCACTAATTTAATACATTTTAAAATAATTGTATTAAAACTTTAAAAACTTTTGTGATGTTTTAAATTTTATGTATTACTTATTTTTTTGCACTCCAAGTACAAAACTGAAGGTTTTGAAAAAAATCACCCTGATATTACTTTTAGTTGTACGCAATTGGTGTTGTAACTAATTATTTATTTAAAATCTTTCAAACCTAATATAAAGGTATAGTTATTTTTTATGAATACTCAAAGAAATTTGTGTTATTTAAGAAAGAAACCAGGTTATTTAGTCTTGATAAATTTGTTTTGGAGTATATATTGTTATTTTGCCGTGTTTGTAAGAACAAATTTATTTTATTTTATATACAAATGCATTCAACCTTTACATTTTGAAGAGCCAAAATTGAAATTTACAATAATTTGTAGACTTTGGATGGGTGGGCATGGTAGTTGTGTGTGTGTCTTTGATGATAAATTAAGAATGGAAGATTAATGTAAAAGAAAATTATAGATAAGAAATTTGTCTATATACTACTATTTTTATACGCTTCAACCTCCAGTCATTTACTTTATCACCTAACTGTTTTGCTTACCATTAAAACTAGTGTTCCAGACAAGCAAGTAGCATTATTTATATTGACTGTATTCCAAAGAGTTCTGGAAAAAAAACTATGTTTTGACGGGAATGATAAGTAGCAGGAAGACGGCAAACTAATGAGCGACAAGAGGATCTTGTTAAAATATTTTACAGTGCACGACAAAAGAGGCACGATAGACATGTTCAAGTAGGCCAATGGGTTAAACAAGAGTTTTAAAAATCCAGGATGTTGAGAAATGAAAATTTGTAGAAGACATGTAATAATAAAGATTGCTAAGACCAGTGGCTGTTATCTCCTACATTGTGTGTCACAAAATAACATATGTCTGTATAAAATCATATTTTACTTTATATATAGTTTTACATACACTTATGCATTTTTACCGTAACTGTGATTTTTAAAAAATTATTTCAAAGCTACTCAAGTAAAAAAGAAAAATCCATGAACATTGTTAGGCAAGCTATAATTTAATATTGTTTTTGTTTTTAACCAAATTAAATTGTGTTTGTTTAACCTTCTGAGGACCAAGCAAAATTTTTGGGTGTGTCCCAAAACTGACACATGGCTTCTGAGTTGGTGCCAAAACTGCACAGTTTGATACTGTGTGTATTTGTTGACATTCAGGAGAAAAATCATAATTTCACCTCTATAAGAGATACTGTTGTTTTTTTGTGAAAAAATGCTTCAAAAAAAATTTTATGTTTGGTAACATTTTTATTTTATTCCCTACCTTATTTAGAACATAGAAAAAAAATGCACGTTATTTGGACGAGAAATAAAAAAAATATGGGACTTACAAATTATAAATCATGTAAGCACTACCACAAGCCCACTTTGGTTGCCTAGACAAATCCTCTTTAATGTCATTGTCAAGAGACAGGCTTGGGCGTACTTTCATTTACAAGAAATTTAGAGAATTTGATAGTTCATCAACATTTGGGCTTAGGTAGGGTCATCAAAAATGTTAGAAAAATCATCCAAATCAAAGGCTCCATCAAGCAATTTGTCAATTTCACTCGTTCTCGAGTTTGTGTGTGAAATGACGAACAAAACTATCAATCTATATGTTTACAAATCACGACACAATTCACACAAAACTACATTAAAATACTCAAATAAACTAGCCAAACATAAACAAACTCTGTGTCACTGACCTGAACCGCTGATAGTGTATTATTCTAATTGTGTAGTTAATTTTGTCATTAAAATGTTATTTTGGGTTACGAAAATTAACACGAATTATTGTTTATGAAGTAAACAATATGATAAAATTGAATTTTATGATCTAGCTACATAGTAATCTGTTAAATTATAACTTAAACTTTGCCGTCCAGAAATCAACCAACCTGCTCTTTTTGCTAAAGTTTCTACTGTCCAAAAATCGCCTGGTTGGTCCTCAAAGGATTAAATATTACTACACTATAAATTAGTAAAAATTAGGCACGTATTCTAAAAAATTACTTACAAGATTGTAGAAAGCTGCAGAAACCAGCCTCTCTTCCCTATCTTTTAGTGTTTTACTTTTCTCATTTTCTTTCTGTAAAAAATATATATATTCATGTTTAAAAAATTAATGAGAATGAACTTGTAAAATTTAGAAAGTTACATTAAAATATTTCATGTAAGTAATTCAGGAGTTTAAAATGGCATGGTTATTTTGTTTATAATTTGAGGGTTGAACCGGAGACTGTAACCTTTCTGTGGACAAATATCTAATTTTAAAACCAAAAAAAAGGATTTAGAAAATGGGAAACCACTACATAGTAAATGTTTACTTGACCTAAACAAAGTAGAAAAATTGAGACTTGGTTAATGGAATAATAGTTTTAATGTCTCTGAAAGAATAACTTTCAGTTGTTGAGAGAATAACACAAAAGTATTGAATAGTTCTGGTAAAGCTCAAAACTTAATGAGATTTGTTTGATTAAGTAGCAAACTGACTCTCAGAATCAGGTAGATATTACTAACTTTATATGTTAATAATCTGATCTGTTTCCATGAAATGCATGTACCCAAACGCATGAAATATGGTTATGTTTAGTGCAATACATAGATATAATCACAGATTGTCGAAATAATACAATGAATGGCCACAGAAAATATGTTAAGAGTCATGAATATCGGAAGGTCAACTGCCGAACTTGCTGTAAGTCATGTTATGTCCTTTGATGACTTATATACCACAAAAATAATTAAAGTACACCTCCCTTCCAGATTAAGACCCTTCATATCTGAGAAGATGAATATTGCCATACTAATAGTGCACTGAATCAATAAAACCTTTTTACCTAAACTTTAGATAATATTATTTGACTTCTTTGTGTCTGCATTAATTTTTTATAATAAATATCTATATTGTGTTTCAAGTTAATATATATATATATATATATGGTTTACCAACCAAAACTAACCTAAAAAAAAAAATATATATATATATATATATATATATATATATATATATATATATATATATATATATACATACACATACACTCACTCACACTCACACAAATACACACACATGCATGCACCCACCCATCCATGCATGCACTCTCACGCACACACACACACACACACACACACAAATAGATACACTCATATGTGCATGCCCCCACCCACACACACATACACACACACACACACACACATACATGCACATGCATGCACCCACCCATCCATGCATGCACACTCGCGCGCACACACACACACACACACACACACACACACACACACACACACACACACACACACACACAAATAGATACACTCATATGTGCATGCCCCACCCACGCACACATACACACACACACACGCACGCTGGTGGACACTACATTGCTCTTGTGGAGGATCGTAGATCTAATGAAGTCATCAATATGAAATTTTGTATAGTTATAAAATATTGTTTTTAGAAAACACACACATTGTTGCTTTATTTAGCATAAAATTTATATTAATATGGAATAAGTATTTTCTGAGGTTCCAATGACAGTGCTTACTTACTAGCAAGTTGATTGTTATATGGGCTCTGTCTATTATCGATCCATGTTATTGTATGCGGACATGCTTAACCCACCATTGTTTATGTCTAGACCTATACCGAGAAAAGACTGCCTACTAGAAGTGATCAAGAGTATAGGATCGGATATTCTCAACTGCAACGCTTACAAATGAGGCGCAAATAAGTTACGCTTGTGTGAACAGTTTAAACATTTAGACCCGTGACATTAAGTGTTTTTGGTTTTAGGCACAGTAAAGTTTAGTAATATTCACACTTAGTAAAATTGAACTTTTAAACATATATTAAAGTTCTCTTCAATTTCAGAATATATAAATGAAGCAAAATTTTATATTTAAAACTAAAAATAGTCAATTTGTTTAAAACAGTAAAATATATAAACAATTGAGAATTTGTTTTCTTTACTCAAAAACATAAAGAGCTATTGAAATTCTATCAAAATTCTTTGAAAAAATAACTATTTTTGACTGTTATAACAATGTGGCAAGCAGGTACTACGTAGAACCTAATACAGTTAATTTTTTTTTGTAGAAAAAATATCTAAAAACTTTGTCCTTGGTACCATATAATTATATACATATGAGGTGATGCTTTTCTTCTTATTTATATGTCAAAAATATAAGTTCCTTATTTCTCACCATTTCATAAATACAAAAATAAAATCCATTTTTATCTATGTATACCAATTTTAAATCTGTCTCACAAATCCAAATTTCACAAAATATTGCAAATTTCATTATTTGCCCCCCAAAATGTATAGGCTGAATTTATTTGTATAAAACATAAAAAACCCAAACCCGTTCCTACAAACACAACGAAATAACAACATTAACTCCAAAACAAGTTAGTCAAGTGTGGCTGAATAGCCTGGCCTACACAAATTTCTTTATATTTATAAAATATAACTCTATACCTATGTACTACGTTTGATGATTTATTTGAAATAAATAATTAGATACAACACCCCAGCTGCATACAACTAAAGGAAATATCAGGGTGATTTTTTCAAAATCTTCAGTTTTGTGCTTTGTTAATGCTATCAACTATGGTTAATCTCTAAGATTTAAAACCTTACAGTACTTTTAATATTTTTAACACAATAATTTTAAAAGTATAAAATTGCTGAATGCATGCATTTAAAGGCTTAAAATCTCCTCTTTTGAACAGTACCACTATTTGATTAAAGCAACGAAAACATCATTATAACAAGTTTAACACAGGTCTTCAAAATGTACGTTCAAAAAAGTGAGTGGTCGTTTTAGGGTAGTTGTGGAAATAATTGTGTTAAAACTTACTATGATACTCTTTTTTATAAGCTCAGGGTGTGTCTGGACATAGTATTATACCTTCACTGTGCAACTGAAAACTCCACATATCTTCCATTTTAAAATAAACTTTGCAGATTTTATTTTTTATATCCAAAATCATTATAGATTTGTTAAACCTAATTTTGCATAAACGTGAAAACCATGACTTGCCAATCAAATCATGACAACCTTAGATATAGAAATATCTATTTGTATTGTTATATTATTATTATTTTTCCATTTTAATTTCTAACAGCTTCTTATGAATCCTAATTTTACAATAGAACTTTTCACCTCGTGTTAGGAAACAAAAACCTGTTTTTAAATATCAAAAGTAACAATATATCCTGGGTACAATGAAATCTTGCAATGCAACAGTTTAGTTTACTTTAAATATTAACAAATAAATAGTAAGCTTTTATGATGATGAGCTGGCGCCAAATTCTCTATAGGAAAAATTAAACTTGAATTCTACAGTACGTATCTAAAAAGGAATTTTATTTACTTGGGTTGGAATAGTATACAGTAAATTACATATATTTAATAAAATGCTTTCTTTGAATTAATTCCGTGTTTCGTCTCAGCATTGTTAACTTTTATTTATAACATCTAGATCAGTATAGTTAGCATTCCTTCAGTAAATAATTTTTAGAGGCAACTCATCAAATAAAATTTATTTCCTTCAGTAAATTTTACGATGAGTTGACTATAAAAATTATACATGAAAACAATCATAATAAAAAAGTGGCATACCGTAATGAAATAAATTATAATACCGTAAGGTTAGACTTTTTTACAACAAACACTCTGCAATGTCGCCAAAGATTCATTAACTCAACATAAATGTTAATATGAGATTAAACAAACGTTTTAATAATGTTTTTAATTCTATATAGGAACATTGTTGATCAAATACTGGCACATACATTTCAAAAACATATAATGTTCCAAGCATATTGAGTTCTTGAATTTTGTGGTCCTTTATGTTCGGTGAAACTTATTAATCACTTTTACATTAGTTTAGGACTATCCGAACTTTAAATATTGTAAATTCATAAAAACTAAAGTTTATTTTATAAAAATTTAAAGTTTGGATAGTCATAGACTAATGTTAAAGTGATAAACATGAAAAATTGTTTCAATTGTGTGTATATTTTTCTTATTACTTCAAACTGTTTAATTTAATTTTGTAAGTTTCCCGGTCCATTTTCTGTTAACATTTACCATTTTACACACATTTTCATTCAGGAACCAAACTCTGATGTAAGTACTGTAAACTCCCGATTATCCGTGGAATAGGGTGGCCCGGCAACGCCGGATAACGAATTCCCCGGATAATCCGCTATGAACAAAGAATACGCTAAACTATCGATAATTGATTATTATACCATAAGTTACACAAATAATGACCCCGGTTAATGCAATTCACAAATAATCTTCAGAGGACAAAATAAATACAGAAAGTAATTTAAAATGTCGATGTATTTGACGGATTATAGCATGTACATTTATATGTCTAACTATTTACAATACATACATAAGTATATGTCAAAAGTAAGTATGTATGTACATATGTAATTTCCTTTACACATAATACTTTCACTTTTTAACAAAAAAATCTCACTTTCGTCTGTTTTTTTGTGAGCATTGATTTAGCTTTAATGTGCGTTCTAAGTTTCTTGAGAACCATTTTGTCGCACAGTGTCTACTTGTCTCACGTGTGTCACAAAGCCATAAAAATCGGTAATGTATATGACAGACATGAATAATGCATAAGTCACGTCCTAGACTATTTATAGCCGAGATTAGCTGACATTTGTTTACAATCTTACGATACACATTAGGTTTTCGGGCATCCAAGCATTTTGTCATTGTCTCTTATATACAGTAGTGTGCTCGCCCCTTTTATTTCGCTGGCCCGCGTCAGGTTGCTTTCCTTTCAATGTAAAAATTAGTACGTACATATTTACATATCTATTCCCTTCATCTTAACTTCTATTAGGCCTTATATGTATTTACGTCGTAATTCACCGTTTGGAAATTTAAACACATGAATCTGATTGGAATAAAAATTGGATATTTGTAAAACAATGACAGACCCCGGATAACCCGCAAATCGGTTAAACCGCCCACGGATAATCGGGAGTTTACTGTACATACAAGAATTATACGCTTGATGGCTTCTTCATGGATAACACTGTGCACTTTTGATAGTTTATTGGAAGCTATTGATTTTATTGATTTTTCTCAACGATTCCACTGTCCTTATAAAAGTCTTTTACTCCATGGACTTTAATAAAACTATCTTCGATAATTTGAGCAACAAAGAAAAAATCGTCATTGGGTACCCTTAACCAACCTTTAGACATAATTTAAATCGATGGTAGGTTTGTCTTACCACTTGTGGATATCGAAGAACATTTTGTACCCAAATGTGGGTATTTTTCCTGCAGATTAAAAGCTACAGAGCCTTTTAAAAGCTTAAAAGCTACATAAAAGAGACTTTTCATTTTTAAAATGTTACATTCATTGTAAATTTTAATACTTGTTCACTGAACATTTCAAAGATATCGTCTTCTGCGGGGCTATTAGATTCATTGTTGACTTCATGAAACTCTTGTAGTATTTTTGCTGTTGGATAGACTTCTTCTGGGTTTTCTACGCTTCCCAGAGAAACATTTAATGACAAACACTCTTCAGTATCAACTTCTGTGTTTGATTTATTTGACATCATTGAGGTTACATGTTTTCCCATGACGAACAATATTAATCTGTATTTGAAATCCAATACAATGGGGTGATCATATGTATGTATTTCCTCGTGTTTTTCAAGACATCCTAATTTAGTTTAATGGCCAATACATATTTAAAACTAAATGTCTATTGCAAATACTCAAAGATGTGTATCAAAGACTGATTCGATACTAAAATACCATTTTGAAAAGGAAGTATTTTTTTTAAACCACAGAGAAACGTGTACTATATAAAATGCAACATGTTCTGTGATGTTTAATTTGCTGTTCTAGATTATGCCAAAAATTGAAGAAACCAAAGGTAGAAACCTCTATGCCATACATAAAGAACCAAATGACCTGGAGATGTATCAAGGAGTTCCCAGATCCACAGTCGCCTTTGCAGCACGAGCAAAGATCGGACATATTGTGACTGAGACCTACCTTTTCAAATTTAATTTAAGTGAATCTCCTCTCTGCCCTGACTGTAGAACAGAAGAGGAAACCCTGGAGCATATCCTCCTGCGATGATCCTCACCAATTCCATCAAGAGCAGCTCTGCTGTCTGCACTGGGAGGCAAGAATAACATAAGATATTAACCAATAAACAGTTTTGGACCTTGGTTGCAGCAACTTATTATGTACATCGGACCAACAGAGTTACATGACCCTGGACGTCTGCAGCAAGAAGTAAGTAGATTAATGCCAAAAGGCAAAATTGGCTTAATGTCAATATTGGCAGATGAATTTAGTGATTCATCAAAACATTTTTTTTAAGATAATATTGTATTTAAAATCATTATATTGTAAAAATATAATTATAGAAAGAAAAACCTCCTAACACCAATACTCCACTTCTTTAACACCATTCATAAATGGCCACTACTCATACATCATAAATAAAATGCAAAATCTCAAAAACTGATTGATGAAATATATTGAGATTCAGTAATTCGTGGAATTTATAATGGTGTGCTAACAAAAATAAAAGCAAGTATCCTGAAGCATTAGAGATGGTAAAAGCTGGATAAATACATAAAAAATTTCAGATTTCATTTGCTAATTTTAAGATATTTTAAAGGTTAATTATGTGTAGTAGACCAATTAGGGTGGTGTCTACTTGCTCCCTGGTTAACCCTGCTCTTACTCAGCCAATTCCCATCAGTAGTCGTTGAATGCCATGCCATCCAGTAGAGCAAGGTCTCACTACTGGAGCGACCATCTGGAGAAAAAAAGATGATCGGCGGTACTATTGTCTTTCAGGCAGAGAGGATTGGTAGAGGAATCTGCAAGATCCAGGCAGCTCTGAATATTGTAATGTCCTGTCGCCTTCATAATGGTAGCAACCGCGCTATCCCTTTGTAGGCCACTGGGAATGGTATTTGATCTTATGATCAGATCCCACCTTTTGCCAAAACCTGCTGCTGCCCAAGTTATCTTCACCAGTAAGTAGTCCGTGATATAAGGTTACATGGATCATGATAATTTGTGAGGAGATCTTCTTGAGGCAGGTCAAAACTAGCTTTAGCGTCTCCATTACCATATAGGTCACAGTGTCCCAGGACTTATTGTACAAAGAAAGATTTTTCTGGCCAACAGTTGTAATAGGGTTTCTTTGCACCTCGTAATAAGATCACCCCTTTGCAATAATGCAGTGGCAATAACCTTGAGTCATTGCCAATACAAACCTTTTTTTATCGGTGAAAGTTTAAGGTGTTATAGTGGCATGACAAATGACCACTTCGAAATCAAAGTTACTTCTGCATAAGCCAAGTGGGAACGACCCTTTGGCTTCTTATTAAATAGCATATAGAATTCAGCTGCTCTATACTCTCCCATTGCCAATAGATCAGTGTAAAAGTGGATCCATTCAGCGATAGAGTATATGATCATATCAACACCATTGATTATAGGAGGCATTATGGTATATCTGCTTCAAGTTTAGTGATGTCAGGTAGGATTAGGCTCACACTAATATCAAATACCTCCCGAGAGATTTGAGGGCTGTTGCTTACCTTGATTGATTTGGTACTTTATATGTAGTTTCAGGGCTCTATGTAGCAATATAGTTAGAGGCTTGAACCAGGCATTGGTCATGAAATATGTTTCCCAGAAGTTTCTGGCCAATGTGACCCTAGACAAAATTTCAGGGTAGGTTTGTCGAGACAGGCTTTGAGTGGTTTGGTAACTGAGTGACTGTAATTGGGATTGAAAAAGCTCCACCACACACAACTCACAGACACTACTTTGAACTATGTCCAGTTTCTTTTTAGAACCCTCACTAGCTGTTGTGTAGGCTTTACACCTGTATTCTCACAGATCTGATATGTGTCATATGTAGCTGCTATCTGGTTATTCCATGAGAGTTAAGTTATAATTTTTAACGAGAGTACAAATGTCAATACTTTTAGATCAAATAGCAATATAATGTTTTGCAAACAGTTTTGGGTTAAAAATTTTTAACCCAAAGAATTTTAAACAGATCTTATAAGACGATTTATTGAAAATAATTTGATAACAACATTTTAGGGAGGTAGGGGTAGAGGTATAGATAGAGATAGAGCTAGAAAGAGAGAGATTTAAAACTATTACAACTATATTTATTAAAATAGCCACTTTTAAAACAAACTGTTGACTAAACCCATTTAAATCAATGTCATTAATAATATTCACCATGGTTTTTAAAATAACTGAATTATAACTAAACAAGTACATCTCAGCCTTCAGTACCATCAGAGGAAAATGTTTTGGAAAATTTCATGACTAACGCATTGACTGGCAACCAGTTTTTTGATAACATTTAAACACATTTTGTTGTATTTTTTGTTTAAATAATGACAAAACATGATAATATTTTGTTTTCTAGTGTATTTATTCATTTAAACTCGTTAATTTTATGATGTTGTCGGACATCAGTGACCATCACTGTGCGGCGTAAATATTTATATTATGAGGCCCCCCATCGGTCACGCTGATGGGCTTATTGAGCATTACCCGTTCAAGGACAAACTTCCGAATGAAGATAAAATTTTAACGTTTTTTTATTATATTTTTTCAATATATATTCATGTATAAATATATACTATAACATATGGTCGCAATATTATAGAAATTTTTAAACATTAAATATAGATTTTTATATATTTGTTGATTCCATCTTCACGTGAGCTACTAGTTTTCACTAAACAATTATAAATATTTATAAATTTGCCTATAAATTCGCACTTACTTATATTTGTTGAGGACGGCCGTTTCGGGAGATGTGTCTCATTGTCAACTCAGACTAACTCATGAGTTACAGTATTATAAATATTTATAATTGTTTAGTATTAAATATAGCTTCTAGATTTTTCTCATGTATTTTATAGATATACACTTTCAATTTTCAGAATAACTTTTTTTGTTTGAAAATATTTTTTCTCTAATAAATAGAATGTAAATATAATCTGAACATTATTCTTACATTTATGTTTGTATTTTTTCAATATAAATATATTTTAAATTGAGCTTTTTTTATGAATTTTATATGATCTCATAAATTGGAGGTAGATGTTTTAAATTAGGGTTTTAGTTTCTAATTTTTGAATTGTTCAGTTTCTTTGGTGAATTTTTTTTAGGATCAAATCAAATATACCACTATTCTAAAACGTAATGTAGTTCTACAAAGAAGTGTAAATAAAAACTATTTCCTTCTAATATTTCCTTGTAATTCTGAACTTCTAATTTCCCAATAATTATAGTCTTGTAAGGAAAAAATAAAACGTTTTCTGAACGCCAAGTTTCAGGAACACACACAGAGGCCATGTTGGACACCTTATGTGGTTAAATATTATGTAAATGGGCCAGACAGTCTTGTGTGATGATCTAAAGTTAGGTCTAAATTGTCGGTCATGGATGACCACCACTGCTCTATGCAATAAAGGTGTCGATCACCAGTGATAGCAGTCAATGTGTTAAATATTGAACTTTCTCATAGGTATACTGAAAGAAAAGTACTATTATTTTCACTGTTATACACATATAAAAATATTTAATAAGAACATTTCCTCATCAATATGATTACTATCAAAACTCTAACAGCTTATTTTATATGACTTACCTTCATTTCATTTATAATTTTATCTTTTTCAATCAACTGACCCTGTAGAATGTTCTTTTCAGCACTCGGAGAGATTTGCTTTGGATTCAAAGACCTAGAAACATCCTTTGCTTTTTCAATGTATTTTTTCATTTTATCGTCAGCAAACTTCTTCACTTTATCATCTGCCTCCTGGAGTTCCATTTCCTTCCTGTAAAGTGTTTCTTGTAAGGACGCTATCATTTGTTCTGAAATATATAACATTACTGTTATTGCTATGTGATTAAACTAAACAAATCAATACATAAAAAGAAAGAATTTTTCAGTGATGGAATTAAAAATATGTTTGACCTCATTTAATTGTTTTAATTTGACAAAAAACACAAAACTATAATTATTCTAACCAATTACGATGCACATAAAACAGTATGTAACTATACAACACTGAATCTGTGAATTTAAGTGTTATATACAACATGTAACAGATGATACACATGTGATGGAAACAAGAAGTAAAAATCAAAATTAAAGTTATGTGTACAGAAGCTTGTAATTTTTCAATTCCGGCTCATTTGAGGTTTTTATTATTATCATTACTTACTTTGGGCTAGCAGTGCCAAATCCCTTTCTTCGATATCTAAAGCTTTTTGTTCTTTCTCAAGTCGTAATTTATTTTGAAGATCTAATACACTGTTTTTGAGAGCTGCAACACCTTCATCTCCTCTTTCAGTCAAGTCTTTTAGTTCAGCCTCCAGTTCAAGAATCCTTTGATTTGCTTGCCTGAAAAAAAAACTTATACACTGTACGCTAAAACAGAGAGTGGTTAAAAAAAATAGAAAGAGATTTTATCATAAAAAATTGAATAGATTATCAGTAGATAAATTGATGAAATTATAAGGCAACTATGCAATTGGTTTTTGTTGTTTGGTACGGTAAAACCTCTCATATCCAAATCTATGTGGCGACAGCCCGATCCAGATATGATTAGGATTATGTAATAATGTACGTTTGTACTACATAATCACAAGTATAATTGAAGATTGTAATTATATTCTATTACCAACATAGAACTGTACGTACAATTTAGTTACATGTCTTTATGTGAAGTTCATGAACCCATTGCGGTTTACGAGGTAGGTCGGCTAGTCACAACAGTGTTTTAGTAGCAGATATATAAAGACCAACCCAGCTAATCACGAATCTCGTCATTGTATGATTGATTTGTTTGCTTTGAGAGATTTTATTTTCTGATAAGTTACCCACAAGACTAAAGTCTGTGCTTTTAAAGAGATATTTATCAACTCTCAAAACTTACAGTATAAATGAAGAAAGATATTTATGGTCCATTTTATATTCAATAGACCGTTTGTCAGACATCTAAACATTACTGATATGGACACTCAAACACAACTGATTAAGTTGCCTGATACACCAATCTTTAGAACAATAGTGAACTGAATGATACGGAGACTTGAACACAACTTCTAAACAGAGCCAACTCAGGAAAGAACACTGACCCGAATGCCTTGCTGAATAAAGACATTTACTTTATTTTCATATTACATCCGGATATCGTAGGCTCCTACGGATATGAAACTCCTAGAAGAGCTTGGTATAGCCTTGGGGCTCTATTTCCTGTGATATTGTTACTACAGCGAATGTATCATCAACTAGTTTAGATTAAAGGTATATGAAATAAAAATTTTGATGGAGTTTACATGCAGAGATTTCTATTGTTTTTTTCTTAGTTTTTACAAAGAATAAATAAACTCTTAGCTTTAAAGTACAAATTTTAGAAAATTAAAACTCAAATATACTATCCTTTGGACACTCTTAGAATAGAGGAAAGATTAGGATCTCTCTCGGCTTGAACACGGTTTAACCTTTCTTTGCTTCTCTTTATTTATATTCCTCTATGAAAACATTTTACAAATAACACTTTAAAAGTAGTTCCTTAACACTATTCTAGTTTATGAAGTTAAAGTTAATCCTAGTTAAAGTCCACACACTTAATTAGAAAATGGTAAAAACATTAAAAAGAGAAGTAAGAAATGATAGATGAGAACTTGTGATGAGATGCTCGGATTATTCAGAAGCACTTTTGTGATAAAGAGTCTCAATAATGAATTTCATTACTTACTAAGCTTTAACCCAATATTTGCATCTTAAGCAAAGTTTTTCTTTAGTTGAGATGGGTTGTTTCCAAAATTTTATCGACTTCGATACCAATACCAAGAAATCAATTCTAGATTCTCGGTTCCAAATACCACAGTTACCAAACCAATAGAAAAAGGGAAATGTTATTTTTTATGATATTTTAAAACACAACGTTTACAAAAAGTTGTTATAGTGCAGGAGTTACAACATTATGTTAGATCGGCAACAGATATTTTACCACCCGATGTGTAAATGCCACATTATGCTAGAGCAGCGAGGAATATTTATTGCTAAATGTGTAAGCGCCGGCTGTACTGGAATCGTGGTATTTGGAATCAACTTTTGCGACCAATTGTCGATTCCAATTCTTCTGTCAAAAATGGGTGGAATAAACTTTTGGAGTCGAGAATCGACCCATCACTAATTTTTACTTATTTAAGATCTATTTACTACTGAGATTTTGTTTAAACAAAATAAATATTTTAAAACTTTCAACTATTTTAGTTAATAGAACAATCATTGTTTCTATATTTTTATACTGTTCCCATCTCTTAAATTTCAGTATAACAATAATATTCTTGACCTTGTTTATAAATTAAACATATGAGCATTTACACTTATATTAGTTCAACAACAACCAATGTTACCGAACAAAAACAATGTAGTAAATGACATGGTTTTGGTTCTTAAAACACAATTTATTTAATAAGAATGGATATCAAAACATGAATAAATCTATTAAAATCCTGCTAATGCTGAAACAAAGTACAGACATGTAATTTATTACATTAAATTTGTATAAAGTTTTGTATTAAAAATCTCTTAATATTTAGTTAATCTAATGAGAACTTAGCTAGTGAGAGCTATTCACAATGGTAAAACACAAAATAGTTAACTCAAAATCTCACCAAAAATTAGTTTCTAATAAACAAACACACTAGTTCACAACAGACTAGTTTTGACGATGATATCGCCTTCCTCAGTGCTTGGCTACTACTAACTGAGGAAGGAATAGACGGGCATGCAAAATTTATATTAACTAGTCAGTAGAACGAGCATGATTTCATAACAGCTCTATATCGCACATCGGATCATCTTTTTACTATAAAAACTTCCTAAAATAAACATCAAATTTTCCACAAACAAAATTCCCAAACAAAAGATGAAAACTAAAATTTATGGTACACCATAACTATACAAAATATTAACAATTTACCTATTTTCTAACTGCTGCTGACTGAGTTGTTGAAGTTTGTCATCGAGCAAGACTTGAAGGACAGAAAGGTTTTCATTTTCTGAAGATTGTTGACTTAAAAGAAGTCTTTTATTCTCAAGCTGAAGGTCTACAAGCTTATATCTGTAAATATTTTTAATATATTAACCAAAATGGTTGCAACCTATATAAAAAAAACTCAATATTTATCAACTGAAAACATCGTGGTCCTCTTACAACACAACTAGCAATACGTTTATTATTTAAATTATAATATACAGTAATATCTTGCTAATCCAGCATTATATCCAGATATTTAGTGTCGGACTATTTGATTTAAAGGTTAAAAACGTACAAAACACGAATCCATGTTGAAATTTAATAAAAACCTGTTAAAGTACATCTGTATGACATTGCAACAATACTATGGTACAATTTAAAAATTATGAAACTGACAATAAAATACATGGCGTGTTATTATTGTTTTAAACATCGTCATATACAATACAGTAATGTACAATAAAATGAATAGTAGAAAGATACAATATCATACAGTAAGTAAATAAACACAAAAAATTCACATAGTTTTATTCATTGGTAAGAGAAAAGAATTATATAATGGTTTTCTGCTTGTTGCCATTAAAAGAATGGATTAAAAAATCTTGAAGTACTTTTAATGGAAGGACTTCCAACATCATGTGTTGTTTTCCTCCACTCATGCACACTTTCAGTGACACAAAAACAGTGCCAACCCACCATCTCCCATGCTGTGGCAGATTACTGGATGTGCCATATTGGTGCACAGCTGGATTCTTGACCATTTACAAGATTTGTATTGATTCAAACTGTTACAACATTATTGCGAAAGGTATTTCATGGCAATCCCAAATACACAATACGCACACACAAAATCTGTTAGTCTCATGTTCAGTACATTATGATTTGCACTCTGGATGACGTCTCTTTTAATTATAACTGGTAGGAATCAAATGGAGAAAAATAAATATACCATAAATAGATATTGAAAGATGTTACTGTTTTATCTTATTATTTAAAATTGCCAAATTATTAGTCTCATACATAATATTATACAACTGAACAATTTTTAAATATCAGATATACAGAATTAAGTTAATTTACAGCTTACTTGAGTTCAGCAGTAGAAACCATTTCTTCTGTTATCATGTCTCCTCGTCCTTGAGATGAGGGGTTAACAGGGGAAGTGTCAACTCTCTTTAGCTGTAGTTGGCAACACTTCAGTTCCTCATTGGTCTCTTTCAACAAATCTCGCTCACTTACTAGACACTGTCAGAACCAAGACCACTTTTAAAGTATACTAATCTAATTATAAATGTCTGGTTCTGTTTTAGTCACCAAAATAGTATAAAATACATTAAGTGATATATGACTTTACTCTAATTTAAAATTTTAATTACTTTAACTTTGAACATTGCTTTATTCAGAACATTACATGTGTAGTTTAACTAATATTTCAAACCTAGATATGTCTTTGACATAAAAAATTGTACTCTTTTGGAAATAAAAACAGACCATAAGTAAGATAAGAATTCCTTTATATGAAGTCTAAATAATGTGGCAATGACAAGGAAGTTGGAGAAAAATCAAACACTCACAATATCTTGCATTTTAATTAATTTCCTCTGAAACTGAGAAAGATAGTCTACAACTTTTTCAGTCTGCTTTGCATAGGCTGTTTCTTGGGATAGGGTAAAAAACAGGATTTATACTTGACTAAAAATGAAATTATTACAGTAAACTCCCGATTATCCGTGGCCGGATTAACCGGTTTGCGGATTATCCGGGGTCCAATTTTTATTCCAATCAGATTCATGTGTTTAAATTTCCAAACGGTGAATTACGACGTAAATACATATAAGGCTTAATATGAGTTAAGATGAAGGAAATAGATATGTAAATATGTACGTACTAATTTTTACGTTGAAAGGGAAGCATCCTGATGTGGGCCAGCGAAATAAAAGGGGCGAGCAGACTATTGTATATAAGAGAAAATGACAAAATGCTTGGACGCCCGAAAACCTATCATAAGATTGTAAACAAATGTCAGCTAATTTCGGCTATAAATAGTCTAGGACGTGACATATGCATTATCCATGTATGTCATATACATTATCGATCTTTATGGCTTTGTGACACAAGTAGACACTGTGCGACTAAATGGTTCTCAAAAAAACTTAGATCGCACATTAAAGCTAAATCAATGCTCACAAAAAAACAGACGAAAGTGACAGATTTTTTTGTTAAAAAGTGAAAGTATTATGTGTAAAGGAAATTACATATGTACATACGTACTTATTTTTGACATATACTTATGTATGTATTGTAAATAGTTAGACATATAAATGTACATGCTATAATCCGTCAAATACATCGACATTTTAAATTATTTTCTGTATTTATTTTGTCCTCTGAAGATTATTTGTGAATTGCATTAACCGGGGTCATTATTTGTGTAACTTACGGTATAATAATCGATTATCGATCGTTTTGCGTATTCTTTGTTCATAGCGGATTATCCGGGGAATTCGTTATCCGGCGTTGCCGGGCCACCTTATTCCACGGATAATCGGGAGTTTACTGTATTTGATAAAATTAAATTTTGAAACCAAAACTTATTGAAAAAAAACAAAGCATGTTTTCAATTTAAAAAAATATAATGCATAATTGTTCAAAATTGATAAAAATTGTATTCAACTTCTTATATTTAACAAGTTACTTATTGCTGTGTAATTGTTGGAACTAGTACTAGGATTTAGAAGGTCAAAAGTACTTTAAATGACTAACATATGCAAAATGAAATCAATTTATTATATTATTATTATTATATTGTTATTATACATATATTACAATATTTATATTATAAAAAGGTTTATATTATAGAAACCAAGATTTGTTAAATAAAAGTAAATAGCTGTATAAATAAACGCCAAAAGCAACAATATAAATAGCTTCAATTAACAAAATATTCATAAGATTATATTTCGTTATAAAGATGCTATGCTATAATATTTTTATTATACCCTTTATAATTATATGTTTATATTTTACTTTATAATAAATATTATTCCACAAAAAAGTAATTAAAAAACTATTTGATTACATTCTATATAAGACTTGTATGATGTAAATTTAAATTTTAAAAATTGATAATGGATAATAATTATGTACAATCAATAATGGCCAAAACACTAATTTTGAGATCACAATGTAAGATAGAATCCTATTTCAAGTGAAATTTCATTTATTCTGCATTTGAATAAGACCAAATAAAGATGTGGGATATTTTATTTCACTTAAATTAAAAGTAAAGTAGTGAAACAGTACTAACAAAATATCATTGGGTGTAAAAGATCCTTAGGAATATAACAAGTCAATAAATAAAATATAATATTCAGAAAAAATAGGAAACCTACATTCTGATTCATAGCAATTTTGAGATTGTTTAAAGAAAAATACACAAAAACACACGATGTATACAGAAGTGAAGTCTCGCTTATTCATTGTAAATGGGCCACCATTACATCGGTCAAGCAAAAATGTCGGATAATGGGGGAAAGTTAAGAAATCATGTAAAACAAAGAAAGTTTAACTTTTACAAATTGTTTATGCGTCAAGTTGTTAATGTAAAGGATTGCAAAAATTTTGCTTAAGATTTTTCTGGTACAATTAATATTAAAAGTTCTGTAAATACTTTATGAAGATGTAAAAAATGTTTTGATCTCCGTCTGTTTCGCTAATGTTTATCGTTTTCTTGCTGCCAAGTTTAACCCTGTTAAACATCATTACGTCAATCCCCATAGCTTCTTCTTGATGCTCAACATATACAATGGCAAGATCTAAGCCCTTCACACTGCATCTTCATGGAATACCTTTGGAAGATTAACAGCAAGTTCTCCATTGACAATATCATTACCGTCATTTTTATGAAATGAACTACTACTTCATCTGTTATGGTTATAGTTACTTCATCTGTTACTCATTGTTCCTGCAACACCTTCTACAGTTGCTTTCTCACATCCAGGGATGTGTTGGACTAAAGGAAGAATGGATTCTTCATTAATATTTAAACCCTCTTAATCTTCAGTTGCATATTTTATAACAACTTGTTCCATGAGTTGGCAATCGTCGACGCATCCGTCCAGGCCACAGCAATCCAATAAGCAACATCCATTAAGTTACCTCTTTCAAAGTAACTATCAAATCACCCTCCCTACCATCAGCTTCTTCTAACAATGTTGATAGTAGCTTCCCTTGATAATTTTCTTCTACTGTTTCCAAGACACCCATTGATTGGTAGGCAAATGGCCGTTACATTTGCTGGTAGAAACATTACCTTGAAACTTCTCTTCTCTTCGCGTTGTTTTCTTATCAATAATACAAATTTTTTTGGTAGATTGTTTTTTCAAAACTATTTTTCTGTTGAAACGACAAATTTCTTGAAAATCCGATCTCTGAGAATTTCACTGCTCATTCATACACTTTTCTGATTGTAATAAGTTACTACGGGAAAAATATTGTTTTTAATTTGCATTGAATGCTTATAAATTTTTTGATTTCCTTTTTTATTATAAGATCCAATTTATGGTTCGTTGATGCATTACTACAAGTCAAAATTGTTACCCTTTCTTTGGCTTGTTTATAGCCAAGGGTTGATTTATCTGTTCAGGCTGCAAGGCTCTTACTAGTCAACGACTTAAAGTTAGAACCTGTTTAATCACAGTGGAAATTTTGATCGCCAGTTAAGCTTTCCTTTTCAATAGAGTTAAAATTTCCCAAAATTCAATCATTCCTTCAAAGTTAGATGTCAGTTTCTCCCCACAAATTGGCAGATTCTATAAAGCTTTTCCATTTGTCAAACCATCCAACACTAGCTGTGAATTCTGCATCATCTTCATTACATTCATTTCGAAACGCAAAGCTTTTTACTGCAGGAAATAGAAAGACCTTTGCCTCTGCACTAAACCTTACTTACTTGTTGGTATTCACAATCTCAATTGTTTACCTCACCTTTAATGCAATTTCAGTCACTCTTGAAATACAGCATTTTCCTATTTTTAATTGTCTCTTTTTCCTATTTCCTACTGTCACCCGTCCAACATCACAGTCATCAGCAACTTTCTGCTTTCTCTCTCCTTTGTCAAGTCTTTTTATTGCCTCAAGTTTTTGTTTCATTGATACAACAATCTTCTTAATTTTTGTTGCCACAGTAGTGTAATAATCAATAAATCTATCAATAAAAACAATAACATAACAATAATAACAACTCAAAACATGAAAGTAAAAGTTTTCATTGAAAAAAAATAACACTCCACAAAACAAAATAACAAAGTAGTAGTCTGAGTCACAGTTCATGCTATACTGAGCTGAGCCGAGCGACTGAGCTATAACACGAGATAGGTAGGCCGGGTACAGAAGTGCAGTCTATCGTGCATCCTCTGGTGTAACAGTACACCAAGTGTCGACAAAAACTAAATCCTTTATAACAGAATGTCAGATACACAAAGATCAGATAAAAGAGACTTAACCGTATTCGATTTCATGCTGTTTCTACATACCTCTTTTTCTCTCTTCAATGCCTTCAACTGTTCTTGAATTTTTGTATTTTCAAATTCCAGTTTATCAACTGTTTTAGTTTCTTCATTTAACTTTTGGTGGAGTTCTGCTACTTGCTTTTTATACATTTCAACTTGTGTTTTCCATGTTCCTGTCTTTTTCAATTCCTACAATAAAAAATATACATTCATAAAAACAGGGTAAATTTCATATGTTATTAAGCATATGCTTAACTCATAAAAGACCTACCGTACATATGAGCATACAGGCACATGTGCTGAAACAGGGCACTAAAACATTATAGTACAAAAATAGTTACATTTAGGAATAAAAAAAATTATATGGACAAGATTTGTACTTTTCTTATTAAGAGTAGGGTATGAGCAATATGAATGCTGCATATATATATATATATATATATATATATATATATATAGGAATTTTTTGGACTTGATAGGAGACTGACAGACTTACCTAAAGGCAATAGTCCAAAACTGCAATCTCTTGGAAATAAGCACATATAAAACACTTAATACACTTTTATTTGAAATATTTCGATCAACATGATCTTCTTCAGTCAAGAAAGAGAAAAACAAAACAAAAGATTGAAGTGAACCACAGATGTGTATAAACATCCAAATGTCACAGATTTATAGTTTATGATATAGTGCTATATGTGATATGTGTAGAAATTGTTATATGTGAATCGTGTAAAGATTGGTTACTTGAAACTAGATATTAAAAGTCTGTCAGAAGGAAGGTAATGGAGCTGTTAAAAATGGTAGAAGTTAGGGGGAAGTTAAAAGGAGTTTTATCTAATGTTGAGGTTAGGAGGCTCTCTAGATTTGGTATACCACTGGTATGATAACTCCCATCTTCTTAATTCTGAAGAGTTGCAATCAGGGGGGAGGGCTTTAATTATTTTGGTGGTATAGCAATCATTGAAAGAGATGATGTTGTGACTAGCAGCGTGTTGAGCGGTTGGCCTGTCTATGTTCATGGTTCCAACGTCATGTCTGTGGCCATTCATTCTGATGCTCAGACTATCCGTGGTAAGGCCTATGTACTGTGCCGGGCAAAATTTACATTGTAACTGGTATATTACATTACTGGATGTACAAGTATGATGACCCTGAATCTTGAAGTCCACATTGGTTGCTAGGCTATGGAAACTATTTGTTGGGATGTGTATTGGACATGTCTTGCATCTTGGTCTACTAGCATCTTGGTCTTAAGCTCTACTAGAACTAACCTATATATATATATATATATATATATATATATATATACAGGGTATATATACATTTATATTTTGTGCACTTCAGAATGAACGGATGTACTCCATATAATAACTCTTCATCATATATATATAGATTTTTTTGGACTAGGAGACTGACAGACGTACCTTGGTAAGAGTCCACTCTGTAGTATTGAAATAGAAACACATAAAAGCACTTAAACAATAATATATTTCAACCACACAGTGGTCTTTGTTTCTTTTTTGCTTATAATTTATTCAGTGAATTCAAGATGCATTTTGCTACAATCAACATTAAAATCAAAGTGTTTCACCAACACTATCTATGATAGCAGTTCACTCATTATAGATATTTAAAAGATATGAATTGAAAATCAGATTGACAATAATGAGAGTAAAGTGTATCGCTCATGAAACAGCAAAGGTCACTTTAAAAAAAAATTTTTTTAATCTGTACTTAGATTTTGACACAATTTGTATTGACAAGGAATAAGTCAAGTTGGCAGAGTGGCTTATAGTTTATAGTGGGAAATGCAATTACTTTACAATCTTGACATTTGATAATGTGACAGGTTTACAATAATTTATATTTTCTTGTTCTCAGTTCAGTGTTAACACTGATTAATTGTTTACAAGAAAAGGTGATTTTATAAACTTTTAAAATTTTAAAAAATACAAAAGACAATCAACGAATAATATTCTGAATTTAAACCATTATAATAATTTAGACTGAAACCAAATACTTTTGTTAATTTAATATTAAGAGGTGCTACCCACAATATTCAAGAATTTAATGTTAGTGCTTAAACCAGTAGCAGTATATAGCATCTACTAGAAACCTTTGAAGTACACATCTTAGCTATTGTGATACAAAGTTATATAATCCTTAAAAATTAAGAAATTCCAACGCATAGTTATTATGTAGTAAATAAGTGCATACTAATTGAATATTTTTCTAAAAAAAGAAGTAAGAGACAAGAGCAGGACTTTATTGACTAAAGAACATACCATCTGCACCTTTTGAG
The DNA here is from genome assembly GCA_036971475.1 of Prosapia bicincta. Lineage (NCBI taxonomy): Eukaryota > Metazoa > Arthropoda > Insecta > Hemiptera > Cercopidae > Prosapia > Prosapia bicincta. The sequence goes on from JBAIZL010000003.1 coordinate 32,688,755, forward strand.
ATCGAGGATGGTTAGATTTAAAATTTTTAAAATGCCCAGAAAATGTAAGTTTATGGTACCAATCTGTAATGATATTCCTGTTGTCCCTAATAATTTTCAAATTCAAAAAAAAATAATACATTATTCCCCTCTACCTTATATGTAAAGTTCAACCTATCATTAACCTCATTAACACTTTAAAGCCTAGCCCCTTAACACTTTCAGCATGGCAGCAATATTGGTAATCTCATCAAAACTACTGTCTTTTTTTCGTTAACTTCCACCTCTGCTGGCAGTGGAACGCTATGTGGGTTGCATAGCTTCTCATAGCATCTAATTATCGAGCCCGTTGTTTTCATCTCAATAATTTTATTTCTAACATATACATATATATTGGGGACATCAGAACAGTTTATTAGACACTAAAATATTGTTTTATTTATCGGGTCACAATTAAAAAAAAGAAATACAAATGATAAATATTGTATGACAAATAATAAAACAATAAAAAAGACAGGGAAAAAAATAATTTGCATACAAAACTAAAGAACCTACTAATAAAATATACTACATACTAAAATAAGCACTCAACGTTTAACTCGGAATGTTTGTTTTGGTCTGTGCCATGTATTTCTCAAAGCCATAGAGATCGATAATGCAAATGGAGACATAGATAATACATATGTCATGTCCAAGACTATTTTAAGCCGAGATTAGCTGACATTTGTTTACTACAATCTTATGTTGACACATTAGGTTTTCGGGCGTCCAAGCATTTGTCAATGACTCATATTTACAATAGTATGGTCCCACGTCGAGTTAGTTCATTCACTCTAATAGGACAATTATCGTTTATTCTTGCGTTAGGTCAGAAAGCTTAGTTTATTTTTATGATCGTTAATTTTACTGGATATTTTGCCGCGTTAAGTGGTTCAAACTAGAAAAAAAACATTAAAATATAAACGTTAAACCAAATTAAATCTGTTCATAAAACTCCCTGAAGTATTGTTCAGTTGAAGTATTAAAAGTTAACTTGGGATGAACAGATTTAAAACCGACTCAGGCACAATGTTCTCCAAACTCTTCTGAAGCACTGACTTAAAAATTAAACCTTTATACAAACACGTATCGACACTAGAGAAGTTTCAATTAGCCTGGGAGTGAGCGTGACAGTGAGCTCGCCGTCTCTAAGAAAATAAGTTGGGAGTGCACAGGCACACTCTCTATGCCTCGTGAGGGAACCCAGAGCTTGCCGCTACGCTAGCCGTGCTGAATGTGTTAATAGGCGCTTATCTCTATCTACCTGGAGGTTTCTAGGTGAAATATTAAAAAATCCCGACATATAATAAATACCATAATTACAACAAACTATACATTGATGTAAAAGGAATGAAACAAGCTTTCAGGAAAAATATACATATGAATTGATTACTTACATATTGATGGTGTTATGCTAGTTTGAAAAATGTATAAAAAAGTAAAAAAAAAATAAAACAGCAACACTGTACACCACTGCACTTCATTACACTTATTTTACATTGGAATTAAAACAAATATTTACATGTTACATATCATTTTGAAGCTAAAAGGAAATGTAATTTAGAAACTTTGTTAAAAATTAGAATACTTCCTAAAATCGGATCATTTACATTTACATTCAGTTAATCAATGAAAGATATGTCAATTGTACCTCGGCCAAGATCAGTTTCACTGTTACTGTTACTGTCTAAAATCGACATATCTCGTATGAATCGCTTCCCAAAGTGTCTTTAGCCATTATATCCATATCGTAATATCTCTAACAATAAAAATTAAATATACTACATAAATTAAAGATAAATTTAATGCGAAAAACAACAAACTCGGAAGTCTAAACAAAAATTATACAAAATAGAAATTAAATAAACAAAACAACAGATAGATAAAATTTAGAATAAACAACAATAAACTTGAAAGGTATGCAACATCACTAATAAAATACTCATTATCTGACCAAACCAACATCTGATAAACAAATGTCTGATAGCACTCGGTCACCACGCTCAACCAAATACGTTCTTGTTCGTAAAATAAACTCTAAAATGCCTAAAGGAGAATACATGTAAAGCAGAATAACCAATATAAAGAACGATATCGACAAAACTGAGAATACGCAGGAATTACATTGCTGTGGAAATAAATACGAGAACCCGAGCTACACACAGGTGTAGAAAACTAGCATTAACTAAATGACCCGAACTATACTACGGCATAGGCTTGAAAGTGTTAAAACATCCTACATCTCACCAATTTTATACTTTGGAATGATGGTAAACACATCATCCGCATATCTATTACACATTAACGGTTTAAAACTCAATTTACCTAACCTATCTAATTCAAATTCGTCTATTACAAAATCCGAAATGATATAACTAATAGGAGACCCTATTGGAATGCCATAAACCTACTTATGATACTTATTATTAAATTGAAAAAAGGTTTTTACCATAAAAAATTCTATAGTTTGAAGTATATCATTAAGAGGTATATCATAGAATTGTCTAATTTTAACATAGCTACTTTCAATAGACTGCAATACCAAATCATCACCTAGATTATTAAAAACATCTAAACTAACCATAACATGATCATCGGTTATTTTCAATTCTCTAATATCAACAAGAGCATCCAAGCTATTTCTAATATATAAGTTAGGTAACTCTAATAATTTCAGTTTAAAATATGGAGAGAGAAAAGGTAATGATAGATTTTAAAATGTATACATTTCACAAAAAAATTCAGGATTAAAAAAATCCAATGAACCTTTTTAGAAGAGTAAAAAAAACACTGATGAAGTTGAACATCTTATAAAGCCTATCAAATATACATGCTGAACCTTGACAGGGGAATATTGGTTTACTTCACAATTTGTCAGAAAGATATTAACTAAGATACGTCGGAACAATTAAAGAACAAATTGTTGATACCCAATAAATTAAAAGAAGTACAAAATAAAACATTTTTCCAGCTCAATTAACGTAAGATTGAAGTTGATGTATGCAAAATAAGTTCTTTGTATACGTACAAAGTTCTTCGTTTAATCTCCAAACCAGAACATGAACCATGGCAATATTTTGTCTATACTCAATGAAGCAGGGTTCAATTCCTAAATATTATTATGGAAAGAGAAATGTTCCTTTGTCACAATTTATACATAGGCTGAGAAATTACTTGTTAATCGATCAGTTTATTGAAATGGTTATACACCTTAGCCTCAATCAATTTCAGCAAAGATCTGAGGAATTTTACCAGAAAATAAGAAGCCACAGGCTGCTAACAATAGCTGTTAGTGGAAAAAAGTAATAAAAAATGATGCAAACGTCTTGTATCAAGAAACAAGAAAAATGATAAAATACCAATGCAAATTATGTGGCCATGATTTATGCATCCAGCCTTTGTATGTACTGATTAATGAGAGAAATTTTTAAAAGAGGATAAATAATTAAGTAATATAATTCTGTCAGGTGAAAATTTACTTTTATAACTACTTTCTTATAATTACATTTTTTTAAAGACACTTTTTGTGAGTTTTCATTATTTCTATTTCTAACTTAACTTGTAACTTCTACTCAACATGTATTTCTATTTCTAACTTAACTTGTAACTTCTACTCAACATGTATATCTATTTCTAACTTAACTTGTAACTTCTACTCAACATGTATTTCTATTTCTAACTTAACTTGTAACTTCTACTCAACATGTATTTCTATTTCTAACTTAACTTGTAACTTCTACTCAACATGTATTTCTATTTCTAACTTAACTTGTAACTTCTACTTAACATGTATTTCTATTTCTAACTTAACTTGTAACTTCTACTCAACATGTATATCTATTTCTAACTTAACTTGTAACTTCTACTTAACATGTATTTCTATTTCTAACTTAACTTGTAACTTCTACTCAACATGTATTTCTATTTCTAACTTAACTTGTAACTTCTACTTAACATGTATTTCTATTTCTAACTTAACTTGTAACTTCTACTCAACATGTATTTCTATTTCTAACTTAACTTGTAACTTCTACTCAACATGTATTTCAACTTATAACTTATAACTTTTCATCAGAAAAAAAGTTTATAAAATTTATTTCATATTTTCAAAATATTATTGTCTATATTTCCTCTGAAAATGTTTAAATAAAATTACAGACGTGTTATTGGAATTCATATGTGTCCAAATATAAAAATATTAGTTTTTGGGCATAAAATTCTCAATTTTTTAAATGGACCTCAACTAATATATAATAATGTTACTTTGAAGTTTTCAACACATATGCAGTACTGTTTGCCACTTTTCCAATACACAACGATATATCGGAAAACATGCTCATGGAAAACATTAGTTACATCATTCAAAATTACAATGAGGTTATTCCTTCAAAATAATTACAATAATTATTAACCAATGTATTTTGTATTTTTATAATTAACATGAAAATATTTATAGATCACTGGAATACTAAATAAGTAATTTAAAATTAAAAACTGACTGAAAATCTTACTTTGAAAACTATCGGTAACAACAATCTTATGATAAATGTAAAAACAAATACACAAGGCTTCTATAATTATATTATTCTGTTTCTTGCTATGTAACTGAGAGATTTCTTTTATTTTAAATTCAACCGCCATTTCAAAATTTTATATTTGTTTTCATTATAAATAATAAACAAACCTTCTCCAATTCCATGTTTTGTTCAATATAACTCATGTTTTTGCCCTCCAGCAACTTGACCTCCCTTTTTAAATCGCCTAGTTCTTCTAATTTCTTTTGGTAAGACTGGATTGTTGATTCATATTTAACAACCTTATCGGCTGTCTCTCTAAGGATATCGACTTCATCTTTGAGATGTCTGGCTTCTCCTGCTGTTTGCTGCAAAGAGTCTAACTTTGACTGGAGTTCTAACAGTTCTTTCTCCTGGATTTCTAGCTTCAGTCTATAGTCATCACGAGCTGAAATCAGCGTGCAAAGAAAATTTATTGAGACTATACAATTTGGCTGTTACAAATCAAAAACTGTATGTTTTAAGTGTAAACTTTTATAGCAACACCTACAAAAACTTAGAGGATGGACATTAACATACATAACCGAGTCAGTATAATTTCTATCAGGTTACACTATAAGTAACTTCAAAGTAAATTAAATGATAACATATGATTTCATATAGCAGCTGATTTTATGTACAGGTTATGTTATACCTCTGTTTTAACACGTAGGTTATGTTACACTATTTATTGAACATTGTTAAGAAAAAAGGTTATTAAATAGTTTTGATCAGTTAATAATTATATTAATTTATTTAAATTTTAATAAATCTCGATACAAATAATTCAATATAACAATAATAGTAATTCATGTAATTTTTATACAATTTTTGAAATGAAAACATTCTTAGGTAATAAATGTAGGTAATTTCTCATTATGCACAATTATATGTTTTTCTCAATTCAAATATTTCTGTAGACATGGCTATAAAAGTTTTCACTTCGGTCAGCACTCCCCTGATTGCCACAGTCTCATTTTTTGTATTCACCAGGGTTTAAAATTATTTACGTAGCATCTTCTAAAATTAGTTATACTACCCGTACTTTTAGTTTTATTAATAATATTATAATAATTTAATTAATAATAATATTAATTAAAAGATGGATAAAACAATGTAGTAATATTACTAATCAATAAGCTGCCATAGCAATGCTTATCACTACTATCATGTGATTTTTTAAGTTGTAACATGTTAAATATGTGGCAATAAGTTAGCATGTTGCATACAAATTGGTTTCGTTTTAAGTAACATAAAGTTGGTCAAAATTTAAACAAAAATTTTGTTTCTGAAAAAGTCATTGAAAAGCGTTTTCAGTAGGGATTTATAATAATAATATTGGTAACCAATCAAAACCCTCTATTTTCAAAGTATAAGGGGGGATTCTGTTGACCTATACATGACATCTTTGAGTCTAGGCCTGTTCTGTTCTTGCTATTACAGTAGACAGGTAACTGGGTTGCAAATTAATATAGTCAGATGGCTCCTTTGAATTTTTAATAATGTAATGCTCAAAATTAAATAATAAAAAGTGAAAATATTTGAACAGTTTAAATGCAGCTTGTACATTTATTTTTTTAATTTTTAAAATGTTAAACAAATAAAGCCAAGTATTGTTTAAGTCTTTGCCAAGGTATGTTATGCAACTAACCAAATGTGTGATAAATAATTTGAAAAAGATGTTAACTTGTATTTATCAATTTAAATTGAGATTGTTCAAGGTTTTTTTAAGTATAATGTTTTAAAGAATACTGTTAAATTAAATCTTTTGAAATTTAAACGTAAACCTCAATGTAAACTATCTTTTTTCAAATCAATTTGGATAGACAGTGAGTCTGCTTAAGTTAAATTGTTAAATACAATTGATAATGTAAACCAGGGGTTCTCAAACTTTTTTAGACACTGTACCCCTTTTTACAAAAAAAAAAAAAATCCGGGTACCCCTTCACAGTTAGTAAAATAACTAAAAGACCTACATGTCGGAGAATGATCCGAGTTGTCAGCCTTTTATTTCGTATAGTTTTAACGTGTAATGCATTTAATTGTCATGTTTAAATAAAAACAAAGATATATTGCTTACATACATTTTATTACATTATTACATTATTTTATTACATACATCTTATTACATTAAAAATACACAAACCTTAAAAAACAAAAAGCTCTTACTTTAAAAGAAATTAGTGAGAAGGGTGAGCTTGTTTCTGTTTGCACAGTTCATCAATATTAGGTTCCAACTTGGTTAAATATAATCTTAAATCATCTTCAACATTTAATTTGTTTCTATATTTACTCTTAAGATATGTTAAACTTGAAAAACCTCTTTTACATAAATAAGTGGTGGAAAATCCAACAAGAAATTTAACAGCAGTGTTAGACAGTTCTTTGTGTTCCTTTCCAACACCGATCCAGAAATTCAACAATGTATTACCAGAACTCAAATATTTGTTTTTCAATGTGGGATCAGATGAAACTTCAATGAGCTGCTCCTTTTCTACAATAGTCAGGATAGTGTCCGTAGCGTCAACAACAAAGGGGATCACGTACAAAGGGGGCCAGTCATACTGTTTCTCCAAAGGTGGAAAGTACTCTCTTATCCGGATCTGCAAAGCATTAAAGTGCTGGCCCATTTGAATCTTGAGTTTAGTAAAATCAGATAGGTTTGTCTCATTATCTTGCAAAAATTTGTGCAATCTTTCAAAAGCCTCACAGTTGTTTTTTTGTATTTATTTTTCCCAGAGATTGATCTTTTTTACCATTGCATCAGTTTTCTTTGCTACATAAAAAATATCAGAAATGTTGCCCTGCATGGACAGTTTCCAGATGTTGAATTTTTCAAAAATATCACTTAAATATGCCAGCTTCAAAAGCCAATCAAATTCAGTAAGTACTGAAGACAAATTGTGTTCGATAAAAAAAATATGCAATTCTTTGTGGAGTTCAAACACACGAGACAAAACATTTCCACGTGAAAGCCATTGTACTTCAGTATGAAGCAACAAATTCTCATGTAGGCTCCCCATATCCTAGCATAGAATTTTAAAGTAGCAAGAGTTTTGTGGCCTAGTTTTGATTAAATTCACAACTTTTACACTCTGATCAAGGACCTCTTGAAGTTCGTCAGGGAGGTGCTTAGCCGCCAATGCCTCTCGGTGAAGGACACAATGAGTGAACTTACACTCAGTTGAAACCGTTTTAATATGGCCTACCAGCCCTGTGATGTGACCGCTCATAGCTTTTGCGCCATCCATACTCACTGACACAAAGTTTTTCCATTCGAGCTGGTTTTCAGAAAAAAAAGAATCTAACAAACTGAAAATATCTCTACCTGTTGTAGATGTTTTAAGTGGCTTACAAAATAAAATATCTTCAAATACTTCATCCTCAAATATTCCACGAACAAAAACGATTAGTTAGGCTGGGCCAGCAACATCTGTGGATTCATTGAGTTGTATTCCAAAGCAAGGGCTACCTCGAATTGCTCGAACAAGTTGTTCTTTTGTATCATACGGCATATCATTGATTCTCCTTGAAACTGTATCATTTGATAATGGAATAGTTTTAATTCTTTTTGCCTCTTTTTCTCCAAACATGCAAGAAACGATTTCTTCTGCAGCAGGGAGGATTAGGTTTTCGCCAATAGTATGGTTTTTCCCAGACTTTGCGATCAAATGACTAACTTTGTAAGAAGCTTTTAGAGCATTTTTATGTGGTTCTGCACCAGAAAACACTTTTATAGTGCTTTTCCTAGTTTGAAGGTCTTCCAAAAGACATTCAAAATACTGTAACTCTTTCTTTACTAAATTGTCATGTTTGCTTTCAAAATGGCGTTTTAAAAGAGAAGGTTTCATAGAGTTTTTTTATATAATTTCAAAACAAACAACACACTGCGGATTAGGCTCGTCTGGGCTTCCAGTCCAAGTAAAACCTAATTTTAAATACGACTCATAATACTTTCTTTTTTTAGTTTTAGAGTCAGTCATTTGCCAGGTTTTCTGGTTTTTGAATTTTTTCCTTGGGCTGCTCATTAGTATCAAGATGCTCAAGTCTACTTACATTTTGTGAAGTTGATGGCCCAGGATTTTGATTCAGAACTTCAAGACGCCTTTCCTTCATGAGCCATTTATTCATTGTTAATGTTTACTTCACTTCAATACCGTACTCAGTTTTCATAACACAACACTGTGAGTGAGTTTGTATTTAAATTTTAAGATTTGTTTTATTTTGTTGGTCCCACGTACCCCCTAAAAACTTTCGTGTGCCCCCAAGGGGTAAGCATACCACAGTTTGAGAACCACTGATGTAAACAATTGACCCGGTAAGTTTTTTTTTTTAAGTATAATAATAATGTTTGTGAATAAACGTTTTTTTATTTAAATTAACTATGCACTTTACAAATAACCGGGGAGGAGGGGTAAAGTCAATAACTTTAGACATTATTAAGGTGGAAACTTTACTCATTAGCTATGTAATTACTAACGCAATAATGTCTCATTGCAATTCAGTATGTTACATGAATATTTGTTGTTTAGTTTATGTAGAATCGGCTTCGTTTGAAAGAAATTTTTGTTTTTTTTAATGTTTCATTGTCAGAGTTAGTATGAAGTTCCCAGCAAGTTTGTGAACGCACAAGGGTTGGGATATTTTCGAATCATGTGTTAAGTTTCCATTGGAAGAAGTGTAGCCATTCTCTCGTGACGCACCTTAGAGGGAGGATCTAGATGGGCTTGCTATCATCAAAAAAATTTTAAAGTTTTAATTAATGTAATTTCAAAATTTGATAGCTACGGGAAATGTTTTATTAGTGGCTTATATAGGTTGAGTTTATTGTTTTTTTAAATTTAAATACGTTTAAAAGTGAACTCGGGTTAGTTATTAAATGGTCTAACAAAGCCACGTAAGTTTAAGAGATTGCCAAAGTATATTGTAAATTTAATATTTTGATATTTTTTGTTTCGATCAAATCAGTAAACATAGGATACCAGAGTGCATTAAACCTAGCTTTGTCTGGAAACATTTTTGAAAGATGTAAACTTATGTATATTAATTTGTGAAGTAAAAACCAGTGAAAAAGCAATTGTGATTTAAATTGTAATGCTTTGACTAATTGAATTGTTTTCAAAATTAAATCTTTTTGGTAAACATAAAGGAGAATTTAATGTAACCTGTCTTTATTAGAGCTATTATTAAACAGACAGCTAGTCCGCCTGAGTTCATAGTTAAGATACAATAATTTAGACAAACAATTGACCCGGGGAGTCTCTGTAAGTATGAAGAATAAAGGTTGTGGATAAAGGTAATTGAGGTTTTTTTAAATAAGTTAAATCACACTACTACCGTATTGCAAAAAACTGGGGGATACAGCTAGTGATGTCACCTCATTCCTTTATTATCCACATATATTTCCAAAGGATATAAAGGAGGATTACATATATATGAAACTATCACCACTAATGAATATTTTCACACAGTAGAATTAGTACATATGCAGGCAGCTTAATTGCTGCACTTGTCTGAAAACTTCACATATCATTTTAAACAATTGTAATTAGAAAATATCATAGAAAGTTTAAATAAATAGAAAATACAGTCAATTTCTAAACACATACTTGCCCTTAGTCTTATTATTAAACTGCTTAGGATTTTTATGAATTAATTTCAAACGTTCTATTACTTGTACCACACGAATATAATATATCTTATTGCTGTAACTGATTATTGCATAACTGTGTGAATACTTAAAAACTTACTTGCTGACGCGTTTCAAAACAATCGTTTCATTTACAAGGTGTATATAAAACGATTGTTTCAAAACGCATTAGCTAGTAAGTTCTTAATTATTCACTCAGTTATGCAATAACTACTTATAGTTTAATCAACAAATTCAAAATTATTACAACAACTAACTTTAATATCTTATTGATTATGAAATACAATTGTATTATTTAACCAAATTTGAAATAATCAATACACAGTAGAGTCATGATAATTTGAGGTAGATGGGACCGAGACCCCCTCTGATTACCGAGAACTCGGACTACACAGAAATACGTTCCTGTATATTACAAAAAAAAAATAGGGTTTTTAATGAACGCTAATACAGTACTATAATTAAGAATGTACAAAATATGTTTATAGAACTTTATATGGACTATTATTGGAAGTTCAACTCATTTTCTTTGGATACAGTATTGATATGAACATATCTTGGAAGCCCTACACATTTCCTTTACATACTGTATAGCTATAAATATTTTTTGGAAGCCCAATTCATCATTTTATTTCAAATAGATAAAATAAGCTGAAACAGAAATAGGCTCAAATTTATTGGAATCTTGAATTATCGGAACTTGGAATTTCGAGAATACTGTACATGTATTTAAAAAATATTATTATATATAGCCAATTATCAATTCTTAATTTTTTGTTTAACTCTTGTTTAAAATCGTATTACTATTTTTGTTTAAAATAATTTCAAACATTTAAATGTGGCCATTTTATGCTTTATTAAGGCTAAACTAAGTAGAGAGTCAATAAATATTGATACACCTTCTACCCAGGGTCATAAAGATGTTTCCACCTGTTCTGTGATTTAGCAATACTAGACAATGTCAAGTGTATTATTTGTATTAATTTTATTTTACCAGATGGATTATATTAGTTCAGTTAAAATATATTACCTTCATGAATTACTATAATTTATATTCCAAATACTATAAATGAATTCCCAAGTATACACAATATATAATATCAACCATGAATTAATTGAATTGGTTGGTATATCCGACAGGGAATTAATAAGAACAATAAAATACTTACAGGTTTCCAGCTTGAATAATTCTTCTTTAAGTGATTCGACCTGTCTTCTGAGTTGACTTGTGCCTGTTATAGGATCATCAACACTATCTTGTAGCCTTTCAGTTAACCTCCTCTTTTCTTCTATTAAACTTGCTTTTTCTTCTTGAAGAAGGCTAACCTATGAAAAAATACATCATTTTAAGCTAAAAGTGTGATGCACTTGGTGACTTTCAGAGTGTATTTAAGAAAAATTATTAGTAAGAATTCATATTTTTATAAAATATCGTAAGCACTTTAGCTGTGGGTGTCCCGCATGAGGGTTACTGAACACAAGTATCAGCAATTGATCACCCACTTGCAGACTATAAAACAGCATGCACTTTGTGACATGTAAGCTCAGCTGTTAATACAGATAACTGGTTCATTGGATATTCGTCTAGTATATTGCTCTAGAACTGTTATGATAATTTATTCCTGGACACTGAGAATAACTCTCTTAACAACCTTTTAGTTTGCCTAGCATACTAATACTTAGCATATAAAACCCATACAAAAAACCCAGTTTTATGAATTTTAAATACAAAATGAACAAATAAATATCAAAATACCACACAAAAGTTTTATGGGGTTTGTATGTTAACTACAGAATTTAATTACTGCATACTTTTTTTTAAAAATTTAAAACCGACAAATAGCGGTAATGTTTTTGATTTGTTTAAGATACTGTTTGTCAGCTTGCAAGAATAATTCATACAACTAACATAGTTTAACCATATTCAAGAAGGAAATAAGCCACCATCTACCTAAAATATTATTAACAATTTTACCGCACAAATCGTAAATAAGTTATATATGACTAAACTATAAATTAGTTGTATTGAATTAATTAACACTTTCAAGCCTACGCCCGAGTATAGGTCGGGCCATTTAGTTAACACTAGTTGCCTATGCCCGTGAATAGCTCGGATTCCTGTATTTATTTCCACAAACAGAATTCCCGCACATTCCCAGTTTTATCGATATTGTTTTTTTTTTGTTATTCTACTTTAGATGTCTTTACCTTTAGGCATTTCAGAGTTTATTTTAAAAAAACAAAAACGTATTTGGTTAATTGTGGCGACCGAGAGCTATCAGACATTTGCTTGTCAGATGTTGATTTGGTCAGATAATGAGTGTTTTATTAGTGTGTGTTGTTTATGTTGCAAGTTTGTTGTTTATTGTAAATCTTATATATCCATCATTTCGTATAATTTTGTATAATTTTTGTTTAGGTTTCGAGTATGTTGTTTTTTTTTGCTTCAAATTTATCTTTCAGTAATTTAGTATATTTAATTTTTATTGTTAAGAGATATTACCTTATAGATATAATGGTTAAGGACACTTTGAAAAGCGATTCAATATGTTGATATGTTGATTTTAGACAGTAACAGTGACAGTGAAACCAATCTTGGCCGAGGTACAATGGACATATTTTTCATTCATGAACTGAATGAAATTGTAAATGACCCGATTTTAAAGTTTTCCGGAACTTTAAAAGAAATATTTCTAAATTACATTTTCTTTTATATTTAAAACAATATATAACTTATTTATTTTCATTCCAATGTAAAATATGTATGTATGTTTTTTGACTTTTTTATACATTATTCAAACGAGCATAACGCCATCAATATGTAAGTAATCAATTCATATGTATATATTTCCTGAAAGCTTGTTTCATTCCCTTTACAACAATGTATATTTTTTTGTAAATATGGTATTTATTATATGTTTAGGAATTATTTATATTTTACCTAAAAACTTCCAGGCAGATAGAGACGGGCACCTACTAAGGAGGTAGGCTTGAAAGTGTTAATTGTGTTGTAGAGAAGAACCGCCAGTATAAAAGAAGTAGAGAGAAAACAATTAACATAGCATAACCATATTCAGGAAAGGAAATAAGCAAATACCGACGTAAAACATTATTCAAAATCTTACCTCACAAACCATAAATATGTTATATATGACTAGCCTACAATTCATTTTGTCATGTTATGTAATTGTTAATTAATACACAAGTTACTTTTTAACATAACATTAAACACAGACCAAATATTAAATATCCATATATTAAGTATTATATGAAAAATGTATGAATAAGTAAAAATCCGCTTCCTCTAAAGTAGTCATATTTACAACGTACAAAAACGGTATATCACCGGTTATGATTGGAGTTAATAAATGATGCAAATCTAGCAAAATGCTTATCCTTACTCATGTAAGTGCTTTTATGCTTTTATAAGAAAAATGTGCTTAAATTATATGTATGGGAAAGTACATTACAGTAGAACAGCATTATAATGGATTAAATGGAGGATTATCCGTTTTAACAAAAGCCTGTTGTAAAGAAAGGTTCATGTAAAGTGGTTCAAATGCAAATATAATTGTTAAAAAACTGTAAAAGGTTTATTAAAAGAATTAAACTTATTTAACAAACGTTTAAGTTTCATTTACAGCATCAATTTGCTGCGGCTACTGTAAAATAAAATTACACAAAATTCCTACAAAAGATTTTTCCTTAATTTTAGTAAGAAAGTCTGATTGAAAGCATTTTGAAATATTGTTCTAATAGACATAAGTCATGTTTTAGCCCAGTGACCTTATGAGTAGGGTAGAGATTTATTTACATTAGATTTGTCAAGGCTTTTAATGTTAATATTATTCATACTGTAGTGTCTTCAATCAATTCATTTTTAAAATTTAATTGGACAGTGGCCATCATTTGTTTGATAAATCTACTATGACAAATCAATGCTAAGAACCTGAAAGATGATTTTTTTAAATTGAATAACAAGATGATTCATCAAAAATCATGTTTATTTTTAAAATGTCACAGTTGTTTTTACTATACAAATTATAGCAAATGTCAAATTAAATTTTAAACATTATATTTTAATAAACCTTAAAAGGATAATAAAAACAGAGACTCATTATCAATATCTTACTGGCATGATATGAGCTGAAATTATTCAGTAAAAGAAGACAAAATAACTGTTACAAGATGAAAGTACATAAAGAAGACACTGAAATGGTAAAGACAATTATTAACAACTGGACCTTGGGGAAAAAGTTAATTTTATGATAAATTTGTATCCTACTACATATAAATTATCTTAATTATACACACAAAAAAACTTTTCAAAAAAAGCAGAGAAATTTCATAGCAAAACCTTGGTTACACACCAAAAATTTTAATCTACCAAGTACGGTACATCTTATATTTATACCTGCATATCAAGTTCTAAACATCTCTGCCCCATCTGGTCACGAGCTTCTGTAATACTCTGTAGCTCTGCTAACAACTGTTGCATCTGAGGTAAAGAATCTAAGTTAAGACTTGCCGAGAAACTTCCATGACCATGCAGCATCTCTAGCTCCTGAATCGACTGCATAATTACTCGTTGAACAGACTCCTCTAGTGACATTATTCTCGTGATGTAATCTATACATTCATAATACGTATATCATTTTAAAAGCAACAAATACTCTCTAAGAACGAAATCTTATAAATAAAAGTTCTTAACACTTGATAATTTGGAAAACCTAATAAAATATCTAATTTTAAACGAATTTCTCTCATTAAAAACCAGCAAGACTTTTAGTTTTACACATTACATTCACATAAATATTCATACAGAAACTAAAATTAAAGTTATTGGCTTATCTCTTCAACATAGCTAATAGTTTACATTTAAACACTTCAACATATATTATTATATAAACATTATTCTTTTTTACATGAAAATATGTACACTTTGTACACATAAACATCTCGTTACATACAATACAGATATTTAACACCTAGTTAAATTACAATTCATACCTGTTTTTTCGACATAATATTCCCCAAGACCACTTAATCCCCTTCTTATCTTTATAAAACAAAGAGGACAGCTACATTACCAAATGATAATGGGACACATCTCCCAAAACAGCCATCCTCATTTAGATAGAAAAAAGTGTTTTTACAGGAATTACATATTCATATATGTTTACATATTAATCTATGTCAAGTATAAAATTATAAGCCTTTAAAAACAAATATTCTAGTAACTTAAACTCAATAAAGTATCTCATCACAAATTTTAAGATGTATAAAAAAACTATCATATTTCTCACAATAGAAAAATGATGCTTTTACATAAATTATTATAAATGCCTCTGTTTTTACATTGAATATTTTATAATTTTAATTTTTTTTACTTCAAGTATTTATACTTTTATTTCAAATTTATCAAATTAAAAAATTATGAAATTCCCTATACAATAATGTTAGACAGTTAATCTTCTGTTGTAATAATAAACAAGTTTCATGGTTTTTTTACAAAACTATTTACAGTATTGTTGAGAACAGCGATGAGATTAAGGAACAGCTGGCTTTGAATCTCTTTGCACTAGGCTAAGCACTTGACCTAGTTAGTTTTAGCTCATCTTTTCCTTGTATGTCTGTTCACAGTCACAAGACCGCTAGTTTCCTTATGTATTTTCTAACAAAACTCGCCACAGTTAACCGCCAAAATCCGCAAATATGTATTCTCAGGTAACGGTAATTGATCGTATATAAGTAACGAGAGTGCGTAATAAAAGTTTAACCGTGAATTCCATGCAAACAATTGTATTTAGTAAAGTGCTCTTTGTATTAGTGAGACAAAGCGACGTGGTGCAACCGCGCGCGTTTAATACTCTTAGTGCAATAATAAGAACGATTATTATTAGAAACTTCTCCGCTCTTATATGATATACAAAAGTTAAGTGTTTAGTGACTATGTAATCCAGGACATTAAAGAACTTATACTATAAAGTGAATCTAGTTTATGTGAGTGCACTCCGTCATGACTTTGAGTATAGAATCCTGCTCTAATTTGATATCAAAGTGTTACAGGTACATTCAGTGATCCTATCTAAGTGAAGGACTGCCACATCGCCGGTTCTAGGTAAGCTGTAGTGCTTAAAACCTATTCATTTTAAAGACATAGTTATTGCGTCATAGTGTTCATGATTTGTATGTTTTTTAACCATTCTATTTACGTATTAACGTATGGTCCTCCGGTATAGAGTAATCATTGCTAGTAATAATTTAATTAAGAGAACATTTCAATTAGGTTGCAAAACCAACAAGTATATTTATGTTATTGGTGTTTTTTTTTGCTTATTTATTTTAGTTTCTATAGTGATATACAGTAAACTCCTGATTATCCGTGGGCGGATTAACCGGTTTGCGGATTATCCGGGGTCTGCCATTGTTTTACAAATATCCAATTTTTATTCCAACCAGATTACACAACTGTGAATTACGACGTAAATACATATAAGTCTTAATAGAAGTTAAGATGAAGGGAATAAATATGTACGTACTAATTTTTACATTGAAAGGAAAGCATCCCACGCGGGCCAGTGAAATAAAAGGGAAGAACAGACTACTGTATATAAGAGGCAATGTCAAAATGCTTGGATGCCCGAAAACCTAATGTGTATCATAAGATTGTAAACAAATGTCAGCTAATCTTGGCTATAAATAGTCTAGGACGTGACATATGCATGTATGTCATATACATTATCGATCTTTATGGCTTTGTGACACACGTGACACAAGTAGAGACTGTGCGACAAAATGGTTCTCAAGACACTTAGATCGCACATTAAAGCTAAATCAATGCTCACAAAAATACAGACGAAAATGACAGATTTGTTTGTTAAAAAGAGAAAGTATTATGTATAAAGGAAATTACATATGTACATACATATTTACTTTTGACATATATTTATGTACGTATTGTAAATAGTTAGACATATAAATGTACATGTTATAATCCGTCAAATACATCGACATTTTAAATTATTTTCTGTATTTATTTTGTCCTCTGAAGATTATTTGGGAATTGCATTAACTGGGGTCATTATTTGTGTAACTTATGGTATAATAATCGATTATCGATCGTTTTGCGTATTCTTTGTTCATAGCGGATTATCCGGGGAATTCGTTATCCGGCATTGTCAAGCCACCCTACTCCACAGATAATCGGGAGTTTACTGTAGTTATATTCCAAAGATTTACAAGTACCAATAAATAGGGAAAGGAATTTATAAATACTATCCCATATTTTACAATTTTTGTTCCATTTTAAAATATATATATAATATTTCCATGTGTTGATTAAGGTATAAATGAATATATTTCATGAAAGTTCACTTCATTGGCTTTATTTTATTATATAGTTTATTTTGTTGAACAAAGATTATAAAGGTTAAGAATTTTTTTAAATACTACAAAAATTCCTACTAAAGTGGTTGTCATGTCCTTCATGTTATCTCAGCATACAGTGTTAAAGAAAAGTATATGTACAGTGAAACCTGTTTAAGCCGGAATCCATTGGGACCGGCATTTTTTCCCGTCTAAGACAGGTTTCCGGCTTATACAGTAGTAGTGTACTTTATGATGGTAATACCATCACGAAACGTTTGTCGAGTCTATTTTTAGCGTTGGGGTGAGGATAGGCCGTGGGGATTCTTAGCTATAAGACTATTATTTCTACTGATCAGCTGTATGGCGCTGTACCAACACCACTTAGATAACGGACAATTAATTGTCTTCGTGTCTACATTTGTTCTAATACAGTATTTAATTTAATTATTTATTTCCGATTAAGTACTGACTGTTTATTTCCTACAGAGATAACACTTCAACATATAAAGCAAGTGTATTTAAATCACAAGAAAACTATCACATTTTAACGTCTAAATAAACGTCATTCAACAGTAATATCGGTTATCTTGATTGCCTAATGACAGCCCGTAGCCTGTGACGTCACAACTTGCAAACCTTGTTTTCTAGGTGGTGTTGGCTATGCACACTACAGAAAATGTTAAAACCTACATTACATAATAAAAATCTTACCTTTTAATGCAGCATCCTTTTATCCTTCTCCACAAAACATTTTTAATAGAAAACTATAAAACTAAAACACTTATACACTTGTCAACAAAATTTATGAATTAATGATGCAATTTATTAAAAACTATATTTTTCCTCTTACTGTATTTAGGCTAAATACTGTACATAGTAGGCTTACGTAAAAATAAAAGAAAATCAATTAAACTTGAAAAAATCTAGCATTGACTTTTGTTTTAAAAGGTTAGTTTTACTTGCTTATGTTTCAGTTATTGTTTTTAGTTGTAACAAATGGTGACGCATTTCCGGACTGCTAATAAGTACCGTGAAATCTTCTAACTCACAAATTTTCATTAAAGCCTCGCCAAATGTTTTTATTTTGTTTTCTACGACTGGTCCGTCTTCAATTTCTTCTTTTCCTTCTATTTTCGCATGTTTTTTGCCTTTTAGAATGAAGCTGTCTCTCGCCTTTCAATATGTCAATCTATATGACATCAATATGTCTGGCCGTGGATGTTTGTAGACCATTCATTGCGTTATCTAGAAGGAAACGAGTGCTGACACATAGCCTATCGTAAATTATGAATGTTTGTATACCATTGCGTTATCTTGTGCATACCAGCAATCCTTAACGTTGTTACAGAGTTCTCAGAAATAAATACGATCCGTACAATTAAGGAGACCTATCTGTGAATTTTGTTATGGTAAAAAAATATATTATAAATCGTATTTTATCTAAACGGAAGTCATTGTAACTTTATATTTTACAGCATGTATATGATCAGATTTTCCGGCTTATGCAGAACTAAGACGTAGTAAATACGTATCACTCATCCTTTTGCTTATTCCGCTTCCGCGTTAGACAGTTTCCGACTTATAAAGGTTATTAACCAGGTAAATTAAATAGGCGACAGTCGGGACTTTTAAAGTTTTCCGCAATTGACGGGATTCCGCGTAACACAGGGTCCGTCTAAGACAGGTTTCACTGTACTTAGAATTGTATTTCTGTAAATTTTCCATTAAACTGTAGCCCTACCTATAGTTTTGCAGTTACCTAGCTAGAAATAAATATGTCGATTACCTTGCTTATGATTACAGTTGACAGCACAACCCAATATTAGTTGTAAAAGTCTTCCTAATTCCGTTGGATCTCCGTGTCCACCTGAAAAGAAATACGTAAAATGTCAAAAAATGTAAACATTTAAAACGATTATTAGATAGTCTTAAGAAGTCTTTTCCTGTTATTTCCTTTGGTTTTCTTATTCAAATTAATTGATATTCAAGTTATGTTACTTAAGAAATTTTATATTTTATATTTCTCTCTACCTGTAAATTCAAATTTTTACTATAATTGTTTATGTTCTTTATTCTTTTAATTTCTCATTTTTATTGTTTTTGTTTTTTATTCTCCTTCCTAATTGTTTTATTAATGGTTTGCTATAATTATTATTTCAAGCTATTCCATTAATTACACACAGATCTTGTTTGGATTTATAGTATAATGATTATAATATTTGTCAGAAGTCATATACTTATATTATCATAAGTGTTTATTTTAACCACAAAATGGAGTATAAATTAGCTGCTCTCCAATGTGTGTTTAATAGGTTATACAACTTGCCATTATGTAAACAAGAATGTGTCTTTTTTTACAATTTGAAGTGATAAATTTGAATATTTATTGTTACACAAAAATAATACTAACTTATCTAAGATTTCACCAACACTAAATGTATTGTAACTCAACACATTACCAGCTTTTGATAATGCTGACACTTTAGATCAGCAAGAAGCTTAAAGCAATTTAAGTGTGTGCACTTGTTACCAACAAAAAAATTAACATTTGCTGGTTATATTGCTGAACAAATTATTTCACTAAATGAAAACAGGTAGGGTATATTACTTAATGTTGACAGTTTACATTGAATATAATTAAAATTTGTGTAGAGTATGAAATATCTCACAACATTCACCTGGATGTACAGTTAGAGTGCTGACACATGTTTTGAAAAAGTTATTGTTTTTTTCCTTTAAACAAACAACCAAAACAAAATAAAATTATTGCAATAAAGGACCAAAATCGTAAGAAGCAATGATTCACGAGACAACTAAGGTGACACTCACAGCTCCAAGAAATGCAATAATACACATGAACAAAGAGCTGAGTTGTTGTAGTATCAGATTATTCAATATTAGGAGCATTAAAACTGTAACACTTTATAAGCGTTTGTTCAACTACTCTCAAATCTACTCCAGATTTCAGTAATGTTTTCAAGGCTAACACAACTGTAAATGCCAAAATATTATTTTCTGAAATATCTGGTTTTATGGATGTAAATGTATTTTGAGATTACTGTCAATGCACTGTAATAAGAACTCGATTTTCCAACATTTTGGTATAATTTTAAAATCTTTCTTGGAATGTCTAAACTAGTTTATAGACTTATTTCTTTTAGGAATTATTTTTGGCTGTGCACATAATTAAAAGCTTAAACCCAATTCCTTATGTATAGTTACATCAATTCAATTACAACAAACTTAGAATTGCATTATCTATTTTACCTGACAATATTTTCATACAAACTAAGAACATTAAACAAAAATTAGAAAAGAAGGGCTTTTTAAAGATACTCCAAGAAATTATTAAACCATACCAAAATATTTCACTGTGTTTCCCTAGAGAACCTAGTCATAATAGTTTTTTTGCGTATTTTTGTAAGTTTATTTGAGGTTTATATATGTCAAAAACAAAGTACAGGGTTTTTTCTGAAAATAATTAATAAGCCCAAGTTGATTGCTTAAAAATTACTCGTTTAATTAAACCAATAGAGAAGTAGAAGGATAAATGAAAACAAATATATAATCTGACATTCAAAAACTGAAAAATGTCTATGTAAGTTACACAACAAACAAAATGACAACAAAACGTTCAACAAAATTAATAAAATAAAATCAATATTTTAACAAAGGAAATTTAGAGAAAAGGATCAACATGTTATGATATCATAGCCACATATAAGAGAAATGAAAGAAAAAGAACTGCCATTTATCCTAGAGACATTATGTACTTGAAGAATTTCTACAATTGTAATAAATATACACCCTTTATAGTAGTATACACGTATAGTAGTATACAAGTAGTATACACCCTTGTAGTAAATATACACCTTTATAGATTACTTTTAAACAATAATAATTGAGTATTTTAAACCAAGTTTTATTACTTAAAACATTGTCAATTAATTACAGATACATTAAGACCTTTGAAAATGTTTTAATATTGAAACCTAGGTCAGACAGATTCAATAATTATTGTGGAAAATTACAAAAAATTTATATGAATTTAGAAAAAATGAATAGTGCGTAGAGGGAAATGAGAGACTATCCACTTTTGCAAAACCTGCGAGAAACAACCGGGGCCTTATCCAGGATTATGTTTTTTAAAGTAGACAGACTTCAAACATTTATAAGAAAGCAAATTATATTTGTATTTTAAATGTATTTTTTCAAAAGTTACTAAATATTTTGAGTAACAGTTATCTATATCTACAAAAATGAATGATTGTGTGTATGTATGTATGTGTGTATGTTATAGACATCTAAACCGCTGAACAAAAGTTGATGAAATTTGAAGGGTTTGTTTAACATATTCCCAGGACGGTTTCTGTGAAGTTTGGTGTAGATCCATCTACAGGGCTCCGCCCCAGAGGCTTAGGATGGTTCAAAAACCGATGTATGTATCTTATGGGTGCCTAAACCGCTGAACAGAAGTTAATGAATTTAGTGG
This sequence comes from Prosapia bicincta, assembly GCA_036971475.1. NCBI lineage: Eukaryota > Metazoa > Arthropoda > Insecta > Hemiptera > Cercopidae > Prosapia > Prosapia bicincta. Next base: position 32,710,839 of record JBAIZL010000003.1, read on the forward strand.
GATTGTTTGACATATTCCCAAGATAGTTCGTGTTAGGTTTGGTGTAAATCCATCCACAGTGCACTGCCCAGAAGCTTAGGATGGTTCATAAAACGATGTATATATGTATGTGTGAATGTATTTATCTTATAGACGTCTAAATAACTGAACAGAAGTTAATGAAATTTGAAGAGATTTATTTAACATAAACCCAGGACGGTTCGTGTGAAGTTTGATTCAGATCCATCCACAGAGCTCTGCCCCAGAGGCTCAGAATGGTCCAAAATCTGATGTATGTATCTTATAGACGTTAAAACCGCTGAACAGAAGTTATTGAAATTCTGAAAGATTTTTTTAAAGATATTTCTAGCACAGTTCATGTGAAGTCTGGTGCAGATCCATCCACAGGGTTCTGCCCCAGATGCTTAAGATGGTTCAAAAACTGATGTATGTGTCTTATGGACGCCTATACCGCTGAAAAGAAGTTTATGAAATTTAGAGGGTTTGTTTGACATATTCCCAGGATGGTTCGTTTGAGGTTTGGTGTAGATCCATTAACAGGGCTTCGCCCCAGAGGCTTAGGATGGTTTAAAAAAAGATATATATATATTTATGAATCTTATGGACGTCTAAACAGCTGAACAGAAATTAATGAAATTTGAAGACATTTTTTTAACATATACCCAGAACGGTTCATGTGAAGTCTTGTGTAGATCCATCTACAGGGCTCGGCCCCAGAGGCTTAGGATGGTTCAAAAATCGATGTATATATGTATGTGTGTATGTATGTGTTTTATGGACGTTTAACCCGCTAAACAGAAGTTAATATAATTTGGATGGGTTGTTTAACTTATTCCTAAGATGGTTTGTGTGGAGTTTGGTGTAAATCCATCTACAGGGATCTACCCCAGAGCATCAGATGGTTCAGTGTACAGCCTGTATGGAAATAAGTCTACTTATGGAAATAAGTCTAATGTTAAAATGTATATTTATACTAGCATTACCAATTTTAAAAAATTATAAACATTATGTAAGAATAAAAATACATTATTAATTACTTTAAACTGTTTATAATTGCTAAATTCTATGTACAATTATTGCTACCACACTCATTGATATTAAAAGTAGGATCGCCGATATTCTTGCGAAATTTGTATCAACCAAAGCTGTGCAACAGTACCAGAATAATCACAGAAAGACTGACACCTAACTTGATCCGGGCAGAAATCAGAGGAAGCAAGTTCAAAGGAGAGATGGTCTTAATTCCAGTTAATATTTAAAGGTGGTCCAGTAGTTAATATTTTCAATTAAAACAGGCTGATTTAACCCACTGTGGGTTATATTATTTATAATCCAAGCGACCTAGCTAGCATAAATTAATCCTTTTGTCATTGAGTTGTATTTTGTTACAAAAATATTCTCAGATATAAAGCACTAACTATTATATATTTTACACATGTGCAATTTTTTATTTATTATTTATAAATTAGTTTATTATTTGCTAATTGCTTATTGTTTGTAATTACAATTAGTAAAAAAAATTTAGAGTTACTTGCAGTTTGAAGTTTACATAAAATTTTAGGCTCCCTCCTATTATTCTTCCCTTCAGATATACACAAAATTACAATAATTATAAAAAATATTTACATATATTTACACTAGCTACTTTTTAAATTTAGAACTTTAGATATCAATAACCACCTACTCCCTCACTTCAAACAAACAGTCCACCTCAGACGACTGCAGATTTTCGATATTGACTATTGACTGATATGGAATACCAACCACCTGAGCAAGACAGTCCATCTGGCATAAAATCTGATGACGAGTCCACCTATCATGTCTAAAACGTCAGGTAAAAGGACCACTTACAAGCTATAAATATCTTTCCTTATCTAATCTGCAGGCTTTGAGAAGCAATAAATATCCTTTAGACATCACAGACATTTATTATGGTACCTAACACATCAAAAAATAAACTCTATTGAAGGAAACAAACATTAAAAAAAATTGTAACAAAAACTGACATCTTTATGTTATCAATAATTAATGGGCCGTGACGAACATAACACCTCCGCAGGTAGCAATGATTAAATACAAGTTGAAAGTACATTTTTTTAAGGAGAAGGGAAAAAGTTTTTCGTTTGGAATGGAGAAATTAAACTACAATTGTTTTAAGCCTAGCAATATATAATAACAATACTATGATTCCTAAAATTATTTCAATTTAAACTAATAATAGAGCACAAGGAAAATTTTAAGTATTCAGAAAAATGTTAAGGACTCATATAGTATAGAACCAATATTACCTACAGTATGTCCTATACTACTTTTTCCATGCTAAGCCATGTCTAAACCAAATGCGTTGCAATGCAAAACTGTTTGAAGAGGAATGCAAGACATAGAATGTGAACAGTGAGCTGTGCAGAACTGCACAAAGTGGAGCAACAGCATACACAATCTAGGCGTTGTTGTTACTTCAAAGACAAATCTTGAATTTTGTAGTCTATTACATTTGGTATGTAGTTGTACTATATTATTATTTATTATGTAATCACTGATTTTGTCATTTAGGCTGTTTTTGTCAAAAGGCAACCCCACAGTTTTTATTATACATACTAAACTGCGACAAATGTAACAAATTCTATATTGAACAAACAAGGCAGCTTTAAACAAAGAGTCGAGGAACACAAACAGAACACCAACTCAGCATTTTACAATCACATAAAAGAAACAGAACACAAATACACAGACATTTACCATAACCTAGAAATCCTAAACATCAACTAAAAAGGACCACATCTCAACACACTAAAACAATATGAAATTTACAGACACACAAAAACACAAAGTATAAACATATTAAACGAAAACAAACACAATACAAATCACACATACTCTTTAATACTATCGAAAACCTGCCTTTAAAACCGTTACCACTTGACCTGACATCTCCAAGTAAAAGACATATGAAGATCGCCACATAGCGATCGAAAACGTTCTGTCTCAGTAAGTTTTAACGAATTTACAAAATTTAAAGTTCGGATAGTCATAAACTATTGTTTAAGTGATTCATCAAAGAAAATTGTTTGTTTGTGCGAATTAGGTGTACAAAGACCCGAAGTGTATCTTGAACATGAGTGGTATAATCAATGAGTCGAAAGAATTATTAAATTGTATAAAGTTACACTTGAATTGCGGGATGTATTAAGATTATTTAAGGGATTTCAATGTTGCTACACAAAATAAAAAAGATGGCTAATCAATCAGACAGTTATATATGTATTTACAGTTAAGTAATTGTTAACAACGATGGTCCGAATTCAATTTTTTTTCATTTACATGTGCGTTACTCAAAAATACATTCTAAGGAGGAAACTAATTTTAAATGTTCCAAACCATAAAAAGTAACTAAAACTTACATTATATCACCATACAAACATAACCTTATTTTAAAAACCCAAACCTTTATCAAGTAGTTATATGATGGATAATTCTATTAAGTAAAACCTATCTGGACACTTTATTGCTAGATTGTAAAATAAGTATATAATAGTTTGTAGTATAAAATAATGCTGTTTTACAAAGAAACATTCAGTATATATAGTTTCGACTGTGTTGGTGAATGGAAGTTATATTTGTATTTTCCTAATTTTTAACCGCTATTTGTAGTTTATGATATTAAAAATCACTCTCCTCTTCTTTTATAATGTATTTTAGAGAATGGGAATTTTATAATGTGTAAGAATGGGCAACCCGAAGTTGGTACAATAATTTTTAACAATCACCGTTATAAATATTCTTGGAAAATCCATGCACATCCACACAAGCGTAGCTCTGTTTGACGCTATTTTGCATCATTCTGCTTTGTCTGAGGCTACTCATTTCAATATACAGCTACAGTGGCACATTTGGTGCGAACACATCTTTAGCTTCTGAAATATTCTATTTTAGTTGGTAGATACTATAATAAAGGAATGTAAAATTTTGGTCATTTCTGTCCATAACAATGTTATCTCATACAAATTTTCTCTACTCCCAAATTTGTCCTTATTTAATAAGGTTTCTGTTATACAAAAGATCCATTTTAACAGTTTTATAAGGTGTAACAGAAAGTTATGCTCCTAATTATGTTAAGCATTTTGAAAGGGAAAACGTGTACTCAGGTTATTTATGTTAAAAAAATACTTACCTATTTTATTGACATCTGGTTTTCCAAACTCTGCCAAAGGTTGATTAAAACACTCCAGATAATAATCCATTATAGCCTCTACTATTTTTTTCAAATTGCTCACCTACAACAATAGTAGTAATTTTAAAATAAAAGAAAATGAATAATGTACAAATAGATGCTTTCATTCATTATTTCAATTTAATTTGCCAAACTTATTAATCAAGTAAATTTTTGTTTAATTTACCGAAATAATTTTTTCAATTGCACTAAGTGAAAACAACAGTGTAAGGAAGAGCATGAATTTAAAGTAGACGATGTAACCCTGTTAAAAAACGTTGTTAAGTGTAGTGGATTAAGTAGAGTTAATAACTGTTGTTTTGACAAGTGGGCGTAGCAACGCCTACTGTATAAATATGAAAGTGTAACCTTACTTTCACCCTATTTGTAAGTTAGAGTTTGTAGTAGTAACACTCACTGATGATGATGACTTGGTCATTGAAACACGTATGAGTAAATTAATGATTAATTTGTGAGTTTTGTGTACGTTTTTACTTGTTTTTTGTCATCTGAGTCAACTAGTGAAAATTCCACTGCTGTAGGATCTTTTTTGTCACAAATAAAATCAATATTTGTAACAGATGTTTACCTGACCTGTTTACCTATTTGCTTGAGTACAACTTCAAATCACTGCTTCTAAGGATTACAAAAATCTGTACCATGTAACATTTATTAATAACTGTCACAATGAAACCTGAAAGTAGAGTATTTTCTAAATACTTTCCCATGCTTAGTGAACCCTTATTGACTATGAGTGAGAATTTTTTTTAAAATTAACTATAGGACATAAATGGCTTAAAAGTTATAACAACCTGAGAATGTGATTGGGAAAAGCTATTCCAGATTGAAGTTATTACAGCACATAGCAATACTTGTATCTACTGTTACCTACAGAAGAGTTTAGAAGATGTAACTACCTAAGAATAAAATTAGGAGTACCTAATGGAAATGGAGTGAGGTACAAATAGTAAAACCTCCATTAACGGTTCGATGTATATTCCTACAAGTACAAAATACTATAAATGAAAAGTACAAAATACTATAAATGAATGTAACTTTGTTCTAGATAGTTACAAGTATGGCATAAATTAAAAATGTATTAAACCTTTATTTAAAAATTATTACTGTTAATAAATATTACTGTTAACAGCAACTGTTTAAGAAAGCTGCTGTTATAAAATTTTCTATATAGAAAATAAACAATAAATTATTGAAAACATTTACTTATCACAGGATTTTAAGTAAACACTGGGAGTTATAACTAACACAGGAAGTTGAAAAAAGAGATGTATGGATAAGCAATGAAACAAGAAAAATGACGAGAGGCATATGATTGCATAATAGATCAGATCATCTAAATCACTTACGATGTCATGACACATAGATCAATATACCTGTATATATGCATTTATGAGCATACTTAAAATACCTGTATTCAACTGAAAATCCATGCATTTATTCATATTGTTTACTTTTATAAAAAATTATATGTCATTAATTAGGAAATTGGTATATGAGTGCATTAATATAAAATTCATTAAAATAATTAATTGTATATTGAATGATATAGTTCAAGTCCCTGTTAAGGAACATATAACCAAAATTAAAATAATTATCTCTAACCTTTAACCTCCAATTGCCACTATCAGGTTTAATTTTAGACAGCCATGCATCTGTAAACCACTCTGGTGCACTGTAAGAAAATAAACAAATATTAATGATTCTACAACTTTTTATATTTTTTAAAAACTAATATAAAATAGTTTCAAATTTCAAATGCTGCTTATCTATACGAACATTTATTTTTACTGTCCATAAAACACAACTTCATTTGATAACCTGTCAATTTATTTTAGATTTATAAAGATTATAAATTTTGTTATAACTTGAAATAATTATAACAAAAATCAAATTTTAGCAACATATAACCATGAACTTTATATATTATAGGGCTTTGGTGACACTGTGGTTTTTTCATTGTGTATCTTTTTTAAACACTGACTACAAAAATGATATAAGATCAGAGCAAATAATATTTGGCTGATATAAAGTATAGTTGTTTGCCAATTAGTAAAATATTTATATTGTTTGAAAGCATTAAAGATTTTTTTTATGCTAGGGGACTGTTTTTATTTAAACTTAGAGGGAAATGGCTGACTTGTTTTTTCTAATGTTTTTTTATCCTTACAGGAGATACACTTGAAACTGTGACAACAACTAACAATAAACTTAAAAAAATCAATTTCTTTAAGACAAATTAAAATTATCTTATATTAGTAGGATATTTTAGAGTGAAGTTGACGATGGGTGAAGATCAAGTGGAATAATTTACATCCTGGGTGAGCAAGTAATTTGAGCTTTCAGTGCTGTCATAAAGCTTAGTGGAGGAGCAAATAAAATCCACAAAGTTAAATATTGGCTTTATTTATTTTCTGTTTTTCTGTTCAGTTGTATAATACAGTTACACATCAGAGTAAATAATGTTGTTTCAGTTATAAAAAAGACCCATTTATTTTTCTTTTCTTTATTGTCATTTTATTTAAATTTGTAACTCAATTATTTCCCTTTTCTGATATTTTTTATTACAAAGTCAAAAATAACCTGTGGCAGCTCATGGACAAGTTGCACGCTTGTGCAACCCCCAAACCAGAGATCAATAGAAAAAAAATAATAAATTTATTCATTAAGTAAGACTTATGTACAATGATACAAGCGATTATTCATCATATAACATGATCCATCATTATAAATAATAATAAAAACATCAGAATCACAGCGACTACGGTTGTTTGCTCAGTCTCATTCGGCTTGGCTGCAGGGAAACCTGCAAGATACAGTGATGTCACTCCTAATGGAGAAAAAGCATTGGAAGGTCCAGACAGACTTAAGCAGCTAAGCAGTGTGATTAGGTTCCATTAAGTTGCAAACAGGCTACAACTCAGGAGTGTTCGGTTAAGATCAGCTCCATCCAAAGAGAATCATCCCTTCACTCCATGTTTGTTGACATTCACAGTTGGTTTGTTAATAAATAAACCCAACACTTGAGTTTGTTGTCTTGAATAAGTACAAATAAAATTAAAAAAGCCAATATATTTCCTTTAATAGAACAAATCACAAAGTATTAAGCATTATCTATTTTCCCTAAAACAGCCCTTCAAGTTTTTATGATTATGATTTGTTTGCCTTTAAAAAAACTAACACTTTACGATCTGCCACCCGTATAGGTTTAGGTAGGCACCAGCCACCACTGATAATAACATTTTTTAGCTTTTTGCAAAAAAAATCTACTACCTGTGAGACGTCAGTTAAGGTTCAAGTTCAGTTCATTTCAAGCAATTTAATTATAACATTTGTTGATTCCATCTTTGCGTGAGCAACTAGTAATCACTAAACACTTTTAAATGTTTTAAACTTGCCTATAGTAGCACTTACTTTACTTGTCGAGGACGGCCGTTTCAGGAGATGTGTCCCTTTGTCAAATCAGACCGTCTTGACACATCTTCCGAAACGGCCGTCGTCAACAAGTAAAGTAAGTGCTACTATAGGCAAGTTTAAAACATTTAAAAGTGTTTAGAGTTTAATTATATTTTTAAAATTATATTACTTTAAATTTCATTGCACAATTTTTTTGAATAAAATTCTATCAATAATAATAATAATATGATTCTCACACTAATTAACATATATTGATATCACCTCTTGCTTGTAGTAGCCCTTACTTTTTGTTTATTACTACTATCTGGAACGGAAGGAAGGTATATTCCCACTGCTCTCCCTAACAATATGTATCTAAGACAGTTGGTTGATTGTTATAAGTGTGTTATGTGTGTATCTTTACTGTAAGTATTGTGTTGCTTGACTTGAGTGTTACAAACGGTTGTAAGCATTTTGGGATTTTATTGGAAAGAAGCTAGTAAAAAACTGAGTTACCAGAGTCATAGATATGTGAATGTGATTTAATATGCTGAGACTACGGAAATGTTTTTGTTATAAATATTGAGTTTGACTAGGATATTATAAACAGATAATAGTATCTGATGGATAGATGGGATGGTAGGTAAATTAAAGTGAATGACATAAAACAGGATGTTTCTGTCATTAGTTATAGGTCGTATCATCATTATCACAAATAATTGAGGTTATAATGTAGTTGTGTCAATATTATAATTTTTATTTTTTACATAAATAGGTAAAAATTATATAACAATTTAATGATATAGTACTTACATTTGATTCAGTGCCTGAGCCATAGCCAAGCCATCAGTAAGGTCTTCCAGCGTATCATGGGGAGCCTCTAGGTCAAATGTCTGGAGCTAAAAAAAATTAACATAATTGTTTTACAAAAAATAAATAAATATCTAGCAGTTTTTTAGCAGATTCAAAGAGAAATTGACCTTTTAACACAATAAATTTACAATAAGTCAAATTATCTACAAAGAAAAATACTTTTCATTAGGTTTGATATCATTATATATTTTTAACACACAAATCAAGAATATTAATGAATATTTGTAATAACTGTTGTATCTACATTAATATTGACAGATGTTGAAGTATAGTCAAAATAATTGTACAAATTATTTCTCATAATTAAGATAAATAAATTTCTATTCAGATTTTTTTTTTATTTATAAACATACTATCAATATTCAATATATTTATAACACAGTGAGATAATAATTGTTGGCTTAATCAGGCTAATATTAATGCTTTAATGCTTAATCAAAAATAATGTTTTACCAATTGGTGGTGACTTTTTTACATGTTTGTCACTTTAGAACATGAGCTTAATGATTTAAAATTACTGCCATTTTGTAACATTTTGTACCATTTGAATGTCTTTGTTATATATAGTAAGTTGACCAAAGAGCTAATACACATTTAATTCCAAAAAATAATACCAGACTAAAAGTTTACTATGTAACATGACAATGACTAAATGTTAACCAATAACCACTCATTTTGTTACAGAGTCTATATCACTAAAAAATAATAAAAGTACCACAGTCAAAATACATTTGAATAAGAGGAAAATATATATGTTTTAAATATGTTCAATTTTGCTACTAACAAAATTATACCTAACATTAAGCATATTTAATCCTCAACAATATAAAGTAAGTGATACTATAGGCAAGTGTAGCATAATTACAAGTGTTTTTAGTTACTCTAATTTTAATTCTATTCTAACAAATTTTGGTTGAATGATCATCATATCAGGTACATGCGGAAAGTAAGTAATGTTTTACTGGTGTGAGAAAACAACTGCCTAAAAAAATTTGTCCCAAAGAATCTCTATTTTTTAAGCAATTCTACACGATTCTGCAAGCACCTATTATAGCAAGGAACGATCTTTTGTATTCCTTTATCTTGAATAGTTTCAGCCTGTAAAGTTAAACAAGTGGAAACATTGTTTTTAGTTTCGTCATTATCATTGAACCTCAGATTTCGGGTGGAAAAAAATAAATTGGTCACGAGGAGCAAGACCTATACTGTATAAAGGACAGTCAAATTGATTGCAGCCAAAATCCTACTTTTGGCGACACAGCTGTTGTGTTGCATTTACTTTGGGCGAATGAACATTGTTATGGATCAAAATATTGATCTACTATGCCCCAAAATCAAAACAAATTAACGTCTATTTCCTTTGTTCTGAAATCTATGACACAGTTCTCTAACCATCCCATAGTAAGTATCAGCATTACCTGTTTCACTATGTGGAAAAAAGTCTACTAAAAGAATAACATGTATGTCTCAAAATACTGTATAAAAACAGGACTAGGCCTATGTTATATTACGCTAAAATATTTCTACAAAGTATTTGATCAAGACAGATTTATCATTATAAAAACAAACATTTTTATTACTTGTTCATGTTCTTGAGGACTTTCAGCGTCAGAAGGTATAATTTTTGTGTCAAAAATTATGTCTGGAATGCCGATAATTCCCAATAAATCAATACATTCAATAAATTAAAACATCTGCGAACACCAACTTGAAAATTTTTTGCAAGATTTCAACCCATCCGTTAAAAAATAGTTTTTTCACAATAAAAAAGATACAAGTCTTCATAGTGTTGTGTTGCTATGAACACAATTTTGTATTTAGAACTGTAACTTTTAGTTTAAAAAACACATGAATGAGTATGAGTGAGAGAAAGAGAGTGAATGAAGTGCTTTCAGATGCTAAAGATATCCACAAATGCCTAATGTTAAGCTCTTCACCATTAATTTGTTTATAGGTTAGAATACAGACTCTATCAGGTAATAAATCAAGTTCTAACAGGTTAGAATGAAATGTTATTTACTGTAATTGAATAGATTAAGCCAAGAGAGAGAATACCCAAAAAAATATTATCCAAACAATGTTTACCCTTAAATAAACAGATATTAAAAGAAACTGAATTAAATATACTACTAATTAAAGAAACTTGTGTCCAGGAGTTACTGAAGTCTGTATTGTTGCTTATGAACTATTTTCTTTTTTATAATAGAATATTAGTGAGAAAACACAACTTATATTGGTTTGTATAATACCTGAACTATCATAAATAACAGGTTATAATCACCGAAATAACTTATTTGTAATAAAATTAATTATTTTACTTATTTCAAAAACGGCTATTATATTTATTCTAACAGTAAAATAGATTTAAAATAAAATTAAAAATTTCAGCAGTTATGAGAGAAACCTTAGCAGAATACGTTTGATAAATACATATACATTCTTTCATAACACAACTGATAAAATGTACCATACAAATTTGAAAATAGTATCATTACTCTAGCATACAAATTTGAAAATAGTATCATTACTCACCCATTTTAATAAACTATCGCAAAGCTCTTTACCCATAATATATAAATAACAAAAGTTAACCTCTAAATCATATAAAATAAAGTAACAAGAAACAAACACTACTCAAATAAACCTTTTTCACAAATTCATTCTTGGAGACTAACTAAAACTAAACTGTACGATCAGGAATTACATTTAGAGAACAACTAGTAGTGGAGTTAGTCATTGTGAAATTAGAACAAATATTATTGATGTAAGATAATTAATTTGTTATTTATAGATTCCGTTGTGTAAATAATTTTCAATTAGTTTTTAATTGACAATTTTGTCTTAGTTTTAAATGGAAATACAATATGTCGATACAATGGCAATACGGAATTGACTTGGAACGAAACTAAAAACAATTTGTCAATAATTTCTTAGTCACACATTTTAGTGATTTTAAATTGATTTAATTTAAATGACATATTTCCATACAATATATAAATTTTGTAATAATTTTGAAATGAATGAACATCGATATTTTTTAAATCAGTCAAAACTATAACTTAAGTCGAGTATTGGCTATCGATACTTTTCGCAACGATATGGTAATCATCAGCTGGTTAATTGTGTCTGTATTGATTTGTAAATTTGTTGCGTCTTCTTAGGGCTGACTTGTCAAACTTACCCAGTTCCTATTAGCGAAATGTGATTTACTTCCGTTTAAATTAATGTTTAATTGATTAATATGGTAAGTTTAAAACATTTAACTTGATATTTTGCAATTTTTGTTCAAATTTTACATTTATCTGCAAGAAAAATTACTATTAGTAAATTTGACATAATTTTTTAGTTAACGCCCCATGAACTTTAAATGGAAAATTATTTTTGTATACTCTTATAAAGTGGAATATAATTTTAAATTATGCTTATATTTAGGTTTAGCTCTTGTTTTATGTTTAATTACAGAGCTAGACACATAAGGTTTGTGTAACATCCCCCTTTTTTCACAAGTTTAGATGGGATCAATATCAGAACCCTAGATTACAAAATATTTTAAAATGTATTCCCTAACGAAACTGATTGAATTTGTCACTTTTATCTCTTCAGTTTCGAATTAATAGCAAATAAATTAAATGTTTTTGTAACAGTTCTGTATTCTTTTTAGTTGTTGCATAAATAATATGGTATGAAAATTGCATATACAAACTTCAGTTCTGAGGAGTCAAATTTTAAAAATTACACAAGAGTATTTTTAAAATTTACTGACTACTTGGTAATAGTTGACCAAATTGTATTGAACTTTGGTTTTCTCCCCACATATGTTAATCATATGTACTATTTGAAACAGAATTTCAAGTGTGGTAAATCAAATACTGTTTCCAATTTATAACTTTACATTAGTTTATGACTATGCGAACCTACATTTTTTTGTAAAAACTTACTGAGACTATGTTTTCAATTATTCGTGGCGATCTTCATTAGTGTCTGTGAATCGCTTGTGGCGGAGACACTGATGAAGATCGCCATGAGCGATTGAAAATGTTGTCTCAGTAAGTTCTTACAAATATACAAAAAAAATTAAGTTTGGATGGTCGTAAAGCTATTAATTAAGTTTCAACGAACGAAATGAACTACAAAATTCAAGACTACTTACAATTTACATAAATCCACAATACACAAACCCAAATATACCAATATATCAATGTCATGTCTTATGTAATATCAAAATGTTCATGGAATGAGCTTAAAAATATATTTATAACCATCATTTGCACAAACACAGTGACTAATTTGAATTAAAATACCAGTTTCATAAATGATTAGCTGGAAATTTTGTATCTTTCACCTTTGCATTTTTCAAATATTATTATGTTACTTTGTTGAAGCCCTAATAATATGCAGTCATCTTGAATTATGTTCAGCCAATTTAATAATGGATAACACTTGAAAACTTGAAGGACACCATACCCTCTTTCCTAATGTATTGTGGAGTTTTTAAATATTTTATTTGTGAGTAACGAAATTTTTGAAACTGCTTTATATCTTGTTTAATGTATTCAGTTATGCACAAAATAAAACTGTCAAATATCTACAAGTGATTAATTTACAATTCTCAAACTTTAACAAAGAATTTTATGAAATTATAAAATATCGTTTGTGGATTTTATCATTCATGGCAATCAGTAAAACTTAAACTTTTTACTTTTTATTAAACTAATTAACTTATAATTATCCAATTAATTTATAACTAGTTAGTTAATAACTGAATTATTTGCCATTTATGTATTTGCTTGTCTGTACGTAAATCTACCGCAAACATCTAAATGTTTGTGGCTGTCTAAATTTAACACTAATACCATTATTCACAATTCTTCAAACCTCCCCTCACCAACACAAGCTACCTGGTTATAACAGTGATCTATCATATATAAAAACACAAAGTTAGAAAAACAAGAACACTGTCAAAAATTAAACATATAGCCCAAACCAATTGATACAACACAGTGATGAGTATATATACTATACCCACATGAAAAATAAACTCAATAACCTAACCCCAAAAACTCGACTCAACAAAACCATAAAATACATAACTCTGCCTTATAAATAATTAAAAACTCAAACTAACCAGGACACATTTCTTAAATACAATTAAAAATTCTATGTTGCTTGTTGTAATCATCTTAAATTCACTGATTAAACTATAAGTAATTATTGCATAAGTATGCCCGCAAACCTATGCTTTGTGTGAACGCCGCCAGAGCTGATAAAATAAAAACATTTAGAAGTACTATTATATTTTAAATAGTAAGAAAAATGATATACAAATAGAAATAGAATGATCAGTAAATTATTATTAACTTTAAAAAATAAAACAGAAAAGAGCAGCAATCAAATGAAAAGTTAATTGGTTATCTATGATTTACTTAAGAGAAGAAGGTTTTAAAGAAAATAGACTTGTGAATTTTTTGTTCATGATGAAAGCTGAGGTCTGTTTATCCAATATAAAGTCTGTACAGCTCAACAGTTTGTAACCTGGTGCTTGGAGTTTATCTCTTTTGTTTATATAATATATTGTATTGTAATTTGTTATTCGTTTTAAATTCAATCCTGTAGCTTCGTTATTAGAAGTTTTTAGTGACTGAGAATTTTTATTTATATACTTTAGTGTGATAAATTTCATTCCCTTCCCAGTTGATTTTGTTTTGCGAACTATTGTATTACTGTATTTGTTTTTGTGTGCTAGGCATTTAATTGTGATTTTAGTGAATATTGGTACTTCTTTTACACTATGAAACTTGGATCTAAAGGCATTGTATTTATAAAAACTGGCAGTTTTTGTAATGTACATCTTGAGGTTTTTGTATAAATTGCAACAACTGTCCCAGGTTTTACATAGGACACACAGGGAGAACATTTACAACAAGATAGAACGAATGCGTAAAACAGATAAGAAAGACACAACCCAAATCAAATTTCGTCACACACATACAAAATATACTACACTCACAGACTGACATAGACACCAATCTAAAAATCCTACACTACATTAAAAAAAGCAACACACTCAACACAGTAGAAAACTACGAGATATATAAACACCATAAATAGTATCCACAACACATTCTAAATTACAAAACACACTCACTATCAAATACTATATTTGAACACATAATTAACAACTTCTCTATGAAGTTGCTCTATGAGCTTAAAACAAAAGGAAAGATTTGGTTAAAGGTCCACTGTTCTAAATATTTTGGTCTATTTCAAGAGCCCAAAATCTACATGGTATAATCTCTTTACTAGCAAGTATTTGCTTGTTCATTTGAGAGATGATGGTGTTAGACGCTCTAAGGCAGAGCGTCTGTGCAAATTTCCTTTGAAGGATCCCAAGTATTTGTCCAAAGAGCACTTTAAATTCAGAATTTGAAGTTCTGTTTGTAAAGCGGAATAGCAACAAGTGTGTCACAGTTGAAACAAATTTTGACAATGTTTATCTCCTGTGTCAAATGGTGGAGCAGGATGTCAAGGCAAAATGTGTCTGTTCCACTAGCAAATGTTATAAAATCCTACAACAAATACATAGGGGGAATGACCACCATGATTGGATAGTTGGGAGTTATAACATTTCTATTCGTGGTAAATAGGGGTACTGGTGTGTATTTACATGAATGCTTGACATGGTAGTTGTAAATTCCTGGATTGTATACATGAATGTGTCTTACTCTAACATGAATCTTCTTGAATTCAGAAGGAATGTTGCCATTGCATATTAGAAAACAAGCCCGTCAAAGGAAGGGAGAGCAACCAATACATACTCTTGAACATCCATCATAGACGTCAGATATGATGGAATAGGTCACTTAATATATCAAGACGAGACAAAGAAGATGACAAGGAGAGAAATACAATATGAAGCCTCTTACCTTTTTTAAAGAATGTAGTGTAACTTTATGCAAGAACTGTTTCATCCCTTATTACATCAAGGAATGATATAATTAATTTTCAAGTTTATCATTTCATTTTTAACAATGTAATTTTAGTACTTTTAAAACAAGCGTGATCAAAAATAATTGTTATAAAATATCGTTTTTTAGTATATTTTCATAATTAGTGCAACATTTCATTGTCCCAGCATCCTACATTTAGGACACCTCAGCATTTGCAACAAATAGAGATATTTTTGTAAAGTTATTCATATGGCTTCTGTACATGCATAAAAACAATTTAATGCAAAAGTTTCAAAAAAAATGTTTATATTAAAAATCATGGATGTTAATGGGTTAAGAAAATTTTTCTTTGAGGTTAAGAAAATTTAAGAATAAGTATGTGTTTAATTATAAGGTAAAATGAAATTTTGAGTATATTTTATTTATGTGTCATTGTAGTTTTTTGCATAGATGTATATTGCCCCTATATAACATGATGATGTTAAGGATTCTTGTTTGTTTGTTTTAAAAACAGTACAAAACCCTACAACACTTTAACATATATTGCTAGGTCACATTTCCTTATAGTAGCATTTCCTTTTTTGTTTAATGAGGATGGCCGTTTTGGAAGATGTATCCCAAATAGTCCAGCCATATTTGGGAGATGGCTACATATTTTGAAATGGCCAAACCAATATTATTAACCAACAAAAAAAGTAAGCGATAATAAAGGTAAATGGGACGTATCAATCCAAGTTCAATGATTTAGTGTTAAACTAAGTACTTCAATTTCAAGAAGGAATCAAATAATATTAGTACATCTTTGTGCACATTTTGATATCATTGTTAGTATTACCAGAAGCTTACAAATTTGACGCAAAATGTAGATACACTTTGTATTTGTTTTAACAAAATTGAAGTCAACAACTTTTTTTGTAATTATATAATTCCCATTATTCTGCTTTATATTTATTATTGTATGTATAAACATGTTAAAAATTGACCATAATTTAATTATAAAAATTTATTTATTTTTGTATAATGCTATGTTTTTTTATAGTTATATAAATTATTTTTATGTCATCAACTTTAAACATTTTAAGCCTGCATCAGCAGGTCTGTCAGAAACATAAAATCTTTCACTTATGTATGTATTTACTTGGCAACAATCCACTACTAATTGATATTTCTCAGCAGACATGTTTTGAATTTGGTCAGTACATTGTTCAGTGCTGGGAGTTATGGACAAGACTCTTTGCTCAGAGATCTTATGTTTTGAATCTTTGGTGTTCTGTAATGTATTACTGTTTTTCAGAGAGTTGTTTTTTTAGGTATTCAAATATAGTATTTGATTGCAAGGGGGTTTTTATCATTTACTGTATTTAGTAGTTGGTTTTTGTGGTGTTTGTATATTATAAAATTTTGTGCTACATTCAGTTTGTTATTTTTATTGAAGAAGTATAGATTTTCTAGGCTTCTGTAAATGTTAATATATTTGTGTAGTGTGTTTTGTATATGTATGGCAAAATTTGCTTTAGATTCTGTAATTTGTACGAGGTTATATACTTTTGTTTTTGTATATTATTGTTGTTGTTTTTTGTGTATTATGTTGTCAGTTAGGATGTTTCTTTCCATTTCTCTGGGCAATATATTGTATTGTGTTGATTTTGTTAGTTCTGTCTTCATTGTTTGTGGTAATGTTAATTAGTCAGTGTATTTTGGAGTAGAAAGCAGCAATTTCTGTTGAATAGGTGATGCAATATGTTGGTTTTTATTTTGTCTCTAGTAGTCGGTTTTCTGTATATTGTTAATCCATGTTTCATATTGTTTAGTAATTTTAGAATCTAAAAATTTTATCATTTTCTGTTCTATTTCAAGTGTCAATTCAATGTTGTGTATATCAACAAAGTAAGAAAATTCCACAACATAGTTACTAAGTTCAGTTGACCTCCTATTTATAGATCAAAATTATATTGTTACATGGGCCATAAGTCACTCCTCTTGCTTTTTAAAAACTTTCACACCTGTTGTATATTTATACAGTTTTTATCAGTATGTTTAGAACTTTTATAAGATACCTTACATTGTAACAAACATTTTATTAATGTAGAATGCAATTTTAATTTAGCAGTTTTCATCATATACAGTTTAGCACTGTGTTAGAGTTTCAATACACATTGGCAAACGTTTTTTTAAAATCTATTTAAAAATGAAAATCTGTATAAGACTGAACTAACTAATAATTATTTTTATTTAAAAGAGATTGAGTATTAGCATCTTCGTATTATTGTTTAAGTACTTGGCCTGAGAAACCAACTATGGTTGCTTAGACAATGTTATTGGATTAACAGGACAAAATATTACATCATCGTTAGGAATTTATTCATTCAGCTGTTTTCTGTACTGACACAAATAGGAACTTAAAGTTGTGCAATCACATCCTGTGTTTATATGATGAAGAGTTGTTTTATTTAACTATTTTATTATATTATAACAAATGTTGTTTTGATTTAAAACTTTTCTTAGGAAGGTGAGCCCACACAGAAGGAGCCTGTGTGGACAACAGACAAAATAAGACAGGAATGTACCAACTGGACTTTAGGAGCTGATGGAGAACTTTTGAAGCATTTGCAGCAGTTTTCACAGGTACAAATATTTGTTTTACATTTGTTGTTACTTATCCATTTGACAACAACATATATCAATAGATTATTATGTTTATATATAGTCAATTAATGTTATGACTTGTAAAACATTGATTAAAGTAAATTTATGACGAGATTGAAAAAAAGTTTTCGAGTGCATTAAATGTTCTTTATCATGTCTTAAAAGGAACAAGATTATTATATAAATTTATTAAATAATACAGGATTAGTTATAGAATTGGTTATAGAAATATTTAAATTACACAATAGGCTGGTCTACTTTATATTTGAACTAGAAATATAGTTTTAATAAATAATGCACATAACCTCTAACTCCAAATATGTTTATTGTATGTCTATGTATTGTCATGTCTCTGAGGATGGTTACTTTGTAACCGAAATGTACGTCAGACTAGAATAAAAATATTTGTGGTTGGAGGTTCTTTGTTTTAATTATTAATAATAAACCAGAGTAAATTATTCCAAGTAATTAGCATTATAGCTTTACTTTACAACAGTTTATCCATTGGGTCATTTTTGTATTTTCCTTATTCCATCTACCTTTGCTTATTCTTAGTCTTAGAAGTGGGTGTAAGGGGAAAACACTTCTTTATGACCCCAGTAGAGATTAGATCTACTTCAGTTACACAATTCTACACACATGAGCCTCCCTGTATCCTCTACTAGGCTTGAATGTTCTTTCCTATCCTTCATGGTCACAATAGCTGATTGCCTTAAACTATGTTTTTTTGTGAAAAAATATTCATATACTCTGCTTTAAATTTTGTCTTGAGTTTTGTCTACATTTTGAATCTTTTTTTCTATTTTATTATCCTTAAAGTTCTAATAATTTCAGCAAGTTTCTTGGAATTGTTTGTTTTATAAATATAGATTACTGAGTTCATTTTTATGTAGTAACTTTTCATTCGTAAATTTTATCTAATTATATTTTTTAATCATTTTCATTATATTTTACATTCATTTTTTCTTGATTCTTTAAATGTTGTTGAGTTATAATGAATCTGTGTTATAACACTTCTTTTACAAATTATGTATGTGGAAAAATGTTATTTACTTCGACCATAAGTTACTGTCATTGAAAAATAAGAGGTAGGAAAAATCATAAAACCTTCAAAATATCATTTTTAGCAGAAATTTACCAAATATACATAAAACACATTAGTGCATAAATAAAAAAATTATGAAAAAGTATATTAAGAAGAAAGTCTAATTTTAGAAATTAGGTAACCTGCCATCACAGAAAATTACACCAGTGTAGCTCATTGTGCATTGCTCTTAGTAAAAAAGTTATGTTTTAGGTTAACAAAAGTTAATATAATTTCTATATTTAAACACACTTCATTGCATTACAGTAGTCTAAATTTACCTAATTATAATTTTAAATGCCGGCTAGTGTGGACGCAATGTTGTAACATGTAGCGCCGATATTTTGACTGTAACATACAGACAATTATTGCTGATGCTTAGTCCTGAATTTAGCCAAAATCCATAGTTCTCACATTCAGCATTGATATATAATATCAACAATTAAAACTTGCAGTTTTTGTGTTGTACATTTTGAAGTTTTTCATAAAACCAACAATTAATTACTTAAACAATAGTTTATGACTATCCAAACTTTGAATTTAGTAAATTTGTTAAAACTTACTGAGACAAATCTTCCATCAGAAGATCGGCACATAGCGATCGAAAACGTTCTGTCTCAGTAAGTTTTAACAAATTTACTAAATTCAAAGTTCGGATAGTCATAAACTATTGTTTAAGTGATTAATAAGATTCAACCGAACGTAATGGACTATAAAATTCAAAAATTAATTACTGCTGACAGGTAGCTACAAAATTTAGCAGCAGTGCATAGTTTTGATATTTAGCCTTGAAATTTAGAGCTGACAAATAGTCTTGACATTTAGCACCATATATAGCTCAGATATTTAGGGATGTTACTTAGAGCTGACACATAAGCCCTCAGATATGTTTTCAAAAGAAAGTGAAAGTGTATTATAATAAATATAGAGTAAATACTCTAACATTAAAACTACTATTCACACAATACTCTAATATAAGCATAATCATTAAAAAACTCACTAAAGTACAATAAAAATATTTACACACTTTATAGAAAAAAACTTCCATAACGCAAGGTTATTATATCTCCGTAAATATTTCCAAGACTTCCATTCATATTATTATCTTGTATTAGTAAAGTTTTTTTACAAAACTAATAGCTAGATTAAAGGTTAAACACAGAATAGCAAATTGGTTTTCAGGCATTAAGAAAAAATATAAAAATCTTCTATAAAGATGAAGCTCGGCACATATATAATCTAATCATGCCCATTTCCAATTAACTAATGCATTCAGAGAAAACGCATCTATCCGCCTAACTGCTAACTACACTACCATATGTTAATAACATTCTAATAGAGTATTTATATATGTACTATTGTGTAATGTGGATTTTGCTATAGTTAAAAAGTTTTATACTGTTTAAAATTAATTACCTCAAGAAAGATTCGTATGTTAGTGTTTTCCAATCTGTCTTACAAAGACCTGTAATATAAATAATTTTATCCAAATGAAATCTGTTTGGTACATTGTTAAATTAGACAGACCGCATTTAATGGATTTGATTTAGATATGGCAATTTGGTTGAAATATGGTTGTTTAGACAAAGGTTTTATTAGTTCCGCTTTCAATGGAAATAGAGTTTTTATTTTTGTTTCAGGTATTTCTTTTCAAAAACTGTCATTTCTAGGGATTGGAAAAATTAAAAAAAGAAGATTTACCTAACCGTCCCTGTCCTTTTAACTTGATACTACCCAAAACATTTTGTAATTGCATTAAATGTTTATTTCAAAATTATAAGTATAATAGATTTCTATAAATAGAAAAGGGATACATTCTAAGGAATTAATATTCTAAGATACATATTCTTATCACGTAAGTAATATACCATTTAACTCATCTGTTTTTAAAACATTTACATTAACTAAAAACACTTGTAAATATAACTGTATGAAGCAACTGTGGCGTAATGTTTATTTTTAAATAAATAAAACCTCTAAACCACAAATAATTTTTATTTTAAACCTATATTTTAAACCTAGGTTTAAAATAAAAGTTACTTGTGGTTTAGAGGTTTTATTTATTTAAAAATAAACTTGTAAATATGTAAAACTGAATTGCTGTCTGAGTTTACAATGGGACATATCTCCCGAAACAACCGTCCTCAACAATATAAAGCAGCTTGATGTAATCATCTTGAATTCACTGATTAAACTATAATTAAAAAATGCTTAACCAAGTGAATACATAGGGTTTACTTGCTGACGCGTTTCGAAACAATCGTTCCTTTTACAAAACCAAGCCTCCACTGGCAGCATACACATTAAGTACAAAGGTTGTCAGGATGGATATATGACTGTGGAAGGGGTGGGTTATTTTGGTTGTGTGTTATGTAATGGAAAAGGGAGTTGACCTCAAAATGTGTGTGATCGTTTAATACGTTGTTTTTATCTAGTATCTTTACGTAGTATTAAGTCCTATGTATTCACTAAGTTGAGTATTTTTTAATTATAAAATAAATTAGAATAGGCAAGTGTAACATATTTACAAGCATTTTTAGTTAAAACCTAGTAGCTCACGTCAAGATGGAATCAACAAATATATATTTACATTATTTTTCTTTATTTTATAGTTGCTTCTTGTAATCATCTTGAATTCACTGACTAAGCTATAATTATTGCAAAACTAAGTGAATACTTTAAAACTTACTTGCTGATTCATTTCGATACAATCGTTTCATTTATGAAGTTAAGCATCTACTGACAGCTGTCACAAAAGATAAAAGGTTGCAGGCTTATGATTTATGAGTATAGTGGGGTGGATTAAGTTGTTTGTTTACTATCTAATGGAAAAGGGTGTTGGACTCACAGTTTGTGTATCCATTTAACATATTTTCTTTTTCTATTGCATCACGTTTGTATATTTCATATTTTTCTGTAGTTGATAATCTTTTTACTATGGTTTAATATGTGGAGAATACTTGAATTAATATGTATGTTCATGTATTTGTGTTGCATTGCTAGATTTTAGATATGTTTTTATGTCATTGATATAGTCTTTGAAGTGTGTGTTGAATGATCTACCGGTTTGGCTGATATAGAATCTGGGACAGTCATTACATGTTATCATGTATATACCGGATAAATTGTATTTGTCTGTTTGTTATTGAAAGAGTTGTGCATTGTCTTGAAGTGTTTGTTGATGTGTATGATATTTGGCAATTGAGTTTTCTGAATATGGATTCAATTTTTTTATGTGTGATTTTTGTGGTATGTGAGGGATATGTATTTATTGCTTTTTTGTTGTTTGTCAGTGTGGCTGTTTGATGATGTTGTTTATGCTAATTTTTTTAAGTATGTTGTCTATAAGTGTATGCCAGTAGCCGTTTTGTTGAGCGATGTATTTTATTGTATTAAGTTCTACATCATAGTCTTTTTGTTGCTTAGGTATAGTGATTATCCGGTATAACATATGGTTAAATGCAGCATGTTTGTATTGTGTGAGGTGATAGTTGTGTTGTGTATCACGGTTTCAGTAGTTGTTGGTTTTCTGTATAGTTTGGAATTGTGTTTAATGATAGTAAGATAAAAGAAGTTTATTTTATTGTTGTCATCTAATTCGAGGGTAAACCATTACATACACTTGGAATCCAACACCCTTTTCCATTACATAGTAAACAACCAACTTAACCCACCCCCACTCCACTCATAAATCATAAGCCCGTAACCTTTTACCTTGTCCAAACGCCATCAGTAGGCAGTTAGCTTCGTAAATGAAACGATTGTTTCAAAACGCGTCAGCAAATAAGTTCTAGAGTATTCAATTAATTATGCAATAATTACTTATAGGGTTATCCTTTATTTTATTGTGGAAGATGGAACCTGATATAGGTAAACTAGAGAAGTTCTTGAAGAGAATGTCACAAGAAATATTAAATTCACTACATCTTCCATGGTTTAAAAATCATGAATAATCACCAGTTAATACTAATAAAAGAGGTAGACAAAACTCACAAATTAATCATTTAATAATTGAGACGCGTTTCAATGACAAAGTTATAGTCTTCGCTTAATAATTGTTGCTTCGACCGGTGGGTGTGGTCACCCATGGTATAAATATAGAATGTAACCTTACTTTCACCTTAATTGTAAATTAGAGTTTGTAGTAACAATACTTGATGATGATGACTTTGTCATTGAAATGCCTCTGAGTTAATAAATGATTAATTTGTGAGTTTTGTGTACGTCTTTTGTTTGTGTAAACATGTCTCACAAGCTAAGCTCAAAGAATAGTGGTAATGGAGAGTTAATAAAAGGAATCTCTCAATCATTTTAAGGATGATCTTAATGCCTTAACTCTCTACAGCCTTGTCATCAGACTATAACCAACCTTTTGATCAAGCATATGAACCTGTCAGGGGACATTAATAGTACTTTTGCTATGCTTCTGTTTTAACCATTTCTATTTTTATGTACATTTCCAACTTTGCCAGATGTCACTTTTCTTCATTCAAAAAGAACATAGAATAATTATCTACATAGTGTATAATCTGAGTACATTAACACAGAGTATTAGGGTATCATAAACTACCACAATTTTTTTGTCTTAATAAAGAGTCTATTGTTGTTTCTTTGAGAAACAACAATAAATTGTACTATGGTTAGAGATTGTACACTTACAGTTACATAGATATTTGTACTTTTGTAAAAAGTTTTCATGATTGTTAATGTTAAATTCCAAATCTTCAGGCTTTGATTGTTTCACATATGGTAATTTATCAAATAGGATGCATTATCTGGGCTATAAAATATCCAGGCTTTTCTATAATTCATATAATAGTTTAATTTATTAAAGTTATTAAATTTTAACTTCATATTTTGTTTTGTTTCAGAAACTGCTACTTGAAACCCATACAGCCCTAAAGTCATTGGATGTTTTAGAGTCACAATTAAACACTACATATGTTAAATTCAGTACAGTCTCAAATAAATTTCTGTCTCTATCTGATACTCAGTTTGTAGAGAACAGAGTTTATGAGGATGAAGAAATATCAGATTCAACAGTTTCATCGAAAGAACCTGATGTATGTTATATAAATTGTAAATTTGAGGTCAAAAATTTAAAACAAGTGTATGCTTGTTTTATGTATAATGAAATTTGTTGTAATTATCTTGTTTTGTTGCTGATACCTGGCAAAAATTTAAACTCTTTGAACCTCTGGGAAAAATACGAGGGTTGTCCCAAAAGTATGTTTCTTCCAGGTTTTATATTTAATTTAAAGTGATGTATGCAAGTCCTGCTCATAGGGAATTGTAAGTTGAGTGTATTGGCAGGCAGTCTCACAGTGGTGCAAGCGTTCCAAGATCAGTAGTGAATCGACTGCACTTTATTTTGAAGCCAGTTTTGAGGTTTGCAGTGTTATTCAATTTTTTTTTTTTACTGCGAAATGAGTGGACGACCTGTAACATTCCTCCAAGTCTATACCAATGCAGCTGTGTACCAGGTCACTGACTCTGGTACAGGCTAGATGATATAACTTTACTGCCACCAAATATTGAAATTAATCGATCCTCACTTTACAACATCACGGTTGAAGACCTTCAACTTTCAAAAGTAGGTGCTGCATTTACTGTCAGACGTCCATAAACAGAAGCGTTTAGCAGCTGCACAATTTTTTCTTTTCGACTGTTTGAAGATGAAGATGACACCATATTTTCAAGAATAGTTACTAGGGATGAAACCTGGATTCATCATTCAAGCCCAAACAACCAGAATATATTTTGAAAATTAGGTTTTCCAAAATGTAATAACACAAAAAACGATATAGCTAGGACTGTATAATATTGTACTTCATATAAGATTTCTAATAACTGAAACACTAAACGTTTGTACCATAAAAGATGTTAAAGTATTAAAAAAAAATGAGACTTTAGTTAAAAATTTACTGTGCAATAGAACCTTAATAGATGGGTTCAGCTATACCGCAGCTTACCCAACATAATAAATATCTACGTTAACGGAAGATTGTACAGAAAAATTAAGTTATAGCAATTTTATTTATACGGACAAAACTTAAAATAACAAAAACACTAACTCATTTAATTTGTATTTAAACTGAGGTGTCTATGATAGTTGCATGAAATCTGAATGCCAGGCTATTCACCAAACAGTGCCACTGCAACTAATTGACGCTATACACTCAGCGAACATATGGTTCCTGTGTAGTATGCTATAGTTATGCCCCCAAATAAGCGTTATCTCTAACAAAATTACTTTTTATATTATTCTGAAACTGGTCCAGGTTACTGCGAGATCTGAATTGCAGGGGCTGCTTTATTCAAGTAAAACTTTATTTACATTTTATAATCCCTTATAGTAAAAGCTCATGTTTCCCTTTATACTATTTCACCTTTTTTTGTTAAATATATCAAGGAAACTTGCATATTTACTTTTATAATAACCAACAATAGTGGTACTATAAAAATAATAATAGTAATATTTTAAATAAAGTATCATAAAACATTTAGATTTGTTAGAAAAGTAATGAACATTTTAGATTACATAGTAATAGGTTTTTAGCTTTTATTTGAAAGAAAAACTACTTTTTTAATATGTTTATATCTTTATAGAGAAGTGTCAATAATGGAGAAGATGTCGTTATAGATAGATTAAAAGAAGCAATTAACAATGGCTTTAGAGTGTTGAATGACAAATTTGAAACAATTAAAGTACCAAAAAGTGATTCTGAAGATGATGAAGATGACAATTCACAAAAAAGGTATTGGGATTTTATATCAATTTCACACACCATTGATAACCAAATCTTTTCTAATTAGATATTTTGTAGCTATACTGTATTTTAGTACATTGGTTCCCAGAGTGTGGACTACGGCTACCTGAGGTGACACAAATTATTGTATGCAGAATGCGTCAGAACGTTTAGATTAAAATTTTTTATATAGACTAATGACAGATCACAGACAATTTTGCTTTTTTAAAACACTCAATGTTTCGAGTTTCTTTCCGAAATTCCTTTTCAAGAGCTCAATTTTAATTAAACAATTACAATACATAACCTACTATCTAAACAATACATAACATATATAAAACTTATTAAAATCAACAATTTCAAAACTCTTAATAAATATCCATTTACAAGTCAATTTTTTTCTTATCACAATAAAACAGACAAATCACAGATACATATTCTAACACATCTACTATTAATAATAGAGTCAACATGTTATAGTCAAGTGAAATTTGCAATCCCTTATATATCGTGCTAAAGGATAAGATATAATGAACAGCCATTACCTTCTTGCCAATGTAGAACTCAGAGATTACTTAATGTCTTAGTTTGGACATTTTTATATTTACAATAGTTTTTCTCATTTCGTGGATGATATTGATCCATGATACTTGCAACAGTAGATTAAACTAATTTTAAACTACTTAACTAAGTGAATACCTAATTGCTTACTTGCTGACGCGTTTCAAAACAGTCGTTCCTTTTACGAAGCTAACACTCTACTCAAGCGTAAAAGTTCGTAAAAGGAACAACTGTTTTGAAACGCGTCAACAAGTAAGAAATTACGTATTCACTTAGTTAAGTAGTTTAAAATTAGTTTAATCAGTGAATTCAAGATGATTACATCAAGAAACTTCAATAGTAGATTGTAAGGTTTATCTCTTATCCAGTCTAGTAATCATTATAAGTAAATTTCACATCTGAAACTATCAATTATTTGATTTTTCTGCTACCTTGTAATACACTTTTTCTATAGTTTCATTTTTTATTATTACTGAAAAGTTACATATTGAAATATTTTCATTTTACATTAAAAGAAAAATATATGTTTTGAACCTTTATCATTCACATTGCTGTTTTTACTGATCAAGTTTTTTTCATTATGATTGTTTTTTCTGTGCAGTAACACTATAATTATTTGCAGTTTTTTTGTTGTACATTTTGAGGTTTTTCTTATAAATAACACTTTTGAAATCAACTTGGCAAAAACACAACAGAAAACTACGAGATATACAAACACCTCAAAAACTATCAACAACACATTTAAACAACTAATTAACAACTACTCTATAAACACCAATACACCACAGACTCACACCAATAGAACACACCTGAGCAACAGTCTTTTCTGGCACTCACAGCATTGAACATTTTACTGACCTAGTGTGAAACGCATCTGCTGAAAAATATCAGTAAGTAGTGGTTTTTTTGCCAAGTGATATCAAAAGTGTAATTTATATTGATTTATTTCACAAAAAGAACATTTCTTTCAAATTTTCCATTCCAGATGTTTTCTTGCTCAAAGCTCCAAATTTTAGTAAATGTTACTTGATTTAGATTTTTTTCATGAACAAGTGATTGTATTTCCGGAAAACTTAGTTCTTTGTTTTTTTTTTTTTTTTGAACCACTCGGTTTAAAACTCATGTTTTTCATTAGGTAATTTGTTTAGCTTTAATATAGATGGAAGAAATATGGTTGTCTTGAACAATGTCCATAAAATTTCATTTTTACTAAGATTATGTTTTTGTTTGGTAATTTTC
This sequence comes from Prosapia bicincta, assembly GCA_036971475.1. Classification (NCBI taxonomy): domain Eukaryota; kingdom Metazoa; phylum Arthropoda; class Insecta; order Hemiptera; family Cercopidae; genus Prosapia; species Prosapia bicincta. The sequence goes on from JBAIZL010000003.1 coordinate 32,738,562, forward strand.
ATGTGTATACTAATAATTACAACAAAAGAAAACTGAACTATTCTGCAGCTTTACAATAAAAATAATTGATATAACACAGTTCCTTATGTGTAATTGATTTACACATAAGATCGTAACATCAGATGCAAAAAGTCTCAATGATAATTATTCAAAAAATTACATTTGTAAATTTAAACTCTTTTTTTTTTAACCTGCTTGATTTAGGTTTATGGTGTTCTGACATGTTCTGTTATACATTAACTGTTGTAGTGCATCAAACGTCAGTATAATATAATTTGTAAAATTGTAATTAAACTTTAAATACTTTCATCCATTGTAAGCTGATGTAATTGCTTAAACTATTTAAGTTTACAATTTTTTCAAATTATAAATTCTGAAAAATATTTATACTCGTTTATATTCTCTGTTTTAGTGAGGTGGTATTAAAACCTGTGAACCCTTATGAAGATTTGGTGCTACCTTATTTAATAGGATCTGCTGAATTCAATAGTGATGACAAGGTCGGCTTAGGAGATCTTTCTAGTGAAGATGAAATTGAAGAAGCGCTGAGTGAGAGTGATAAGGTAAATTAATTTTCAAAGTCTTCTCCATACAAACTTTAGTTGAGCCATGTTAAAGTTCAGGGGGGTTAATCAAGCCACATCTTACACCATTCATACTGTAGGGGCTTAGAACACGTGTTGTATAAACTTCAGCATTAATTGCATAGTGTTAGAAAATGTCTTAAGTTAGAAAAAAAATTAATTCTCTAAATACGGTTTATATTAACTACAGTAGAGTCTCGAAAATCCGAGTCCTGATTTTACGATCTTCCGTTAAATTTTAACCTATCTTATCTATTTTAAATGAAATGAGTTGGGCGTCCATGAAACGTTTATACCCATAAAGAAAATGAATCGGGCATTCAAGAAATATTTATATCAATACATCACACAAAGGAAATGAGTCAGGCTTCCAAGAAATGTTTATATCAGTACGGTATGTTTCTTCCTCCCCATTCTGTTGTATCATTCAGTTCACTTGTGTTTTACAGATTGGTGTATTACCCAACTTCATCAGTTGTGTTTGAATGTCCTTATCAGTTATGTTTAGATATCTGACCGGAGGTCAATGGGTTCATTAGAAGTCCTGTTTTTTCTAATGCACAGGAACTTATTTCCATGTAATCAGTTTCAGTCCCATTCACCTCGAATTATCGAGACTCTACTGTTTTGTCTAAATTGCTAAAATTATACTATTGTATAGGTACCATCAAAATATATTTCTAACATCAGCTTCACCAGAATTTTTGTTGGTGTGGGAGGAGCAAAATCAATTTATTTTATATTAGTTACAACATGAATAAACGAAAGAAATGAAATAAGAGGGAATAGGCAGAGAGAACATTAAGGTATTCAACCGCCATAGAATCATTAACAATATACAGTACAATGTTTTCTTAAAATAGGTAGCTAATCGAAATAGTTATGGTAATTTTGATCAAATACATTTTAAAAGTACTTATGTAAAGCTCGCTCAAGTAGTTCTCGATTTTAGTGAATACAAAAGTGGTTCATTTAAAAGAATTAATATTTTGAACAATATTTGTGATAAAACGTGGCTAGATTTTTAAATACCTTTTCAGTAACTGGTCAGTTATTGTTATGTTGGTATTTTACTCATACTTCTGGAATTGTTTCAGTTTTATATGTGTATAGCTTTAACTCAACTAGATGAGTTATAATATCTTCATTAATTTTAAAACTGCTATAATCAAAGATATTTTCATTAATTTCATTTTCATGCTACACAATATGCTCAATACACACTTAATATTTTGTAATTTTGAATAAAATGTGTTCAAGTAGGGTCAAGTATTCCTTACCTAATTTTTATTCACTTCGGGATATGACATTCAAGAAAAATTTCAATTTCATTACTTCTTCATTACATTGCTTGGATGTCAATTTTTTAATACAATGTCTGGGGACTAGCGATGAAAACAGGTCACGAATACTGCCCCAGAAAATTGCACAAAGAACTACCTACACACGTTGTTACATATCTCACCTGAAAGCGGGCAGCTGCTACCAATAATCTATTGTCTCCTGTAATTGGGTGGTTAGCAATTAACCTGTTTTTAAAGAGTCTGTAGTTTAAATTTACTTGTTTCTTTTAGCCTTGCAAGCTTTTATCACTATAATTGTAAATTATCCATAATTATTAAACCTCTTTCAAATTTATTTGAGGAAAAAAATTTTTTATTTTGTTGATTTTTTAAAGTTTTATCATTAAAATTAATCTGGATATCCATATTTTCATAAATGATATACAATTCACTATCAATTTTTATGTGTACAGTCAAAAAATTTATTTCAATTTTATAACTAAAAATAGCAAATGTAGTCTCTGTTAAGAGAGATTTATTAAAGATCCCAATGTCATAGCTGCATTAAAATTTGTTCGTAAAATAAAGGGATCAGTAAAATGGGGGTGTCTATTAGTAGAAATTTTACAGTATTTGTTTTTCATATATGAAATATATTTTAAATTACTGAATCTAACGCTTGATGAAATACCATTATTCCATTATTGCAAGTATTGTTTTATGTCTCTAGCTCTCTGAAAGTGAAGACTCTGAACCAGAGAGTAATCAGACAAAAGTACAGAAACCAGTGAGAGATAGTGATCAAGAAGATATATTTAAATATGTAAGTTCACCTTCATCTTAGAATTTAATTTTTTGCTAGATTAACCCGTTCTTTTGTCTTACTGGACTAAGTTTTAAATACTTTTGGAAGTAACCATTAAACTTTTAGTTGACATAGTTTTAGTGTACATATTCCTTTTTTTGTAGTTGGGCTGAAGTGCATTTTTTGTTTCCTATCAATTTGAGTAGCTTATTCAATTAAATTTGTTCATTATCATGCACAACCAAAATATACAACACACCAAACTGAATCATTTTGACATTATGATAGCTGACACATTTAAAACCATCAAACATTATATTCTGAAGCAGGCTAGCCAACTAGGAGAAATAAATTTGAGAACTATGTGAATTATATCAGTTAAGCAGTACATGGACCAGGCACACAGCCATACCTCATTTGGTTAAAACATATTGGTATACTGTTCTATATTTCAGCTATGGTGTTTATAAATATATTGAGTACAGTAATTGTACTAAGGTCTCCTTTGAGATATTTCAGATGTCTTCTGTCTATCAGAACTATCTGTGTACAGTCCAATTCCGGTAGTATGAAACTCCTACTAATCCGAAATGATTTTTTGAAAATATTAAAACGAGAAAAATGGCTATAAGATAGGTTCAAAGAAGAAAGGCAACATTGTTTTGTTTACTTTGCAATGACCTCAGCGTATCCCTTTTTATTAGTCAGCCTACACAGTTCAGTTTCAATGTTTACGACAAGCAGACTTTAATTTTTATAATAGTGTCTTCTTCTCTTAAAAGAAAACACAAAACATTTTTGTTGTCAGATAAGTGTGACGTTCTAAAACGACTTTATATAATCATATATGTAGCCGTATTTATATCGTAGGTATATGTAGCATGTAGTAATCCAGTAGCATTCCAGTAATCTGAAATGTACGATATTAGGTGGGGGGTGTACGTGTATTTTGGTGAGTATTGGGAGATGTACCTCACGGACACTTTTTCAGATCACAACTTTCAATTCTCACGAAAATACACCTACATCCCCACCCTTACCTACAAAAACCTTGAGGTCAGTTACAGTCTGAGTTGACAATGGGACACATCTCCCAAAACGGCCGTCCTCGACAATTATAAAAGTATGTGCTACTATAGGCAAGGGTAACATATTTACAAGTGTTTTTAGTTAAAAACTAATAGCTCACGTGCAGATGGAATCAAAAAATATATATACTAATTATTGTTATTATTTTTTATTTTTAGTTATTAATTTGACAGTTATTACTGCATCAAGTGTGCTCATTAATTTTCATTAGGGAAAGACACGTTGCCAGTACACTTGAGCTATATTTACCAATATTAGGTTATTTATTACGGCTATTTTAATACAATTTATAAGTGTGACGAAGTTTTAAGTTTAAAAATGTAAAATTATAATAATAAATGAGGTTATTTTTCATTCTGTATTGCGTGAGTTTTTTATAGGACGTTACAATATACAGTAAATATATGAGGAAAATTAGACTCCTAAAGGTTATGTTATGTTCTTATTGACTTTTCAGTAACTTCCATGATTTTACTTTATTTCTTGCCATAATAAGTGTTCTTCAACCATGCTAAGAAATTTCTAAACAGGATATTTTACATTCATCCTGTTTTTGATAGGGTTGATAACATTTACAGACATGCTTCTTGGGGATAACTAGAAGAGACTCATGAATTTAACATGATTGACTATTAGACACTAAATTATAATAAAATTAATATATTACACGGTTATAAAAAAAGTCATTTATTGTCATGTTACAGACTCAAACTAATCCAATTAATCAATTGTCTCAACATCTCAAAGATTCTTCTCAACAAAACATCTTGAATCCCAAAGGTAAATTTATTTTAGTTTATCGTCTTCATTTCAAGTAAAATAATGCTTCAACTTTATCAGATATGTTCCTTGGCCATTCTTTGTCAATTATTGTTACTTTTTGATTTGCACTACAAATCTGTGTTCTTTGTTAATGTAATACTGGTAAAAGCACATAAAATTCTTTTAGGAATAAACCTTTAGCTACATGGAAAATGAATTGGTTACAAAACCTTCATGCACATTTCACTAACACAGTTTGCATCATGAATTGGTATTTCATATTATTAAGAAGCGTTAGTCTACTAGAAAAGTAGAAATAAAAAGTAAATTATAATAAAATTATAATATTGGTTTACCAAAAACATACCTATGCAAAAACACACACACACATACAAAGAGGGGGAGAGAGAGTGTGTAACTGTATGTGACTTTACCTTATCCTATTCATAATTATAAATAACAAGCATCTGAAATTTCATTTTTTAAATGAGAAATTCAAAGCTGTAGATAAATGTTAGAAAAATTACTGTCAATAATAATTTCTGAGAGAAGTTTTATTTTTTTATTCTCAGGTGTATTAATATAAGACAAATATTGCTTGTTCATATATTGCTTTAATTTAAATGAATCCATATTTTATTTTTAATATGATGTAATTTTAAATTTTTGCACAAATATAACGTTATTTTGTTTTCTTTAGGTCAAAAAACAATTGTATCAACAGAAAATGAAATTATTAAGGACACAACTTCAGAAATCAAGTAAGAATTACTGAAATTTTGTTTATATTTTAGATTATTTCACTTTTTGCCCCATTGCATTTCTTTGTAAAATGGCTCTGTATAAAGTGTGTTCAAGTATCATTTCATTGAATATTTACACTTTTATTATTAAATTACTATTGAATAATGCGCTAACCTGGTGTGAAACGGCTTCTGCTGAAAATATCAGTAAGTAGTGGCTTTTTTCCCAAGTTAATACCAAAACTGTAATTATAGAAAAACCTCAAGATGTACAACACAAAAACTGCAAGTTTCATTAAATATATTGCCAACTTGCTTCTAAAATCAAGATTATTTAACCCTACAACTGATAGTACTACAATCTAATATCCAATAGTCATAGATTTGAACAAATATTTTAAAATTTGTTAATAATGCATAATGTACGTGAGATATTGTTTTATATATATATATATATATATATATATATATATATATATATATATATATATATATTTAGGTTAGTTTTGGTTGGTAAAGATTATTTAGATTTTTTGGACTAGGAGACTGACAGACTTACCTTGGTAAGAGTCCACTCTGTAGTCTTGAAATAGTAACACATAAAGGCACTTAAACAATGATATATTTCGACCACACAGTGGTCTTTATCAATCGAAGAGAAAACACAAAAAGAAATATGAGAGAATGAAATAAAATAATTGTAATCACAGATTGTGTAGAGTAGAAATCAGATGTCACAGATGCACAGATTAAAGATATATATATTGTTTCCATGAACATATGAGTGATTATAGTTTATATAAGTCTGTCAGGGGAAAAGAGATAAGGCTAGTTGGAATTAAAAAAAAAAAAAAAAAAAAAAAAAAAAAAAAAAAAAAAAAAAAAAAAAAAAAAAAACTGAATGGATTTATCTGATGTTGAGGTTAGGGGATTCTCTGGACTTGGTATACCACTGGTATGATAGTTCCCACCTTCTCAGTTCTGAGGGATTGCAATCAGGGGGGAGTGATTTAATTATTTTTGTGGTATAGCAGTCATCTAAAGTTGTGATGTTGTGACTCGCAGCATGTTGAGCTGTTGGTCTATCCATATTCATAATTTTAACATCATGTCTGTGGCCATTCATTCTGATCTACATAAACTCAACAAGATATTGAGAGATGGCTTCAAAATTCTTCAAGCTTCCGTCCACACCAAAAATCTTTTCACCGATCCACCACAAATTTGGTACAAGCAACCTCCCAACTTGAAAAACATCCTAGTACACCCTAAACTACCAGACCCTGATGCAGAGAAACCACACAAACTTCCTCATGGCTCCTTCCCATGTAATAGACCTAGATGCAAGACGTGTCCAATACACCCCTCAGCAAATAGTTTCAACAGCCAAACAACAAAAATGGTCTTCAAAATACAGGGTCATCATAATTGTACATCGAAAAATGTCATATACCAGCTACAATGTAAACTTTGCTCAGCACAGTACATAGGCCTGACCACGGATGGTCTGAATATCAGAATGAATGGCCACAGACATGATGTTAAAATTATGAATATGGATAGACCAACAGCTCAACATGCTGCGAGTCACAACATCACAACTTTTGATGACTGCTATACCACAAAAATAATTAAATCACTCCCCCCTGATTGCAATCCCTCAGAACTGAGAAGGTGGGAACTATCATACCAGTGGTATACCAAGTCCAGAGAATCCCCTAACCTCAACATCAGATAAATCCATTCAGTTTTTTTTTTTTTTTTTTTTTTTTTTTTTTTTTTTTTTTTTTTTTTTTTTTTTTTAATTCCAACTAGCCTTATCTCTTTTCCCCTGACAGACTTATATAAACTATAATCACTCATATGTTCATGGAAACAATATATATATCTTTAATCTGTGCATCTGTGACATCTGATTTCTACTCTACACAATCTGTGATTACAATTATTTTATTTCATTCTCTCATATTTCTTTTTGTGTTTTCTCTTCGATTGATAAAGACCACGGTGTGGTCGAAATATATCATTGTTTAAGTGCCTTTATGTGTTACTATTTCAAGACTACAGAGTGGACTCTTACCAAGGTAAGTCTGTCAGTCTCCTAGTCCAAAAAATCTATATATATATATATATATATATATATATATATATATATATATATATATATAGATTTTTTGGACTAGGAGACTGACAGACTTACCTTGGTAAGAGTCCACACTGTAGTCTTGAAATAGAAACACATAAAAGCACTTAAACAATGATATATTTCAACCACACAGTGGTCTTTATCAATCGAAGAGAAAACACGAGAGAATGAAATAAAATAAATATAAGTTGTAATCACAGATTGTGTAGAGTAGAAATCAGATGACACAGATTAAAGATATATATATATAAATTGTTTCCATGAGCATATGAGTGATTATAGTTTATATAAGTCTGTCAGGGGAAAAGAGATAAGGCTATTGGAAAAAAAAAAAAAAAAAAAAAAAAAAATGGATTTATCTGATGTTGAGGTTAGGGGATTCTCTGGACTTGGTATACCACTGGTATGATAGTTCCCATTTTCTCAGTTCTGAGGGATTGCAATCAGGGGGGAGTGATTTAATTATTTTTGTGGTATAGCAGTCATCAAAAGTTGTGATGTTGTGACTCGCAGCATGTTGAGCTGTTGGTCTATCCATATTCATAATTTTAACATCATGTCTGTGGCCATTCATTCTGATATTCAGACCATCCGTGGTCAGGCCTATGTACTGTGGTGAGCAAAGTTTACATTGTAGCTGGTATATGACATTTTTCGATGTACAATTATGATGACCCTGTATTTTGAAGACCATTTTTGTTGTTTGGCTGTTGAAACTATTTGCTGAGGGGTGTATTGGACACGTCTTGCATCTAGGTCTATTGCATGGGAAGGAGCCATGAGGAAGTTTGTGTGGTTTCTCTGCATCAGGGTCTGGTAGTTTAGGATGTACTAGGATGTTTTTCAAGTTTGGAGGTTGCTTGTACCAAATTTGCGGTGGATCGGTGAAAAGATTTTTGGTGTGGACGGAAGCTTGAAGAATTTTGAAGCCATCTCTCAATATCTTGTTGAGTTTATGTAGACCAGGATGGTAGTCTGTTATTAAAGACAGTTTATTTTGTTCTGTTTGTGGTTTGGGGCGAACCGAGGATTGTGCTGAATGAATTTGGTTTTCAATGAGTCTTTTTGGGTATCCTCTTCTCTGGAAGGCTGTTGATATCTTTCTATTAAAATCTTCCAATTCCTTATCATTCGAACAGATTCTCTTACCCCTGATTGCTTGACTGTATGGAATGGATCGTTTTATGTTTATTGGGTGGTTGCTGTCGAAATGGAGATATTGTAGGTGGTTTGTCGGTTTGATGTGAATTCCTGTGTTGATATTTCCATTCTGGAGTGTTACCTCTACATCCAAAAAGGTGATGGCTGATGTAGATTTCTCCCAGGTAAATTGAAGTGTGGAGAATTGTGTCAGGCTGTCTAAAAATGCCTCAAGTGTTGAAGCACCCTGTGTCCAAATTAGGAAGATGTCATCTATATATCTATACCAACATAATGGCTGGTGTGTTTGTGTCTTTAGAAAACTTTCTTCCAACAATCCCATGTACAGATTTGCGTACGATGGTGCCATTCTGGTGCCCATTGCTGTTCCCTTTATTTGAAGGTAGTTCCTTCCCTCAAACTGAAAGTTGTTCTTCTCGAGGATGAACCTGGTCAGGTTCACAAGAAAAGGTGTAGTGGGAGAAGGCTTGCCTGGGCGTTTGTTTAGAAAATTCTCTATTGCAGATAGGCCGTGTGCATGAGGGATGTTGGTATAGAGAGAGGTGACATTTATGGTGACCAAAATAGTTACCGGGGGTAGAGGTACAGATATTTGTGAGAGTCGGTCTATGAAATGATTGGTGTCCTGGGTATGTGATGGAAGGTTCTTTACTAAGGGTTGAAGGTGTGAGTCGAGGAAAGCTGAAATTCTTTCCGTTACTGAATTGCAGCCAGCAATTATTGGTCTACCAGGTGGAGGGATTATGTTTTTATGGATCTTTGGTAATATATAGAATTGAGGAGTAGATGGGTTTTCATTATATAATAATTTTAGAGATGTTTCCGAAATGTTTTGTTCAGGAGCTGTATATTTGAGTAGGTCCGAGAGTAAATTGTTGAATTCTGTAGTGGGGTTATCTGTAAGTATTTTGTATGTTGTGATGTCTGACAGTTGCTTATTTGCTTCTTTGATGTAGTCTTCTTTGTTCATAATGACAGTGGTTGAACCTTTATCTGCTGGAAGAATCATAATATCTTTATTGTTTTTCAACGAAAATATTGCCGCTTTTTCTAATTTGGTAAGGTTAGGTTTAGTCTTCAGATTTTTAGTGAAATTTATATCGGTGATGCTTTGCATGATAAAGTTGATGTAAAGTTCAATGGGGTGATCAGGTGGTAGTGGTGGTGGATCCCAGTTGGAGGGGGGTTTGAATTTTGCAAGACATACGTCTATGTTTGTATCCGTTTTGAAGGTTGGTGTCTGAGCTATATAATTTTTTATCCTAAGTTTTCTGGCAAAGCTGAAAACATCTTTTCCTAACTTGAATTGGTCTATTTCCTTAGCTGGTGTGAATGACAGGCCTTTAGAAATTACTTGTAGTTCATGTTCCGAGAGTGTGTGGTTGGAAATATTGTGCACGGCAACTGTTTTTGGTGAAGAGTTATTTCTTATATCAGGGCTGTTTTTATTATTATTTTTGTTATTTAGCAATAATGATTGGGTTGGCAGTTTAGGGAGTTGTCCACAGGGTACTGGTATCTTGAAGAGAGAACTTAGGCTAGGTTTGTCACAAACAAGAGGTGGTTTGTCGGCAGGTAAAACTGGATTATCATATTTTTTGATTTGGCCAAAAAGATTTATTTCTTGAATGCAGAGTTTTGAAAGTTTATGTATTTTATTCTTTGCAAGATTGTCTTGCAGTATGTATGCTTTATTGAGAGTATCTTCCATTTGTTGTATTAGATATGGAAAATTGGAGGTAATTAATTTGGCAGTTGAGGTTAGTAATTCAGATAATTTGACTTGTTCTTGTTTGTGACACTGTAAGACCAAACTTGTAATTTGGAAAGAGTTGTTTTTGTAAATTGGAGAAATAACAGTTTTGATATACTGGGGCATACCTGACAGTGGTGATTTCATATTTAAACCCTTTGGTGTAATGCCTAGATTTAGACATGCTTCTAAAAACAGTATATGCATGTTTATTTTTGAGATTTTAAAAGCCAGGTTTTTAAGCTGTTTCAAATACAGCTTAGGAAGATTCATTATATATAAGATAGGAAAGGAGGAAAGAACACATACAAAGATAGGGAAGGAATATGAAAATGGAAAGATTAAATATATGTTTATATATTTTTAGGTTAGTTTTGGTTGGTAAAGATTGATGGTTGGTGTTTTCTCTTCGATTGATAAAGACCACTGTGTGGTTGAAATATATCATTGTTTAAGTGCTTTTATGTGTTTCTATTTCAAGACTACAGTGTGGACTCTTACCAAGGTAAGTCTGTCAGTCTCCTAGTCCAAAAAATCTAAATAATCTTTACCAACCAAAACTAACCTAAATATATATATATATATATATATATATATATATATATATATATATATATATGAAGTTAATATATTACTATGTAAGTAATTTTATCCACCATTAAGTGCAATAATTTTACCTTGAGTGATGAGGCACCTTTCGGTCGTTGAAACGACCGAAAGGTGCCTCATCACTCAAGGTAAAATTATTGCACTTAATGGTAGATAAAATTACTTACATAGTAATATATTAACTTCATAAAGTCAATGCAACGGAAAAACAATGGATAATGTTAAATATCAAGAATATATATATATATATATATATATGAAGTTAATATATTACTATTGTAAGTAATTTTATCCACCATTAAGTGCAATAATTTTACCTTGAGTGATGAGGCACCTTTCGGTCAATTGACCATTGTCGAATCACTGATGTTTTTCTGTTGTAGATGTTCGGTCTGTGAAGTTGGTGTTTGTTGACGTTACGCGCACTTTTTCTTGATCTGTGTGTATGATGTTTCTATATAGTGTGTCTTCTGTATATGTTGTTTGTAGATTCATTAAATTGTAGTGTATGTTTTTATAAATGTGGTATTTTTCTAGTGAGTTTAGTTCTATTGGATTGTTATTTATTTCAAGTATGGTTAGGTTATTTTCGTAATTTGTTATTTCGTGTTTATGGGATATTAGGTGTGCTGCAACATTTGATACTTTAGAATTTTTGTTTTTGAATGCTCTATAATGTTCTTCAAATCTTATTTTAAATGTTCTGGTTGTTTTTCCTATGTAAAAGGCGTTACAGTTGTTGCATGTGATTTTGTAAATTCCTGATAGGTTATGTTTTTCTGAATTTGTTTTGTGGTTTGTGTTATTAAGATATTTTATTATTTTGTTGTTATGGTTTGTAAGTTGGAGTGTCCAACTATATATATATTCTTGATATTTAACGTTATCCATTGTTTTTCCGTTGCACTGACTTTATGAAGTTAATATATTACTATTGTAAGTAATTTTATCCACCATTAAGTGGATATCCACTTATCCATCATTAATCAGATATTTTATCCACCATTAAGTGCAAGGTAAAATTATTGCACTTAATGGTGGATAAAATTACTTACAATAGTAATATATTAACTTCATATATATATATATATATATATATATATATATATATATATATATATGATGGGTAGTTATTATGTGGAGCACATCTGTTCATTCTGCAATGCATAAAATCGCAGTTCTGACGTTTTGCTAGAATCTAGTGAAACTAGACATTTTGCTAGCATTGATGAAGTGAACCCAACAACAGTTGACTCGCTCTTCAACTGTTTTGCGCGTGTGCGTGCATGTGTGTGTTGGTGCGTGTAAGTGAGGTGCGTGTAAGTGAGGTGTGTGTGTGTGCGTGTAAGTGAGGTGTGCGTGTGTGTATTTATAGTCCTAATAACAGTCCTATCTTTAATTATATAATAGACACACAAGAACACTAAAACATTGAGTAAATTATATACTATTTCAGATACATTGTGTCCATTGTCAGTCAGCGAGAAAAACTCTAGTGAGTCATAGACACACACACCCCACTCAGACTCACATACCTCACATGCACGCACACCTCACTCACATACACACACACACACCTTACTTACACGCACACATACACATTATTCACCTGGAAGAAAACAAACACTCCAATAAATTGGAGGAAAAGACTATAGCAAATTAAGACTCTTACTTATGCTGCAGAGTTGTTATTCATTGTTCAATTAGATACCTTGGCATTTCTTAAAAATTGTTTACTTTCATACTTTGTAATTTTTAAATAACTTTAGCTAGCACCAAATAGTAAATGAAAAAAATGCACAGGTTTATAATGAACAAAAAAATGGCATTACAAAAATCACTCTTTGACACTCAATTGCAACAGAAAAAATATCATTTCTAAGAATACAAGACTATGTACAAGTCTATCATAGTCACTTTCTCGGATGTTGTCATGGTACTGCCATTTCCTGCCTTTAAGTCGTTACAATTTATAGAGGTAAGTTTGATATATCCCGCAGTTATATTTAGGGCAACAGCAGTACCTTTTTCTTATTGAAGTAAACTGCATGTAATGACTATTATCTGATGTCCAGGTAACTATGCTCACCTCCACTTAGGTCTGTTTGGTTCTAAGCTATATTAACAAATAGTTAGTTTTTGTTTAATAATTTTTTAATTTCATTAGTTCAGCAAGGGTAACGTATCTTAGTTTTAAAATACCATACACAACTGACAGCTTTGTTAATAAATTCGTAAGAAAGAGTCATGACACATCTGGCTGCCTTCAAATCCTTATCATGTGCATATTGTTGCAAAAAAAATAGATGTATGTTATGTCTATATCACTATACTTGTCAAGTAAATGTATATAATAAGCCAAGGTTATTAGTTGTAGAGTTTAAGAAGTGTTTATATTTAAATTTTAATCAGGTGGTGTTATTGATATTAACAGATTTGAAAAGGTCTTTTGTGATCTTTAACATGTTGAGTTTGGAGGGCGTGTAATGCACGTGCTCTACTAGCGCCGGCGATGGTAGGCGTTCATGTACGCCCCTGCCTCACTCTCAATTCATTGGTTCATTGTGAGGTTAGTTGATGCCAGAAAACGTTAAATCATTTGTCTGTTATTGTGTAAGTCTTTGAGAACATTTCAGTGCATTTTGGTTTTTTTTCACCATTGCTATCAGACAGGGGACTGTGTTATCATATTAGTGTTATTTGAAGTGTGTTATAGTAGTGTTTATTAGGTTTTTTACAATGAATATGGATAACGAGGATGAATTATTAGAGAATGTCTACTGTGGCAACATTTGTCTAAGTAGACATACTCCAATAATTCATCTTCATTATATATATTTATTGTACAAAAAATTAATAAACACTACTATAACACACTTCAAGTGACACTAATATGATAATACAGTCCCTAATCTGTCAACAATGGTGTGATACAAAAGAAATGCACCAAAATGTTTACAAAGACTGGCACAATAACCTACAAGGGATACAAAATTTTCCATCAATGGCTAACCTCACAATGAACCAATGAATTAAGAACGGGAGCCCCGTACATGAACGCCTACCGCCACGGGCGCCAGTAGACCACAGGCGTTCATGCACGCACGCCACACTCAACTTAACAGAATATTATTACAGTATTTTAAAATGAAAAAAGACTTTTTACCTTTTTGTATTTTCAGTTGAGTTTGCTAGTATTCATTGTGAAGCAAAGTATGTGCATAGTTTAAGATAAATCAGTTTGTTTATGTCAGTAAGGCCATTGCAGCACATTGTTCGTTCAACATTTTATTAAATCACCGCAACATAGTTTTATCCAACATGTATTTATTATTTTGTACTTATTTCTATTATTTAAGAATCTTTAAACAGCCAAAACTTGATAATTTTTTAGATACTTCTTAAACTATTGCTGTGTTTACAGTTTTACTTTTTTTTAAAGAAAAAAAAGCACAATTTATCTTACCTTATGTACTAAGTCATCATAACGTAAGAAATAATATTCCATTGGTAAAATTCTTGTTGGTTATAAGTTGGAATTTTGTTTCTTAATGAACTGATTTTAATTTATCAACTACTCTTTATTTTAGAATCAAAATTAGAGTTGAAGCAATCAGAATATTATTTTTTGTAGATAACGAATTTTAATTCCCTAGAGCATTGGTTTTGAAATATTTTCAAGGATCCCCTCATCGGTCACTATATTGACAAATACCCCTCAAATCCTTAAATTTAAATTTTGGATTATACACAAAATAATTTGAGTGATATTAGTTATTAGTAAGGTAAATTTATGGTTTGCCTACACACTTACTTCAAGATGAAAACTGTTCTTACATATGAAAATTAAATTTGTTGCTACAAGTTTATTACAAGGTCATTCGAGAAGTGATTTATTTGTATTTAACATAAAAAATATAAGACTATCAACATGTTAAAGTTTGTAGGTCCAGGTGAAATTCATTAAACTTATTTATATTAATTTTTTGTTTGGAACAAGGAGTTAGATAATTAAGTAAAAACAAATATCGCAAGACTGTTTTCAGTCTGTGATGAACAGAGAAAAACTATTGAATTCAAATATAATAAGAATATTAATGATATTATTAGTTGAAAATTATTATACAATACAATTACAGTGACTCACAGCTTAACAATAATTTTAGTGAGATGAGTTTAATCTGTCCTTTGAGTTCAAGATGTTAGGTCCCTTTACACTTTTACTGTGAAATCATACTGCATATCAAGCTGACTCCTATATTTATTTTTAATGACACACAGTTCAGAATGGCTGTTTACATTGGAAGGTAGATGGAAAAGTTAGTATTATCTTCATTGCCTTATCGCTGAATGCTTTATAGGTTTTACGTACTGTCGACCAAAGAACTAGAATGCTCTCGCCATTAAAAACAGTTTTTGATGTGCCACTGCCGGTTAGGTCTACAAGTTGATCTTGTTCCTGTTCTGAAAGACTCTGGATCTTTCCTATTTCAGTAAAGCAGAACAGATTTCTAATCCAACTCTCATTAGGATTTGGTTCAGGAAGTGGCTGCAGGTTGTTGCTCAACTTTAAAGGTGCTCAATTATGCTTTCCTTTATTTGCTTTGTTAAGTTTTTAACAGAAGACGCCAAAAACATTTTTAAAGTAGGGAAATTTGTAAATGAGCATTTATTGACCCTTGTTGTCCTCAACTGACATTTTTAACCATGGCACTAACGTTTTCTTCAACTTTGAACATTTCTATAGTGTTCCTTGTATGCCTAGATTAAAATCGTACAAATGTTGAAACACATCTGCTAAGTAAACAGTTGCGCAAAGCCAAGAAAAGTCTTTAGGAAAATCTTCGTACTTGGTATCAAGAAGGAAGATTCTGACCTCATCGTTAAGCTCAAAAAACCTTTCCAATATATGATCTCGATAGATCCATCTTACTTTGATATGAATAAAAAGTGTACTTGCTCACTGTCCATTTCTTTAAACAACAAAGAAAGTAATTTAGACTGCAAAGGTCGAGTTTTAATGTAGTTAATAATTTTAACTACTCTATTGAGAGTTTTCTGCAACATTTCAGGCAATCTCTTGGCTACTAGAGCCTCTTGAGGAATGCAACAGTGCATCCATTTCTTGTTAAGAGCTACAGGTTTGATACGAACTTGAATACCTATTTTGTATCCTGTCATGGATTTTGCTTCATCTGTAGACAAACCTACACACTTCCTCCAGTGTATCGGATCTGATATGGCTGCACCTGAGTACCACTCGCCACATTTCAGATTGGATACACCCCCAGCGAACGTGTTAATTTAAAATATTTTAATTTCTCTGACATCTCAGAGACCATCTGTTGGGAACCACTACCCCAGGAGTAGAAACAGCAACAGAATTAAATAAGACTACAAACAATTTTGTTTATTTCATAATAAATACAAATTTAGTATTCTCAGCCTTCATTCTGGTTTAAAAAAATAATTTGTTCAGTAAAAATCATTGGATGTTAAATCACAGATAACCTAAAGCATCATTATAGACCTATTTTATTTTGTATTAATGTTTCAAAGAGAGGATTTTATTATATCTAATTATTCCTGCAAGTTTTATATACTGTGGAAATAAATTTCACTTAATATTAATTTTCAGGATTAAAAAGAATAATTCCAATAATCAGTCAATGGCATCAAGTTCCTCTTCAAACGAATTTGTAGGTAGTACTGTGCAGGGTAAGTATTAACAGTTAAATGTATGAGGATTATCTGAAATCAAAACTACTTTTAAAATAATCAATATATCATAAATATATATGTAATCTCTATGGCCTCCAGTTTCATTTTGTCTGTCTTGAATATACTGTCGAGTGTTTCTCCCAACGTCAGGTCAAAATATTTCTGAAATCAGGAATATTTCTTGCAAAATCCTGCTCTTTTCTCTTAATTATTCTTTACAGCTAATCAAAAAAATTTACCCTTGGAATTAATGTTTTTTTAAAGTAAAGGACCATAAACATCATGGGAGTTGGGCATAGATGTTTTTTATGTAGGGAGTGAGAAAAACATGTAAAATAACTTATTTTTTATTGAAAATTAATTCATCAAATGAAGGGAGTTGAAGGAATTGGGGGTAGAGGTTGTTATGATAGAACATTTATTAGAATGAACATCCAAGCCTGTAGGATTTTTTCTGACAGAGTAACGATGACTTTTTTTCCCAATACCCTTTAATTGTCATCATCCATAGTAGAATAAATGCTTAACCAGTGAGAATCTTAGGATTTAAAAAACTTAGAATGAAATTTTTTTTAAATTTCAACAGTCCATTCTATAGATACAACAGTATCTTCTATGTTTATGATCAAATTTCAACAGCTATCTTTTAACCCATTAATGAGTAGGTTACTGTTTTAAATCTAGGGCTGCTTTAATTTTTAATATCTAATTGGTCATAACCGACCAAATTTTTGTGTACAATTTGACACAGGTTTTCTGATTAATGTTTTGCTCATAAAAATAACATACTTTTAAAAAAGCAATGAAAATTGAGTTTGTAACATTCGTTGACAGGAACCGATTCCATATAGAAATAAAATCCATGCAAAATATTACATTACATAGTCTTTAATGGTTCACTTCATAATGCTACAACTAGGGCAGATTCTATTAAGCCATAACGTTCTACCAAACACCGTATTATTAAATATTTAATCTGATTTCATTGCCATTGATTTTTATTTATATTCTTGAATTTTGTAGTCCATTACGTTCGGTGAATCTTAATCGCGTTAACATTAGTTTATGACTATCTGAACTTTAAATTTTGTAAATTTGTGAAAACTTCGTGACACAACGCTTTTGATCGCTAATGAAGATCGCCACATAGCGATCGAATATATTCTGTCTCAGTAAGTTTTCACAAATTTAAAGTTTAGATAGTCATAAACTTTATATTAAAACCAACTGTAAAAATTATTATTACACTCCATTGGTAGTAAATAAGGTTTTTAGATTAATATGAAATTATTTAAGTATTTTATATATATATACTAACTCTTAATTTATGTAAAAAATAAACAAAACTCTTTGCAAATACAGGTTTTTTATTGTAAATGTGTTTTTAAAGAAATCTACAAAACACATACTGAAAGAATTTCATCGGTTATAATTAATATCTTAAAAGTTGAAACCGTTTTAAAGTAAACATCTGTGAAGAATTTAAATTTGTAATTTATAAGTGTATTAAGCTACTCGACATTGACCAAATTTTCGAATTTTTTCCACTACAAGCATTCCAGTCATAATTGTTTAAGTACATAATAATGTACTGAAATTATTATGTAGGTAAAAGTGATTTCTTTTACAAATTTTGGATAACATATAAATATTAATGTGATCCAGTAGACATAACACATACCAGTAGACACACTGCATTGTATATAAATGTTATTTTCAGTTTTGGATTTCCTTTATTTTAAAATGAAAAAAATGATTTCTGAAGAAAATTGTAATATTTATACAGTAAACTCCTGATTATCCGTGGGCGGATTATCCGGGGTCTGCCATTGTTTTACAAATATCCAATTTTTATTCCAATCAGATTACCAAACGGTGATTACGACGTACATACATATAAGGCTTAATAGAAGTTAAGATGAAGGGAATAGATATGTAAATATGTATGTACTAATTTTTACATTGAAAGGGAAGCATCCCGACGCAGGCCAGCGAAATAAAAGGGGCGAGCAAAGTACTGTATATAAGAGACAATGACAAAATGCTTGGACACCCGAAAACCTAATGTGTATCATAAGATTGTAAACAAATGTCAGCTAATCTCGGCTACAACTAGTCTAGGATGTTACATATTCATGTATGTCATATAGATTATCGATCTTTATGGCTTTGTGACACAAGTAGACACTATGTGACAAAATGGTTCTCAAGACACTTAGATCGCATATTAAAGCTAAATCAATGCTCACAAAAATACAGACGAAAGGGACAGATTTTTTGTGTTAAAAAGTGAAAGTATTATGTGTAAAAGAAATATCATATGTACATACATACTTACTTTTGACATATACTTATGTACGTATTGTAAATAGTTAGACATATAAATGTACATGTTATCCGTCATATACATCGACATTTTAAATTATTTTCTGTATTTATTTTGTCCTCTGAAGATTATTTGTGAATTGCATTAACCGGGGTCTATATTTGTGTAACCTATGGTATAATAATCGATTATCGATCGTTTTGCGTATTCTTTGTTCATAGCGGATTATCCGGGGAATTCGTTATCCGGCGTTGTCGGGCCACCCTATTCCACGGATAATCGGGAGTTCACTGTATAATTCATTAACACTTAGAGACGATTAAATTTCTTTAAACAAATTTTATTTTCTAAGATAAATAAATAGTAGTTTAAGGAAATTTTGAGATTTAAAAACTTGAGATAAATCAATTTCTTTTTATTGCGATTTTTATTTCTGTTTCTGCTTATGTTACCATTTTGATTAATTCTTACTGTGTAATTATGGTTACACTCTAACTGTTGAAATGCAAAAAAAATTAAAATGCCATTTTATTTACAAATTCATACAGAATATTACACTTATAAAAATAATATATTTGTGTTTAATACATATAATTTGTATGTATGGGCAATATAGAATAAAGGTGTGTTTTGTAATTGTTTAATATAAATATTAGGTGGGCTTAAATTTTCTTATAGATAAATGATAATCCTGTGCCTAAAGGCACAAAACTAAAATTAACTGTTTTATGAGCACTTATATAAATTATAGGAAGTTTGGTGGTATTTTGTTTTTACAGTAATCTTGTAGAAAATAAAATCTGATAAAATTTTATTATTTGTTGAAACATAATACAAAATTTAATTTTGCTGGTAATTCCACCAATGTAAGAGTTTTAGTTGGGTCTCTATATATTTTTTATGTAGTACTGTTTTAAAATTTACAATAACAGATATTGTTATCTTTTATGTAATAACATTTATGGTGTAAATATATATGCTTGTGACTATGCATATGGTTTTTCCAAATTACTTGGTTCCAATAAACAGTATATAGGTGACAAGCGCCAGATTCTAATGCCTTTGTCCAATGCAACAATTATGAAGTTAATAATTACAGCCATTAAAAAAGGAAGATGATTTAATCTTCATCGATACTGTTAATTAAATTTTTGAAATATTTAAATTCAGTTTCTAGGGGTATAACAGATCCTACCCAAGCCACAACGTGTTAATGTCTGATTTTTAGCATTGTGCCATGAGATGTTCCATGTACTATGTTTGTAGAAAATATTCTGTGTTTTATTACAGCCTTCCTTTTTATTGTTTTTATTTTATAATTATTGCTCATTTTGATACTTAGAGGCTATTCTAAAGTTCCCCTTCTTCAATGACCTAACATATTGTTTTTCATTTATGTTAGTCTAAACTTATTTTGCTGTTCATTGCTAAACTAAATTGGGACACTACAACCAATTTAACTGCTTCTATTTACACATGTTTGAGCTCTGTAGTATTAGTTTAAGACTTGTTTCATTGTATATGAACCAAACATGCATTAGAATGTTTACAGATATGAAGACAGTACAATCATTCATTCTCCTTAAATTTGTGATTTTATGTTGTTATGTCATAAGCTCACAAAATTTATAGGGAATGAGTTTTGTGATTAACATCTCAGTGGTCCATCTCTACATTTATTGTAATCTGCACTACAATGACTTTCTGCTTGTTTCAATTGAAGTGTATATATTTTTTGAATCCAGTTATTGAATATTTGTAACTTGTTATTTAAAAATGTACCGTATTTACTTGTGTATGTAACACTTGCTTTTGACCAAACTTTTATACATAATTTTTTTAAAAAAAACTGTTTTTGTCCTAAAAAAATTCTTTTACCCGCCTTTGGACTCATGCCGGTCATTTAGACCGATTATATAACTTTTTTTTATAAGAAATGGACAAGAGCTACTTTCACTCTGACCTTTTTTTTACTCATTAGGGAAGGGTTTCTTAAACGGTCTGTAGGATTGGATTGATCGCAATTCAGCTCTAAAGGTTTTCATGAACTGCAGAAAAGGAAGTGGTCAATTCGCTAACAAAAGTTTATTTTTGTAAGTACTGTATGTTGGAAGGTTACATCCAATGGTTTGGGAATGTAATATGTATAAAGTTTGTTTGATATTTTCTGCCTGAGTTATTGTGGATACTATAATGAAGGAGAACGACAAACGCTATTACTTTTCAGTGTTGAAAAGGAACAATTGTACACATTTCATAGAGATCAAAATTGTGTAAAGAATTATTTTATGAGACAAAATTAGAAAAAGTACTCCTTTTTGATGTGGGAAATGAAGAATTTGATTAGAGGAAGAACTATTATTCTAATCTGAGAAGACAACTGGAGATGTAAATTACAATTAACATACACTATTTTCTATACTGATAAATACTTCAAGGCTGTGATGCCAATGTTTACTGAAATATATATCTTGGGTATTGTGTAAACCACAAGTAATTTCAAAAGCTATAATTAAACAAGTTCTATATCAGGCACAGAAATTCTCATAAAGTAAGTCTTGAAAAGCGTGAAGAGTAGTATGGCAAGTATAAGAGTTAACCTTGGAGAGGGCGCATGCGAAGTTTTTCTCAGCACGTATCATTAATTGTTAAAAAAACGCCTTTCCAGTTGTCAGAAGTTTATTTCCGGCTCGTTACTTCACAACCTGCATTCTATAAAACAGCCCGACCTTCTTTTTTTCTTTTTTTCATCGTAGCTTTAGTGTGAATTAATCTTTGCTACGGGCTGTGAGATTGTGGTGGTTTTGTCCGTAAGCACCCCTTAGTGTGTTATTTGTGCGAAGTTTTTTGTGCCCAAGTATTAACATTACAAAAGACTTTGTGGTGTTAAATCATTAGTGTTTTGTTGTTATTATTATTTTAGTATTGTATGTATTTTTAGTATCTAAGTTTCAAATTTTACTGTTGTTCCATTTGAAGAGGAGAGAATTCGTAAAATTCTACTTGGTTTCAAAAAAAGAGGAAATTCAAGAAATACATCCTACCAGAAATTTTGTTAGCTCTTTAATAACTATGAAGAAAACGAGTCTGTGCCAGATGATGAACCTGAAGAAGAAGCCAATAAAATTTAAAATATAACCAGCAAGAAGAAACATAATTCTCATGAGAGTGGGTCATGCTCAAACTACACAAGTGTTGACTAGTGAGCTTAGAAATGAAATATTATGAGTTGTCTTTTCAACAAAAGACTGTTCGTTTCTACTAGTTTTATTTCACACTAGAACATGTTGTATTAAAAAGCCAATATTTTTTTATCCACTAATTTGTAGGGCTATATATTTGAATTAAAATATTCCTTATTTTCACTAAATATTATATTTAATTTCATATTTTTATATGTACCATCACGACAAAATATTTTTTATGTTTAGAGATTGAATTACTTTATTAAAGTAAAATAAACCACAAACGCCTCTCCCGTAATGAAAACAGTGGTCTAGTATACATTGCTTACATGTTATAACAATTTAGCATATGTGTAGTAATATTTTTAGTAATATGATGTTTAGAAATTAAAAAATTGTACAATAATAATTCCTAAAATTGTTTACACTGTATTTATATAGTATTTAATTATGAAGTCACTCAAATACAAAAACGAAAACCGTTTAAATTTTAATCAGATTTTGACGGAATAGGCTGCGAGTGCCCTCTCCCGTTTTAAACTCTATCCGCCCCGTCAAAGGTTAAGAAGGCTAAACTCGGCTGTGAGGAAATGGAAAAATCCATTGTGTATAGAATTGCTATGAAACAGTAGCAGAGTAGAAAGAGTAGGATCTTCTTTGAGTAAGGATGTTTTCATCAGTATATTTTAAGGTAATACTCACGAAGTTAGTATTACATGTTTTTACTAAATACTTTACTGTGATTTTAATATTCACGAAAATATTGTATAGTTCAATAAGATATAGACCTAATCAAAATAAGACACACTGCAGGTGTGCACAGTTACGTAATTTAATGTTTTTGAATTAATTTGTTAATTTTGTTATCCTGAATTTATTCTGAGCTGATGTATATGCTTCTACACTCTGAATAACTTTGATTTTTTTGTTAAAGCATAACGAATTGTATTTTTCTCTTGAAGTCATTATGTACCATATTGTTTAAATACAGTAAACATAAACTCCTTATTTCATATGCATGAATCGTATTACTCAAAACAAATTCGGCCTAAGCCTATTACCATAGTCCACTTGCAATCACACTAAACTACTTTACACAGTGTAGTAGTAACACATTTTTTCTGCTGAATTAGCGGAAAATAAGTATAAAAATAATCCTTGACAGCGGTACCGATAATTCACACCCAGCCTAAGCTGGGACCGATATTGTAACAGCTGTTGTAGACAATAGTAATTTAGCCTTTTTCACCAAGAAGAAAGCTCTTTTCCCTGGTACCATTTCTAATACAATTGTAGAAATTCCCTGTAGAGTTAAGTTTGATCTCCACTTTCTCGCAGTGAAGTCCACTTCTAAGAATTGTAGCAGCACATCAACAATATAATCTTCACAGAAACTTTATCACTCTTTGCATATCTAGTTAAAATAGTTAAGTTGTACATAGGTATACCAAAATAACATAATTTTTAGAATGGAAATTTCTGAGTATTTAAAAATTCAAATATTGAGCTTTTGAAGTTTTACTGTATTAAGTTAAAATAATATTGCATGAGTGTACACTTTGTATGAATTATTAACTTGACCTTGAAAAAATAACTTGAAGGTTTTTGTGGGCACTAACTAATTTTGAATTCAGTTGTTTACAATTTATATTTGTTTCTAGTATCATAATATAGTATACTTAGTACAGAAATTACAAAAATTGATTATTATGTGCTGTAATATGTTGTTTGCATTAGCATACAATTAAACACTTTTTCAATGACACTTATTTGATTTTCCAAACTGTGTTCCAAAAGATTGATGAGAGTCCAATGGCAGGTTAATAGAAAGCCTAATTCTTTTGTGTTGATATAAAATGCCAGAATAGTCTGTTTGTCCTGGTACATTTTTGTAGACGTAGATTTCTAGTATTAAAAAATGTGAATTTAAAGACATAAATGAAAAAAATCTGTCATTATAACTATAATTGCACTGTGCAACAGTATTCGTTATTTCCATGTGCTTTTGAATTTATGCCATGATGGTATGAATTGTAGTGAAACATTTTTGTTAAAAGAAAAATTGTGTCCTTAAAGACAAATAAAAAAATTCCTATCCACATGTTTGAATGTTAGAAAAAAATTTTATAAAAATGAAGTGGAAAAACTCTACCACTATAATAATTAAGTATTGAAACTAGATCAGGGGCCAGCAACTTTTTTGTACTTCTAACAAGCATGCCTGTAAGGGCCGCAAATATAAAATAATCATGAATTTTATTATATTTCCTAATATTAGATAGGTAATGTAACTGATTTTAATAAAGTACAGAAGGTGACTTAAACTAACGACTAATAATGGATTTTAAAAGTAATTTTTATAAAATATGTTGCTTCCTTCCTGATAGCCAATTTCACAAATTTCTAACTTAACTCAGACAAATTTCTTTATTAATGATTTACAGTGCTGAAATAATGAAATAAAACATGTTCATTTAAAATTAACAAAATTTTACTAAAATAAAACAATTGCCGTGGGGGTGAACTTGCCTACATGCATTTCACAGAAACTACTTTCGACTTATATTGCACCTGTAATTTATTATTAGGCATTTATTGTTGTCGCTAGTGTAATGGCTCTAGCTATTGAGCGGTCTATTTGTATTCTAACCTGTAAGCTATCCGACCCCTGCTCTAAATAAACTTTTAAAAAATTGAAAATATTTGCTGATGTTTTCAGCTCACTCTATCCCAAGGAAACAAAATGTGTAAAAAAAATATGTAATTTTAAAAAGACACTATTTTATCAATTTTAATCCTTTCAGAACTTACATAAGACCATGCGTGATTTCTACACAATATTATAAAAAAAATGCATATGTGATTATAGAAATTTGAAAGATCCTTTTAAATTGTGCTTATCTAAACTTTTGTCAAATTCCAAATCTAACTTGTCAACTTTGCTTTAGAATGAAAGATTGACAGTTCAATGTACATGACCTAGCTTGTGCTCATTGAAGATCACACGAGTTCTGTAGACCATATTTATATATGATCACAGAGATCTCTTTAAGGTGTTCAAAATGTTTGTCATATATTCTGTCAGGTTAAACATAATAAATATATGGTCTTGACCCAGATACTAAAAATTGGCCTTTCTATTGCTATGTGCAAATCATCAAGACCATCAGATCGACTTAGTGTTACCTCAACAAGAAAAACACAAAAAATGACATAGTTTTCCTCTTAGTTTTCAAAGTTTTAAACACAAGTAAGTAAACGTATGTACGGAGCCAAAGTTCTCGTTCTCGATCTTGAATTATTTTCAAACTGGAGGCGACTTATAGAAGATAAGATGTGACAAATGCGGCCTTGCTTTAAGAGCCCCTAGCTTTATATCAGCAAGCATGATGGTTGTAACACAGCTTTTTACCACTTTTCTTGTATGTCAAGTCACTCTAATTTTTTTATAAATTAATTGGAAAAAACATGAGGTATATATGAGTAAATACGGTAAATTATTTTTATATTTGTTATTTTTAGTATTATTTAAAAGAACTCATATTTCTAGAGTATAAACAGTTGTATTAAAGGTAGTTAAAGATAAGAGAATGTGAATCAATGTAAACATAAATATATCAAAAAAAATTCATGGATTTTATTGTGTGACGATTATTGAAACTGTTACATTTGAAATAAACAAATTAACAATTTACTGAACTTATTTTAATTTAAGTAAATTAACAAAAGACTTGCTGCGACTAAACATTTTCAATCGCATTATGCAGTCTTCTTCAGTATTCCAACACAAAATGGCAAGTCATTAATTGGTTTTATTCAAACAAAAATATTAATCACTAGGCATACATTGTTTAGAAGAACGAAGCAAATTACTTCAAACTCATACAACAATAAACAAAAGATATGCCATCATAAGTTAAGAATATGATGCTGTTTTTTTATTTATCATTGAAATAAAATCACAAGTAATACAGTTAGTAAATTCAATTGAATTTCTGTGTTCCTTCAAATTTACACATAAAAAGAAACTAAAATTAACAACAAAAAGAAACTAAAATTAACACTACAGAGAGGGAAAGCAAATACATCACAATATCATACATAAACAGAACATCAAATAAAATAGCACACAAATTTCATAAAACAAGATACAAAATATACAAAACTTATAACTATTTACAATACAAAATACAACACGACACCAACAACAAATTCAAGTGCAACAAATTCTACATTGGGCAAACAGACCGCAGCTTTAAACAAAGAGTCGAGGAACACAAACAAAACACCAACCCAGCATTTTACAGTCACGTAAAAAAAAAAACAGGGCCCAAATACACAGACATTCATTATAACCTAGAAATCTTACACATCAACAAAAAACGACCACATCTCAACACACTAGAACAATATGAAATTTACAAACACACAAAAACACAAAGTACAAACATATTGTACAAACGAACAAATTCAATACAAATCACACATACTCTTTGATACTATTGTAACCTGCCTATAAAACCGTCACCGCTTAACCTAACAACTCCAAACAGAAGACAATGATGAAGATCGCCACATAGCGATCGAAAACGTTCTGTCTCAGTAAGTTTTTACAAATGTACAAAATTTAAAGTTCTGATAGTTATAAACTAAAGTTAAAGGGATTAATTGAGTTTCACCGAACTTAATGGACTACGAAATTCAAGAGAATAAATTTATAGTCTGTAGCTTAGTTAAAGCGCTAAATAGCAGTAGCTATTTAGAATTTGTCTTTGTGTCAAGTTCTTAACTTTTCAATCATTTTCTTTGTGAAATAAATTTGGAACACTTGACGCAAGAGAAATAAGGACTGATATGTCACATTAACAGTTTTTTGTGTACCTTTGTAGTAAAGCTATAATTTTTTTATTTTTGCTGTGTTCAAATGACTATTTTAATTTTTCTGTAATCAAAATATGACGGTATGGTTAAGGAAGTTTGTTTTTTTCATAATGTTCTTGTAAAGTTATAAAATATTGGGTATAATGGAATGAAATAACAGAGAGCTCCTTATAATAATTCTTACTTTGAAAATTCTTTAATAGCATTTTTAAGATTTATCTAAACAAGTATCCAGTAAAACAGATTATAAATATTCATACCTGTTGGTGGCTTCCACATTTCACACACCCAATATCCATAAAATTTCAATGGTGCTGTGTACCAAATTTATTTTAGTTCTTCAAAAAATAATTGGACATGTGGAAAAACCAGTATATCCATGAAACTTTAGGCTTTCATTTATGGGTACAGAATTTTAATGTTTCTTACTTAATGATCTTCTCTCATGAAGTAAAGAAAAAAGGGAACCACTGTCAAAATCAGTTATAAAGATGGCTAAGTGACTGGAGGGGTTTCTTTAATTTTCTTGCAAAACTAGATTAGTTGCATATTTTTTAAATATGAATATCTCTAATATGAATATATCAGACTTCCAGGTTAATGTAATGGCTAAGAACACCACAATTAAAAATTATGTTTTGTTATAGTTAAAAGCTTTTTGTACTTGAGAACTTTAAAAATATATAAGAAAATTTTAAAACCATATTTTTAGTTATTTGAAGAACATACTTATGCTAACTGATAAATTGGATTTACACTAAAAATGAAATATATATTTATTTTTGTAAATTAGGGCTCTTCAAAATATTTTGGGATTTTGCTTGAGCTTTTTTCTTGTCATCTGTTGCACTTTATGTTAGTATTTTCATCAAACGCATATAAATATTCTGGTCATTTTTCAAATATTTGTTGTTTTTATAGTAATGCATAAACTGTTATTTCTACATTAAAAATTGTTTACTGGTTATGGGATTGAGATTTCTTAAAACCTGTATAGGTTTGTAGTAGAAATATCAAAAACCAGCATTTTGCTCTGTGTTTATTCACATTTTAAGAACGTTTTTTTTTTAAATTTTGTATAACTTAATGGTTGACAATTAAAATATAAATTTTTAAAAATTAGCACACCAATTTTTTTTTTAATTGGCTTATATATTATTAATAGTGGCTTTTAATATATACAAACATCAAGACTTACATATTCATTTAAAAAAATCTTTGTCTTTGTAGTCCTTTTTGCAGGTGATGATTGATATTTCAATTAGTAAATGTTTGTGCTTTTGATACTTTGTGCCTTGAACATTGGTTTACAATATCAGCCAGTTTCTTTAATATGTACAATTCTTACATTTGCTTCAGAAATCATGTCTTAATTTTTTTTAATAAAATAATTTATTTTGGAAATCATAGACAATGTGAACAACATGTATACTTTAGATATTATGTCTTGTACAAACTGACACTCACAGCAACAAAACTCAATACCTAACAAATATTGTAATCCAAAATAAAATATCCCACAAACAAAACCTTAAGGGTATTTTACTGTCAAATTTTTACACTTTTGTTTCTTTCTTTATACTTATGTGATCTTGCTTGTTATTTATCCAGTTTTTACAGTTTCTTTTCTATATATAAATAACTTGTTTCTTTACTCCTATATTTCCCCTTTACAAATCTTTCTTAGAGTATTCTTTCTTATATACAAATCTAAATACAATTATTCAAAATCTGGGCCTCGGCAGCTCATTGACAACTCAGGCCCAGATTTTGAATCCTCTGTTCAGAATATTGTTTCATGAAAAACAAATATACCAAATATAGATATTGTATTGTATATACAATAGACCAATTATTGTTGGTATACACTCTGTTAAACTGACCCTACTCTCATCAGTATCAGAAAACTGCTAATATTGCATAACATCTGTCAAAAATCAGTGAAGGGTTGAAATATTAAAAGTTTGTAATAGTCTGGTTCTCCTCATTTAGCACTTTATGTTCTTTATTCTTTTTAAATTCAACATTTTTTTAACACATTTCTATTTACATATTTTTTATTAATTATTTCTCCTCAACACATTCCCATGTAATAAAGCCTTTAAATATGACTTGATGTGTACATTATTCATCATTTGATGGCAAGTTCCAATATAGATTCATTTTTACTTACTTCTAATTTTTCAGATGGTCCAGGTGCTTTAGTCACAAATAATGATGAAACTGATAATTTATTTCATGCTGATTCCTCTTTAAGGCCACAGAAGGTAATTAAATTTTTAATTATTTGTATTAGTTTCATTTATTCTGTTAGGTTTTAACAATTTTTAAAATATAGTTTAAATAGTTGTTTAAGTACAGGTATATATTTAAGTTGAATATTGAAAATGTTTAAAATGATAATTTTTCTATAGCAATTGTGCATTTGTTATGATCATATGCGCCAAAATATACATTTGTAAGATTTTATTTACAGTTTTACAAATACATATAAGTAAAAAGAAGCTAAATCGGTTATACTCGGGTATAAAAATGTTCTGTATGATCTCCTTGCAATAACACATTGCCGTTCTTGAAGGTTTTGATTCATTCTGGTGAAGAGGGGTGGTTTCATGCTATATACACATGGCTATTTTTCCTGTAGTTGGACAGTCATGGTCAATGGTTCGTCACGGAAAATCTTCTCCTTTATCATTCCTCAGACATAGGTATCAGGTGGTGTAAGATCGAGGGAGTGGGCTGCGTAAGGAAAGTTTGTTCTAAGGGAGTTGAACAAACTCTTTCTATACGTTTGTTGAAGGATCGCAATGTCGTCTAAAGCAGTATGGCTGGTTGCATCATCTTGCTGGAACCACTGTGAACGAAAAAACAGGCACAACAAAGTCTCCTGAGATCTATAAAACGACCAAGAATGAGCCTATATAGGTTCCAATTTATAGTAAGAGGTTTTCCTTATTGTCTTCAACAAAGTATGAACCAGTTATACCTCTCCCTGATACACCGCACCAAATGGTTACATACCTACTATGCTGTGGCCTCTGTACAACACTATCAGGACGTTTAACTCAAGAAAACGTGCTTAAATGAAGCCACTATGGTGCACATGACATTACTCTGAAAACCATACATCGCTCAGAAACACAAGTTCTCCAAGTGCAGTACTGAGCTCTGTCTGTTTTCTTTATACAGTCCAGAGGTTTCACAGTTTGTATCTTGTAGGGGAAACCACCAACGTTTTTGAACATTATTCTCATCGACGTATTGCTTGAGTTAAGTTTCAAAGATGGTCTGCTAGTTTTTTTTTCGGTGACTGTAACACTTGGTGCAACACTTCCATCATTTTAATTTGTACATACAGTAGTTGGGCGACCTGAAAAGCCCTTCCGCTGTGTCAAAACACTACATGATCTTCGAAATTTTCCAACAACACTAATAATCACAACAATACCAGGCGGGTTTTTGTAAAATTGTTCCTAAAAACTTAATACAATATGTGACAAACTTACCCCATCCTCATGTCCAATTCTAAACAAGCAAAAATTATACTCTATGATAAAAGTTTTCTCTTCAGTAGTTAGCACCATGTCAACAAAAACTAACCTCAAATGAAATATGTTAACACAAATAATGGCAACAATCAAAGTTGGAACAGCAGGTTGAGAAGGCAACTACAGCTGATTCAGTTTCAGTATTGTTTATTTTGGCGTATACGGTATAAACTTCATTAACATTTACAAAAACTATTAAAGGTAATTTGAAATTGTATTTTGTAGCAAGGTAATTTTTGTTTTTTAATTTATTCATGGAGCCTGACGATCTTCCAATTTTATATATCGGTTATCTGTACCCCCAGTAAAGAGTAGATGTACTTTATATAAGCTATGCCTTGCTTATTAGGTTTCACAATTCCCTCACCTTAACCCCAATTAACAGGGGAACAATATGTCTGTTCTTTTCTTCAACTTTTAAGCTGGGTTTACATGATGCCAATCGAAGAGACAATTGTTGAGGCCAGTTGTCTTGCGCCATTAGCTTGAATGTCTGATTCCAGTTCAAATGAACGAGAACTTGTTCACACAGCGAAACTATTGCCACGGCAGTTGGTGACGAAAAATGGCTGAGTGCTTATCATTTGTTATGTTTCGTGATGAATTGAAAGTAATGAGTGAGGATCTTTGTCAAGAATTTATCGCGGAGACTTGCGAAGTTCTCGAGGAAGAGTTAAATAAGAAGAGGGAGTAGACAAGGAAATGGCTTTTGAAAACAGACAGTCAAGGAGCGTCGTCAGAACTGATAAAAGAGGATCCATTGGAATATAAAACATGTTTAAGGATGAGTTCGGAGAGTTTTGACGAACTATTGCAGCTTCTTGAAAGTAAAATATCTTGACAAGACACAATAATGAGAAAGCACTGCCTCCTAAGTCAAAATTACAAGCGACAATATCATTTTTTGCTACAGGAAATAGTTACAGAAGTTTACAATATTTCTTCCGAGTGTGCTGAAAGAACAAATGCAAACTGGCCCAAAACGAAAGATCTACTGCCCTACAACGTTCACACGGGGCCAATTGTCTTGATAGAGTAGTGGGGGGGGGGGTCACTGTCTACTGAATTGTCCTCTGTCTACTCCTGAAGACAATAGAATTTCATGACAACTGGCAGGGCAGCTGGCACACCAATTGGCCAGAGGTGTTTACACGTAGCCAATAATTTTATGCCAGTAAGTTGTCCTCTGACAATTGTCTCCTCAACTGGCATCGTGTAAACCCGGCTCTATTCCAAATCTCCTTCCTCACCCTTCCTGTTCAAGGGAGAGAAGGTCCATTTAAGGTACATGATCAACCAAATGTGGTTTTACAATCCGGCCTTATTTTCTAGACCAGAAGGTTTGGGTAGCTATCTTAATCATGTTAATTGTTCACATTCCTTTCCTACCTCCATAGACAATTATAGTCAAATAGACCGATGGTTTTAAAACCACAGAAAATAATCTATTGCAGATTCTCATCCAGCATATGACTTGTTTAATGTGTGAAGAGCCATGCGTAATAATATCCATGCCAATGTAATATGAGGGTGGATGTGGTATGAAATTATATTGAGGTGAAGGTATAGTAAATATACATGCTTGTATATTAGTACAATGGAATGTTATACTGTTAAAGGTACCAGCTGGTGGAATTAGTGTTCTAAGGCCAGGTGTTCAGTTACCTATTGCCAAAGCATCACTCCAACAGCCAGTAGACAGGATAAAACAAAGTGATCATAAGAACAAGTAAGTTCATATGACTTGTATAGTTTATAATGGAACCTAAGAGATCTTTAATTTTGTCAGTTTTTCATTTGAATCAACCTAAAATTTATGTAAATTTTTAAAAAATACTGCAACAGAATATTTTCTACGGTACTACCCAGTCTTCAGCATCACTGGCAAGACTGCTAAGTACATTCAGATTCTCTCACAATAAGTATTTAAAATGTTTACTTAGATTTTAAGGTAGTGTAAGATATAGTATATAAAGTTTTCAACTTGAAAGATTTCCTCTGCTTTTCTTCTATAGATAATATCAAGTTATATTTGATTCATATGCAAACAGAAATCTGTGAATCGCAGCCGTGTTACCTGCTCACAATTCATAGTGGAATTCAGAAATATTTGCAGATATAAGTTGATTGTTCACTAATTGCTTGGAATAATTTACTGTGGTTTATTATTAATAATACATATAACCAACCTCTAACCATAAATATCTTTATAAAATAATAATATATAATAAAAATATTTGTGGTTAGAGATTGGTTGTGTGTACTATTTATTAAGTTAATTGTTGTCTTACATTCAAGAGTATGTTTGAGCAAA
This sequence comes from Prosapia bicincta, assembly GCA_036971475.1. Lineage (NCBI taxonomy): Eukaryota > Metazoa > Arthropoda > Insecta > Hemiptera > Cercopidae > Prosapia > Prosapia bicincta. The sequence goes on from JBAIZL010000003.1 coordinate 32,771,472, forward strand.
TGACATCAAAACTAAAGGATGCATAGATACAGATATGTATAGATTGCTAAAATAATTGGGATTATCCTTTCTCCATGTGTGTGTGTATATATATATTCTTGATATTTAACGTTATCCATTGTTTTTCCGTTGCACTGACTTTATGAAGTTAATATATTACTATTGTAAGTAATTTTATCCACCATTAAGTGCAATAATTTTACCTTGAGTGATGAGGCACCTTTCGGTCAATTGACCATTGTCGAATCACTGATGTTTTTCTGTTGTAGATGTTCGGTCTGTGAAGTTGGTGTTTGTTGACGTTACGCGCACTTTTTCTTGATCTGTGTGTATGATGTTTCTATAAAGTATGTCTTCTGTATATGTTGTTTGTAGATTCATTAAATTGTTGTGTATGTTTTTATAAATGTGGTATTTTTCTAGTGAGTTTAGTTCTATTGGGTTGTTATTTATTTCAAGTATGGTTAGGTTATTTTCGTAATTTGTTATTTCGTGTTTATGGGATATTAGGTGTGCTGCAACATTTGATACTTTAGAATTTTTGTTTTTGAATGCTCTATAATGTTCTTCAAATCTTATTTTAAATGTTCTGGTTGTTTTTCCTATGTAAAAAGCGTTACAGTTGTTGCATGTGATTTTGTAAATTCCTGATAGGTTATGTTTTTCTGAATTTGTTATGAACACAAACCACATAACAAATTCAGAAAAACATAACCTATCAGGAATTTACAAAATCACATGCAACAACTGTAACGCTTTTTACATAGGAAAAACAACCAGAACATTTAAAATAAGATTTGAAGAACATTATAGAGCATTCAAAAACAAAAATTCTAAAGTATCAAATGTTGCAGCACACCTAATATCCCATAAACACGAAATAACAAATTACGAAAATAACCTAACCATACTGGAAATAAATAACAACCCAATAGAACTAAACTCACTAGAAAAATACCACATTTATAAAAACATACACAACAACTTAATGAATCTACAAACAACATATACAGAAGACATACTATATAGAAATATCATACACACAGATCAAGAAAAAGTGCGCGTAACGTCAACAAACACCAACTTCACAGACCGAACATCCACAACAGAAAAACATCAGCGATTCGACAATGGTCAATTGACCGAAAGGTGCCTCATCACTCAAGGTAAAATTATTGCACTTAATGGTGGATAAAATTACTTACATAGTAATATATTAACTTCATATATATATATATATATATATATATATATATATATATATATATATATATATATATATATAGATTTTTTGGACTAGGAGACTGACAGACTTACCTTGGTATATATATATATAAAATATCAAATGTGTTTTCCTGTTAGAATATTTTTAAGATCAAATAATATACACAAATACAGGAATATTTAATTTATTGAATAATAAACTCAAAGCTTTTCATTGGTTTACATTACCAACATCCTCAGGAGTTACAGTACTAAGAATGATAAAAAAAAAACTGTCTAACAAACATGAAGCTACTAGATAAGTAGCTTAAATTGTTGTGTGTGTTTTTATAAATGTGGTATTTTTCTAGTGAGTTTAATTCTATTGGATTATTATTTATTTCAAGTATGGTTAGATTATTTTCGTGTTTGTTATTATTTAATGAACCTACAGACCACATATACAGAAGACATACTATATAAAAACAACATACACGCAGATCAAGAGAAAGTGCGTGTAACATCAACAAATACCAACATCACGAACCGAACATCTACACCAGAAAAATATCAGTGATTCGACAATGGTCAAGTGACCAAATGGTGCCTCATCACTCAAGGTAAAATCATTGCACTTAATGGTGGATAAAATTACTTACAATAGTAATATATTAACTGTATAAAGTCAGTGCAACGGAAAAACAATGGATAACGTAATATATATATATATATATATATATATATATATATATATATATATATATGAAGTTAATATATTACTATGTAAGTAATTTTATCCACCATTAAGTGCAATAATTTTACCTTGAGTGATGAGGCACCTTTCGGTCAATTGACCATTGTCGAATCACTGATGTTTTTCTGTTGTGGATGTTCGGTCTGTGAAGTTGATGTTTGTTGACGTTACGCGCACTTTTTCTTGATCTGTGTGTATGATATTTCTATATAGTATGTCTTCTGTATATGTTGTTTGTAGATTCATTAAGTTGTTGTGTATGTTTTTATAAATGTGGTATTTTTCTAGTGAGTTTAGTTCTATTGTGTTGTTATTTATTTCCAGTATGGTTAGGTTATTTTCGTAATTTGTTATTTCGTGTTTATAGGATATTAGGTGTGCTGCAACATTTGATACTTTAGAATTTTTGTTTTTGAATGCTCTATAATGTTCTTCAAATCTTATTTTAAATGTTCTGGTTGTTTTTCCTATGTAAAAAGCGTTACAGTTGTTGCATGTGATTTTGTAAATTCCTGATAGGTTATGTTTTTCTGAATTTGTTATGTGGTTTGTGTTATTAAGATATTTTATTATTTTGTTGTTTGGTTTGTAAGTTGGAGTGTAGTATTCTTTGTTGTATATATTTGTTATTTTTTCTATTTTGTTATTGGTGTATTTATATTTTAGGTAGATTTTTTTTATTTTCATTATTTTTGTGTTCCGGTTGTAGTGTTGTGTTGAGGTTAGGTTACTTTAAATATAAATGATAATAAAATAGAAACTACAGTATACAGGAAACCTACTTCCAACAACACCACAATACACTACAAATCTAACCACCCCTGGACACACAAAATTAACACTTACAGTAACAGATAAATAAAGCAATAAAATACACACAGGATAACAAACAAAAATTAAATGAAGAATTAGATAACATTACAAAAATAGCAATAGAAAATGGATACAACAAACACATTATAAAAAATATATACAATAAATTCACAAAAAAACCTAGAGAGATTCTAGCGAAACGTTGGAACTGTGATTTTGTGCACTGCAAAATGAATGGATGTACTCCGGATAATAACCTATTCATCATATTCATCCATCTGTGAAGGAATAAGTGTCAAATATGTTTGTAGACCCTGCCTTAATTTTTAAAAAGACAGTTTTCCCTCATCATGTCCACAAGCAGCTCATGTAGTCCATGGGTAATGTGTACTTTTGGTGATGTTACATTCCATTCCTGTCTTTTATTAGTTCAATGTTGACAGTTATATAATGTTTTTAATTTTAAGATTTACTATTATAGCAAATTTACACTAATGTTCTTTTTTTTAGCACTGAATATGAGACTTCAGAAGGCGAAGAACACCCATCAAATTTATTTGCCAAAACATCATCTCTTAAAACACATAAGCCAACAGATGATGAAGATTATGATAGTCTTTTCCCTCAAACACAACATAACAAAAGATCAACTACAGACAATGATGACATGTTTTTTGATTCTAGTTCAATTAAAACCTCTGATTTGAAATCAGATTCCAACAGCAATATGAGGAAGTCATTTTGGCTTGATTCTAAAATAATTGATGACGGTGATAATATTTTTGATAGCAAAGGTATTTTTTCAGATGAAGATGATGATGATCTCTTTTCCACAAAAAAAAAAAATTTACCAGTAGATGAGAAAAGTACACTACCGGAAAAATCAAAACCCGCAAACATTTTTAGCCAGTCCAATGATGAATCTGATATATTTTCAGAAAGTGATACATTTTTTACAAATAAATCTTCAAGTGCTAACTTTTTTGATACTTTAAAAGGTGCTACAAATAGGGATAAGTTTTCAAAAAATTTAAGTACTAATAAAGACAACTTATTTGATGATTTATTTGATGATGTAAATGAAGAAGATGATTTGTTTAAAGACATATTACCTCCCAAAAGTGATACACAAAGTAAACAAAAATTTAATGATGGAACAGTGGAAAAAAAGTCTGAAGAAATAAAACCTTTATTTGAAGACAATAACCATAATCTTATGTTATCAAAAGATGGTCAAAATATAAAATCATTGGATAAAATTGACAAGAATATTACAGTACCAAAGCAACCTGAAAATATAAAACCATCAGTTAAAATTGACAACAATCATTTTACAATAGATAAAACATCTGATATTGTAAAACAGTTGGATAAAATCAAGAACCAAAATGCTTCACTACCAACTCAAGCAGAAAGTATAGTACCATCAGTTAAAATCGACACTACGAAAGTAAATAATCCAAACCTAAAATCAGAAGTTAAAACAGTGTCCATTCTTGATTCTGATGATGATGATGAGGATTTGTTTGCTAGTTCTTCATCATACTCAAATAAGAATTTTTCTACTCTTAAAAAGGATGATATTTTTAAAAAAGAAGAAAAGTTATTTGATGATGATGATTCAGATGGTGATCTGTTTTCTACTTCTAAAAGTCATGTTGCAATTATTCCATCAACTTCAGTTAATGTGTCTCAAGGAAACAAACTTCCTGTGAAGAATTTATTCAGCAGTGACAGTGACATCATCCAATCTTACAAAGATAATGCAAATTTGTTTGGATCTGTGGAAAGTGATTCTGAGGATAAGGACTTGTTTAGTAAAACAACAAATGATAAACACCCTGGTAGCATAGAACCAGACATAACGAATTCTCCAAGTGATAGCATAGATTTATTCAGAAATGGCAGTGAATTTAAACACTCTTACAAAGATGATGTAAATTTGTTTGAGTCTGTGAAAAATGATTTTGAGGGTGATGATTTGTTTAGTAAAACAACAAATGTTGAGCAGTCTAGTAGCATAGAACCAGACATAACGAATTCTCCAAGTGATAGCATAGATTTAGTTAGAAATGACAGCGAATTTAAACAATCTTACAAAGATAATGCAAATTTGTTTGAGTCTGTTGAAAATGACTTTGAGAGTAATGATTTGTTTAGTAAAACAACAAATGTTAAGCAACCTGGTAGCATAGAACCAGTCACAACCAAATCTCAAAGTGATAGCATAGATTTATTCAGAAATAACAGTGAATTTGAACAGTCTGACAAAGGTAATGCAAATTTGTTTGAGTCTATGGAAAATGATTTTGAAGATAAGAATTTGTTTACTAAAACAACAAATGTCATACAACCTGGGAGTGTAGAACCGGTCTCAACCAAATCTGACAATAGAATTTTAGATAATACCACACTTGCTAGAGAATCATTTGTTCATACAAATCAAAAAATACCTAATACTTTTCCAAAACCTAGTACTGGATATAAAAAGGCTGATATATTTTCAGAAAATCAGCCTAAAATCTTAGCTGGGTCGAAATCTTTATCGCAAGATGTATCTGATGGATCAATTTTGACTTCATCTCGTAAACCTAGTCCAGGTAAATCGATAAATGTTTTTTTAGTATGTAAAATTTGTATTTGTAAATATTTTTTTTAGATAATCACATTTTTTGTATCCTTGCAATTATCAAAAAGACTTTTCATCTTTTTATTGTCATACTAGTAATATTAAATAACAGTTCTCTTTCTTAGCATATTATATCCCTTTTTTCTTTAAAAGAAAAAGGCATCCTCATATTTTTGCCTCACTAAACAGCTGCTTTTTGTGAAATAAACACTTTGTTGTAGTTTTTCTATGAAGAGTCATCTTCTTCAAATTACTTTGAATATGTGTTAAAAAGTTTCAAAAGCTAATTGTATCTGTAAATATTAAATTTGTTTCTAAATTTATTGTATATTTCTTACTAAGCAAATTAAAGCTTGTATCCATTACTAATTCCACGAAGTTGTAAAACCTAGGGGTTGAATTTTGACAAAAACCAAGCCTTTTTTACTTTCCCATCTAGGCCTTCCAGTCATCATTATCCTGGGGTTTTTACATATTTGTTTGGAAATTTCTCCTATCTATTGTTTAATTCCATTCTAGACACATAACCTGTCCATTCGATTTTCCATATTTTAACAACAGTAACAATCTTTCAAATACTAAGAATGTTTGTAGTCATTTGTTTTCCCTGTTGGGCAGATTTTTTTTTTAGAATCTCACTTTCAAACTTTATATAATTTTATAGGTAGCACAGTTGTAGATCTATTCACTTTAATGCTTTATACAACATTTTTTTACGAGGTGAGATACAGACACTATTGTATTTACCTTAAATATTTAACTAAAATGTCTGCATCAGTTTCAAGTTGCTGCTCCTGAACTTTCTTAATGCAAAATGTTTAAACACAGTTTTCCATTCAGTATATATGTCTGTCTGTACTAGCGAGCACAGACATAACTAGAGGGGACATGGGTATTCTCTTAACATAGCGCCGGTGAAGCAAGGTCCGTCATATTGGTGAGGTATCTGGCTGGGAATACAAGACTTGGCTACTAAGTTTAATAGATAGAGCTTCACTCTAACAAATTTATTTTCATAGTAATATATAATAAGCGATTACGATAGGGAAAAAATTTTAATTTTATAAAGCAGTTATCTTATCTTAAAATGACGTTAAATTAAAACCTCTCTTAATAAAATTACAGTTTGACATAAAAAAGTCAGTCAGTGAAGTTTTTTTTAAATTTTTTGGTCAGGTAAATGATGTCAGTGGGAAAGTTGGAGGTATGATTCCAAATTTTATTTCTTTAAAAAAATATTTCACTACGACCACTGGTTTGGTTGTGGCATTGGTGTATTTGAGCGCAAAAATTAGGTGTTAATTTCCGAGAGTGTGACTTCCTAACGCAAACGAATAACCGTACTGTGTGCTGAGGGGTTAAGTTATTTGTCTAATCTATTGAATCTGTACCAAGATGTTATATTAATTAATCTTCCTTACAAATGTGTACGTAATGAAAAACAAATGACAAAAATACTTTCCCAGTTTTTCCTTGTCATAAACATAAATTTACTTGTCTGACGTTTACTAAGTCAGTAAAAAAAATATAATTGCTATATACATTAATACAATTTATTGAAAATACATTTAAAGCATTACAGCCTTAAAATGGTTATTGTTTTGGAAAGATGATATCTAATTTTTTCTTACATTAAAGTACTTTATATATACAGATTTTATAAGTAGGTAAAAATGACTTAAATATACATCTTGTCCATAGAAATGTCCTGAACTATTAGGAAACAAATCTTGCCCAATGCACCTTTTCAAAACTGTTAATGTCATTTTATTAATAATTTGGTTTCTACTAGGTTGATATCACTTTCTTAAATTTGGTTATTTTTACAAAGATTTAAGATAGTATTTGCATAATTTAGTCCTTAATAAAATGTTCACTTGAAAATTTTACTTTGTTACGTTAATAATTGATTTCTTAATAAGCTATAATATTTGAGTATTTTCTGGACATTATATATTTTTGTATTATTTTAAACTTTTATAACAAATTAGTTACCTTTTGATTTTAACCCCTTGGCATACTTGAACTGAACATTTCCGTCATATTGCCATGACATTCCTGGACGGAAATCTTCCGTCCAATGTAGCCCCTAGTAGTTTCACGTTTTTTTGCTATATCGCAGCTTTTGCAAGGAGAATCATAAAGTCATCAGCAATATTTGTTCTATAAATATTTTGTTTTTTATGTGAGCTAACCTTTCTGGAAATACAAATATAACCAGTAAACATTATAAACATCGCATGAAGTTTTGAGATTGTGTTTGGTGTAAACAATAAGCCTTGGGGTTTACACTGGAAAGAAATAGACAGATTTATTTATATTCATGTTTATTTGAGCACTGGAGATAAGTATTGAATAAATGTTAAGCCAGTTCAATATGAGGTGAAAAGTTTATTTATTTAGTGCAACGTTTTGTCAATAAATTTGATGCCCTTATCAAGCCTGAAAACAATTTTACATTGCATTATAAATATGCATTTAAAATACAAAATTATAATAGTAGTTTTATGAAGTATATATTTCAAGTAATAAGTCCTGAAAGTTTCAAGATAATATAATGCTAAACAAAAAAGTTATAGCTGTTTTAATAAAAGTCTTTAAAAGTGCCAAATTAAATAGCAATTCCCAGGCTACACCAGGTTCTGAAAAACTGGCATGCCATTGGGTTAAGTAAAGGATGATTATTTATTAGATAAGAATTTTATTGAAAAAAAACTATTTTAATTAAGTAAATTAAATTTAATAGATACATTTGCTTTTAAAATGACGCCAGAATTTTTGAAATGGTTCCTTCCTTGTTTTTCCATGATCTGGGAAAACACAGCCTTCAACTTTTTAAAGCTGAAATTTCTATGAGTAATTGTGAAAAACTTTAAAAAAAGAAAGTTTGATATGTACATGGCATTTTTGTAATGTTTAACCTTAAAAAATACAAAGTTCAACTCTCAACAATAATCACCAGGTTATTCTAAAACTTAAAATATATATGAAACCTACAACCAATGCTAGATTTATTTTTAAATACTCCAACTGTTGTATCCAACACAAAATTACAGCTTTTAACACTTTGGTAAATATATTTATTAATATACCTTTGAATAAAATATGTTTTGATATAATTTTAAAAAATATTAAAAAAAAGTAGAGCCAAATTTAATATCCCTGACCATAAAATTATTGATAATATTGGGGGTTTATGTGAATTTTAATGTAATGTTACCCTGTTTTCCAGGATTATGTTGTCTATCAAGGTGTGATTGTATCCATTTTCATAGTCTATGTGTTTTATTGTGTTTAGCTCATTTATTTTGTCTTCATTGTTCATGGGTATGTTGATTAGTCTGTGTATCATGGAGTGAAAGGCAACATTTTTGTGTTGCCTAAGAAAATGTTTATTTGTAAAACAGAAAAACAAGAAATATTAAATAGATTTAAGGAACAAATTAGAGATATTAAATATCAAAGGCAATTTAAGTAATATTTCCCAACATATTTTAGGAAGCCATCATAATTTACAAGTTTACAATGTTAAATTAATTAAGAATGGTAGAAATAATGGGTTTTTTCTAATGTGTCCCCATATTTTCAGCTTTTATCTATAGCCACCAGATGCTAATTTTTATCCATTATTATTCAACGTGACTTTCGAGAATGTATACTTCCAGAAACAACAGTCATGTGCGACTTATGGAGATCGTACTCAGGTATTGCTGAAATAGCAGGTATGAGATTCACTCACTTAACTGATAATCATTCTTAAAATTTTGTCGACCCAACAACAGGAGCAGACACTCAAACATTAAATTGATCTGGGCGTCGGCAAAACGGCGGAATATGAAAGAATGCGGTACAAATCACAACTTGTTGGACTCGTATTTGTGCGAGATTCTATAGAAACATGTTGTGACCAAGAAACTGTTTTATTTGAACAAATCCTGGAAGACATCAAAGCGTTTAGGCGACCAGAACAGTACTCTTTTTATGGTGGTCATTACCGAAAACCTAGCTTAACATAACATATATTACCTCTAGAAAATACATTTGTAATTGAGCTAAAACCTGGTGGCTATAGAAAAAAAAATTGAAAATATGGGGATATATATGCAGGGACCCATTAGAAATGACCCGAAATAATAAATTGTCAAATGATATTGAAAGCTTGTATATTAGTAAATGATCCATATATTTACTCATAATAGATAAAAGCCATAAATAGATTCTTAATTATTTTCAGTTTAAGAGAAAATATGTTGATAAATGCAAAAGACAGTTGGTTATTTTTTATACATACATAATACTATATAGGTTTTAGTTTTAGATAATATATTCACTGTCACCCCTACTTCACATGACATTAAATTCGTAAATATCGTCAGACCATTTCTCTTGAAGGGATTGGTTAAATGGTTAGAAGAGGGGAGGAGCTATAAATTGTTAGATAATAATGTTAGTCAGTATGTTTTTGTTGCCTCGTAGAATGGTTCCTTTACAACCTAAATGTACATAAGGTTAGTTAAAAAGTTATTCATATATTCACTGATTTGGGAATATCGAAGTTTTTCAGGTTGAAAATTTCTGAGGTCAATATCAAAGTGTTTGTGTTTTTTTACAGATATAAAACAAGTCATACTCAGTGGGCATCTCATTTATTTAATTCACCTACTTGTTCTTGAATTAAATTTTTACTAAAAATGTTTATTAAATTTTATGTGTACACTAGACTAAATAATTAAATGTTATGTGTCAATAATACAATTGTACACTTTTTAGGAAAGTTAAGTGCAGAACTAACTAAGAACATTGATCCAACAACATTACTCCCTGGCTCTAGACCTAAATTTATCAAATCGGCAGATTTACCTCCATCAGATACAGTTTCCACTTTACAAAGTGTTGCCAAGGTAAGGATGGTTAAAGTGAAATGCTACCTCGCTTTAATTTCATAAAATTTCATTTCAACATTTCTTTTATCCATTTGTCTAGTATTCCATACATTTCTAAACATAAAAGCACAAATGTCTACTTCATGTATTTCATAACAGGTACTTACAACTATACCATACAAATTTTGCAGTTAAATGGTGTATTGCTAGCACTGTGTTTATGCCACACATGTATAGCTTTTTTTGATATTTTGATGTCTTCATATTTGATGTAATGTAAAAACTGTTTTTTTTTTTTTTTTTTTTTACAGGTTTTTTACAATGTTTTACATTTTAACCTAAGTCTAATGAAATACAGTTTTTAATTTTGTTTTTCCACTCATCCCTATCTGTCCACAAGTTTTCTGGTATATCCCATTTGATTAAAGATGAACTAATTTCCTGTATCCACGTTTTCGATGGTCTTCCCCTTCGTCTTCTCCCTGGTGGTGTCCATTCCAACAACATCTTTGGTAGTCTTTCATCATTCATCCTTTTCGTATGTCCATACCAAATTAACTGTTTTTGTTCTACAAAATCTGTAATTAAATTTTGTACTTCCATTTTATCTCTAATTATTTGATTTCGGATCTTATCCAATCTTGATATTCTCGCAGAACGTCTCCAAAAGTCCATCTCAGTTGCCAATAATTTCTTTGTCAATGTTGATTTCAATATCCAAACGTCTGATCCATATGTCATTATGCTTCGTACTATTGTATTAAAAATTTTTGTTTTTGTTTGATTAGTTATATGTTTATCCCATAAAATTCCATTTAACATTGAAATTGTTGTTTTTCCCAAATTTATTTTCGATCCAATTTCTTTATCCTGTTTCCCATCATTTGTAATTTTCATTCCCAAATACTTACATTCCTCAACATGTGATATTCTTTTAATATTTTCTTCTTCTATTATTAAGTCTTTACTTTTCTCTCCTATGACCATGTATTTAGTTTTATTCATATTAACATTCAATCCCCATAGTTTGTATTCTCCTATTATCTTTCGAGTCATATATTCAATGTCTTCATAATCTTGAGCTAAAATCAATTGGTCATCTGCAAATTGTAAAGAATAAATTGTGATATTGTTTACTGGGATTCCCATTCCTTTGCATTTATTCTTCCAATTTTTCAAAACCTTTTCTGTATAAATTTTATATAATGTGGGTGACAGACAGCATCCTTGGCGTAATCCTTTTGTTACTTCAAAACCTGTTGACAGATTGTTTCCTATTTTTATTTTGGAAATAGAATTTTTATATAAATTTTGAATTGCCTTGATTATAGTTTGACTTATAGCATTTGACTTTAACACTTCCCATAACTTTGATAATGGTACATTATCATAAGCTTTTTCTATATCTATAAATACTAAATGGAGAGGTTGTAAACGAATTACTTTCTTTTCAATTATTTGTTCTAAGCAGAATAAGTGATCTATCGTTGATCTTCCTCTTCTAAAACCTGCCTGTTCCTCAGCCTCCATATCCTTGTATTCATTTTCTAAATATTGCTTAATTATTTTTCCATAAATTCTGCTCAATGTATTTGTAACTGTTATTCCTCTATAGTTTTCACATTGCTTCTTATTACCTTTCTTATGTAATGTGGATATATAGCCTATTTTCCACTCTTCTGGTGTCTCTTCTCCATTCAAACATTTTTCAAAAAGTTCCTTCAAATTTGCAAATAATTTATTTGTACCATACTTTAATAGTTCGGCTGGAATTCCTCCAGGTCCTGAAGCTCTTCCATTTTTCATAGATTTTATTGCCTGTATCACTATTTCCATATCCAAATTTAGATAGGTATTATTTACTGTTTCTGGTATTTCATTTTGATTTTTTTCCAAATGTTCTTCTCTGCATTCTGTTAATAAGTTTTTAAAATATTCCTCCCACGTTTGAAAATCAATATATGTCATTTGTTGTGACTCCTTAGAGTTTTTTCTTAATGTTTTCAAAGTTTTCCAAGCTTCTGTACTTCTTTTCCCTCCAATAAAAGATTCTATCTTTTGGCATGATTGTTCCCAACTTCTGTTTTTTGATTCTGCAACCATTCTTCTAATTTTTGCTTGTTGTGCATTAAGTTCTATTTTATCATCAATTTTCTTTGTATTTAACCATTTTAAATATTTCTCTTTTTTAATCTTCACTTCTTTTTTAATTTCTTCATCCCAATAATAAAACGTATTCTTTTTATCTTTAATATCAATTTCACCTAAAGCTTCTTTTGCTGATTCATGTATTACTTTTGAAATATATTGGTATTGTTTTTCTGTTGTATCCCAATGAGTTTCTGTTAATTTTTCATCTAACCTCTTCCTATATAAGTATACAGTACTCTCATTTTCCAAACTCTGTAAATTATATTTAGGAAGATTCAATTTGATACCCTTTTCAACATATTGTTCTTTTTCTTTATCTTTATTGTTTAATTTTTTAAATGGAAATAATATTTTAGAATTGACTATAAAATGATCACTAAGTTTCACACCTCTGTATACTCTAACATCTTGTATTTTTAGTTTTGTTTTCTGTTTTACTATAATATAATCAATTATTGATTTCTGCTGCATTGTTTCTCTATACCAAGTATATTTATGTATTTCTTTATGTTGGTAAAAACCATTCAAGACTTTCAAGGAGTTTTGTTCACAAATGTCTATTAATCTGCTTCCATTTTCATTTACAATATTTTCTCCAAATGGTCCAATTATTTTGTTTCCAATCTGTCTTCCAGTTCTACTATTGAAGTCTCCTGCAAGAATAACTTCTCTTGTATTTCCAATTTCCTCTATTATTCCGTTCAATTTATTGAAAAAATCATCTTTCTTACATAATAAAACATCTTCATTTATAGCATACACTCCTAATATTACCAATTTGTATCCATGAAAATTCATATTAATTCTGATTAGGTTTTCGTCAATTGGTTGCCAGTTAGTGACATAAGTTTTTAATTTTTTCCTTATTAATACAGAGATTCCACGTTTTGCTCTTTGATGCTTCTGTACACCACTGTAAAAATGTATGAATGATCCCTTAATTTCGCTGCCATTTCCTTTTTTTTTTAGTTTCAGATAAGACAATAATATCTTGTTTTCTGATTTCTAATTCTTTAATCACTTCTTCAAATTTATTATTTAAACCTTGAATATTCCACGTTCCAATATTCATTGTCCGTTTCCATAGCTTTTGTCGTATTCCTTTAAATCCATCCGGCTGTATTCTATTAGACTTTTTAACATTTTAGGTTTTTTATATGAATGGGGAGTTGGCCCATTGCATAACCCCCAACCTGGAGGACCAGGTAATTTATTTTCAAGGTTGTCTTCCTTTAGCCTTTGATAAACCAATATCTCCCTACAAGGCAGCAGTGTTAGTTTTGGTCCGCCCCGAGTATTTTATTTCCTCGGTACCCACCATATCTGGTGAGCTTTCCCTTATCCGCCACCTAGGGAGGCGCCCGATGGGAGACTAACAACTCCACACGGGTGTAAAAACTGTAAACATGTAAAACTGAGTGGACTAAAGAGATGAAAATCAGAGTAACATGAGCTCAGGCCTATATTGTGGGCAAACTTTTACCTAAATTTTTATCTTGGGTTTGAGTCAGCTGACTTAGATTTTGTTTATAACTGAAACCTGTAGATTTAGCTTCTTTTGAATATGCTTTTCACATTTTTGAACATTCATAAATTGAGCTTCTCAATAATGGTTTAATGTACCATTTTGTCACTAACAATAAATGAATCAATAATTCTCATGAGTTTAATGGTTTCCCAATTCAAAGGAGGTCCTTATCCCATTTTTCAATGAATTAATATAGACTTAACTTTTTCAGTCCAATTTTAACTCTTCCATCTTATCAGGTTTACCTTTTCCTTAATTTTTTTTCATCTTATTAAAACTGGTCTTATTAGACCAACCATTAACATTCCTTGCATTTTGCCTTCCTTTAATTTGAAAACAATATATACAACATCAAGAGCACAATGGCACAGCATATTATAATAAAAATATTGGTAAAAACCCCAATACTATAAAAATAATAAAAAATAACTAATATTACAAGTTAATCCGAGTTGATGACTATGTCAACTATTGTTAACCCAAGTAACAATTTGATGACTATGTCATCATCATCAGAGAGTCATATTAAAATCTGAATCAATAATTTACAGGTCAGTCTAGTTTGTAAATAATTGTACTCTATATTGTAATAGGAACCTCTCAAGATGATGACATGGTCATCAAAATGTGCATATGGGTTTAATCTTAGGGAGCTGGGGATATTAATTGTTTGTGGTATTGGGGCTTTAGCCAATATTTTTATTAAAAGAAATACAGGGTGCGGCAGCATAACTTCCTTTTTTTAAATGCTCGCCATTCAGTTAGTTGATGTCATAGCGGAGCGCTAGTGGTCTCGTTCAAGAGGGGGTACAGTAAAGTTTTGTCCCGACTTGTTTCAGTCGCCATCATGTGTTGGAATAGTGAGGAGCGTGCCTATGCCGTTGAGGCCTACTTTTCAAGCGGATGTTCGGTTATTGCAACACAGCGCGCATTTCGGAATCGCTTTAATTTAGCCCCGTTGGCTTCCGTCCCAGACCGCAAATCAATTGTTACATGGGTCACTACATTCAAACAAACTGCAAGTGTGACAAAACGAAGAACTGGAGTCCCTCGGCCCGTTATATCACCTGAGAACATTGAAGCAGTGAGAGCGTCAATGTTGCGATCACCACGGCGTTCTGCGCGCAAACACGCATCTGCCCTTGGACTATCCGATCATTCTTTGAGAAGAATTCTTCGTGATGATCTTCATTTTCATCCCTATAAGATGGCGATAGTGCAGGAACTTTCAGAACATGACTTCAATTCTCGGATGAACGAGTGTGAGCTTCTTCTTGATGTCGTTCCCGAGGGTGCTATTGTTTTTTTTAGCAATGAAGCCCATTTTCATTTGTGTGGGTCGGTTAACAAACAAAACATGCGCTACTGGGCTGACAACAACCCTCGAGAATTGCATCAAAGGCCTTTGCATTCACCCAAAGTCACAGTGTGGTGTGCAATTTCCTCAGCTGGAATTATTGGTCCCTGGTTTTTTGAGGAAAATGAGGTTACAGTGACAGTGAATTCGGACCGGTATGTAAACATGCTACAGAATTTTTTTTTGTCACGGCTAGAAGAGTTGGATTTGGGGGACACTTGGTTCCAACAAGACGGTGCAACAGCACACACTTCAAGAGCATCGATGGCTGTTTTAAGGGAACACTTTCCAGAACGCCTTATCTCAATTAGAGGCGATTTGGAATGGCTGGCACGCTCTCCCGATCTGTCCCCTTGTAATTTTTTTCTATGGGGTTTTTTGAAATCCCGTGTTTATGTGAACCGTCCAAGAACCCTACAAGATTTGAAGACCAACATCCAAGAAGAAATTGCCAACATAACACCTGCTACGCTAACAAAAGTCATGACAAACACCAGAAATCGGTTTACGCAATGTATGGAGAATGAGGGACGTCACCTAACAGATTTGATCTTCAAAACAATGTAAATAAAAACTTTAGAGATGTACCTACATTATAAAAAATAAATAAATATTTTCAGATGCATAGAATAGTTTTTATTGAGTTTTCAAAAAAGGAAGTTATGCTGCCGCACCCTGTATAACAAACATAACCAACACTTCAGTGCCAAGCTAACAATCCTGTATACAATCACAACTTTCACTTCACTTTTATTGATATCATCACAGAATGCCTTTAATTAGATGTTATAAACAGTGTTATATGCTAACAATGCACTAAACATGCAATATTAGAATTAAAATCTATATTCTATAAAATTAGAAATGGTTATTGTATTATCTAGACAAATTCCCCTTCCAATGAGAAGACAGTTCTGTAATACAAATATACCTTTGAAGACAATTAATATATGACAAGACCTAAGTCAAAATAATGAACAGTTCAGTGCCATAGTGTTCATGTATAACATATGTAGATCAACTGACTTATATTGATAAAGTAGAGTATTGGGTTTTGATTATGAAACAATTTTTCACTGCTTGGAATAATAGACAGTTTTACAAACTTATGCAACAGAGACGTCTTAATTCGAACTTCAAGGGAAGTGTTAAAAATTCGGAATGTCTAGAATTATTTAGTGATATATTTAAAGTGCTAAAATTGAAATCTGCTGGGGAATTAGAGTTTCAAACAATGTAAAAATGTAAAATTCTGTAGTAGAATCTCCATTTAGCACATCCTCAACAATCTTTACGCACAAAAGCAGATGTTGATATCACATACTGTGCATTCCATCTATATCAAAAAGAGTGTTCTAAGTAGATTATAAAAGAGAAATGTACAAGTTAGTATTTTTTTTTACTATAGTGTGTATTGTAAACAATTCACAAGCAATGAATAACTATATTATGTAGGTAAAAAGAATAACTAAATAAATGCGATGTAAGCCTTGACATTAGCATCAAACAAAACCTATCCTAACATTTGATGCTAGATTCTAAAATAGTATATATAATAATTTGTTGTAGTGTAAAATAGTAGAGTTTTATAAAGAAACAGTTTCAGTATTGTAGTAATATTTCAGTTTTTACAGTTTTTTCATATGTAAAACTGAAAAAAAAATCAAAAATTGAACTAATCTTTGTCAACTATTAAGCAATGAACAAAAACAAAGTTGATGAATAGAAAATCTAGTAACTTACCTTTATTCATGCAAAACTGATGTAGTTAAATGAAGACATAGTTGTTTGCAATAAACAAAGACATTTATCTAGCTAATGTTCATAAATAGAAATAATTTACATTTGAATTTATCAAATTAACAACTTGCATAACTTTAAATGTAAGTGAATTTATAAAAAAAAACTTATTGACACATACGTTTTCAATTGCACCGAGTAATATTCGTCAACGTTTATTTAAATCATTAATTAATATTGTTAATTTGTTACATTCAAATATAAAAGTTTTGTTGATAGTTATATGACAACAAAATCCATAAGTTTAACAATTTAGTTTTTTTTGTGCATCAATGTATAAATCTGTGTCCATCTAATTATAGTTACTGCATCAAGTAAATTACTAGTGTTTTTAATGACCACTTTCACATCCAAGAAAGCAAATAAACATTCTTACAAAGGTAAACAGTATAATTACTTGATGTACAGTCATATGCACAAACACACTATATCATATCAACTTCATTGGTATGACACTCAATATATAGTAGGACACATTTCTTTTTAACATTTATCATTCACCCATTTAGTAATATTAATCAAAAATTATCTTAAATATCTTTATATTTATACCAAGATACTTATTTGAATACTTTCTGTGCTTAAAATTAATTATTAATGATGGATCATTTATGTTTACTTTGTTATCAGACATTTCTGTTATCTGTTTTAGCATACACAACAGATGGGAAACAGCTGGAAAAAATGTCTTTAGTGTATAAAAGTATATTAATATTTTTGTTTATAGGAGCGACCTAAGATTCAGGTTAAGAGGAGACCTCCAAGTCGTAGGGCGAGACAGGAAGCAATTCGGGCATCTAGATTAGAAGATGATGATGATTCTTCAATGTCAGATGTAGCAGCTGGTACTTTAGAACCATCCTTTAATTTATCACCATCAACGGATGAGGATGACTTGTTCATGAATACCGGTCAGAGTAGTGATAAAATAACTCCCACGATAAATATAGTTGAAATTCGTACTGAACCTTCATCAAATTTATTAAGCAATAAACCTCCAACAATAAAAAATGATTCGAGAAATAGTGATAGTTTATTAAGTTCCTCAGATACTGATTTTAATTTATTTGGTGATGAAGAAAACCAAACACAAGAACCTGTAAAGAAAAAATTAGTCACACGAAAGGAACCAAGAAACATTTTTGATGAAGAAAGTGATGACGATTTATTTAATGCAATTTCTGCAACACAGAAAAAACTCATTACAAACTCAGAACCAGTGAAAGCAGTTGGAAAATTACTAGAAAGTGAATATAGTGAGAGTGATGATTCTCTCCTTACTGAAAGCATGACAAGTGGTTCCTCTCTACAATCACTAACAAAAATAAATAATTCTACAGTACAGCCAACATTAGTCACACAATCTAAAACTACCATTCCATTAAAAAAAAAAGATGTACTTGAAGAAGATGAAGATACTAGTGAAGCAAAGTCTTTATTTTCTTCAAGCAGAGAAGGAAAATTTCACCAGGTTCCAAAAAAAAATTTCTTGTTTGATGATGAAGATGATGATAATGATATTTTTAGTCATAATACAAATATTACTGCAAGCCAACCAAAGGAAAAAAGCACGAGTGTTAAAGGTAATATTTTTTTATTTAATATATATATAACTTTGCAACACTTTTTTTTATTCACTTATCACTTTTACTATATGTACTTAAACTAGAATCTTACTTGGTATTTATGCGAGTTATCTTCATGAAGATACTAGCATTATTTGAAAGTTAACTCTATAAATACCAAGTAAGATTCTTGTTTAAGTACATACAGTGAAAGTGATATATATATATATATAGGTTAGTTTTGGTTAGTAAAGATTAATTAGATTTTTTGGACTAGGAGACTGACAGACTTACCTTGGTAAGAGTCCACTGTGTAGTCTTGAAATAGAAACACATAAAAGCACTTAAACAATGATATATTTCAACCATACAAAGACACCACTGTGTGGTTGAAATATATCATTGTTTAAGTGCTTTTATGTGTTTCTATTTCAAGACTACAGAGTGGACTCTTACCAAGGTAAGTCTGTCAGTCTCCTAGTCCAAAAAATCTATCTATCTATCTATCTATCTATCTATCTATCTATATATATATATATATATATATATATATATATATATATATATATTCTTGATATTTAACATTATCCATTGTTTTTCCGTTGCACTGACTTTATGAAGTTAATATATTACTTTTGTGAGTAATTTTATCCACCATTAAGTGCAATAATTTTACCTTGAGTGATGAGGCACCTTTCGGTCGTTGACCATTGTCGAATCACTGATTTTTCTCTGCTGTGGATGCTACGTCCGTGAAGCCGGTGTTCGTTGACGTAACGCGCACTTTTTCTTGATCTGAGTGTATGATATTTTTGTATAGTATGTCTTCTGTATATGTTGTTTGTAGATTCATTAAGTTGTTGTGTAGGTTTTTATAAATGTGGTATTTTTCTAGTGAGTTTAGTTCTATTGGGTTGTTATTTATTTAACAACCTAACCATACTGGAAATAAATAACAACCCAATAGAACTAAACTCACTAGAAAAATACCACATTTATAAAAACCTACACAACAACTTAATGAATCTACAAACAACATATACAGAAGACATACTATACAAAAATATCATACACTCAGATCAAGAAAAAGTGCGCGTTACGTCACCGAACACCGGCTTCACGGACGTAGCATCCACAGCAGAGAAAAATCAGTGATTCGACAATGGTCAACGACCGAAAGGTGCCTCATCACTCAAGGTAAAATTATTGCACTTAATGGTGGATAAAATTACTCACAAAAGTAATATATTAACTTCATATATATATATATATATATATATATATATATATATATATATATATATATATAAAGAACAAAAGTCTAAATACAAATACAAGAATTATAATTGAATTTACAATTCAAAGCTTTTCGTTGGCTAACAGTACCAACATCATCAGGAATATTAAACAATTAAGAATTATAATTCTTGTATTTGTATTTAGACTTTTGTTCTTTATTAATACACAAGAAAACATACTGCGATATATATATATATATATATATATATATATATATTCTTGATATTTTACGTTATCCATTGTTTTTCCGTTGCATTGACTTTATGAAGTTAATATATTACTATTGTAAGTAATTTTATCCATCATTAAGTGCAATGATTTTACCTTAAATGATGAGATACCGAAAGGCGCCTCATCACTCAAGGTAAAATCATTGCACTTAATGGTGGACAAAATTACTTACAATACTACAATAGTAATATATATATATATATATATATATATATATATATATATATATATATATATATATATTGGTAAAGATTATTTAGATTTTTTGGACTAGGAGACTGACAGACTTACCTTGGTAAGAGTCCACTGGGTAGTCTTGAAATAGAAACACATAAAAGCACTTAACAATGATATATTTCTTCTTAACAATGATAATTACTTTATTTCATTCTCTCATATTTCTTTTTGTATTTTCTCTTCGATTGACAAAGACCACTGTGTGGTTGAAATATATCATTGTTTAAGTGCTTTTATGTGTTTCTGTTACCAAGGTAGGTCTGTCAGTCTCCTAGTCCAAAAAATCTATATATATATATATATATATATATATATATATATATATATATATATATATATATATTACGTTATTCATTGTTTTTCCGTTGCACTGACTTTATGAAGTTAATATATTACTATTGTAAGTAATTTTGGCATTGTGGTACTTAGTTGTCAACTCCTTAGGCAATAATATAGTGTAGGTGATCAACTGTCAACATGTTATTTCAATATCAACATGTTGTTTAAATGGCAACTCCTTAGGCAATAATCTAGTGTAGGTGATCAACAGTCAACATGTTGTTTAAATGTCAACTCCTTAGGCAATAATCTAGTGTAGGTGATCAACATTCAACATGTTATTTGAATGTCAACTCAGACAATAATGTAGTGTAGGTGATCAACAGTCAACATGTTATTTGAATGTCAACTCAGACAATAATGTAGTGTAGGTGATCAACAGTCAACATGTTATTTGAATGTCAACTCAGACAATAATGTAGTGTAGGTGATCAACAGTCAACATGTTATTTGAATGTCAACTCAGACAATAATGTAGTGTAGGTCATCAACAGTCAACATGTTATTTGAATGTCAACTCAGACAATAATGTAGTGTAGGTGATCAACAGTCAGCATGTTATTTGAATGTCAACTCAGACAATAATGTAGTGTAGGTGATCAACAGTCAACATGTTATTTGAATGTCAACTCAGACAATAATGTAGTGTAGGTGATCAACAGTCAACATGTTATTTGAATGTCAACTCAGACAATAATGTAGTGTAGGTGATCAACAGTCAACATGTTATTTGAATGTCAACTCAGACAATAATAGTGTAGGTGATCAACAGTCAACATGTTATTTGAATGTCAACTCAGACAATAATGTAGTGTAGGTGATCAACAGTCAACATGTGGTTTTAAATGTCAACTCCTTAGGCAATAATCTAGTGTAGGTGATCAACAGTCAACATGTTGTTTAAATGTCAACTCCTTAGGCAATAATCTAGTGCAGGTGATCAACAGTCAACATGTTGTTTAAATGTCAACTCCTTAGGCAATAATCTAGTGTAGGTGATCAACAGTCAACATGTTGTTTAAATGTCAACTCCTTAGGCAATAATCTAGTGTAGGTGATCAACAGTCAACATGTTGTTTAAATGTCAACTCCTTAGGCAATAATCTAGTGTAGATGATCAACAGTCAACATGTTATTTGAATGTCAACTCAGACAATAATGTAGTGTAGGTGATCAACAGTCAACATGTTGTTTAAATGTCAACTCCTTAGGCAATAATCTAGTGTAGATGATCAACAGTCAACATGTTATTTGAATGTCAACTCAGACAATAATCTAGTGTAGGTGATCAACAGTCAACATGTTGTTTAAATGTCAACTCCTTAGGCAATAATCTAGTGTAGGTGATCAACAGTCAACATGTTGTTTAAATGTCAACTCCTTAGGCAATAATCTAGTGTAGATGATCAACAGTCAACATGTTATTTGAATGTCAACTCAGACAATAATGTAGTGTAGGTGATCAACAGTCAACATGTTATTTGAATCTCAACTCAGACAATAATAGTGTAGGTGATCAACAGTCAACATGTTATTTGAATGTCAACTCAGACAATAATGTAGTGTAGGTGATCAACAGTCAACATGTTATTTGAATGTCAACTCAGACAATAATGTAGTGTAGGTGATCAGCAGTCAACATGTTGTTTAAATGTCAACTCCTTAGGCATTAATCTAGTGTAGATGATCAACAGTCAATATGTTATTTGAATGTCAACTCAGACAATAATATAGTGTAGGCTATTAAAGTCATTGTGATACTTAAATGACAACTCATTAGGCAATAATGTAGTGTATGTGATTAACAGTCAACTTCTTACTTGAATGAGAGCTCCTTAAGCAAGAATGTAATATAAGCCATCAACAGTCATCATGTTACTTATATATCAGTTTCTTAGGTAATAATGTAGTGTATCAACACTTAGCAATAATATAAGTAATCTTCATTAGTAGGGTTACAACTTTAAATTTTCATAACTAGCTAAACTTACACATTTTTATCTGACAATTTGTCCATGTGTTTTACGTTAAATTTCTTTAAGGTATTGGAACTTCATTTACTTTCTCCGTGTTTTCACAGACAATTTTAGCAGTACTTTATACCATTATTTTTTTGACATGTCTCAATAGCAGTCCAAAACAATGCCGAATGTTTGGAGGCTTTACTGTAATTTTATTTTAGTTTATGACGCACAAAATTGGTGTATAATAAATGATTCTTATAAACTAAAATAATTGTTTCAGGCACACTTACAAAGACCAGTGGACATTCAAATCAGAAAATAAGCCTCAACTCTCAACAAGTATTTACAGATCCACTAATGTCAATGCAAAATGACTGATTACAAATTTATTTTGTTATGTTTGAATTCTCAGGTGTACAATCTACATAAGATTTATATATATTTGGATTTCAGGTATTACAAAGATGTTTTAATATATGTGTATAAAAAGGAACAAAACTATTTTTGATAAGAAATATTTTCTACATTTTAAAATTATTGTTATTGCCTTTAAAAAAATAATGTTTAAATTTCTGATGAAATATTCTAGTTATCTAAAAGTTCTAGAGAGCCTTTAGTAGTATAGTTTAAGGGATTACAATGATATAATTGGTGTCAATACTTTGAGCTTTGCTTGTGAGCATAGGTAATAATTAAATAATAACCAGCACCAACTCACAATAATTAATTTATTGTTATTAATAACAAACTCAAACTGGTTTTAATGATAAAGTTATCATTAGTAGTGAGTATAGTTTACACAACATCTAAACTATAACTGTTTTAATGCTATATCAAGAGCTATATTGTGCATTATCTGTAGTCACTGATGATGATGACATTGCCAATGAAACAAGTTTAACGAATATATTATGACAATTTTGGTATTAACTTGGCAAAAAAAACCAATACTTACTTGTTTCCAGCAGACACGTTTCGCATCTAGTGTGAAACATGTCTGCTGAAAATATTAGTAAGTTTTTTGGATTTTTTTTGCCAAGTTAATACCAAAAGTGTAATTATAGAAAAACCTCAAGATGTGCAACACAAACCTGCAAATAAATTATTGTTTGTGAGTTGATGTTCATTATTATGTATTTATTGTGATATAATTGATACCATATAATTATGTTTTTAGTGTGAAATATATTAATATTATTTTTCAAAACATAAAACTTAATTTTTAATTTTGTCTTATTATTTCCAACAATTTTACAATGATTCTATGTTTTATTTAATGTAATCAAATCAATTATTTTGTACATTTTAATAAATATTATTTACTCCTTCTGTGTGTGTTATTCAAAATAAGGTGCTCTGTGGTTCTGTAATGTGTGAAGTAGTGTCAACATGGAATTCACATTTTTAATGTAATTTATCACTTTTTTACAATTTTGAAAAATATAAACCAATTGAAATGTGTTGTTTTTAAAGAAAAATTAAAAGAAGAAGTATATTTTTTATAACAGGCGAAAAGCAAAGGAGTACTCCTACATCTATTGCACTTTTAAAATCATGTAGTATTTTATTTAAATCAAACTACAGTAGTCCCGAATGGCTTTTCCAGCAATTTTTCCACACCAGCTCACCCATGCTACAATTTACAACATTAGAAAATATGGTGGTAAGGCTAGATCTTTATTGAAATACAGTGACAGTTTGAAAAGTGTATATAAACCACTGTAAAAATTGCTTTAACATAAATAAAATGATAATAATAATGAAACAAGTTATTTGAAAAAAACCAAAATTAAGTAGAAGTCAGCTATGTTCTTAGTTAGTCACTTTATACTCTTCCCAAACTGTTTATATATATATATATATATATATATATATATATATATATATATATATATATATATATATATGTATATATATATATATATATGTATATATATATATATATATATATATATATATGTATATATATATATATATATATATATATATATATATATATATATATATATATATAATACGTTTTCTTGTTTAATAATTTAAAACAACATAGGTTATTCAAATACAAGAATATCTATTAATTATTGGATATAAATTAATAAATCTTCTTGTATTTGAATAACCTATGTTGTTTTATATATATATATATATATATATAGATTTTTTGGACTAGGAGACTGACAGACTTACCTTGGTAAGAGTCCACTCTGTAGTCTTGAAATAGAAACACATAAAAGCACTTAAACAATGATATATTTCAATCACACAGTGGTCTTTGTCAATCGAGGAGAAAACACAAAAAGAAATATGAGAGAATGAAATAAAATAATTATAAATTGTAATCACAGATTGTGTAGAGTAGAAATTGATTATAGTAGAAATATATCTTGGATATATCTTTTCCGGGGGGGCATGGTGCACTACACTACATGTAAACTGAAACATTGGACGTCGGACACAGTGAATCAACTTGTGGTGACACGTGTGGTACGACAGTGGTAGGGATCAAGCTTGGTGAGGCGCCCGCGCACCACTCAGCTCGCTCCTGTTCAGTTTGCTAGCACGAGGTCGAGGTGAGAATACTACACTGTATCGAAATGATTTCCAAACCTTAAGTTTTGCATTAAATATGCATAATCAATACTTTTTATTTAAAATATGCAAAAACGGTAGATAGTGACTAATATGCAAATGCATATAATCCAGTGATTACTAATTATTATTTCAATTTTATATTATTTATTAATCTATTTGTTATGTAAAATATTGAAATATTTAGCTTTTAAAAATAATTTCATTTTGTTAGGTTTTTCGTACATATATTTTTTTAAGTTTAATTTTATTGTATTAGGTCTTTTAAAAATATTTTAAACTCATTGCGGTTTATAGACTAGGTCACTTGATCTTGACAATTTATTAGTAACGGAAATAAAGACTACCCCAGCTAGTCATGAATGTTGTTTGGGGCTGATTTGTTTGCTTCAAGAGAGTTTATTTTCTGATATGTCACACACACGAGACTAGATGTCTGCCCTTTCTAAGGGATATTTATCGACTCTAGATACTTACAGTACAAATAAAGAAAGATATTTATGGCCCATTGACCTTCTGTCAAACATCTAAACATAATAGAACATTAGAGCAATTTTTTTGTTAACTGGAGTGAGAATCTCATTATAGCTTTTACTCGCTATCGGTAAGTAACTAATAGTGTGAAATTAAAAACGAACAATAATACTGGGAACCTAGAATCTAAAGCAAACTGAAACCGTAAGTGCTTTCTCAATATTAAAAAGGAGGAGGTCTTGCGGAATGTCGTGAAGCTTGGCTAGGGAATAGACGGCGGCGAAGTGAGGACGGTCTCAGCAAGAGGGGTAATTGGCAACCGACAGAACATTGAAACATGTGGTAAAATATCTGTATAGCAGCCGTGGATAGTACAACAAACGTATCAGACACGGCGACTGCTCTAGACAGACTGGCGCTCCACACATCCACCTCTACAAAACCGGTGCTAAGGGTTTTCGCCCATGAAAGTTGGGCTTCACCAAGAAACACAAGCCCTATAGCTTACATTATCGCCCATACATTCTAATTTTGTATGTAAAACCTTGGGAAAGAAAATTATTCCTTTTGTTCAGGTAAGTGTTATAATTAATACAATTGACAAACGATGTTGCCTTGCAAGATATGAGGAAAATAATATGGGCAAGAAAGAAAGACTTTAGTTAACAGCTCAAGCTTTCCACCCTTAAAGAATCCAAATATGATTCATATATTGAGAAGGGCTACCTTTCAAATACTTGAAAATGTACGACGACTGTCCATAAATGAAATATTTATGGAAGCAATTCAGTATCTACCAAACCTTCCATACGTACGCAATTTTTTTGTTAATAAGAAAGACGCTTTTAAGTAATAGACATTAGTATATCTATATAAATGAATTGTTTGTGTGTATGTATGTATTTTATAGACGCCTAAACCACTGAACAGAAGTTGATGAAATTGGGAGGGTTTGTAACATATTTTCAGTATGGTTTCTGTGAAGTTTGTGTACATCCATTCACAGGGCTCCGCCCCAGAGGCTTAGAGTGATTAAAAAACTGATGTATGTATGTATCTTATGGACGTATATACAGCTGGCCAGAAGTTAATGAAATTGGAAGAGATTTATTAACATATCCCCAGATGGTTCGTGTGAAGTTTGGTTCAGATCCATCCACAGGGCTCTGCCCCAGAGGCTTAACATGGTTCAAAAACTGATGTATGTATCTCATGGATGCCTAAACTGCTGAATAGAAGTTTATGAAAATTAGAGGAAATGTTTGACTTATTCCCAGGATGGTTCATTTGAGGTTTGGTGTAGATCCCTTATCAGGGCTCCGCCCCAGAGGCTTAGGATGTTCAAAAACTGATATATGTTTGTATATATATATATATATATATATATATATATATATATATATATATATGAAGTTAATATATTACTATTGTAAGTAATTTTATCCACCATTAAGTGCAATGATTTTACCTTGTGTGATGAGGCGCCTTTCGGTCACTTGACCATTGTCGAATCACCCAACTGTTGAGTGATTCGACAACGGTCAAGTGACTGAAAGGCGCCTCATCACACAAGGTAAAATCATTGCACTTAATGGTGGACAAAATTACTTACAATAGTAATATATTAACTTCATAAAGTCAGTGCAACGGAAAAACAATGGATAACGTAATATATATATATATATATGTGTGTGTGTGTGTATGTCTTAAGAACGCCTAAGCCACTGAACATAAGTTAATGAAATTTGGAGGAATTGTTTAACATATTCCCAGAATTGTTCGTGTCAAGTTGGGTATAGATCCATCAACAGTGCTCTGCCCCAGAGGCTTAGTATGGCTCAAAAACCGTTATATATATGTGTATATCGTATGGACGCCTAAATCGCTATACAGATGTTGATGAAATTTGAAGGGTTTGTTTAAGATACTCCCAGGATGATGCCTGTGAAGTTTGATGTAGATCCATCCTCAGGGTTCCGCCCCACACTCTTGGGATTTTTCAATAACCGATGTATGTATATATGTGTGTATGTAATGTCTTATGAACGAGTGTTTAATGAAATTTGGAATGATTGTTTAACAAATTCCCAGAATGGTTCGTGTAAAGTTTGGTGTAAATCTATCCACAGGACTCCGCCCCAGAGGTTTAGGATGGTTCAGTGTACAGCCTTCCATAAGTCTAATGTTAAAATGTATATTTATACTAGCGTTACTATAATTAATTTTACAAAATTATAAACATTATGTAAGAATTAAAATATATTTATAATTATTTTCAAACGATTACAATTTCCTTTGTGACTTGCATTCGCAATAACCATAAACATGGCACAAGGACAATCGATGCCCATTGCTGGATTAAATTTGGAACATTCGAGCTTTTACCACGTATAATTTATATGTTGTGTCCTAACACGTGTTGGGACACCTAAAATATATATGTTTATACGCCTAATGAATGAAGAAAAACATTGTCTATCCTTTAGCATTGCAGTAAATGAAATATAGCTATTTAGATGTTTAATTTGCTTTCCTTATTGCAAAAATTATGATTTCGGGCGCAGCAACGTGCGCCGGGTAACGCTAGTATGTTTTATAACTTAAAATAAATAAAATTGATACACCCGAAAATACATCTGCTCTACTATTAGTAAGTGTAAAATTACATCAATCAGCATCATATATTGAAGGCAGTGAATTTGACACTTTTGTAAGGGTGTGTACCAATCTAAAATGGAATGGCTGACTAGTACCGGGTTATGAGTTTTTAAGTTTGACATTTAAACAGTGTTTCTTGCCTTTTAGTCTTTCTTAAATTTGGTTAATAATTAAATACTTGTCCTTTCTGTTTTTTATTATTATTTTCAGTTGACTTGTTTTGATTCATTATAATTTACTTACAGAAGGAAGTTAAATATGTCCAGCGAGTCTGTTAAAACGGTATGACAGCATACACAATTAATTGTATATTTGTATTCACTGATTTTTATTTCAAGATAATTTTATATGATAATAATAATGATTGCTTTTATGTAATATTTATTAAGTGAATTAATATAATATAATTGAAGTCTTGTATTTTATATTATGCAATTTTAAGACGGGTTAGTTGTATATGTACATATTGTATTTTTGTTGGTTAAATGTATGATTCTCAAAACATTGTATAAACTTTGAATTTGTTAATAGCACAAGATAAGCAAATATGTTTTATTCTATATTAAAACATAGCTACCAATTATTCTGTTTACTCATTCACTGTTAGTCACACATAGGTGAAGACCATTGAGGGTACTCGAGACCTGATGGAATTTGTTTGTAATTATTTACTACTTCGATCTTTCCTTAACTCTTGGGAAGAAAATACCCCGTTTGTAGGGTGGTCAATATATGGACATGGTTAGTTATTTAAAAAGAAACAATGGTTTGGATTTTTTTATAATTAAAAAAAATGTAACATAGCCTTACCATAACATTCAAAATCATATAAACTCGAATTTTCTCTATAAATCATCACTATATTTTAACTTGAAATGCAGTACTCCGGCACTATACGATATTTTGAGAGATTGTTCAAAACCACCAAATTGGGCGATATCCACAAGAATTTTTTTAAAATTGAAGTAGGAAAGTTACTTTTTTTCAATTTAAAGTAAAGTAATAAATTCAGCGCGGATGTAGAAGTTGTGAATAGGCGCGGAGTGATACTTACGTCACAGTGCTGCGCATAAGGTTGTACGCATTGTCAGCGGTACGTCACGCATCCTTACGTGTGTAGATATTTGAGAAACAACTTCTCTAAAATTTACCGAAAAAGTGTCAAGTCAGGTTAGGTTTGGTTTTAATTTTATACATTGAAATGCAGTTGTAACATCACGAAGCGTTTGTATCACTCCGCGCCTATTCACAATTTCTACATCCGCGCTGAAAATTTTACGCTACTTTAAATTGAAAAAAATTAACTTTCCGAGGTCAATTTTAAATACATTCTTATGGATATCGTCCTATTTGGTGGTGTTAAACCATTTCCCAAAATATCGTATGGCGCCGAGATTCTGCATTTTTACCATATTTTACCATATCATTATCTATATTACTCTACAAACTACAATAAAAAATCAATTCGTTGGTTTTGTCGTAACATTTTTGAAATAACATTTGGAAAATAATAATAACATATATAAACAAAGGGTAAAAATATAGTCTTAATGACGTTGGTGTTAATTTTTGTTGTTGTTATTATATTACTCGTTTTAATGTGTAGAACATGAATATCAACTTTTCTTTCCGCGGAAAATACGAAAAGTTACTTTTTTCACATTTTAAATGTTAGGTTGTAATGGCATGTAATGCGTAAACAAGGCTTATTGATATTGTTAAAAGAATTTTATTGTTTAAATTACTCATTTTAATGTGTAGAACACTAATAAAAACTTTTCTCCACCTAAAATACAAAAAGTTAATTTTTCTGCACATTTTTAATGTTAGTCTGTAATAGCATGTATAACGTGAACCGGCCGCGCAGTACCTGCAGAGCATTGCACTATGTCAAAGTCAGTTTATTTTAATACTAAACTTAAAATCTAAAAATTTAACTTTTGGTTATAATTTTATACAACATGACTATATACATATATTAAAATATACCTACGAAGTATCCAGTCAGGATAGATTTGGTTGTAATTTTCTGCATCTGCAATAAGTCTAAATACTTACCAAAATTACAACCAAATTTATCATTACTGAATACTTTGTAGGTATATTTTAATACAGGTAGATAGTAATTTTAAATAAAATTATTACCAAATCTATCCTGACTGGATACTTCATAGGTATATTTTAATACAGGTAGATAGTAATGTTAAATAAAATTATTACCAAATCTATCCTGACTGGATACTTCATAGGTATACTTTAATACAGGTAGATAGTAATGTTAAATAAAATTATTACCAAATCTATCGTGACTGGATACTTCGTAGGTATATCTTAATATAGGTAGATAGCAATATTGAATAAAATTTTAATGAAATCTATCCTGACTGGATACTTTAGGTATATTTTAATATAGGTATATCGTAATGTTGTATAAAATTACAAATCTAGACATAGTGCAGTGCACTGTAGCTACTGCGCACCCGGTTCACGCCATAGTCCTAAATGCCTGTACAACTTAACATTTACAATTTGAAAAAAGTAACTTTCCGTGCTTTCCGCGGAAAAAAAAGTTGATACTCGTGTTCTACACATTAAAACGAGTAATATAATAACAAAAAAAAAAAAAAAATTTAACACGAACATCATTAAGACTATATTTTTACCAAACAAAGATAACATAATTCTCAGACAAAGACATAGGCACTAACTGCTAACATCACATTAAAAATGTTTTAAATTAACATACACATGATAGTAAGTAGCAGATTTTCTATTAAAATAGTCAGTTTAGAATAATAAAGTATTAACAATTAACTTATATAATATTTTTTTTTTAATGTGCTTTGTAAACATGGTGATTATGTTTCATTTGTAAAATTCCGAGTTGATTTTCAAGAGCTTATTAGACAGCTTTCATTTTCGTACTCTAGAAGACTCAGCAAACTTCAAGTCATCAACTGTATAAGTGATATATAACTTACAACTTGCAACACTTTTCTTATAACTTAGCAACTTGTTCACTTATCACTTACACTTTAATATATTTACTACAAGAATTTTACATGGTATATTTGAGAGTTTCACTTTTGAGAGCTTATTAATTATAGTGATCTTATTTTTGAACATTTTAGAAGGAGTGTAAGTAGGAATGTGAGAATTCCGTTGTCACATATAATGTTACGGTTCTATTTTGGTTTCACTGCACTGTGGGTTAGTTTTGGTCTTTCTTGTAGCTAAGTTCGTCTATTAAGTTGAATTTATAATTTTTTAATTTTATTTGTTCTTGTATTATTTTACTGTTTATAAATTTTTAGCTGTTCTCAGATTGTCGTTTTGAGGCTTTTGTGTACTTTTTTTGTTAGATGTATGTTTTCTATTGTGGGTAATGTGCCGTTATTTTGATGGTGTGTGTGGCCAAGTTTGAAGTACAAATGTTTGATTTGATGTTTGCTTTAAGGTGTTCTTTATACCTTTTAATTTCTCTTTTGTTTGGTCAATGTATAATTTACTACAGTCTGAGCATTCAATTTTATAAATTCTGTTATTAAGTATAGAACATATTTTTCTAATTGGTTTATTTTATTGATTATGCTTCCTGTACTTTTCTAGGTTATGTTAATATTGTTAGTTTTTATAATTTTTGCTATTCTTTATATATTGTATCCTGTGTATATAAATGTGGCCCAGTTTTTGTTTCATGTTTTAATTTAGTTAATATTTATCTATTGTTTTTTATTGTATCCATTTTTTGGCTGTTTGATAATTATTTGTTTTTTTTTCTTTATTTGCTATTGGGATTTTAAGCATTCTATATAAAAATGAGTTGTAAGCAGTCATTTTATGGTGTGGTGGATGGTAAGAGTGTTTTGGTATTGTGTTTATGGTTTGTGTAGGTTTCTTAAAAAATGAATATTAAATGTTCTATATATTTCTTATCATTTTTAGGTTCAAGTAGTTTATTGTGTGGGTGTAGGTGCATGTGTGTTATTGTATTTAATATCTTGTGTTTTGATAATTATTATTTTAATTTAAAGTATGCTCAACTCGATGTTTGTTACCAGTTAGTGCCAATGTATCTATCTGAGAATTGTTAAATCTTGGCTTATCAATGTTATTATTTTTTTCCAAAATGTTTTTGTAGTAATGGCAAAAACATACAACTGTAGTTATCGGTAGATTTAGCACTAAACAAATTTTTTTATTAATATGTAACATTTTTTGAAATTTTATTTTACAGTTTTCCAGCCTAGAAACTCCTGGGTATGTTGGGTTTGCAAATTTACCAAATCAGGTGCATCGGAAGTCTGTAAAAAAAGGTTTTGAGTTTACATTAATGGTGGTGGGTGAATCTGGTCTTGGAAAGTCCACTCTTGTAAATAGTCTGTTTCTAACAGACCTCTATCCTGAGAGAAACATTCCTGATGCTGTTGGTAATTATTAAAATATTAATTGATTTTTAATGATGTTGATAAATATAATCTATACTTATAATCAGTGTAAACTTTTAAATGATAGTTCAATCTCTGAACAGAGCTAATTAATTTTTATACTGATATTATTTCAGCTAAAATCTTTCTGCTGTAAATGCTTTAACAATATGTGTAGGTATATGTGTATTAGGTTTTCAATTACAGCAAACCGTCTTAGAACAAACTCCTTATAAAACTAAACAAATTTTTAAAAAATATTTTTGAAAAGGAAGTGTTTTACTTTTAAAGTAAACAATCTCATTAATATGAAAATTGTAACATAAAAAAGATGAGTATTAAATATTATTTTGAACGGTTTAATTGGTAAGTATCATTTAATGCTAAAAACAGAAAATGTTTTTTATTACTTAGTTTTACTTGTAAACTAGGACTTAAATCTATTGTTGTACATATTTTCTGCCTGTATGAAAGTACTTGTTGGATCATATGATGAGCCAACATAATGACAGTTCTAATGTATTTTTGTATAAATTAGTTGTCTGAGAATATTTTTGCACAGGAATTTTGAGGTTAAGCATTAATATGAAGCCGTACAATTTCTGCAATAAAACTTTTTTTAAATTATTAGATGCAGTTCTTCAGTGTCTCCAATATGGCTCAACATCTAGACCCCCCCCCCCCCCCCAGGGGCAAATAAGGAACAGTGTATTTATATTCTGAGATTTTCCCTTTTGAAATTCAAACCTCTCTTTTTTTAAAGATCATTGTGCTGTTCACTAACATTTAATTAATTTGTTGTTGAACTTCATGGCTTTAACATATTTTATATATATGGTAATTCTTTAACAAAGTGTTTTTTGTTTGTACCCCGACAAATGTTAAATTTGGGAACGCTAAGTCCATCTATAAATACAGAGGTTATAATTTTTAACAATTAAAGCAATACTTATAGATTTTTGTTATATGTAATATGGTAATTTATTTAATTTTCACTTTATTTTTACCATAATTATTTCGTTTTATTAAATAAAAAAAAAATATATATATTTTGGAGAACTTCTAACTAATATAAAATAACACACTGTTAGGTGACAAACTCTAATTTAATTTGCCCTTTTAAAATGTCCACAAAACAACAACAAAATAATTACCTAGCTGAACTGAGGGTTTAATTAATTCTTAATAATTAATAATACAATTTAGTTATTTTTATTCTAGATAGTTTAAGAGGTTACTGTAATCTGGATGATCCAAAAATGACAATATTAATAATGAGTAATTGATAAAACCTAATTATACTCTGAATATTTAAATTTTGAAAAACTGTTTTGTGGGTTGGTTGAAATGTTACTTAATTATTACTATAAAAAATGTATTTTATTTATATGTGTGACTCATGGAACGTGCTTAGATATCCTAGACTTTTTTATGGTTGGGATGATGGTATTTTTGGACTCGCTTTATCGCTCACTGCAACTCAAAGAATGATCAGCTCAACTCGCTTCACTGCACTACTTTCTTTACACTTTTACTCTTTTAATAACTTTGCTTTGTAATTCTAAATTTCCCCTTCCCTAATAAATTTGTCCCTTTCGGAATCAAGTCTACTCGCGTTTTGCGTTCTTTTCGCACTAGTATCCTATTCCCCGTCTGGCAATTTTCAACTAATCACAAAACACCTTTTCAAATACAACCAATACCATCTCAGCTGCAACCACTAGTTTAAAACTATATATCGTTACTTGACCTCATCTCATCTCACCTCATGTTATCAAATCTTTTCACTCTCCATTTGATTCGAAAATCTTAAGATTTCATCTTCTTGTTCTAATATAGTAGAAGGTATTTTCTTTATCAGCCATGTTCAGCCCAATTTTTTCCAACAAGTACTGACCGAGTATGGCTTTAACTCTGTCAGTGATGTTAAATTTCCACAGCTTGAAGCAACTGTTTCTTATTGACCAACAGAATCTAAAATTTGCTTAAAGCATCATCTGATATAATATGCTTTAAACGCATGATTTTTTCCTTGATGTAGAGGTTTAATCAAAGACAAAGTATTTGGGGGCAGAAATGCCACATCAACATTGGGGATGCTTATATTGAAATAAAGGGAGTCCAGGAGCATTATATAAGTTCAGAAACACTTTATAAGCACATAAAATAAACCAATAGTAATCTATGATTTTTTGTTAGCTCCGAAAAATGGGTTCTTCCTTTTATTTTCAATATTAAAGAGCAAATCATTTAGGCATAAGTATATCATTATTGTAGTTATCTTAATATCACCTAAAGGATAGGAGACCTTGATTGTTTTGTTCTGGACAGAGAAGGCCTACTTTGCATTTTCTTTCCAAATTATCAATCTCGTCTGCAATAAACACCTGTTATGGCAGATAGATAACTTTTTAATAAGGTTTAGAAGTTTTCTTGGAAATCTTTTTGCTGCTTCATGATCAGCAGTTGGTGATTTACCAAGCAATTTAATTTTAATATAAATAAGATTTAATTTTTATTCTTTTTTTGATATCGCCAAACCTCCATTTTTTCCTTAGGAAGTCAAAGGAAGTTTCATAATGTTTGCAAACTTTATGAAGTATTTTTCAGCCTTGGGCCCTCATCAATGCAGAACTGATCGCAATATGCTTTTGAGGCAAACCCTTCAACCAAAAAAACTTGAAGCTTATCAATGGATTTATGTCGAACTTGAGTAATGATTTTTGTACTGACTGAAGCACTAGCCATGATACTGTGACATTACCTGTAATGTTGGTATTGTCTAGGAAATGTTTACACAGCTAAAAATCCCCATAAACATATTTTCCCAGTGTTAGTTATTTGTCAGTAATCAAATATGCAATTTACTACAAATACCTGAAAAATTCATCAGTTTATTTAGCAGCCTTTGAGGTGTTGCAATTTTTGTTTTAAAAGAAGTAATGGTAGTGCTGTTTGAATAGCGGTGTTAGGAGCTATCTAAATACCTGCTAAAGGCTTACTATTGTTATTTTTCATCTTGTTTAAATGTTTATTGGAGGGGGGAGAATAGTGAAAAGTTTTTCAAAAATGTTTCAACTGTTCAAGCACTCTGTGTTCAAATTAGGAAAATGCCATCTATGTACTCAGGGATGTAAATCTGTACAGGAGTCTGCATCAAACACAAACCATTAACAATATATCCATTTCAATAGCAAACATTCTATTAACATAAAACGAGCTATTTCATACAGCCAGGCGACCAGGGGTAAAAAAAAAATTGGCTTCAACGATAGGGATTTGGAAGACTTAAATAAAGAACAACAGTTCACAACTGTAAATATTTAGAGTTTATTCAAAACCTCACTACATCATCACCGAAACTAGTGTGTAGTGAGGTTTTGAGTAAACTTATTTAACATATACCATTGTGAGTTATCTAATGTTTGAGGCCAGGGGTTTCCCTACATTTGGTGTACCATTCGTATGATTACTCTAATTTTGTCATTTCTGATGGGTTGTAATCAGTGAAGGTCTTTAATTGCCTTTGTGTTACGAGAGTCATTGAAAGGTATGGTGTTATGAATTTCAGCGTGTTGAGTTTTTGGCTTATCAGCATTTTTGTTTTAATATCATGTCTGTAACCAGTATAATATCTAGACCATCTGAGCTTTATGTATGAAATCTGTGGTTTATATTGTTGGGAAAAAATTTACTTGTATATTGCAACTGATATATGACATTTTTTCATGTGCTGTGCATGTATTATGACCCTGAATCTTGAAGTTCATTTTTGCTATTGAAACTATTTGTTGTGTGGTGTATTATACATGTTTTACGTTTTGGTATATTCCATGGAAGGTCGATGAGGAGGTTTGTTTGGTTTTTTGGTATTAGAATATGATACTTTAGAAAGTATTACACATGTATGTGCTGGCGCGCGCGCACACTCACTCACTCACACACACACACACACACACACACACACACACACACACACACACACACACACACACACACACACACAAGCTGACTAGAAGTATGTTTAACAGTTGTTTTATTTTATAGTAACAATTTAACATTTGTAATTGTGTGTGTTTTTTTTTAATATTAAAAGGTATTTGAGGTTATGGTATTACAACAATTTATTGTTGTACATTGGGAGAATGTTTTATTTTGCTGAACAATTTAATTAGACAGAATAATATAAATTTCAGACTTTATTAATTTAGCAGTTGCTAAATTATTAGGCCAATTCCTTTTAAGAACAGGGTTAAAAAATACTTTAAAGCAGAACCATTTAGTTGAGAAGCTTTACATTCTAGCTCAAAATTATTCCAATATTAAATTTTATAAACAATATACACCAACTTTGGAGACAAGATTTTTTCCAGGTCATTCCTTGTCATTTACCTGTGGTACTTTTTTTCATAGTATATCTAGAATGATAATATGAGCAAATTATAATTTTTTATATTTAATTTTCATAAAGATTTACAATAGAAACTAGACATTAATTTTTATTTTAAGAATGCTCTGGTAATTATACAGAGCTATAACCATATAATACATGAACTGTGTTTAGTTAGCTTTGTAGATGTATGGTAGCAATTTTGTAAATGATATAAAGAAACAATGTAAACTATACAAGGGACTATATAATAAATGATACAACTAATTAAGGAATTCCATAGATAA
This sequence comes from Prosapia bicincta, assembly GCA_036971475.1. Taxonomy (NCBI): domain Eukaryota; kingdom Metazoa; phylum Arthropoda; class Insecta; order Hemiptera; family Cercopidae; genus Prosapia; species Prosapia bicincta. The sequence continues at coordinate 32,809,050 of JBAIZL010000003.1, forward strand.
ATGTAATTGAGCCATAAATCTTCTGATTTTTAACAATTTGAAACAACATTCTATCATCAACTCTCCCAAGTTTATCAGTATTTATTATCAGTTGTATGTTTACACAATTTTAAATAATAGAATGATTACTATAGCTCAGTGATTTTTAATTTTAAATTATTTCACTACAAATTTCTGGTATGTTAATAATTTCAAATAAGGGATGCTTCTCAGTTTTAAACAGTGATTATATTTAATCCTTTTATCACCAGGCTATGTTTTATTTGATATGACTGACCAGATACAATAACTTTCAATATACAGAACTTGTATCACTCGATTTTTCACGAGACAAAATTTTCAAAATAAAATATTTTTTTTATTAATTCTTTGAATATACTACAGAAGATGGGTTGATATAAATTTATATTATAACATTAATAAAAATGAATGTTTTTAAAGTGATAAATAAAAATTTCAATGACTAACACAGTCAGTCATATATATTTAGAGTGTATAATAATATTTTACGTAATCATTTATGTTTTATGAAAATGAAATAATAAGTTTATTAACCATCCAAATGGGTTTATTAGATATATTATTTATTAAACAATCCAATATTATAAACAAATTATTGTATTTGAATAACCTATGTTGTTTTAAATTATTAAACAAGAAAACGTATTATATATATAGAGTTTTTGGACTAGGAGACTGACAGACTTACCTTGGTAAGAGTCCACTCTGTAGTCTTGAAATAGAAACACATAAAAGCACTTAACTAATGATATATTTCAACCACACTGGTCTTTGTCAATCAAAGAGAAAACAAAAAGAAATATGAGAGAATGAAATACTTTGAGAGAAATACTTTGCAAGACTGTTTTCTTGTATTCACTTATTACTTTCACTATATGTACTTAAACAAGAATCTTACTTGGTATTCATGCGAGTTAACTTTCAAGGATTGATAGATCTCCATTATCAAGCATCACTGGCCGGGGGTTGTAGTAGACTGAGAGCTGTGTAGAATTTCCGTTGTCACGTGGTGTACCATTATTGTTCTATTTTAGGATTCACTGCACTGTGGGATTTTTTAAAGTTTGTCTTGGGGTTAATTTTGTCTTATTAAGTTGAATAATTTATCGTTTTTTGTTTTTATTTGTATTTGTTCGTTTATGATATTATTTTTATGTCTATAAATTTGTAGTTTTTCCCAGATTGTCATTTAGAGGCCTTTTTGTACTTTTTTATTAGGTGTATGTTTTCTAATGTGTTTTGTAAGCTATGTTAATATAATTATTTTTTAGTATTTTAGTTATTCCTTTTATGTTGTACCCCATGTGTGTGAACGTGGCCCATTTTGTTCTTGTTTATAGTTCGATTTACACAGGAAACATAATCAATAAAATAAATCAACCGGGAAAAAGGTCCCACTCTTAATAACAGAATATATAAAGTTGTATGCCCAGACTGTAATAAAATATACATAGGCCAAACACAAAAGAAATTAAGACAGATATCAAGAGCACCTCAATGCATAGATCAAACCTCAAACTTACAACTCAAACTTAGTTACACACACCATCAAAAACAAACACACATTCCCCACAATTTAAAAACAAGTGGTTCTAAAGAGAGTAATATATTCTGTTATATGATTTATAAAAATTAGCTGCATGTAAATAGAAATTGTTTACTTGAAAGCCATATCTTGTTGATTAATCAATTATTTGTACAATTTTACATTTGATTTGTATTATTTTAAGTAGATTTTTGTTCCGCTTTGGAAACTCAAACCTTTTATACGAGAAAGTGCAGTTAGTTTTACAAATTGTATATAGTAATTGTTCTTAATTTATACACGTAAAATTTCTTGGCACGTGTTAAAATTAGGTAACATTTGAGTCTCAGACAGGTGACTGTATTAAGAAGAAACAACTGCATTGTTCAGTTACAAAATCTTTTAACAAGAAGAGACCATAATTTGTCTACAGTATGAACCCACTTTTATGCATCTGTGGAAACTTCTTAATAAGTCACAACCCAATTATGTAAAAGTTTGTTAAGTACTTAGAAGTGATAAGATAATTTATTTTTAATAGCAAGGTTTTTACCATAAGAGAATATAGGTGTTGTATAGTTTTGGTAGCAAAACTAAAGAAAGAAAATGAAAATAGGGTAGTTCAAATCATTAGCGGTTACACTAAAACGTCCGGAAGACCACCCACGCTTTGTTGGAGCAGTATGGGGTCTGCTTTATTAATAAGAAAAAAACACTGAATTTAAATTTAACACTAAACGTTAATTAAAAGAAATAGTTCAATTTTATGAGTGAAGTTAAGCCTACGCCACTTACCATTCCAAGTTATACAGGGTAGTTGAAGAGGTGATGATGCGGTTTTCCCAGGCCTGGGTTAAGTCCTGAAGTGATGAACCGTAGCTTGCGAAGAATGGCATAAAACTAAAACTCATTTAAAATTAATTGAAAGTTAAAAGCACTTCAAATAGTCACAACAGAAAAGCTTTAATCAACACTTGATAGTTCACCCACGAGGTTAAAGAGTTAATTGTCTGCGGTGTAATGAAATACCACGCGGCTAACCTAACAAATTACACTTGTACAAGGAAAGCGGTTTAAAACAGTTTTATCGCGGCTAAAATCGTTAATTCATAGTTAGAACGCATCTAAAACATTAACTGAACATAATCAGTAAGCGGGGTAATAATCAGACGCGGTTTAAACCCGATGTAATCGGCTAAAACACTTGAATAGAAACCAGGAATGCCGCACTAAAAAGCCATGTTGCAAGAAGTGTGTGTAACTTGAGAGAAGACGGAAATGCTAGCAACAGGTAACTAAATCAGATAATTAGTCTAAAACCATAGATGAATAGTCTAGATTCGTCTGGTGACTGGATCGTAAAACCTACTTCTTTGCAGTAAAAGGATCCTAGATTCTGGTCGGCAATGAAAGTCTAGTAGGCGGTGGAACTTGCACTGTGATAAACACCAGCTGATTGCTAGGTTATACGAACTAATGAGAATTGTAAACAAACGTGGTCTGTTGAAAGTGAGGTTAAGGATCCTGTACTTAACATACCGCCCACCAAAACGAATGTTTTTAATCCGCCAGGTGGGTAGGGGGCGAAGAACCACTAAAGCACCAGAAACCAAGGGTGCCGAAGAAAAAAAAAGTGGCAGGGAAAACGAAGAAAACCAAAAGAAACAAAAGGGGCAAGAGCGCCGAAGAAAGAACCTGTAGGAAAGCGGTGAAGAACTAATGATGAAGCGGAAAGCCGACGAGCTTGTTGACTGGTCTCTTCAGTTGTCCATGTGCAGTCTTGACAGTAGCTACCCTATCGACGTGGTCTGTTCCTGGATGCAATTTGAGGATCCGACCCATAGGCCAATGAAGATGGTTCGAATGTTCACCAGTTATGAAGACGATTTGATTCTCCTTGAGTGGCGCCGAGTCCTTATTCCACTTGTGCCGTTGAATTTGTGTGTGTAGGTATTGGGTGGACCAAGTTTTCCAGAAGCGGTTGGACATTTGCTGAAGAGGTGGCGGTTGCTAAAAGGGGTGATTTCGTGGAGGCTGATGAACTCTCCCGCCCACCGTGAGCATTCCGGAGGCGTCGACTAGAGGGCGAAGAGACTCGGTGATATGGTTAAATCTTCTAACGGGGCCACTGGTGGTGGTACCCTTGGGTAAGTTCTTGTAGCGTTGAGTGTCTTTAATGGTGCGGATGACTTCTTTCCTCTCCATGGATCGACGTGCAGGGGTGTAACGAGCGTCTAATCTTGTAGTGAAGGCGTGAGGTTGACGACATAGATGGTCTGGAAGCGATCCTGAGATAATCCATCCGAAGAAAGTGTTTAGGGCAGCAGGTTGACCTTTGATTATGGTCTGTGGTTCATTAATAAGACTGCGGTTAAATACGTCAGATCCTAGAATTAAATCAATTTGGGCAGGAGTGTCAAAGTGAGGGTCAGCAAGTTGGAGATGACTGTAACGTGCGTGTATACTGGGTGTTAGTGCGATTGATGGAAGAGGGTCAGTGATGTGAGGTAGTACTGCAGCTTCGACATCGAGTTTGAAATTTGAGGCGTATCTAGAAGAGATTTGTAGGGACACATATTCTGATATATGTGTGGTTTGAGAAGCGACCCCGACAAGAGAAACATTTGATTTCCTAGTAGGTAAGCTCAACATTGCGGTTGCGGGTTTTGTTATGACAGACACTTGACTGCCTGGGTCAATGATTGCTCGAAGTATATGCGGATTTCCAAAATGATCATTTACAATGACTTGAGCGGTGCCTAATAAGGCAGAAGCGACGTTAGTTTTATCGGCGCTGGCGAGAGGTTTTCCATTGGTAGTTGAATGATTGCAGTCATTGGCTGAGTTTGGGTGTCGATGCGTGTACGGTCGCTGGGGCGAAGCTGAGTTAGAGTCATGTAACAAGGAGTGATGATTACCGTTGCAATGTTTACAAGTCTTGAGTGACTTGCATTTGTTTTGGTAGTGGGTGCCGAAACAATTAAAACAGCGCTGCATATGTCGTATAGACTCGCGACGTTCCTGAGCTTTTAGTTTGAGAAAGTCTGGACAACAAAAGATATTGTGAATGGCTGAACAATAGAAAGACTGTGCTGCGGACGGATCGTTACGAGGCGGGTTGGTAGGTCGGATAGGCAAGCGCGGTCTGGGTAAATTTTGTCTAACAAGCGGTGATGGTTGTGGTGCGGGTGCTCTTCGGTTGAACTGGATGCGTTGGCTTATCACTGGTGGTCGCAAAGGCGGCGGTTGAGTCCTGGCGGTGTGGTGCATAGTACTGCGGTGATGACCTTCATTCAGCTGTGCGGCTTCATCTGCGTAGTCGGCGGGGTTACTTGTAGTGGCTGCGGTAGTCGAGATCAGCGTCATGAGTTTAGTGGGGCATTCGAGCGGCGGTGTTGGACTCTCAGGAGGTGTATTACTCAAGTCAGGTTCGTTGACAGAGGAGACCGATAGTTGGGGTTGTTGGCTTGTGCTAGCTGCGGTTGAAGTCGAAGGCTGGTTGAGCAATTCCATTGCCCTAGCTTGTTCAGTTACAAAATCATTCAAGCTGCGGTAAGTAGGCATAGTGTTGGTGCCTAGCCTGGTTTCAAAATTAAGACGAGTCTTCGGATCTAAATTATTAACTGCCATTTGAAACAACAGAAAATCTGCCAAGTCCGGTAAGTTAATGGCCTTCAAGGCACATACTGCGTTAGAGTGTGCGGTTAGAAAGCGGTTGAGTTCTGAGTGCGAAGCGGTTTGCATTGATTTGAACTCTTGAATCTGTTTAAAGTAATGATCGGCTAGCCTGCGTGGGTTGGCATAGCGGTTTCTTAGAGCGTTGTAAGCTATTGCATAATTATTGTCTGAAATTGTTAAGCCGGTAATGATTGCTAAGGCATCGCCTTTTAAAGTTGATTTTAAGTACTGAAATTTTTGTACTGCGGTCAGATTTGCATTAGAGTGGATCATAGAGTCAAACATAGTGATAAAGTCTGTCCATTCACTGTTATTGCCTGAGAAAGTGGGTACTTGTAGGCTTGGCAGACTGATGCAATTATTTGTGAGGTTAGCCGGTGAAATTTCCTTTTCTTCAGATTTTATAATGCCTGGACATTTAGCCAGGATGGGCAAATACAAAAGTTGAAATTTGGCTTTCAATTGAAAAGCCTTTTCTGCGGTTTCAGCGACTTCATGCTCAAAACTTTTTTCCATATATTCGTATGTGTCAATAAAGTTGCCGTGGATGCGTCGGATTTCGCTAATGAGACCTGTAGGGATATCATTTCCAGTAATTATGTTAATAACCTGTTCCAGGTCCTCAATGATATTATTTAATTTTGACAAATAATAATCAGTATTAATTGCCATTTTTACTAGAATTCAAAATAAAATTAGTTAAGGAAATTTTTAAGATGAATTTTGCAGTGAACTGTATCCTATGGTTTATTTGATTCAAATTATCCGGCCCGTGTTGACCATGTATAGTTTTGGTAGCAAAACTAAAGAAAGAAAATGAAAATTGGGAGTTCAAATCATTAGCGGTTACACTAAAACGTCCGGAAGACCACCCACGCTTTGTTGGAGCAGTATGGGGTCTGCTTTATTAATAAGAAAAAAAAACACTGAATTTAAATTTAACACTAAACGTTAATTAAAAGAAATAGTTCAATTTTATGAGTGAAGTTAAGCCTACGCCACTTACCATTCCAAGTTATACAGGGTAGTTGAAGAGGTGATGATGCGGTTTTCCCAGGCCTGGGTTAAGTCCTGAAGTGATGAACCGTAGCTTGCGAAGAATGGCATAAAACTAAAACTCATTTAAAATTAATTGAAAGTTAAAAGCACTTCAAATAGTCACAACAGAAAAGCTTTAATCAACACTTGATAGTTCACCCACGAGGTTAAAGAGTTAATTGTCTGCGGTGTAATGAAATACCACGCGGCTAACCTAACAAATTACACTTGTATAAGGAAAGCGGTTTAAAACAGTTTTATCGCGGCTAAAATCGTTAATTCATAGTTAGAACGCATCTAAAACATTAACTGAACATAATCAGTAAGCGGGGTAATAATCAGACGCGGTTTAAACCCGATGTAATCGGCTAAAACACTTGAATAGAAACCAGGAATGCCGCACTAGAAAGCCATGTTGCAAGAAATGTGTGTAACTTGAGAGAAGACGGAAATGCTAGCAACAGGTAACTAAATCAGAAAATTAGTCTAAAACCATAGATGAATAGTCTAGATTCGTCTGGTGACTGGATCGTAAAACCTACTTCTTTGCAGTAAAAGAATCCTAGATTCTGGTCGGCAATGAAAGTCTAGTAGGCGGTGGAACTTGAACTGTGATAAAACACCAGCTGATTGCTAGGTTATACGGAATAATGAGAATTGTAAACAAACGTGGTCTGTTGAAAGTGAGGTTAAGGATCCTGTACTTAACAGGTGTCATATTATATTCTTGGACTATTTTCGGTTTTGCCATTTTCAGTTGCATTACACAGGATAGCTTGTAATAAACTATACAGTGGAGTCCCGATAGTCTGAATTTATTGGGACCAAACCTGTTACGGATTAATTGAAATTACTACTAAAATAAACAATTATTCAATACAACATACAAAAAAGTTACCGTGTATCCTAAAGCACTAAATATACTGTACAGTACAGTAAAACTACGATAATTAACACTCTGAGCTCGAGTGTACTCAAATTCATACTTCATATTGTTGGTGGTTGTCTTAAAAAACAGTATTCACCACTAGCTACTAGAACCGTTGCGAGAGCTGTTACAAAATATTCTTGGCTGTGGGAATGCAACTGCAAATGATGTGGATGAGTGGTTACAAGCGGAGGACAACAGACATGAATTTTTAAATGATCACTAGATCGTTAAAATGGTTTTGAAGAACCGGACAACGTCTCAGACGAGAGTGAAGCTGACGGAGACAATGACAGCAGACTTCCCACAGCTGCAACTGCCTTTGATGTAGTGCTACGCTACGTAGAACAACTGTTAACTCGACCTCGGCGGATATGTTGTTTCTCACATAATTTTGTAATATGATGTAATTTTGCTTCAAAAGGGAAGTCTTTTTTTCGACAAAATAATGTTAGACTTTTTTAAACCTATGTAGTTTAGAACTACATATAACATTGTTCTGTTTTGTTCATTACACTGTCTATCATTGAAACGTATTGTGATTTCAAAATCACATGAGTACATAATACACTTATTCCCTATAAATTCTTATTTTTTTTTATTCCTAAAAATATCCTAATTTTGATTTCGGATTAGGTGGACTTTGGAATTACTGTAGTTGGGATTATCGAGACCCCGCTGTATTGAGTGTAGAAAATAAAAGTTCTGAACTTTACTTTCCTCTTGCCACTAAGTATATCATAGTGAGTCATATTAATTCTTTTGCCATTGTCACTGTTTTAATATTTCTTTAGAGTTTTTAGCCAGTAAAGTAAAAACTGTCATTTAATATTGAGTAATATCGCTTTCTTACTTAGCCTATTTTGAAACTTCAATGACATTTTGTGTTAATAACAGCTGTTTTTCTAACTGAGGTTAATTTTGTTGGATTCATCTTCAGCAGAGGTTTAACTACACCTAAAAAGAAAACATCAAAACATAATGCAAGAAATATACACTTAAACATTTTCAGACGGTGTATACCTTATACGTACAAGCGTGGCATACACCAGCTTTATTATATCATTTGCATTGAACATTTTTATATCCGCGCAGTTTGGTTTCCTGGGTTTTATTTTTTTAGATGTTTACTTCCTAATTTTTCACTTTATGTCTTAGATGATGAAAGCATTGTTGTATTTATTAAATGATTTTAATTTTAACTGACTTTATTTGCATTAATTTGACTTCTTAAAACCTGTCATATTTATTTAGTTATTTATCAGAATATTAATCCACATTTTTTTAATGGTGCTAGATAACTAGAGGCAAATTATAATATACTATTTTAAAACAAAATTATGAAACATATACAAATTTTAATTTAATTTAAATAGTTCATAAGCTTATTTAAAAATAGAATTTCTCTGTAATAGAAATGTTAAATTGAACTAACTTTTGTCTCAAGCTTTTTTTTTTGCTTGGAATAAGTAATATCAATTACTAAAAACCATTTAATACATAAATGTTCAGACTATACACTCATGGTAAAGTCATACCGTGACAACATCTGTACAGTTTGTGATCTTATTCGAGGTGGTTGGCGCTTCACTAGTGATGTAAAATTCCCACGAATTTATACTTGGGGGAAAATTCTCAGGGAATATTGCCGGAAATATTCCCAAAATTCATAAATTTCCAGGAATTTATGAGAATTTGTGATTTTCTCTTAAACACATAGGTTTTTTAAATTCCCTTAGAACTAATCTATTTATGTGAACATATAAATCAATTTATAAAGTGTTATATTCAAAAATAAAAATTATTAAAGTCTTAAGTCCTTCACATATATTTTAAAATGTTGATACTTGTTGTTTATTTTAATAGTAAACTGGCTGTGTTCACCTTTAAATGTTATGATTGCTTGGTGGATTACTATTATGTTTTTTGGTATCAAAGAAAATTATCAAATTTTAAACCTATTACAAGTTCTTGTATATTTGTTATAAAATTGTGCAAAATACTCCTAAATTACTAATAGGTCATTTTAACTTATTAAATTACACCTTAAATGTAAAATATTTATATTTTTAATAATTATGATTATCTAAATTAGATTTGATATCTTCACTATTATTAAAAAGAGAAATGGTTTGAAACATTTCAATCCAATCATAAAAAGAAATTGATATTAATAATATTTTTGATTAATAAAGTAATTACTTAACGTGATTATTTTTCAAAACCTATATCATCAGGTTTTTTGAGCTTATAATGAAATTTATTTTGGGTCTCGGTCTCATAATCAACCGAGTCCGCTCTCAAAATTTTTATCATGGTTAAAATAAAAAATTTTGCCATGGTACATACGAAGGTCGAAGACAAAAATGTATCCTCCAAGTGTAAGTTAACAATTTTACAACCTTTAGTTATCAAAAAGTTTAGTGGCAAGTAATATCAAAGTGTAATAAATCTCATAACAAGCTCGTCATGAACAGCAACAAGATTTCGAAGTTTATTCCATAAATTCCCTCGTTTTGGGAAAGACTTCGGGAAATTCCCTAGAAATATTCCCATTTATAAATTCCCTTCCCACGTGAAATATTCCCGGCTCACATCAGTATGCTTCTCTGCTGAGAAAGTTGCTTTAATTCATTTAGGTATTATGTTTAGAAAATAACTCACATAATCAAAATAGTCACTTATGCTGCCAAGTATATTTCTTGTCAATACTATTATTATTTTTGTAGGATTTTAAGAGTTCATTGTCAGCTTTTGATTATAAAATAATAATACTCATGTCGAGAAAGTTAGGGGGCAATGCCCCTCCTATTCCTGAATCTCTTTTTCTTTATAGAAGGAATGAGATGAACTAATGTTTATCTTCATAATATATAATGAGTACAAAATTAGCATATAAGATTATATACTAACCAATTTATTATTCAATTTTATTAGTTAATAGAGAAAGTTAAAACTCCATGTGGTAATGTTACTAACTAAACACTTTCTATAAACAAGAAAAAATGGTTTATTGTTATTTTATTATTTCTAAGAATTGTTGCTACAAGCAGACAAAAAGTGTTTTGAGCAACAACCAAAATATTACTACTCTTTATCTAATTTGTGTTAACATGTTTATTTTATTTTTAGTAAGTTAATTGCTCTAGAAATAATGGTGTGAATTTATTTACACAGATAAAACAAATCAGACTGTACAACTAGACACATCCACAGTTGAAATTGAAGAACGAGGAGTTAAACTACGACTCACTGTTGTGGACACACCAGGTTATGGTGATGCTATAGATAATACTGATAGGTAAGTACTGAAATTTTCTGTATGGTTAAATTGAATTGGAATTGGTCATCATAAAATTGGAATTATTACAAAAATAAAACTTCAAAACTTGTACTAAAATGGATCAAAATCCATCTGAATTAGCAAAGCTATAAAAGTAGAGTTTAAATGAGGAATAGGTCAACATTGCCTCTGTGTTTAAGACCAGTCCTTCTTAGAGATGTGATTTAATATAAGTACAGTATTCACACTTTTTTTTGTAATATAATTTTATAATATATGTGTAACAATAAAAGAATAACTTTTGCTTATCTATTTTAAAGAAACTGTAGGAAAAGGAATTCAGTGACAAGAAACAAAGATCATACATAAACAGTAAACATAACAGTTTGACTTGGAAGTTTTTGTTTGGAACTTGTCAAACAATTTGCATTATTTTATCTGATGAAGGAAGGAGGGAAACATACAGAACCAGTACTGATTGTTAGTTTGAAACATGAAGATTGCTGTGAGCTAAAGAAATAATTAAAATTTATCATGATATATAAAATAATAGTTTTAATACAGTTATTTGCAATAATATATTTTCAAGGGCTCCTCATATTGACAAGGACTCCTCAAATTTTTAAACTTAAGTTGTAGATTACACACAAAATAATTTGAGTTACATTAGTTATTAGTAAGTAATGTATGATTTACCTACCCACTTACTTTAAGATGAAAACTGTTCTTACTTGCGAAAATTAAATTTGATGCTACCTTAAGTTCATTACAAGTACATTCAAGAAGTGTTTAAATTTTTTTTTTAAGATATAAAAAATAAGACTATCAACATGTTAAAGTTTGTAGGTCCAGGCAAAATTTTATCAAACTTATTTATAATTATATTTTGTTTGAAAGGAGTTAATTAAATATAAGCAAGTATCACAAGTCTGTTTTACTTGCGATAAACGTAGAAAAACTATTGACTAAAAATATAATAAGAATATTAATAATATTATTAGTTCAAAATTATCATAAAGTGCAATTACAATAACTCACAGCTTAACAATAATTTTAGGGAGATGAGTTGAATCTTTAAGTTAATGATTTCAGAAATGTTAGATTCCATACTTGGTATTTTTACTCTGAAATCATATTGCATATCAAACCAGTTCATATATTTTTTTTTCACGAAGAGCATAGTTAAGGATACCGTTGCAGGGAATGTTTTTAATAAAAATGTTCAAATTTCAATGATATCTCATGGACCCCTAAGACCATCTGTTGAGAACCACTGGTTTAAGATATAGTTGACTCTTGCACTATATGTACATTTTCAATCATTATTATACTATTCAATTATTTATGCAGCTTATTTTATAATATAACTCACAACAAATTATTTCTGTATTTTACCTTTGACATTTATGTCTACTTCTAGATATTGTATATGCAAATTTTTTGTTATTCTCAAACTCCTCTGTTTTTGTAATTGGTCATTCCTTGTCTGACAATGACAAGTTATTCCATTTCTTTTAAAATAAGGTCAAAGAGTATTGTTTGTTAAAAACTAAATTTGTTTATTTTTTAGTTTTCGTGCCATCATCCAGTACATTGATGACCAGTTTGAACGTTTCCTACGAGATGAAAGTGGACTCAATAGACGTAATATTGTGGACAATCGGATACACTGTTGTTTCTATTTTATTTCTCCTTTCGGGCATGGGTAAGAGAGAAGAGCTAATCCAAATCTCAGTTCATGATACAATTGCCACTTTTTGGGATTAGTTAAAATTTAATATTAGTCATACTAATGCCACAGTACTACATTTATTTAAATATGTTGTTTACCACTATGGTAGTAATTTATAAAGTCAACTCTTAATAATTTGCAGGCAGATAATATGCTTTGCCAAGAATTGATGGTAACATTTCAGTCTAATATTTGTTGTAAATACAGGTTTATGTGACAAATGTAGCATAAAGATATCTTGGACTAGTATAAACAAACTCATCACATAAACAAACAAATCAATCAGTTTATCACCAGGAAGAGGCTCTAGTATATAAATAAGCATTTATCTATTTATGAAACTCAAGCTATAGGACTAGATAAAGAAAGATAAGTCAACTTATCTCTATGTATCAAGCCATTAAAACAGGTTTTGTAATATGTTGAAAATTGAGATGAATTTTCAGTTACATACATTGTTTGTTTGAGAAATTTACAATTTATTGATTGTAATAATTAAAAATTAACACAAAACATTAAAAATGACAGATTTTGTAATGAAGCCTAATTTTTTTCAACAATTTTTTGTTGTCTCTTTCTGAATTTATAACTACATGGCAATTTGTAATTTATTTGGTGGGTTATTTATGTCAGTAAACTTTTAAACCTCAAACTAAAGCAGCTTTAAACTTAATTATCCATATACTCTATGTTAAACTCGATTAATCAATTGTTGTCGATAATTCACAGATGTTTTGGCATAAATTAGCAAGAGTTATTGGGAGTTGACTCTGTACGCTAATCATAATTATTAGTAAACTTTAACATGGTATTTACTAAATATGGATATCTAAAGTTTATTGTAAAAAAAACTCTTACAACTGCCTAATTGCTTACAGATATATTTAACTTTCCTAATATTACTTTTATACATGATGTTTGTAAAGAAACAATAATTAAAATTTAAATAACAAATATCAACTCACAATCAATAGTTTATTTTGTTATGTGTTTCAATGACACTGTTATCATCTTCGGTGAGTATAATTCTATAAATTTTAAACTGAAAGTTATAATAATTTGGAGCAACTGTGGTGTAATTTTTAATTATAAATAAATAAAATCTCTTAAACCACAAAAACCTTTTATTCCTCTAGAATTTTGTAGTCCATTAGGTTTGGTGAAACTTAATTAATCACTTTTACATTATGATTATCCAAACTTTAAATTTTGTCTCAGTAAGTTTTTACAAAATTTAAAGTTTGGATAGTTATAAACTAATGTAAAAGTGATTAAATTTTTATTTATATCCTGACATATATTTCGTTTGCAAAGTAATCTTCAGAGGAAATATTACACTCTTGTACCAGATGTTTTATTTATTTATAACTGAAAGTTAAAGTTCAGAATGTGCGTAATTATGCTGACTGATAATGATGCCATTGAATATAGTATATAGTAGGGTTCTGCCTTAATATTTCTTAGAGAGCCAAATAGTTTGCACAAAGTTTTCCTCAGGCCCACAAATACAAATGGCATTACATAACTTACAAACAGTGGGATTATAACATTAGTTTATTACATCACTAAAATAAATCAACTTTTTTTATAGGAATAATAAAAAAAAGTAGGAAAATCTATTCTTCTTAACTCCAGGAATAACTGAATTAGTTTATTCTTTGAAGTCGATAGACTAAATCTTTCATTGCTCTTTCATACGGCGTCTATTTTGGCAGGTTGGGAAGAAATTGAAATTCTCAAAATGTTTTCAACATTCTCATTCTTTAACCTAGATCTGTACTTGTGTTTTATGAACTTCAGATTACTGAATGTAGATTCACAGACATATGTAAATACAAAAACACAATATTTTCTGAGCATGGTCAGTTAAGCTAGGAAAATTCCTTTTTAACTGCTTTCCAAAACTTACAGTGAGCTTTATCCTTCTTTTTCTCTTCAAAAATACAATTGCCAACACACTGTTGTTTTAATCTCTAACAGTCTGAGGGTCGCAAAAAATGGTTCTCAAAGCAGGCCGCATAGTGAGGATGCCTGTATATAATATACTCAGTTAGTAACTTCAGCAATGTGTACTCAGTTTTAAACTGGCCTTGAAATAGTAGTAGCTTTTATTTTCTTTTAATAAGTAAAGAAACTTTTTATTCTAATTTTAATCTTACATTTGTATTATAATGGCTAGTATTTTAGTCTACAACACTTACAGTTTTATTCCATGCTACTTTCTAGATGTTGGAGCACAAATTTAAAAATCCTGTATAGCAAAAATTTCCCTAGATACAGTGATCAATATAATTTGGTTTATTTCTCATTCAACGTTTGTTAGCATTAATGACACAAAAATAGATTGTTAAAATTGAATTCAGTACTAAAAATGGAAAAGGTCATATGATAGATTACCATTTATCGTAATCTTTTAGTAGTCTAATATCTAATCTTAAACTTCTAGAAAGAAGTAATATAATTTCTTTTTGACATACATTTGAACATAATTGCAAATATATATAGTATAGAAAGAATTATATAACTTCATGAGTAGCCAATACCCCAAGGTCCACGATATTTGATCTTTTCCAGCCCCTATTGCTTCCTGTTTATGAGAATGTCTTGCCGTGTTGTCACTTCGGCTCTCAGGAAGTCCCTCATTGGTATGGGATACATGCAGTTAAACTAAATGAGCTTTACGCTTTCATCTTCATTTTCACAAATTTTGCAGATTGAAAAATTCGAAAGTTTAAATCTAGATAAGTATTCATTCAGTCACTTGATGACCGGATTGTGCTTGAGCTGCAATCAGACACGAAACTTCCCTCCATTTGTCCTCACTCGATGGTTTTGGCTAAAATTGGAAAATGTGATGATCTTTGGCCTTTTCTCTTCAAGATTCGGTCCAACATTTTTGGAAGTGTTTATTTGCCAAGTTTTACAATATATAAGTGGATACTTGGCTTTTAAATGTTGGGTGCATATGGGATGCTGCTTTAGCAGAATCGGTACTCTCCTTTCTGGTATTCCGAAATGCGAGGATACTCATTGAACAATAATCTCCTTTCCTATATCCTTAAGGACTTTAGCTGATATTTATCATTTCCAGCATTTCAGTTTTCAGAACTATTGGACGTTCCTGCTTGGCAGGTTCAAAGTAATTTCTATTCCTAACCAGGTTTTGGGTTAGGCTTGGGGAAAGAATTTTAGCAACATGGCAGATAAAGTAATAAAATATTTGCAACATCCTACAAGTAATAAAAACATTTGTTTTTTTTAAATCATGTGTTATCTCATATTTAATAATACGATATTAAATATTATTATAATATATGATATATCCAAATACCTAGGGAAATTATTTAAATATAACCTCCTAACAACTTTTGAGTAAAAACTACTACCATGGTATTAATCCATTGTTTCCCGTTGACAAAGCTGTCTCGCCCTTACAAAATGTGTTTAGTGGCAATATCGATGTTAGTTTCTTGTCATCGATTTTTGTCTTTGCTTCATTAAACTAAGTCGTTGTTTAGTCTGCTTTACTCGTATCTAAGCAATTTGTTTTAGGGCAACACAATTTAGTTGCATTGATCACTTGACGTGATAAATTAATTTGTGCTGCTAGATCGCTTGGGTCGGGAATAATATAACTTGCTACAGATTGTTATGTTCGATTTTTGAGATCTTTGATTTTAGAGTTGTTATGTATTTTCAAAGAAAAGTGTGAATTCTTCTTAGTGAATTCTTCCAATCCACTGTCATAGAAATTCTTTTATATGATATATTATAAATTTCACTTCAGTTGACCTTAGTTGTTAATAACTGATACTTTTGGGTTTAGGTTGAAACCACTGGACGTTGAATTTATGAAGAAGCTCCACAACAAAGTCAATATAGTGCCTGTTATTGCCAAAGCTGATGTGCTCATTAAAAAAGAAGTTCTAAGGCTTAAAAAAAGGGTACAGTTTTTGGTTTGTCTTTTTTACTTAATTAAAGGCATCTGTTCTTGGAATTACAAGCATAAATAAAAATACAAGGTTCCAGAAGTATTTCTGAAATATTTTAGTGAAAAGTTTATTTAACGCATATTCATATTTAGTAACTTTTTCTTATAATCTTGATTTTTATTTTGGCATTTTATAATTCTCTCAACTGTTATCTAAGCCACATTAGTATTGTTTCTTAAACCTAATTTTATTAAGAGGTCTGATCATGTTTGTTAATATGATAAAAAAATCTCTTGATGTATCGTTTGGTCTAAGGCATGGTATGTTCCCAAACTTTTTGGTACCTGAAATCAAAGCCTCCATTCACTTTACACTATAAATAAATGGTATGGGCATATTAAAAAAAAATATTATATATATATATATATATATCGATATTTTACGTAGTTCATTATTTTTCCGTTGCACTGACTTTATGAAGTTAATATGTTACTATTGTAAGTAATTTTATCCACCATTAAGTGCAATGATTTTACCTTGTGTGATGAGGCGCCTTTCGGGCAAAAAGTAATTAGTGATTCGACAATGGTCAAGTGACCGAAAGGCGCCTCATCACACAAGGTAAAATCATTGCACTTCTCTTCGATTGACAAAGACCACTGTGTGGTTGAAATATATCATTGTTTAAGTGCTTTTATGTGTTTCTATTTCAAGACTACAGTGTGGACTCTTACCAAGGTAAGTCTGTCAGTCTCCTAGTCCAAAAAATCCAAATAATCTTTACCAACCAAAACTAACCTAAATATATATATATATATATATATATATATATATATATATATATATATATATATATATATATATATATATAAAATACGTTTTCTTGTTTAATAATTTAAAACAACACAGGTTATTCAAATACAAGAATATTTATTATTTTATATCCAAAGCTTTTCGTTGGCAAACAGTACCAACATCATCAGGAATGAAAATTCTCCATCAGAAAGACAGTGCAACGGAAAAACAATGGATAACGTAAAATATCAAGAATATATATATATATATATATATATATATATATATATATATATATATATATATATATATGTATGAAGTTAATATATTACTATTGTGAGTAATTTTATCCACCATTAAGTGCAATAATTTTACCTTGAGTGATGAGGCACCTTTCGGTCAATTGACCATTGTCGAATCACTGATTCGACAATGGTCAATTGATCGAAAGGTGCCTCATCACTCAAGGTAAAATTATTGCACTTAATGGTGGATAAAATTACTCACAATAGTAATATATTAACTTCATAAAGTCAGTGCAACGGAAAAACAATGGATAACGTTAAATATCAAGAATATATATATATATATATTTAGATTTTTTGGACTAGGAGACTGACAGACTTACCTTGGTAAGAGTCCACTCTGTAGTCTTGAAATAGAAACACATAAAAGCACTTAAACAATGATATATATCAACCACACAGTGGTCTTTGTCAATCGAAGAGAAAGCACAAAAAGAAATATGAGAGAATGAAATAAAATAATTGTAATCACAGATTGTGTAGAGTAGAAATCAGATGTCACAGATGCACAGATTAAAGATATATATTTATTGTTTCCATGAACATATGAGTGATATAGTTTATATAAGTCTGTCAGGGAAAAAGAGATAAGGCTATTTGGGGGAAAAAAAAAAAAAAAAAAAAAAAAAAATGAATGGATTTATCTGATGTTCAGGTTAGGGGATTCTCTCAATATCTTGTTGAGTTTATGTAGACCAGGATGGTAGTCTGTTATTAAAGACAGTTTATTTTGTTCTGTTTGTGGTTTATGGTGAACCTAGGATTGTGCTGAATGAATTTGGTGTTCAATTAGTTTTTTTGGGTATCCTCTTCTCTGGAAGGCTGTTGATATCTTTCTATTAAAATCTTCCAATTCCCTATCATTCGAACAGATTCTCTTACCCCTGATTGCTTGACTGTATGGAATGGATCGTTTTATGTTTATTGGGTGTTTGCTGTCGAAATGAAGATATTGTAGGTGGTTTGTCGGTTTGATGTGAATTCCTGTGTTGATATTTCCATTCTGGAGTGTTACCTCTACATCCAAAAAGGTGATGGCTGATGTAGATTTCTCCCAGGTAAATTGAAGTGTGGTGAATTGTGTCAGGCTGTCTAAAAATGCCTCAAGTGTTGAAGCACCCTGTGTCCAAATTAGGAAGATGTCATCTATATATCTATACCAACATAATGGCTGGTGTGTTTGTGTCTTTAGAAAATTTTCTTCCAACAATCCCATGTACAGATTTGCGTACGATGGTGCCATTCTGGTGCCCATTGCTGTTCCCTTTATTTGAAGGTAGTTCCTTCCCTCAAACTGAAAGTTGTTCTTCTCGAGGATGAACCTGGTCAGGTTCACAAGAAAAGGTGTAGTGGGAGAAGGCTTGCCTGGGCGTTTGTTTAGAAAACTGGTCTACATAAACTCAACAAGATATTGAGAGATGGCTTCAAAATTCTTCAAGCTTCCGTCCACACCAAAAATCTTTTCCCCGATCCATCGCAAATTTGGTACAAGCAACCTCCCAACTTGAAAAACATCCTAGTACATCCTAAACTACCAGACCCTGATGCAGAGAAACCACACAAACTTCCTCGTGGCTCCTTCCCATGCAATAGACCTAGATGCAAGACGTGTCCAATATACCCCTCAGCAAATAGTTTCAACAGCCAAACAACAAAAATGGTCTTCAAAATACAGAGTCATCATAATTGTACATCGAAAAATGTCATATACCAGCTACAATGTAAACTTTGCTCAGCACAGTACATAGGCCTGACCACGGATGGTCTGAATATCAGAATGAATGGCCACAGACATGATGTTAAAATTATGAATATGAATAGACCAACAGCTCAACATGCTGCGAGTCACAACATCACAACTTTTGATGACTGCTATACCACAAAAATAATTAAATCACTCCCCCCTGATTGCAATCCCTCAGAACTGAGAAGGTGGGAACTATCATACCAGTGGTATACCAAGTCCAGAGAATCCCCTAACCTGAACATCAGATAAATCCATTCATTTTTTTTTTCCTCCCCAAATAGCCTTATCTCTTTTCCCCTGACAGACTTATATAAACTATAATCACTCATATGTTCATGGAAACAATAAATATATCTTTAATCTGTGCATCTGTGACATCATATTTCTTTTTGTGTTTTCTCTTCGATTGACAAAGACCACTGTGTGGTTGAAATATATCATTGTTTAAGTGCTTTTATGTGTTTCTATTTCAAGACTACAGAGTGGACTCTTACCAAGGTAAGTCTGTCAGTCTCCTAGTCCAAAAAATCTATATATATATAGATTTTTTGGACTAGGTGACTGACAGACTTACCTTGGAGTCCACTCTATATTTTTGAAATAGAAACACATAAAAGCACTTTCACAGACTGGGTAAGTTTTTTTATGTATTTCTATTTCAAGACTACAGAGTGGACTCTTACCAAGGTAAGTCTGTCAGTCTCCTAGTCCACAAAATCTAAATATATATTCTTGATATTTTACGTTATCCATTGTTTTTCCAATGCACTGTCTTTCTGATGGAGAATTTTCATTCCTGATGATGTTGGTACTGTTTGCCAACGAAAAGCTTTGGATATAAAATAATAAATATTCTTGTATTTGAATAACCTGTGTTGTTTTAAATTATTAAACAAGAAAACGTATTTTATATTATATATATATATCTATATATATATATATATATATATATATATATATATATTTAGGTTAGTTTTGGTTGGTAAAGATTATTTGGATTTTTTGGACTAGGAGACTGACAGACTTACCTTGGTAAGAGTCCACACTGTAGTCTTGAAATAGAAACACATAAAAGCACTTAAACAATGATATATTTCAACCACACAGTGGTCTTTGTCAATCGAAGAGAAGTGCAATGATTTTACCTTGTGTGATGAGGCGCCTTTCGGTCACTTGACCATTGTCGAATCACTGATTACTTTTTCTCAATTTTTCTGGTGCGGATGTTCGATCCGTCGTGTTGGTAATTGTTGACGTCATACACGTTTCCTCTTGAGTCTTGTGTATAATGTTTTTGAATAGTATGTCTTCTGTATATGTTGTTTGTAGATTCATTAAATTGTTTTGTATGTTGTAATAATGTTCTCGACAAAGAAAGTAATCAGTGATTCGACAATGGTCTTGTGACCGAAAGGCGCCTCATCACTCAAGGTAAAATCATTGCACTTAATGGTGGATAAAATTACTTACAATAGTAATATATTAACTTCATAAAGTCAGTGCAACGGAAAAACAATGGATAACGTAAAATATCAAGAATATATATATATATATATATATATATATATATATATATATATATATATATATATAGAGGAATTATATATATACATATAAATATAAAACAATTTATTTATTTATACATACTTTCACAAGAAATATGATATACCATTTCAAGTTTTAATTCACAAGGTAAATTTTAACTGATAAGAGGAAAATCTGTTAATGAGAACGATAAGCTTGAATTTTTTTCACTTGCATACCTATTTCAAGTTTTATTTTAGTAAAGGCACAACACAAGTCATTAGCAACATTAAGTGGGTTCCTTTACTTTTTTTAAATTTTAACAAGTGCTAAAAATGTTTTTTTCACACAAGTAGGTGCTTGAAAAAAACAAAAATAATCAAAGCGCTGCCTGTGATACACTTTCAAGTGTTTTATCCAAAACGAAGATTTGACTATAGTGGCACTCTTGCAACATTGAACATTTGTTTTGTGATACATTTATTCTGTTATTCTTTTCAAACTGTCATGTTGATTTGATTTCAAGTTTACAAAATTTGCACAACCTTTACTTATATTTATTGTATCAATGCATACATTTCATTAAAATTTTCTGAACGTCATGTTCAATAAAATTACCTATGTAAAAAACCTCGTATTTATTTAGTTTTAAATTTTGATAAATTGTGTACTTAGATTTTAACTAAATGAGAATTTATCTTACTATTTTCTAACTGTTCTCACGCCCCCCAGTTTGGGAACCTATGGTCTAAGCAAAAGTTGCCACCTGAGTAACTGAAAACGTTCCAGATGTCATGGTCAGTTATTACTTTACATCCCTATTTTGAAAATTTCATTTTAAACTGCAACGCCAATGAGATAGTGTGTTAGAGTAAAAATTCCGCAACATTTTTATTTATTCTGCCCCAGAAAATGGTTGCTGTCATTTATTAGCTGTTATTGAAATTGTTAACTTTATTATGCCAGTGAATATGCAAGTCACTTTGTGTGTAGTTGTATTTCCAAATTTCATATTTTATTATGATATATACAGATCCATCGCTTTGTAATTTACCTGTGCTGTATCCATTTAATTTTGAATGTTAGAAGAATGCCTTAGAAAGAATGTTTGTTATTCATTGTATCTATAATTTATGACAGTGGAATCTTCTTGTCATGAAGTTGTTGATAGTGTTAAACATATATTTTTTTTAAACATATTATCGTCTCCTTTCATTCAGATATTCAGTTTCATGTAAAAATATGTTTAATCAGTTTCCCCAGGATTCATATTTTATCCTGTGATATATTTGTTTGTTTGAAAATACACTGAGATATGATTTTTACTCTATACTGATATATATATATATATATATATATATATATATATATATATATATATATATTATATACACATACATACATACAGTAGAACCCCAGAAATCCGTACATGATTTGATGAAAACAAAATTTTAAAAAAGGATCTAAAATTTATGAAGTATGTACTAAAAGTTGCTACTTATATAAAACAGGAGTAAGATGTGTAATATATTGGAATTGACACAGTAAAAACATGATATCATACGAAGGCCTATACTGTACTACTGCTACACTTCATTAAAATAAAATTTATTGACAGTAAAATAAAAATGACAAACACTAAACTATATCTTTTATTTAAAAAGAAAAGATGAAAACGCTTGACTATATTTTTCACTTGATATCATCTGACGAAGAGACGTAAACCTTCCCGAGGGTGCGATGTTGCGCTTCCGTCGCATTAGTATATAACATCATTGGGTGTTGCAGCGGCATGTTGTTCTATGTAATGGAACGCAATGTTGAGAATGGCTGCAGCTTTGGCATGAGTAATAGCATTTATAGAGGCATCTTTTTCCTCGCTATCGCTATCTGCTACACTGACATCGTTTTGATCCTGGACCATAGACACCATGTCATGCTCTGTATATTCTTCATTTTTATCTAGTTCTGTCCACTCTTTCAGGCAACTTTCTTCAGCATCTTCACATCCTGGTACTCTTTGAATGAGCTGAAGGAGCTCTGTTTTTTCTGAAGGGCCCCGTGTTCTAAGTGGTGTTTCCACAAATTCTAGGCTAGCTCAGAGCATCTTCGAAGACTTCTCCAGTAAAGTGTTACTGATATTTTACCGGGACTCAGCTACCCAGTATATTACATCCTTTATTGTAATAGTTTTAAGTTTTTCTGGAATAGAAAGAGAGCAATCTTCTTCAATTAATGTTTGCAAAAGCTTTTAACTGTAGCTCATTTTTATGTTCTGCAGCACACCTCGATCCATAGGCTGAAGCAACAATGTCACGTTAGGTGGGAGAAAAAATGCCTTTGTCTTTACATAACAACTACATGTTTGAAGGATATGAAGGAGTATTGTGTATCAAAAGTATAGCTTTTGGTGGCATTAAATTTTGTTACTGAAGGAACAAATTCATTTTTGAATCACTCCTTGAAAATATTACCAATCATCCACGTCTTAACACTGATTTGTGTAATGAACAGAGAGTGCATTCAAGTTCATATTTTTAAGGGGTCGTGGCTTGGGAGATTTTCCAGTCACCATTAATGGTAGCTAATTCGTTCCTGCGACGTTACTGTGGCTAAAACTGTGAAATGCGGTTTGCTCGTTTTAAAGCCTGGCGCAGAGGATTCCTCTTTAGAAGCAAGACTTTTAGTGGAAAGGGCTTTAAAATTCAGTCCTATCTCGTTCGCATTATACACTTGCTGGGGTGTGTAATTTTCAGATAAATCAAATATGTGAATTCATCTAATTATTTTTTTGCAGCAAGATTATCAGCTGAAAACTTCTTCCCTCTTGCAATTAATTATGTAATTCCGTGCCTTCTCATCCATCTATCCAACCATCTATTGCTAGCAGTAAATTCCAAATCACCATTCATTAATTCGTTTTACTGTAATGTCTTTTCTTGTATTTATGAACCACTAATAGGAACTCCTTTTTTCTGCCTCTCTTGTGTAAACCATAAAAATACAGCTTGTCAATTTTTTCATTCACAGAAACTTTCGCATGATGGCGTTGTTCCAAAGACTTTTCACTTGTGGCAGTGCAAAACTGTTCAATTGCTTGCACGATTTTTTACAGTCACTTATTGTAGCCTTACCAACACTAAATTCAACAGGAAACTTTGTCAAACTTTCCCCTTTGTCTAGTCACAATAATACTTCAAGTTTTTTTTTTTAAATTAACAGAACTGTGTTTCCGTTTGCTTGCCATAATGCACTTTTAGAAAACTAAAATTCTCTATTCACAGAACAGCAACCCCACAGCACAACAAACACTGGACAACTAACTCGTCTTGGCTACAAATACTAGACAGATTGCTTACATGCATTAGTCATTTACATTAGTCACGTACGTGTATGTTCCTTATAACCTAATCTTATCTTTCCTCTGTGACAAGCAGATGGATGAAGGCTACACAATCGAACCTCTAACAGTAAATAAAGCAGTTCTATTAATAGGCTACGGAATTGTGTAGGCTACAATACAGCACATTACTTATAGCTATCATTTATAAACAGACAAATCCGTTAAATGTAAAAGAATGGAATAGATTTGTGCTACAATATTTATACTAAGGTCCACAGTAAATTATTATTATTCGTTAATAAAAAAACTCACTTCTGTCAAATACAAAATATACAGCAAATCCGAAATCCGACAAATCCAAACATGCTATAGCCTCAATTAGTTTGGATTTGAGGAGTTCCACTGCATATATATATATATATATATATATATATATATATATATATATATATATATATATATATATAGATTTTTTGGACTAGGAGACTGACAGACTTACCTTGGTAAGAGTCCACACTGTAGTCTTGAAATAGAAACACATAAAAGCACTTAAACAATGATATATTTCAACCACACAGTGGTCTTTATCAATCGAAGAGAAAACACAAAAAGAAATATGAGAGAATGAAATAAAATAAATATCATAAATATCAAGACTACAGTGTGGACTCTTACCAAGGTAAGTCTGTCAGTCTCCTACTCCAAAAAATCTAAATAATCTTTACCAACCAAAACTAACCTATAAATAAATATATATATATATATATATATATATATATATATATATTCTTGATATTTAACGTTATCCATTGTTTTTCCGTTGCACTGACTTTATGAAGTTAATATATTACTATGTAAGTAATTTTGTCCACCATTAAGTGCAATAATTTTACCTTGAGTGATGAGGCACCTTTCGGTCAATTGATTCGACAATGGTCAATTGACCGAAAGGTGCCTCATCACTCAAGGTAAAATTATTGCACTTAATGGTGGACAAAATTACTTACATAGTAATATATTAACTTCATATATATATATATATATATATGTATGAAGTTATATATATATATATATATATATATATATATATATATAAAACATACATATATATATATATAACATACATATATATATATATATATATATATATATATATATATATATATATAGATTTTTATATATAGATTATATAGATTTTTTGGACTAGGAGACTGACAGACTTACCTTGGTAAGAGTCCACTCTGTAGTCTTGAAATATATATATATATATATATATATATATAGGAATTTTTGGACTTGATAGGAGACTGACAGACTTACCTCAAGGCAATAGTCCAAAACTGCAATCTCTTGGAAATAAGCACATATAAAACACATATAAAACACTTAATAAACTTTTATTTGAAATATTTCGATCAACATGATCTTCTTCAGTCAAGAAAGAGCAAAGAAAGATCCTCTTTCTTGACTGAAGAAGATCATGTTGATCGAAATATTTCAAATAAAAGTTTATTAAGTGTTTTATATGTGCTTATTTCCAAGAGATTGCAGTTTTGGACTATTGCCTTGAGGTAAGTCTGTCAGTCTCCTATCAAGTCCAAAAATTCCTATATATATATATATATATATATATATATATTTCAAGACTACAGAGTGGACTCTTACCAAGGTAAGTCTGTCAGTCTCCTAGTTCAAAAAATCTATCTATATATATATATATATATTCCAAAAAGTACTTCTGATTTGTATGTGATAAAAGTAGTGTAACATTTTATTATGTTTGCTTGTTTTTAATCATCTTGAATTCACTGATTAAACTATGATTATAAGACTAAGTGAATATGTAAGGGCTTCAGTGGATACCATTGTTTCGAAACACGTCAGCAAGTAAGCCCTTACGTATTTACTTAGTTAAGTATCTTTTAATTATAATTTTATTATGAACAGTGCCACATATTTTTAAATTCAGTGATCACTAAATTTTAAATGAAAACTGAATACCTGAAAACTCAGTAAACCATTTTTCTGTTTTAGATTATGGGAGAAATAGAAAAACATGAAATAAAAATTTATCCTTTGCCAGACTGTGATAGTGATGAGGATGAAGATTATAAAGAACAGGTAAGAGTTTAATACATTTATTACAGTATTTGTAGGACATAAAACAAGCTGTAGAAAAGTTAGATGTACAACAATACTCTTTGAACATTTATTTATAAAAAAAATGTTAGTAATGATTAATTGGAATAAAGGTATGTGGTGACACAATTGGAAATTATAAACACATAATTTAAATAATTTATTACCGCCTGAGTATAGGTCAAGTTTATAGCTCAAGATAGTTTGTACAAAACGTAATACAATGGAATGATCTAATTAATTCTGTTTGTTTTTATTTTAGTAAAATATTGGGTTTCAATATTGCAACATGTTCTTTAAGCTCTTGGTGTTCATGTCCTGTTTGATGTACAGCTGTAAACAAAATTGTGAACTACAGCACACTTTCTAACTGGATGCATAGTTAGTAGTTTGTTGCATCTGTATTTATACAAATATTCAATGTTTTTTTACACAACTTCATTTATTAATAAGTTGATCTAAGTGATGTATTTATTTTTCTTGCGTATTTATTAAACTTTCCATAGAGATATAATTATTATATTCCATAGTGATTTATGAGTGTAAACATATTGGAGGGAGAACTTGTACATATGTCAGAGTTTTTGTTTCTTTTTTATTTTTCTTATGTTTAATAAATGTATAATTTTCCTGAGGTTACGATGTATAAAATTATATATTTTATGAAACTCATTTTATTATCTTGGTTATGGTATGTAATGTATTAAGTTTGAACAATAAAATACCCTAAAAAATAAGTTATTGCCAACTTTTCAATATGAGTCTTATATTCATTATATTATTTCAAAATACTTTATTGGTGAAGTATGCAGTTACAGTCGAGTAATTATGCATTTTAAATAAATGTGATTATCAATGTGTCCTAATTTTTTTTTTAATTTGTATTTTAAAATATGGAGTTAGTCTGTTGTTACTTTTAGGTTTTAGGGGGTAAGTCTGCAAAAATTAACAAACAAGGATATTAAGAAAGCAACGGATTTTAAGATGATACAGAATAAAATATTTGTAACATGTAGAATATAAGTACTTGGGAAAATATATTTCTTGCTTTTAAATAGTGGACTTACAAGAATCAACTCATTGACTGTTTTGAATTTCATTAGGAGGCACAGTAGGTGTTAGGTTAGCACTGTGTAAATAAGTTATTTCTGTTTAGTAAACTTCCATATATATTCATAGCAAGGATTCCCCTCTTTGTAACAGCATTAGATGGTAGTATAAGCAGTTTCAACAAAATGAAATAATTAACATGGAAAATCGCCCCTATGTCCTACAAAGAGGACAAAGCAGTTGTGCCGAAGCTGTGTATGGAGTCCCAAAAAAATCAAGAGCTGGGCAGAGTTAGTAGCTTGAAATCCAAAGAAAACAATTCAAAATTGTTGAGATAAGCATTTGTTTTCATACTTATAAAAACAATTTAATACCTTAGCTGCCAAAGGGACAACACTAATTGCCTCCTCGAGAATCAAAGCTCATAATCAAATACCTCACCTCAACATTAAAAGGAAAACACCCGCCACTCTCAGCAGACTAAGAACAAAACATAAAAACATGAAAATTACAGCAGATGGGACTAAAAAATTCAAAACTGTGGCAACTGTCTCGACGAAGACTTTTCACTACATCATTTTTTCAACTGCTCTCCAATTGCTGCAAGCCTTCACCAATTGAACTGTCCTACAAAGATTTATACTTTGAAAATACCGTAGACATTGCAAAGACAATTCAAGCACAGCATAAAATTTGAGTCCATAACAACACCAACCAACCAGCTGTCAAGAGGGTTTCCTGGGTAATTGCTTTGGGGATCATTTCTGGTTGGCATATACATTGACATATCTGACTAACCCTTGTCAAACTTGAGGTCACTTTAGATTTTGTTTTTTCTGTTCTGTGCTATGACCTAATGTTTCAAGTGCCACTTACACACTTTAATTATACTGTTTTGACAAAATGATTGTTAGGGTGTTAGGGTTGGAGCGAGTTAATAAACAGTATGTCATTACTTAGAATTTTGGGGCATATTAATGTCCTATTAATTACATTTAGGAGTTAAAAAGAAACTATAAATATAGAAGGAGTGAAAATATCTACAGTACAGTCTCACTAATCCGGACTTGATGGGACCGGACCCTGTCCGGATCAACGAAAGTCCGGATTAGACGGAAAAAGCCAAACAAATGCATACAATATGTGTTTTAGGCGGGGAAACATATTGAAATTGTAGTTTTAGTGAAATTGATGCCTAAATATAGCTATAAAGTACAGTATTTCATAGCTTATTTAGCAAAAATTCCTGTAATTGTAACAAAAGGTATGACATGAAAAATATAAAAGCATCTTTCTCGTTGAATAAATGTATTCACATAAAGCTATTTACACTATATGTATAAATGCACACAAAACTCAAACAAAAATGAAACTGAAACAAAAATATACTTTAAAAAACTTAGTGAAAAAAGTCCGTAATGTTCTTTTGTTTTAACTATGAATGACGTCGTTTCACAGTACGATCTCGTAGGTCAGTAGCTCCGCAGTTGACGTATCAGTTTGTTTCTCAAAGTAGGTCATCAACCCCTCCAGCATTGCAGCCGCCCCATCATGAGTTGGGCTGACCGGTTCGTCTGTGTAGTCTTCCTCTTCCGAGCTGTCATTTTCTGCGTTTGCAGTGCACACCGCGACGATTGACCACTTGATAACCAATGTCATTATCACTAATAATTCACTCGGAAATATCAGTGTCTTTCAACTCGGCCCAACCCTCCAATTGTTGAAAAATCTGAAGAAATTCTGCGTCGTAATTAGTAGGTTGACTGTCGGTTTTTTTACTTTCCTGTGGCATTTCAGGCCACAATTTTTTCCAGCTCTTTTGGAGTGTAGACGGTTGCACTTCCTCCCACGATTCTGCAGCCATATAAATGACATCCTTTATAGTCACTTTTTAAAAAATTTCAATAAATTGTGTAGCTGGATCTGCTTCTTGTTGTTACAAAAGCGATAAAATTAACTTTTTCCTATATCGCCGTTTTATCGTCTCTGTCACGCCTTGGTCCATCGGCTGAATGAGAGCCGTGACGTTAGGAGGAAGAAATATAATAAAAATGTCACCATGACGCTATTCTTCATTTGGGTGGCATGGGGCATTATCAGTTAGTAAAACCGCTTTTCTAGGGAGTTGTTTCTCTTTTAAAAACGTTTCTGTTGTTGGAACAAAGTTTTCAAAAAACTTCAGTCCTTAAAATTTTGACTGTTCATCCACGCTGATTTTTGGAACTTGTATTGGGCCGGTAGAACACTTAAATTTACATTTTTCAAAACCCCAGGCTTTGCGGATTTTCCTATCACCAAAAGTGGAAATTTTAGTTCGTCAGAAGCATTACTGCAGGGCATCAAAGTCATACGTTCTTTCTTAACTTTATGGCCTTTTCCTACTGAATCTAATTTGGAAGCTAAAGTTTTTTTTGGGAGCATTTTATAATTTAATCCGGTTTCGTCAGCGTTGAACACCTGACAAGATTGTAAGTTTATATCTCTGAGAAACTTGCCAAATATGTCTTTGAATTTTTCCCTGCATCACGGTCACCAGACAAAATTTCACCACTTATTCCGAGTTGACGGATGCCGTGTCGTTCCTTCCACCGTGACAGCCAACCCACACTGGCAGTAAAATTAGGATCTCCTTTTAACTTTTCATTCAGTTTCAGCGCGATCGTTTGCAAATTTACACCCGATAATGGAACACCCTGTTCCCATTGTTGGCAAAACCAAACATACAACGCTTCATCTAAGGTTTCATTTTTTGGTTTTTTTAAAGTTCTTCTGCCGCCTAAACTGTCTTAACTAACTATTTTTGCAAAAAAATCTTCAATTTCCTGTCACTTTTTCTCCAATCGGAAACAGTTTGTTTTCCCACGCCTAACTCTTTTGAAATTTTAGTAAGCGATTCACCTTCATCAATACGAAATAAAGCTTGGAGTTTTTATTCCATTGTTACTATCACTGACTTACGTTTAGTGGCCATTATCACTGAACACTGAACGAGACGTAAATAAAAAAAAAAAACAGATCAATATCGCACTAGAATTAAATGACAACTGAGCAGAAATCTTGCGAGAAGCAGTAAAGGAGGCATCCGTCCGACAACACAACTGACCTGCGCCAGACGGATAGACTTACTATCCGTTTAGTCAGCGGTCCTTTATCTTTCGTTTATCGCAAGATGTCTCCGATGTCACGTGCGTTGTAGTGTTGATAGATCTAATGTGAATATATTTTTTCAAAGACGTTTTTCCTACTTTAATAGGCAAAAGAAACAAATAATATGGTAAATTCATATTTTAATGAATAAATTATATTATTTGTCTATTAGAGTAGGAAAACCCCTTTGAAAAATAACAAATATAGACGTATAAAAATAAATATTTTTGTGGACGGCAGACTGATTGTGCACTGTAAAATACTATAACTAAACACAAATTTTGGGCCGTCCGGATTAGCCGGACGTCCGGATCATCGGAGACCGGATTAGCGAGACTGTACTGTATGTTCTAAAATATTTCAAGTATGTAAAAAAGCATGTACTTTTAATCTGAGCATGTACAAATCTGAACACATATAAAAGAGTAGAAATTAGGGTTATAATGTTTATATATATAGAGAGAGTTATTATGTGTTATTGTAAACAATTATTCCACCATTAGGTACAATTAATTTTTACCTATGATAAGGTATCTTTCGGTCACTTGACCATTCAATGATTTGATAATGGTCAAGTGTTGATATGTAGATTGTAAATAAAAACTATTTCCTTGCAATTCTGAACGCCAAGTTGCAGGAACATACACTAAGGAAGTGTTGGACACATTATATGGTTAAATACATTGTGAATGTGCTCGACAGCCTTGTGTGATGATCTAAAGTTGGGTCTACATTGTCAGACTCAGGTGCAAAAATAGTGTTTGTCACCAGTGACTGTCATGGCAGTCAATTTGTTAATATTTGATTAGAATATGACATGATACTAATAAGCTTAGTTTTATTATCAGTCCTATAAACTTTCAAACCTTCTTTAATTCTAGTAATAAGTACATAGTACTCACTTTCTGTTTTGATTTTGTGTTTCAAAGTCATTATGGAAAGATTCTTCTAATTTACTGAATTGATAATTTAATTGGTTTTGTTTTTTTAAAGTTAATAACATTTTATTGTTTAGTTTATTATTTTTTTCTTGAAGTACATAAATCTGAAATTTCACAAATAGTTTCTATTTGAAGCAAAGGCATCTCTATAACCAATTCAAAAGATTCAGGACGATTTATCTTAACACATTCAGCATGGTGGCGATATTGGAGATCTCATCTGACTACTGTCTGTTTTTTTGTTAATATGTTTTTTTCCACATATGACGGAAGTGGAATTATTGAAATGCTATGCGGGTTGCATAGCTTGTCATTGTATCTAATTATCGTGCCTGTTGTTTTCATCAATAATTTTATTTCTACCATATACAGGTTTATTGGGGACATCAAAACAGTGTATTTGACATTACAATATTGTTTTATTTATCGGATAACAATTAAAAAAAAGAAATAAAAATGATAAAATACTGTATGAGAAATAATAAAACTCAATAAAAAAGATAATTTGCATTAAAATCTTAAGTACCTACTACTTTTTAGTAATTCTACGTAATAAAATTAACCGCTCAACGTTTAACTCGGAATGTTTGTTTCTGTTTGTGTCAATTGTTTCATAAAGCAATAGAGATCGATAATGTAAAGGCAGACATAGATAATGCATATGTCACGTCCGAGACTATTTATAGCTGAAATTAGCTGACATTTGTTACTACAATCTTATGATGACACATTATGTTTTCGGGTATCCAAGCATTTTGTCAATGACTCATATTTACAGTAGTCTGTTCCCACCTCGAGTAGTTTCATTCATTCTAATAGGACAGTTATCGTTTATTCTTGCGTTAGTTCAGAAAGCTTAGTTTATTTTTATGATTGTTGTTTTTATGGGATATTTTGCCACGTTAAGTGGTTAAAACTAAAAAAACATTAAAATATAAAAGTTAAACCAAATTAAGTCTGTTCATAAAACTCCCTGAAGCATCAAAAAGTTAACTTGGGATGGTCGGATTTAAAAACGTCTTGGCCACAATGTTCTCCAAACTCTTCTGAAGCATCAACGTAAAAATCAAACCTTGTACAAACACTTATCGACAGTAGAGAAGTTTTAATTAGACTGGGAGTGAGTGTGCCGGTGCGCTTGCCGTCTCTCAGAAGAAAAGCGGGGAGCGCACCGCCATGCACTCAGTGCCTCGTAAGGGAACCCAGAGCATGCCGGTGCACTATCCGTGCTGAATGTGTTAATACTATCGATTGCTCCTTCAACTGGTTTTTCCACAAACATGTAATTATAAGTCTGTTTATTGATCATTAATATATACATATATATTAGTCATCTAGTAAATGGCTACATTAGTGGTTTAGTTTCTAGTTGGTTGAGTATAGTTCTGAAATTTTTAGCTTTTATAAAACCATATTGTTTGATTTTAATATACTGCAGAGTTTTGATAATTTGAGGTAAATGGGACCGAGCACCCTCGAATTATCGAAAACTCGGAATACACAGTAATACGTTCCTGTGAATTAGAAAAAGTAGGAGTTTTATTCATACTATATGTATCAAAAAATACACTAAATAAGTTTATAGAACCTTATATGAACATTTCTTTGAAATCCGACTCATTTCGTTTACATACCGTACTGATATAAAAATTTCTTGGAAGCTAAACTCATAATTTTCTTTCAAATAGATAAAATAGGCTCAAATAGAATTAGGCTTGAATTTAACGGAAGCTCGAAGTATCGGGACTAAGAATTTCGAGACTACTGTACTTTAAAAATAACATTGTGAGACAGTATTTCATTCTTATATATTCATACAGTAAATATGAAAATGATTTATGAGTCAACACTCTCCTGTTTAATACACTTTTTTTATACAAACTCTTATAAAGTATAATTAAAGGGGTTTTTACTGTACCTCATTCTTTTTTATTCCTGTGTGTAAACACGGCTTTTATTTCTTGTCTAGAATTAAAGTGTCTTCAAGGTCTTTCAGTTATCTGGAGCTGCTCTTGAGCCCCTTTAATGTATGATTACTTTGCTTGTTTTTAGCTAAGGCTGGAATGTCTAGTTTAAAGTCTGAGAACTATCTTTTGCAACTTGAAATTTTGTACAGCTGTTAATTTGAAGCTATGAATTTCAGTAAGCTGTGACAGCGTTCTAGTAATAGGCTCAAAAGGGTCAAATTCTTTTGACATTCTGAGGTATATTTTGCCTATGTAGGTGGTTGACAGATTATATATGCAGTTCAAGAAAACATGTATTTTGTACTGTTATTGATTGGTGGAGCAGTAGTTTTTCAAGCTATGTTTCTGTATTATAGGTTAAGCAATTGAAAGAAGCAGTGCCATTTGCAGTGTGTGGTGCAGACACTTTACTCGAAGTAAAAGGAAAGAAAGTCCGTGGCCGCCTTTATCCGTGGGGTGTTGTAGAAGTGGAAAACCCAGAGCACTGTGACTTTATTAAACTCAGGAACATGCTTATGTAAGCCAATGTTTTAATATTTCTGAATAATTACCTTAAAATTCTTAAGGGAAAAAAGTTTGTTTTATAATTTATTTATAGAGAGAAAAACAAAACTTATAACATTGAATAATATGACTCTAGTCATGTGAGTTGTTGTCATTTTGTATAGCCAGCAAGGAAAAAATTAAAAAATAACTAATGTAAATTATATTATTATTTTTTTCACCATTCTTTGTTACAAATTTTTTATAAGGGCTTTGAACCTCCAGCGGCAGTTTTAAAAACTGTTAGATTTCTAGAAGAAACAATTTAACAAATGTTGTAATTCTAAAATATTCGCACTATGTTTGTATACGATTTAAAAAAATGTTCTTTGTTATATTTCCACCCATCCTCATCGGAATAATCACTTGGTTCAAAGGTGACATTATTAGAGTCTTTTGTAATCACATTTGGCTCTTCAGAAATTATTTATAAAATTTGTGCCTTTCCGAGTGTTTTTCTTCTATTTTTGGCAATGATTACTATATTTCTTCTATAATTCATGTGCAACTGTCTACAGCTTCTCTTTAAACAGCGCCCTATTGTATCCGTTCCTTTGCCATTTTCATTTTCGTGTGCAAAATTAACTGTGCCAGTTTTTCCCTTATAATATGCCCATATTGACTCTGGTTTAAGCACACAACGTGTTACTAGAAGTCAAAGAAGTTACCACATTAGACATCATTTGTAATTACTTCGAGTAGGTATTCAGTTTTTCTTTTGATTTCATAGAAGAAAGAATTCTGCTTTAGTGAGATGTATGAATTTACAAAAGGTAGCAGGGCAGAATTCTTTTTCTCCATCGAAAATAATATCTGGGCTTTTTACCAGTATCTTGTAAGATTTCCGTAGATGGATCCAAAATTGTGTTTTTAAGGAGCTTGGTCCATGGTAACGCCCAATTTTAGGGGAAGTAGTGCTAGCATCATTTTAAACCATTGAGGAAACTATTCAAAATTACAGAGATCTGTAATGTATAGGCAGACATAGATAAAGCATATGTCACGCATTTATAGCAGAGATTAGCTGACATTTGTTTACTACAATCTCATGATGACACATTAGGTTTTCAGGCGTTCAAGCATTTTGTCAATGACTTATTTACAGTAGTCTGTTCCCACCTCGAGTAGGTTCATTCACTCTAATAGGACAGTTATTGTTTATGCTTGCGTTAGTTCCGAAAGCTTAGTTATTTTTTATGATTGTTTTTTTTATGGGATATTTTGCCACGTTACGTGGTTAAAACTAAAAAACATTAAAATATAAAAGTTAAACCAAATTAAATCTGTTGATAAAACTCCCTGAAGCATCAAAAAGTTAACTTGGGATGGTCGGATTTAAAAACGACTCAGCCACAATGTTCTCCCAATTCTTCTGAAGCCCCAACGTAAATCAAATCTTTATACTAACACTTATCGACACTAGAGAAGTTTTAATTAGACTGGGAGTGAGCGTGCTGGTGCACTCGCCGTCTCTCAGAAAGGTAGAGGAGAGCGCACAGGCATACTCTCAGTGCCTCGCAAGGGAACCCAGTGCGTGCCAGTGCGCTAGCAGTGCTGAACGTGTTAAAGAAGGCTCAAATTAATTATGGAAGTGCTATATGTCTAATTAATAAAGTAAAAAAAATAATAAATTAGCACCATTGTAGGTAAGGTAGGTAAGTCGTCTATAAATAATTTTATATATATTAAAAATGTGATCTATGATAGTTATTATACTTCTACCATCTTTTAATTAATGGAGTATTTTGCTTCAAGCTCCCTTTTTTTCTAGTTATCAATAAAACATGTACTGTTTTTATCTATGTAATTTTTGTATAATTTTATGTTTTAAATGGAGTTTATTAGTTTTTCATTTCAGTTTTAAGCTTACAATTTCAGTAAGCTACAGTAAGTGTCTTATATCTAAGATACTGTGTTTCCGTTACAATAAATTAAATTGTGATAAGTCAAATTAGTGTCCATGGTTAGTTGAAATTTAAATTAATTTTATGATAATAAATTAATAATGTATCAAAAAATTGTAGATGTGCAATTTGACTAATACTTGTTATGTGTATTTGAATAGTTTAAAAGTGGACTTATAAGGTAAAATTACAACTAGTAATATAGTATGTAGTGGTTTTATTATCAACGTATATAATTGTTCTTTATGTACTATTAACAGGCTTGATGATGATGAAAGTTGTCGAGACATTACCATTGGTTTAATAAATGACATAAGTAACTCACAAACCAGTTGTTTTATTTATGCAATAAGGAGATGTAAAGTTTATAGTAAGATTTGCCCTACCAATAAAATCATACTGATGTGTCATAGTGTAAGGGTCAATAATGCATTCCGATTGTATTGTTGTAGTTTGCCACTGTCACAGCTGTTTATGAGCGCACATCGCTTTATTTTCAAATAAATTTTTATATAAAATTAACATTGTACCAGATTGCATACTACAGTTTGTTTATGTGGTTATCTGTCCATGACATTATTTAATTTTTACCCAAGTCAGTCAGCTCTTAAATATCGTGATGCCAAATTGCCAATAACATTGTTTTTCATTGTAGGTATTACGAGGGTCGTCCAGAAAGTAAAGAACGTTTTCGTGTAGGTCAATGAAAACAAAAGATACGAGGATGAACATTTATTTACAACTATTTATAACCTTACTCTATTTTTCAATAAAATCACCAGAACCGTCAAGGCACTTGTTGTAGCGTGACACCAATTTTTGAATACCGACGTTATACTCTTCTGCCGCCAAGGAATGAAGCCACGTTTTTACTCCTTCTTTGAGATCATCGTCGTCCAAAAAGTTTTTCCCGCCTAAAAACACTTTCAACTTTGGATACAAGTGATAGTCACTCGGAGCCAGATCCGGACTATACGGAGGATGTCCAAAGATTTGAAAGATTGAAGTTCTGCTTGGGTTTGTGCACTGCAATGAGGCCGAACATTGTCGTGGATCAGCACCACCTTCGACGACAGCATTCCGCGTCGTTTGTTTTGAATAGTGCGGCGAAGCCGATGCAAGGTCTCGATGTAGGCCGCTGAGTTGATTGTTTCTCCTCTCGGCATGAACTCCACATGGATTAGGCCTTTCCTGTCCTAAAAAACTGTTGCCATCACTTTCCTGGTGTTCAAATTTGGCTTTTCTTTCCGGTTTTTTTTCGGCGAATTTGAGTGATTCCATTCCATTGACTGGAGCTTTGTTTCCGGGGTTCGATACGAAACCCAAGTTTCGTCACCCGTTACGATGCGGTCAAGAAACGTCTCACCATCTTCGTCATACTGAGTCAAAAACTCAAGCGCTGTTCCCATCCATTTGGTCTTGTGGACATCAGTAAGCATCTTAGGCACCCAACAAGCACACATCTTTCGTTAACCAAGACGCTCCGTCACTATTTCGTGCAAAAGCGACCTTGAAATTTGTGGAAAAAATGCCAGTAGACCGCTCAAAGTGAAACGCCGGTTTTCTTGAATTTTTTCGTCAACTTTCGCTGTCAACTCGTCAGTAACGAGTGACGGCCTTCCACTTCGTTCCTCGTCGTGCACACTAGTTCTGCCTTCATTAAATTTAATACACCATTTTCTCACCGATGACTCGTTCATCGCATTGTCACCGTACACTGCCTTAATTTGCCTATAAATTTCTAAGGGCGGAACATGCTGCACATTCAGAAACCGAATCACACTACGGACTTCACACTTGGCGGGATTTTTAATTGGCGCCGCCATTTTGAACTTCCACAAGAGACGCAAACGTGACCTCACGGCACCTCTACATAGCTCAAACTGAAGCGGAAGGTTTGGACTAAAGAATAAGCCCACTCCCGCGGTGGTGGGGGAACTGCGCCGTCCGTGATGCGCAATCGTTCTTTACTTTCTGGACTACCCTCGTATCTAAAGGGTTCAGAAAAAAGTATAGCTGAATAGTGATAACTAAGAGAATAAATCAATCTACTGAGTGAGTTGGTCCGAATATTTTATGGAAAATAGTAAAAGAATTGATTGAAGAAGGTTAAAATAATTTTATTTTGAATTTAATTAGATTTTTTACAATTTAGTGAATTATGAAGGATGTGAAAACAAGTATAAATAACTACAGATGCAAGAAAAGCTTCCTGGTCTGGATTGGGTGATTAATGGAACCATCCTAGAGCACACTATTTAAGCTATTGAAAATTTGAAAGAATTCACCTTTCAGAAATTAAAATAAACTCCTAAACAAAATATATGTTTGAGTACAGTTTTCTCCCATTCCTAACATTTCAAAATTCTCCTCTGTTCTGTAACAGAGGGGAATATTGAAATGTTAGGAATGGTGGAAAACTGTACTCAAAGATATAAAAATATTCCTAACAGAAATGAAGATGAATTTATTAATAATTCCTAAACAAAGTAATAAAATTAAAAGACAATGTTAAAAATTGTGGGACACTGAGAACCATGCAATCCAATTGAATACAAATTGCTTAGTTGGAATGTTGAGATAGAACATTGGTGTTATAACAATAGTTACTGATTGATAATCAATAGATTTCACTTACCAGTCCATCATTTGTATATCTGTTATAATAGTTTAATTGTTGTTATTTTCTAAGTCTTCTATTTTTATAATTTATTATCCCTGTCTCTGAGAAAGTGACAAATTAGCAAGTTTTTACTGTAATCCTAATCTATATTTATAAGAAAATGTACTCACTCACTCACCTCATCCACTCTTAACATTTCTACCAATTGGTTTGGCACCGACCAGTACTAGAAGAAACGTTGTACTTGAGTGCCTCCAGCAAATTTTCTTCTCTCCTTAGCAAAAGTCGGAAATTACATCTTTCATAATCATTTCTTATAACCTTTCTATGAAATTGTAATATTTATGCCCTTAATATTTTCTAATAGTTTCACTTAATTTACAGAACACACATGCAAGATTTGCAAGAGGTCACACAGGAAGTGCATTATGAAAACTACCGTTCTGAAAGGTTAGCAAAAAATGTAAAAGAACCAGTGCCTAAACGAACTACGTAAGTATAAAACTGTATAGTGATGCCAAATCACAGAGAGTATAAATCACTCTTTTTGGACTAAATGTTTATCAAGCACTCGTATAGCAATCAAGCACTCATATACTTTTATTGTTTGCACAATGCACTAGTTATAGCCACATTTCTTTTCAGCTAAGTCCGGAGTTCATAAATTACAAATATGTATTAGATTATTGGTTGATTGATAAATATAAAATTATGTAAACAAATATATTAAGTTGGTTAATTATGACCAGTTATAGACCAAACAACCTCTAATTAGTTACAAAAGTTTGTTAAAGAGCATTGCTGTTATGAAGTAGTGTTTTATAACAAGTTTGAGCTGTTTGATTGTTTAATCTACAATTGGTCATAATAAACCAAATTATAAACTATACTTGTAAAATATATATTAATCACTTGTACATTAGTTTATGACTAACCGAACTTTCAATTTTGTAAATTCTGGATATTTTAAATTCTTTCATAGCGGTAGATATTGATGAAGAATGCCATGGGGCGAATGAAAATGTTCTGCCTCAGTAAATTTTTATAAATTTACAAAATTTAAAGTTCGGATAGTAAACTAATGTAAAAGTGATTAATAAGTTTCACCGAACATAATGGACTACAGAATTCAAAAAAAATATATTGTTTCATGTTTTGTTGTTACATTGTTTTGTAAATTCTAGCTTGGCTTCTATAATTTAAAGTGTTTGTTTGATTAGTACATTTAGAGTATACATTTTTTAAGTCAAAATAGGCCGTGATAGACCTTGTGTTATATAGATGTTGTTAATTTTGTTGATTAGGTCAATTTTATTATGTAAGGATGTGTGGTTGTTCAGCTTCCGTTTCAAAACTGAAAGTTAGGTTTTAGTTGAAGGCCAATTAAAGGCTAATCTCTTATATGGCTTAGGTATTTAGCTAATTGATATGAAGGTACGAGGGTTTGGTTGATTATTGGGCAGAACTCAGTTCAATTACTAAAGACTAATGAAAACACAACACTGAAATCCATCAATCAAAACCGTGTCCAATATAACCTAAATTTTGTTAAAGTAGATAAAGACAATGTAATA
This sequence comes from Prosapia bicincta, assembly GCA_036971475.1. NCBI lineage: Eukaryota > Metazoa > Arthropoda > Insecta > Hemiptera > Cercopidae > Prosapia > Prosapia bicincta. Next base: position 32,848,789 of record JBAIZL010000003.1, read on the forward strand.
ATTATAATACACCAAGGTAAGGACTATAAAATAACTGAATTCCCTTTAGATAACAACATAACTGAATTCCAAATTCATCCTACACCAAAATATCGAACACAAATAGAAATCAAATAAAAAACTACTAAAAGTCTATCATCAACAACATACTAAACAAATTTCCACCCTTAATAAAACTCATGACCACATTTTATAAAAACGATGAACACACTTAAACACAACACCTTAAACAGCAAATGGATAAATACAACTTATCCACAATTTACAAAATAACATATAATGACTGCTTCAATTTTTATATTGGCCGAACTGGTAGATCATTCAATACAAGATTTAAGGAACATATCAATGACATAAACATAAGCCCAAAATCGAGCTACACTATACACATACAAAACACCCAACAGACATTAAGACCATTTTAGACTTATACATGTACTAAACCATAGCAAAACACTAACCAGAACAGAAAAATTTTAAAAATACAAACATTACACTACAGAAAAACAATATATTTTAAACGAACACACACATATATTTTGAATCCAACACCCTTTTTAAATACATAGTACTCAACTCTCTTATTTTAGATCCCCTACACCCATAAATCACAAACCTGCAACCTTGAATGAAACCGTCAGTAGCAAGTAAACTTCGTAAATGAAATGACAGTTTTTAAACGCTTCAACACAATAAGTTATAAGTTCTTTCACTTATTTTATTTACACAATTATTTATGAATTTAACCTTTATATATGTTAATATGGCAGCTCTTGCTACATTTTGTAACTAAACCTTATGTCAAGACTTTACAAGATTATAATGTTGGCACTGTCATAAGAAATCGTTGGAATAAGAATTATCTGAAGAAAATAATTAACCTGCTTTGAACAGAATCAATATAGTTTTTAGATTATGTAAATATTTTAAAAGCTGTTTATAGTATAACTTGTGCTTGGAATTACTTAGACATAATGTATAACCAACGACCTTAATACCAATTGTAAATGGTTTGAAATGAAAATTAAAGCATTATAAAATTCAGATTTCACTTTGTAGATGCCTCTATATCATAAACTCCTTAGGATTATCTGCTTTATCAAACTTTACAGTCTGTTTAACAAATTGCCTGCACATTATATTGGTTACCTATAACCAATAGCCTTACAAGATGTGTTGTAAGACTTTATTGTGTTTCTTGTATAATGTATTTTGTTATGCATTAGAAAAACAATTTATTTTTCATATTTACTTGAATATTATAAATTTTTTTTCAAAATGATCAACACTATGTTTTCAATATCCTATTTTCAAAATAACAGCCCTTGTTACAAATATATAAACAACCTTGATGTACATTTCTCTAACACATTTAGCATCATCAGAAGGTTACAAACATACTGGGATCTAAAACCTAAGACCTTACAACTCCCAATGGGCATCACCTCCACTCCTCCACCTAGTGACCGGTTTAACCGATACCAGCACTACACGTAGGAACAAGACCACACCTATCACCAAACGTGACAGATCTAACTTAAAAACTAATATACAAAACAATGTGAACCCTAAATAAAAATTAAATAACAAATCATTTGTAATAATTAAAACTAAAGTAACTGTTTTTTTTAATCACATCATTTTAAGTGTAATATCACCAACAATAATAAAATATCATGTAAATACAGGCTATAATTAAAACTAAAGAATAATCTATGATTAAATAATACTTAACTGAGTGAATATAAGGGCTTACTTGCTGACGCATTTCGAAACAATCGTATGAAAGGCTTTGCTTTGTAAAAGGAACGATTGTTTCAAAACGCATCAGTAAGTAAGCCCTAAAGTATTCACTTCTTTAAGTATTATTTATTTATAGTTTAATCAGTGAATTAAAGATGATTACAACAAGCAACTTGAAAATAAAAATGTGTATTTGGTTGTAAGAAGGAGAATAAACCTGAACCAGGAATAGGGTCCTTATCAGGATTCATCAACAAATCACCCTTAGTTTTAGCAATGAATATACTTTCATAACCATTAAATAACCTGTCTGAGAACACCATTTTGCCCTCCTTAACACTATTGATATCTGATTCAGCCATGATGGACTTACCCAGGTGGAATAATTTAATATGAGCTTTGTGTTTAAACCTAGTTTTAGTCTTTCTACTTGTCTGAAACCTTGTCACAAGTTTTACAAGTAACAATATAGTTTCAGACCTATCCAACATTAGAAGTATATTTATAGGATTTTCTAATAAATTGGTTAACCTGTTAGAATTTTTACACGGTAAAATTATCTTAAATATACCAATTGATAAGAATAAACTAAAATTTAAAAATTTATTCCACAGATCTTTAATGGGTAGTGAGAAAGTTGAAGAAAAAGAAAAGGACCGAATATTACAAGAAAAAGAAGCAGAACTTAGACAGATGCAAGAGATGCTGGCAAAGATGAAAGCACAAATGCAGCAGAAGAGTTCTTAAAGATCTGAATTCACTTGAATCAAATACTGGATTAATTATATATTTTTATTCCTACATGAAGTCATCATTTTCATTATTATATAATGCTAAAAGACGAAATCTATATTGTTAAATTAAGTATAGCAATTAAGTTTTAGATGGAATATTTTCACCGATACATAAGGACTACACATGACACATAATTTAATTACATTATAAAATATTTTGATTTACATGTTGAAAATTTATATTTTCAAAGTCCAGGGTCTTATTACTACTGTGAACTTTTTGAGTAATTGAAAATATGTTTCTTTTTTTGAATTAAGAAAATATTTACTCCATTAGTACACTGAGTTTTAGGATTGGCAAAAAATAAATTTTTATTGTATAAATATATGAACAGCAAAATATTTGGTAATAGTTTTTCAATTTATATCTATAAGCTTAGATTTGTTTTTGCTTTTTTTATATGTTACTTAAAATACATTCTTAACAAGAAAAAATATTTTGAAAGTCCAAAATTATAGTGTTTAAATTTTGAAAAAAATATGACCCTATTGTAAACACTGTAAGACACATGAAAATTTATATGAAGAATGTTTCCCTATAAAACAAAACACTATTTTTAGCAATTTAATCATACAGTATAAAATTTGATAACGAGTGCCCCAAAATGTAAAATTGTGCCTCACGTTTATGCAATCTACACTTCACATTTTTATATAAATGCTAGCAGGAGTATAGAACGTAATGACTAAACACCATTTAAAAGATTATTATAGACACAGCGTATTGGATAATCTAAATATACATTCTTTAATATGAATTAATCTTAATTCTGTTTTTTTTTTTTTTTTTTTGTCTAGAGGAAGACGTGTACTTATTGCTGTGTGGAATAACTGTATAAGGCTTTCTTTTTGTGGAAATATAAGTAGTCTTTAAGAATGACTTAGTTAAAGATGAACTCCTAGCTAGGGTTGTTACCTCACTACTGAAAATGCTTTGATTCTTGATGGCTTCAACAGTTCTCTTTTAAATTACACTTTCACCTGTTAGATGTACTGCTCTATATATGCTGACTCAATCATGGATTTAGCAGTGTACAGTTTAAGGCCTCGTACAAATAAGAGCGTTGAGACACACGTCAGATAACACATTAGTGTACACATGAGAGCATTGCAACACACATCAGATAACACATTAGTGTACACATGAGAGCGTTGCAATGTGCGTCAGATAACACATAACTGTATACATGAGAGCGTTGCATCGAACGTTACGCCTGTTCAGCTATAGAAGTCGAAGAGACAGCCTGTGTTTGGATTTTATTCTGCATGAATTAATTTCTTGTGTCAATTTATTTGTATTTAACTACCACTATTTTGGTTCATTTTGTATATAAACAAGAATACATTAATTATAAAAATGTTTACACTACTGACCAACACCGAGTAAAATCTATAATGAGCTTCTGACTTCAGTTGACAAATAAAACTGCTGAAGCGATATATTATGTTTAGACGTCTGTCAGAAGGTCAAATGGGCAATAAATATCTGTCTTTATTTATGCTGTGGGTTTCGAGAGATTATAAATATGTACTATGTATTAGTCGTAATATATTTTACGACTAATATGTATTAATCATATAATAAATTGTTTTTAACATTAAAATAGTCTCTTATGAAGAATTTTCAGTTCCTCATTTGAACTACCATCTGCAGAAAACGTCTTAACCAATTGATGCCAAGCTGCTTTTTCAACACTGTTTTTGTATTCCGCACTTTCCATGTCCCATATAGCACGACGATTTTTCACTTTTTCAGTGAAGAGCTCAGTGTCAAACGATGTCATATTTTCTTCCATAATTGTAAATGTACACTACACCAAAAGACTGAATCATGTTAACTGTCTAATTTAGACCTTGGGAACTTGCAGAAGCGAGTTCCGCGATTAAACTATGAGACAAGCGTTACAACGCGCCTCCAGTCAAAAGCGCCTATCGCATGTATACATTTACATTTGTTCTGTAATCTTTCAAAACGTGTGTTGGAGTGGGCGTTGCAATGCTCTCATGAGTACAAGTCCTAAAATGAATTAACAAACTCTGTGATCAAAAGAATTACAAAAAAGTATTTTGAATTCCTAATATATAAAGTGTGTTGTAGGGATTCGAAGTAGTGTTTTGGCACCAGGTGGAAAACATCAAACATTTAGTCTTAAATTAAACCTTATCATAATAGAAGCTTACTTATTTCTCTTAATTGCAGTATAACTAGTCTTGTGATCAAATGAACATACAGTTGCAACCAAACTAGTGGCATTCTTGTCAGAACGTAATGCTGTGATAGATCATTTTTGGGCACAGTAAGGGTTAACAAAAAACATATACTTAATGGCTTAGTCTTATTAAGAATCAAACTGTTCACTACATATTGAAATTGTTTTTATATTTTAAAGTAATAAAATACTTTTCTTAAGAACACTGTTTATATTTTTTAAAATAAGGTCAAGAAATTTGTGTAATTACTTCTATAATACATCTAAAATAACAGCATATGCAGATGTCAATGGGTTTTGTGATCTATTGGACTACAATGTTTTGTCTAGATTGTAATATCTGCCATTTGTCAGTTTGTTACTCTTGGAATTTTCCGACCTGTGGTGTGTAAGGACTGGTCTAAACTCAGCTGAGGTTAGCTAATACCCAGTTGAATTTGAGGTATTTATTTGTACTATGAGCAACAAAATCTTTTGAATGAAAAAATGTATACACAAATAACTTTAAAATTGAACAGAATAGCTTAAAAGCATTCCAATAAATATTAAAGTGAATTCATTACTGATACAACAGGTCATATGAACAAATTCTGATTTAGACTGGCTTACACTAATACATGGATTTAACTACTGATACTTGAAGATAAGACAACTTTTAATGTACAATTTAATAATTTAAACAATTTATTCACCATTTATTATTCTCTATATTATCAATTTACTTGAAAAGGCGAGAAAATTTATTTAATAAAGCAGTTCAATAATAAAAAAAGAACCTAATATTTTATTTGCTAACTAAGCCAATATAATTGATACATCACTATTAGATGCGCTTTCTTTAGAAGTTGGAAAGCATTGAATGATCCTAAAAATCTAGATCTGAGTGCAGTTCTACCAATATTTGATGTCCTGCTCCTGTATTTGTCTTGGTTTATGTTTGTAGGTCTGATTTTACAGTTGATTTTTCCCTTATCTAAAATTTTCTGATTTCCTAATGATGTCAATTTACCATAAATTTGTTAGAGTAGGAGCAGGTTAATATTGGTACACAAAATGATCCACAATGCTTTTTATATTATAAAACCTTTGAAGATCTTAAAACCACTAAATAAAATCCGCTAAATATTACTCAAGGAATTATAGAAAAATAGGGGCTTAAATGGGAAAACGTCTTATACGGAAATAGAAAATAATGTAATACTAACAAAAGATTACTGTATCTAATCACCATTCCAGTACCCATATATTCACACATATTCGCCAAAACAATTTAATTGTAATTTTAAAGAAAAAAACATCAAATACTAATGTACAAAACACAGAAATACGTAATTAATGAGAAACCATTACCTACATACTGTACATTATTATATTACTACTATATAGAGTGAATATTTTTCTAGTGTTTATATTTCCTTAAAATAATTGTTGATTTTATTTTGTTTTAATTTTTTTTTAAGAAGATTTTAAAATCAATGTTTCCAATTGATTAGTTTTTTTGATAGCGTCGTTTGAAATTCTTGGGATGCTAATAATGTGTAACGTCTTACATCAATCAGTACGCTAAATTCTGCAGCAAGTGTTACTGGCATCAGAGGCGCCTTTTCATTATCATCCTCATTTGTAGTGAAGCTATTGAAGCATTTCTTCATTTCCTTCTAACTCCGAATGTTGAACTCGTAAAGTTCAGATTGGCTGCCTTTTACTTTTGATTGCTCAAATGTAAATATTGTAATACTTCAAAATGTTCAATTTATTATCAACTGATAAAGCATTTTTATTTATTCCGCTCATCACATACAACTAAAAAACATACCCCTCTATATCTGATACCAACTACACACTATAATAGTAAATAATCTTTTGCCATATACAGTTAACATACTTGATATATAAAGTGTCGAATATGACCGATTAACTTGATATATAAAGTGTCGAATATGACCGATTAGTCGCTACCGACTCATTGTCGGTTGGTTTGTATAACATCCATGTTTAGTTGCAAATAGTAACTTAGGATACAGCACAATACACCGGAAAACAAATCGTAAATGTAATCTGTAAACTAATCTGAGAGAAATGGTAGAATGTACATATACAGGAATGCTTCCAATGGCCTTTGCGTGAACTCATGTACTGGTACATGAATGTTAATCAAAGGATTAAACAAGAATCGTACTTGATATATATGTGAGTCGACTTTCAAGAACTTTATTTAAGTGTCCTCATTTTCAAGCAGCAACTGAAACTAAGAGCTTCTTGTGGATTGTCAGGAGTTTGGGATTTCTATGGCCATGTGGTATACTGGTAATCTGTTGACAGTGGAAATCCCACACACCTGGCAGATACAAGAAGCTCTTAGACTCAGTTGATGCTCATAAGCGACTTGTGTATTACCAAGTAAGATTTTTGTTCAAGTACATTATATTTTAAATGATAAGTGAATAAAAAAAAAAAACAGTGTTCCAAAGTTATATATAATGTAAAGGTTGTATCAAAATTGTAATTACATGTGCCTTAATTAATATCAAGCTATAGGAGCTTTGGATCCAATTTGAGGTAAAAAAAAAATAATAAAATTCTCAAATATGATGCAAAATTGTATTTGTTACAATTACGATAAATAGTTCTAGAATATTAAACTAAGTTCATGGCTAAGGCTTTTTCAGGTTGATTTGGTGTTGTATAAGGTAAAATTTCAGTTTCTCTCCACGATGCTTTAAACATGAAACATTTTTTTGTTCCCAAACCTAGACTCAGATTAACTGTTAACCCTTAGCACTCGACTGTCGGGGCAGCCCCGCCAAGCGTATATTACAGTTTACTCGTATGTCGGGGGTCACCCGACACGATTTTCAAATGCCTATAACTCGTCTGCGGCGAAGCCCACAGCATCCAATCCTTTACCGTTTGGTGATACACTCTATTGACATTAATGTGAACTAAGTTGAAAATGTCTAGGAATATGTGAGTTGTCACAAAATCTAGTTTGCCGCTACGTTGTAAGCTGCAAGTAGGTTACAGTTTTACAGGTTATTTGTTTACTCGTAGTTTGTTGTGGCTTCACGTGCAATTAGTGATTCTGAAATTCCTGATCTTTTACTTGATCCTGATTTATTAGAATGTAGTTCAGTTTCATAAACAAAATTATTAAACCAACAGGTATTTGTAAATATAACTAGTTTATTTGTAATGTAGATTTAGCTGTTCAATATAATGAACCGTGCAGTTTTACGAGACAAACAAATAAATGGTGGAGGAAAATGTTTTTCTGGCTAATAGATGTAGCTGTAGCTGTAGTAAACAGTTTTATTATCTATAATAACAAAAAAAAGGAAATGAGAGAAAATCCTGTTAAACAAAAACTGTTTCCAGGTCCTTTTATCCTGTTACTGCAAACTTCACAATCCTTAGAACTACTTTTATCATTGGAAAAGATTAAATGTAATTTCCCATTTGGTCTTTTTTCTTTGTCAGTAGTTGATGGCCGACCCCTCTTACTATACGGGTTATTCCTGATATCACCAATGCAGTCCCTCCCCAAGTTTGTGTTTTTGTTTGTCTGTAAATTTCATTTTGTTCTAGTGTGTTAAGATGTAACATCTTAACACACTAGAACAATATGAAATTTACAAAAATACAAACATATTAAACGAACAAACACAATACAAATCACACATACTATTTGATACTATCAAAAACCTACCTTTAAAACCATCACCGCTTGACCCAACATCTCCAAGCAGAAGACACTGATGAAGATCGGCACATAGCGATCAAAAATGTTCTGTCTCAGTAAGTTTTAACAAATTTACTAAATATAAAGTTCGGATAGTCATAAACTATTGTTTAAGTGATTAATAAGATTCACCGAACGTAATGGACTACAAAATTCAAGAATATAAACATTTGTTGTGAAAGGGACAACATATCCCTTTTGACAACCTGTGGTATGCAAACCCCTAGGGGTACATACAAGCCTGTGGGGTGGTACGCAAAAATAATACCAGTAATGGTGGACATGAATATTTCACACTTTAGATTTGAAACGAATACTAGGTTACACTAATAGTTGACTAGATAATAGATGGGTTTTTGATCGGAAATTGTGTGGAGCCTGTATGTTTGTGTGCAACTGAAAGCATAGAATAGGATAGCGATGGGAAACATCTATTCCAGATCTAGCTGAACAATACAAATGCAGGATTGGGTCTACAATTTGATAATAGGAAACTTTCAAGGTACCATCTGTGTCGTGTTTCTCACACAAAAATATTCTATACACAGCCCCCCTACTTACAAGGCAGACGATATTAGTCGAATTACTTCGTCGAAGAATAGGGGGTACTTTTAGTTCGAAAAACTCTTAGGGGTATATGATAATGAAAAAGGTTGGGAGCCAAGGTAATAATGTCTGGAAATAACAAATGTGGCAGTGAATCAAGTGATTATGAAAACGCCTCAACTAACTTTAAAAATAGAGTAAAATGACTTGCTTTTAGCTATTGTAAGAAATTTAATGCTTTCTGATGTTCAGAAAGTGTCACTTTAACATTCAGCTCCACAGTAGTGAAACAACATATGCGTGCTTAATAACAGATTCAGAGGAAAGTTGAACCTGGTCCTGGCAAATGGAATTGTTCATCTACTGCTTACCTGGACTTTGAACTCCATCAAGAACATTATAGAAATAATTATTTTTAAAAAATCATATGAGTCTGTTAATAAAAAGAAGTTAATGAAAATATATTTTCAAGTTGACCTTAACTTAATATGTTTTCGGGCTCATAATCTAATGATAAGGGTCTAAACTTGAAAAATATATTCCTGAGACTATTATAATATATCGTAATATAATAAATATACTAACAAATGAAACCAAACACAAAGAAAGTATTATTGTGTAATTAATATAATTAATAATATACTTGAAATAAAATATTAATCAATTAATAACTGATAATGATGAAATAACAAACTAACTTAGTCTAAGCACCTGATAATAAACTCTTATTTACAGTTACTTGCTGCAATCATCTTCAATTCATTGAATAAATCGTACTAAATTATTTGAGTAACTAAGTGAAAACTATTAACGTGCTTGCTGATGTGTTTCGAAACAGTCATTTTATTGACAAAGCTAATCCGCTACTCAACCCGTTAGCGAGTTGATTGTTTTTACTTAGCTACTCAAACAATTACATATGTCTTATTTACATTTCAATGACCAAGCCACCATCATCAGAAGGCATAGCTACAACAAAGTTACAAAACAAACAATACAAAATAAAAAGAGATGGTTTTGAAACTGTATTAATGACTTCGTCATCAAAATGTATATAAGGGTTTCATCTATATAACTTGGATATTTTTTGAAATAATATATAGTATTAGGTATATTATTGAATATATTAATTGTATTAACTGCCACTATGCTAATTGAATTTTATTTTCAATATTTTGTAGCTAGAATTTTAAAACGGTTTAAAACTATAAGAAATTCAAATGTTCTTAAATTTACACTCATCACATTAGGGCAAGAGTAATGATGTCAGGTAATATTACTTAAACATTTCACAAAAAAAATCCAATCTGTATTAAATGGAATTTAGTTGAACAAGATACTTATTTTTTATTGGTGGTAGTATTTACACACTAATTACAGTTCATGAGGCAGATGATGAAACTCTCTTGGAAATGACAGGAGCAAAGAGAAAGTTGGCACATGTGCGAAACCACTACTTGGACCAGATAGTTTTGTGTCTCAGTGTCATTGTTGCCTTCCCAAAAATATTTCAGTGTTGTAAGTTGGCTTCAGTAAGTATGTTGATAGAAAAGTGATCCACAGCCAGAGCAGGAAAATTATTAGTCTCTATAGCAAAGAAATAATGTTCGACAGGTGGGTAGTAACAACAGTAGCCATCCCACTTCAGCTGAGTAAGCTTTCTCTCAAACTGCTGCCTCCCATCTGCACAGAGAGTTTTATCACTAGCATGATATTCTACAGTTAAAGACTTAGATTATGGCTTTCATTAATACCCTTTGACAAATATATTTCAATATTTGTAATTTAATAAAAATATGTGTTAAGTTCAGAAAATAATTTGATAGCTAGTTTTAGGCAAAGTCTAACTGCTTGAGGATTCATCAGTGAGGGTTTATAACCACAGGTTTGATTTGGAGGTGTCTCATTAGAATAGACTTAGTGTATGCAGCATACAAAATCATGATATGTACCAATCCATTTGTATTTAAAGAGAATATAAAATTAACCAATGTGAAATGAAATATTTGTCCTGAGGTATTAATAAAATTTCATGTAGAGAAATTTTCAGGATGATGACTACACAAAGTAATAATTTGGATTTTGTATAGTAGAATACAGGGCTTGCAAGTTGAGTAACTTTCTCAAAGTATAGTTCCATTGACATGTACTATATTTTATGATAGTACTCTTGCACTTACAATGTACAGTAAACTCCCAATTATCCGTGGGCGGATTATCCGGGGTCTGCCATTGTTTTACAAATATCCAATTTTTATTCCAATCAGATTCATTATTGTTTTTTTTTAACCACTCAACGCGGCACAATATCCGGTAAAAACAACGATCATAAAAATAAACTAAGCTATCTCAAATAATGCAAGGATAAACGATAACTGTCCTGTTAGACTGAATGTACCAACTCGAGTTGGGAACAGACTACTGTATATAAGAGACAATGACAAAATGCTTGGACGCCCGAAAACCTAATGTGTATCATAAGATTGTAAACAAATGTCTGCTAATCTCGGCTATAAATAGTCTAGGACGTGACATACGCATTATCCATGTCTGTCATATACATTATCGATCTTTATGGCTTTGTGACACAAGTAGAAACAAACATTCCGAGTTGAACATTGAGTGGTTATTATACTAAAATTAGTAGTAGGTAGTTTGAATTTTTATTTTATTTTTATTTTTCTGTCTTTTTTATGGAATTTTATTTTTTGTCATGCAGTATTTTATCATTTGTATTAGTTGATATTTTATGTAAATTTCCTTTTTTTTGTTGTAAACCAATAAATAAAACAACATTTTAATGTCTAATACACTGTTTTAATGTCCCAAATAAACATGTATACGGTAGAAATAAAATTTTTGAGATGAAAACAACGGACACAGTAATTAGAGCAAGACGACTGTGTGCGACAAAATGGTTCTCAAGGAACTTAGATCGCACATTAGAGCTAAATCAATGCTCACAAAAAAAGAGACGAAAGTGACAGATTTTGTTGTTAAAAAGTGAAAGTATTATGTGTAAAGAAAATTACATATGTACATACATACTTACTTCTGACATATACTTATGTACATATTGTAAATAGTTAGACATATAAATGTACATGTTATAATCCGTCAAATACATCGACATTTTAAATTATTTTCTGTATTTATTTTGTCCTCTGAAGATTATTTGTGAATTGTATTAACCGGGGTCATTATTTGTGTAATGTATGGTATAATAATCGATTATCGATCGTTTTGCGAATTCTTTGTTCATAGCGGATTATCCGGGGAATTCGTTATCCGGCGTTGCCGGGCCACCCTATTCCACAGATAATCGGGAGTTTACTGTATTAGCTACTTGATCTTACATAAATACAAAACAACCAATATTGTGGGGGCCTAGGCTTTAATTTTTAACAGTCCTAAAACAGGTCAGATTTAGAAAAAAGTAGGCATACTGTAATTCTTAATTTTGATCTTCAAAAACAGTATACGCAAATAGGTTGTTAAAAATCATTAATTTTTCAAGGCCTCTCATACTTTCAGGATGTTGAATTGTTACAGCTTTTGAACATGTCGGTGCAAGTGTTTTCTAGTGCATATAAAAAAGAATTTAGTTGTAAACAAAACAGAAAAGGCTTTGGTTGAGACATTTAAACTACTATTAATATTATTTGATTTGCAGGTATAAATACAGATTTTATAGTAATTAAATTTACCTCAGTTAGATGAGTGTATGTCGTATTTAAAGTAAAGTTAATCCATTCATTTGCAATGTAACAGTTGATATATTTGTACGTATGAATTATTAGTTTCAAAATTAAAGTTTTCTTGAACCTAGGAAAAGACAACAAACTATGAGCTTGAATGATCTAATCAGTGACAAAATACCTTTATTCTTAACTCAAGATTACTTATGTCTAAAGTTTATCACACGATTACTCAGTGGCGGACTTCTCATTAGGCACACTAGGCACGTGCCTATGGGTGCAGCCTCGAGGGGGCGGCAGGCGGCAGCCGTTTTTTTTTTTTGTACCGATGAGTTTTAGTAACAATATTAATAAAACCTAGTTAAATATCACCAAAAATGTTTAAAAATTTATACTTGTGTAATATCTGAGTGAGTATGTATATGTGTATATGTATTATACGTAGATATAGCTTTGAGAATGTATTTGTGTACTGCGGTTAGCAACTGCTCTGCAGAAAGGTCATTTTCGTGCCTGAAGAGAATCAAGTCATATCTACGTTCTACCCTCAAAGAAGACAAATTGAATTCTCTTGGAATTCTCAACATTGAAGCTGATATCCTTAACGCCAAAGACTTTTCTTTTGAACAATTAATAGAAGAATTTTCTATTAACAAAGCAAGACGTAAACATTTAATGTAAGAATAAATGTTTTTAGTCATACTTAGGCTACAAGATTTATTTCTACAATATTTATATAAATATTAAACCTTAAACCACCATATTCCACTTAGAAAGTATATTGTCTAATTTTTACACAATATTTTCACTATAAACTATTATCCGAAAAAGTAAAAATATACGTTAATTGCTCTTGTTAATAATAAGAGGTGGAAAATATTACTTCTTAATCTTGTGTGTAATAAATAACACTTTCTAATCTCAAAAGTGTCCTTATTTTCAATTGTCTTCACCAACAAATATGAAAGTGAAGTAATGTATGTATATTTTCAAAATATATTTCATTAAAATATAGTGCCCAATATATAGTATATTATTATACATTATTATTTAATATGTACTTTACGTTTATTAATATTGCATTAGGACAGTAAACTATGGTTGGCACTGTGATTGGTAATTAATTTAAATGTAAAATGCATTATTGCATGAATACCAACATATTTTTTAATCTTAAAGCGCATCATTATTAAAAGCTAATTATTTTTTTATTATGCATTTCTTTGAACAGGCATGAAAACGGATTCGTATGGTGAAAAATTAAAAGCATTATATTACGTTGGGACGTTTCCAATAAAGGGTCGGCCGGCCGAATTGTGCCTAGGGGCGGCACCATGGCAAAGTCCGCCACTGCGATTACTTATGTATTGTCAATTTGACTACTCCAATTTCCTTTTTTTTATTTGCCAAAATAATGTTTTTTTTATTAATGTATTAAACGTAATATCCCATACTTCTTTAGCCCTTGGAAAAAACTATTATAGTAGCTACGAGTCCTGCTATTAGAAAGAAAAGTAATAATTATGATGACTGTTTTAATGGAACAGGGAAACACAAATGTTTAAAAAACTCTTAAAAATAATGTTAAACACATTTTATTTACAAAAAACACAGAATGTAACATACAAATGAGTTGTAGAACAGCTTTTTAATAAAATTATAGAAGTTGTACAAAAATATGTATAGAGAACACAGTCTTAAAAAACGTCACACGATCACTTATGTATCATCAAAATGATGAGAGCTCTGTTTCACTAAGAGGCATACGAACTTGAATGGTGAAACTCCGCATCTGACATCGGCTGTTGTAGGTAAGAAGGTACTGTGAAGATGGATGGCTCTAACCGCTCATTTGTCAGATACAGAAATTTTTGAAATGGTGCGTCATTTTGACGAGGTAAAAGTGATCTAGGGTTAATGGTATATTCACTATTGGCATGCAGACACAATGATCTGACTGTGCGAAAATACTACCATCAAGTTATAAAGAATTCCTGTTTCATTATGAAAAATTGTACCCAATTTAAATGAAGTTTTGGACCTCATTATAAATTTTGATTTCGCTCAATTGTAACTAAACAAAACATTAATGACGTACCCAAATTGCTAAAACCATTTGTTTGAATAAAAACTGGGTGTACACATAACCTATGCTGTTTATTTTGCCATTCGGAGAGCAGAAAGTATTTAAACAGTTTTTTTTTGGAGGTCCTGGGATCGAGTCTGCTCACCATAACACATTCTTAAGGCGCTGAAAAAAGTAATTATCGAGCACAAGTACATCGTTAAATTAATTAGAGCTTAGCTAGTGAGAACGATTCACAAATGTAAAAATTAAAACATTTAACTCTTAAAACTCAAAACAAACAAATAAGTTCACCTTCATCAGTGCTTGGCTACTACTCTATGAAGCACTGATGATGGCAACATCGTCATCGAAACTAGTCTGTTTGTTTTCATAAACTAGTGTGTAGTGAGTTTAAGAGTTAATTGTTTTAATATTTCCAAGTACACTTCTTGTCAAAAAACCTCAAAATTATATACAGTATTTATAAAACTGAAGAATATAAGATCGAAGTTAAAGAAAAAACATAATATGTTATATTTACATTTGACATTAGTTATAAATGTATTTATGAATATATTTACATTGACTTATTTTGATGTGTACTTTTTTGAATTCTTATGATACAAGTACCAAAATCTCGAACCACACCATGTCATAGTTTCTCTAGACAAACCAGGCTCAAAGAATATGTATTTGATTTTACACTGATGTCATTACTTTTGTTGTACTTTATTACAGTTATTTTTTTGGTTTTGTTACTTTAGATGAAGCATGTGTAGGTGAGCGGAAGACAAAATACATCAAGGTGGAGAAATAGACATTGAGATGTAAAATGTACTATAGCACTTGTAAATTTATACAGATTAATTTTGTTCATCTATTCATACAATATGCTTCTTTAAAAAAGTACTGTAAATTAATTATGAACATTTGAAGGATACAGGTAAAGATTTTTTGTTCCACCTCAACATTTACGTTCTAAGGGACTGTATTAGTTTAGTGGATGATGATACTATAATAATATGGTGAAGATTCTTGCATTTAGAGTTTGTCTGCAAAAGCATTTGAAGTGTTTTATTTGTCTTTGGGATGGATTGGCACAAAATTCAAGGAATTTAATCCTGATTTGGTGCTGCTCAACTCAAGAATTCAGATTATATGGGAAGGTGTTCCATTTTTCTAGGAAAGCTTTTGGATTTCAAGGGGAGAGATGCCCTTATAAAATCATGCTTAGCTGTCTTTTAGTATTCATGAGAACATCTTGAGTTGATGAACATCTTATTCTGGGTCTGAAGATACCATGTATGATTTTTCCTACTTTGGCATTGAGGGAATTGGAAGTGAAAAGTACAAAGCGTGTGCTACGTTAATATAATGATGTGAACATTATATTTAGGTGTAAAATTGGTCTTGGAATATTGAATACCACAGTCCAATATAGGCAAATAAGATATGTAAAGGATTGTCTTTTAAAGAAGAGTATGAACAGAAATCTGTGTTGACAAAAGATATGAAAGACCTTGAAGGTAGAAAAGCATTTTATAAGTCTTTTCTTGCTAAAGCCAATCCTGGATGAGTTGGTTTTGGGACCTGCAGATTGAAAATATGTGAAGTCAATCCAATGAAGTAATTAATTTTGGAATATAGCAATCAAGAGAGAGAACTACATGTTTTACAGTTGCATTTCTGAAACAACTGGGTATTTAATAGTGAGTATTGCTTACCCCCAGAATTGGCTTGGAGGACTGTAATGTATGACAGGTCCCAAAGTTTGTTAAAATTCTATTTAACTGGATATCTATCAGAGGACAGAGCCCAGCAAATTTAAGGAACTGGGTTTGGTTGTGTGTAATGAATATTTATGCAAAACAATATCCCCTTGTACTTCATATCATGTACTCAGGGGGTAAAAACGATTTAATAGAAGTGAGGTATGTACTTCCCATCATGATAAGACTGCATATGGTGAGAGAAACGTTCATTTCAGTTTGGCAAAATCAACCAAACTAGGAATTAATGGGTGGATCACTGATTTCTTTTGTGAAGACTGGTAAAAGGTCAGAGAAAATGCCACCTACTGTCAAACCATATCAATTGTTAGCGGCAAATATACAGTAAAATCATAATAGATATAGATAAAATTTTCTTTGTGTTTTCCTGAAGAACTGTACAGAAGCACTTTGCGTGCAGGTTTACTGGTATTTTCAATTGTTACCACACTGTTGTTACTGATTTTAAAAACTGTGTTGTGGGAGAATAAAATTCCAATTGTTACCAAAGAAATAATCCTTGCTTTAAAGGTGCAGGGTCTCTGAAAAAATTTATACACAATTGAAATGTTTGCAAGGTAAGTCTGTTTTAAATTTTCAGAAGAATTCAGGATTGCCCAAAAAGGTCAGCATCTCATTTCTTGAAAGAATGACCATAAATACTTTAAAGGCTCTGGTTGAATAAATGGCGCCAATAAGAAGAGTGTGAAAGAACCTTTAAGCTTCCTCATAAAGCTAGCTTAACCCTCCAAGCTCGCGAGTTGCAAGGCTGTGGATTGTGTGTGTGTGTGTGCATGGGCATGTGTATGTGCGTATGTGTGTGTAAATCATTATTGTTTCTTTTTTAGACAGTTACCAAGGGCCCACTATATGCGAATACTGGTTTTTGCCCCTCCAGGATATCAGGGAGCCACTACTTTATTAAATTGATCAACATAAAACTATTGCATGTTACGATAGTAACGATTTTCTATTTGAATCCTTTATTTGTTGAATGATTATCCTACTATTTTTCAGAAAGCATACTAATGTACAAGTTTATCTTAAGATAGAATATGAACAAATAGCGATAATGTCAACTATGCTATCAAAACACTTGTTACTTATCCTGGAAATAAACAAAGAAAACGCTAGTGGCCCCACGTGTACTTCAGAGCATAATGAACTAAATATTGTGATTATGGCATGATGGTCTCTTGACCTATACCACAGTTTCTAAATTTTATCAATAATGTTTCAGGGGCATTGCTGCAGCAAATGTATTAACATAAAAACAATACAAACTAAAAATGTTTTAATGAACTTTTTAAATTTTATTCTTTTTTTTCATATTTACACTTTTTAAAGTGTTAAATTGCTTCTGAGTAATATTTATTTTATTATTATTTTAATTTGTTGATCCACAGGGGGTTGTGGACTAGCTGCACCTACGAGGGGTTCGGCGTCCCTCGCGGTACCCTAGCCTAACACTACATCACTCACAAAGCACACACACACATACTTACATCTTCTCTTAGGGATTTTTGGCTGGTCAGAATCGTTGCGCGTTGGGAGTGCTGAAAAGTCCAGAGCGTGACAAACTCTGTTCTGGGACGGTGATGTAAGCTTGCTCTGCCGAAGACGTAAGCGCGGTTTCTGGTCTACCAGCCGCTTCGGTCCTTGGTCAAGGAGTGTACGCGGTGCATGGGTGTCGGAGCCTGTGAACAGTATTACATGTAGGGATTTAATGTACCTTCCAATCGATGAAATTAAGTCCGAACTGTCTTCTCAGTTAGTTACGGACGTTATCCCTATAATGGAAATGGACACAGGAGAAAAAGTAGCAACAGCGTCTTTTATCGTAACCTTTGGAAAGCCGGAAATATCCGAATACTTGCATTTACCAAAGGATCTCAGTAAGATCATACGTGGCTAACCCTAGGTGCTGCTTTAAGTGTCAGCGTTTTGGGCATATCAGCTCTACCTGTTCAAAGTAGAACGTATGCGGTATATGTAGCGTTGAAGGCCATGATGATAAGGAATGTGTTAACTCTCCGAAATGTGCCAACTGTGGTGGAGACCACCCAGCGCGATCCTACAAATGTCCTACTTTTAAAGAAGAGAAAGCTATCATGGCGAAAGACAAACTGTCATTTCCAGACGCCAAAAAAATGTATAGATCTACTCAGCCAAAGGCAGACAGTAAGACTTATGCCGCTACTCTGACCGCTTCCAAATCGTCCTGTAACAACTGTGCCGAGCTGTCGAAAAAAATTGAAGTTCTAACTGAACAAATTTCTTGCCTTTTGTCCTTAGTCACGAATGGTCCTACTTTGAATTTAGTACAACCTGCAGTGACGGATAGTGATTTACCTCTTGTACCAATCCCTTCCATTGGGGGGATTGGGACACGAAATAAATCATTAAGTTAGCCTTGTGTTTCTGTGCAGAAAACATTGTCAACGGCTAATAAAGCTTCTGTGCAGAAGATGTTGGAAAAAAACAAACCACATAGACCAGTGTTACGTCAGACCACATCGCAACCGTCGTTACCGGGTATTAGAAAAAATGCTAACAAAGGAGGAAATGTGAAAACCACTCCTATACCCAAATCTTCCTCAGATTCCATCCCTGAACGGGTGAATATGGAATCTGAAAAATGTAAGCCTGGGACGTCTAAAAACGTCCCAAACAAGAAAGGAGAGAGCGCCAATGGGTGTCAGATCAATCCATTGCTGAGTTAATAAATGTCTGCAATTAACAAGTCAGTGATACAATGGAACGTCAACGGTGATGAGAGTCACATAGAAGAACTTAAAGTACTCATGCGAGATGTGTATCCAATGTTTGTATGTCTACAGGAGACACATCTCCACGAATCGCATAATTTCCACTTACGGGAGTATTCAGTTTTTGGATTGGAATTCGTTACAGAAGATCGAGCTAGAGGTGGCGTAGCCATCCGATGCTGTTTCTCTAAGCTTAATAACTCCTTTACAAGAAGTAGCCGTTCAAACAGCTGTCCCGTATAAAATCACTGTGTGTTGTGTCTACTTGCCACCACAAGAAAACCTGCATCACAGTGATTTAGTGAATTTAATAGGCCAGTTACCGTCTCCGTTCTTATTGGTAGGGGATTTTAATGCCCACCATTCGTCTTGGGGATCTCCGACTAGGAACTCTCGAGGTGATCTTGTTGAGAGTGTAAGAACGGTACTGGACTTATGTCTGCTAAATGACGGTTCTCCTACTCATTTAGCAGCATCTACTGGTGGATGGGCAGCTGTTGACCTATCGATTAGCAGCCCTCAATTAGCTAGTAGATGCACATGGTCGGTACTCAATGATTTGTATGGAAGTGACCATGTGCCTCCAAAGGAATATAAAATACTCCGTGCGAAAGCACGGAGGATATTTGGGCTGCGTAGAAAGAACTCTTGGGAACAGTACATTAGCACAATTAGACGAACAACTCCGTCCTCCACAGTGTGGAGGAAACTAAGATCAGTTTGTGGTACTTCCATTCCGTTGCCAGCCACTGCGCTGAAGCAACCAGATGGAAGATTAATCACAGACAGTGATGTCATTGCTAATGTACTTGGAACATCATTTTCTAACTTTTCTGCTACTACAGCCTATAATAGATTGTTCCAGATGTATAAACTGAAGGAAGAAGCAATACCGTTTACTGTTGGGTTGTCCGAGGACTCTACTTTAAACACCCCTTTCTCTATAGGGGAATTGGAGTCAGCTCTTGCGTCAACGAAGGATTCTGCACCAGGTCCTGATTCTATTGTGTACTCCATGCTAAAACATCTACCATCATCGGCGAAACTTGTCCTCCTTCGAGTATACAATCGTTTATTCGAGGAGCGCTCTTTCCCCGATGCATGGTTAGAATCGACTGTAATTCCTCTTTTGAAGCCAGGTAAGTACAAAACCAACCCCAGTAGTTACAGGCCTATATCACTTACAAGCGTCTTGTGCAAACTACTGGAGAAGATGGCCAACCGCCGTCTGGTCTGGTACCTAGAAACCAACAACCAAACGAGGAATTCTGAACACTCTGAAATCATGGGGTATACAAGGGAATATCCTAGCATTCATCGCTAACTTTCTTTCTAACAGATCTTTTCGCGTTTGTGTTGGAGGCACATGTTCAAATAGTTACAGACAGGAGAATGGTGTACCGCAAGGCAGCGTGCTGAGCGTCACGCTATTTGCCGTTGCAATAAATAGTATCACCAGTAATATACGATCTCCGGTACACTGTTCCCTTTTTATGGATGACTTTTGTTTATATGTGCCTCCTCATAGTATGGCAACTGCGGAAGGATCTTTGAAGTTAGCAATATACAGATTAGAGGAATGGTCAACAACTATAGGTTTCAAATTCTCTGCTTCGAAGACCCAATGTGTAGCATTTAGTCGTCGTAGGCAACACCAGGAGCCGATCCTTTATCTTGATGGGATTCAGCTTCAGGCCACGGATAGTGTTCGATTTTTGGGTCTTTTATTTGATAAAAGACTCTCATGGAGTCCACATGTTCGTGATTTGAAGGTGAGATGCAGCAAGAAATTGGATATGTTAAGAGTCCTTAGTGGTACGAATTGGGGAGCAGACAGTACTAGAATGCTTCGGTTTTATCGCGCAGTCGTTAGATCGCGCATAGATTATGGCTGTCAAGTCTACTCATCTGCACGACCTACAGTTCTGAAAACTCTTGATACCATCCACCACTCTGGACTTAGACTTGCTACTGGTGCATTTAGAACTAGCCCAATCCCTGGTCTTCTTGTCGAAGCTGGGGAACCTGCCTTTTCTAGACGACGTCAGATGCTACAAATATCTTATGTTTCTGTTCTTCGAAGCAAACCTAACTACCAGGCATTTGAAATAGTCTTTAATAACATGCTAAATCAAGTGTACAATACACGTCAACGTTGGCATACGAACGTTAAGAATATTGGATGACCTTGAGTTGCAACTTCCCAGTGTGTTTGAACGACAAATGTGCTATCTACCTCCATGGATTCGATTTCTCATTGTCCAGTTATATAAAACATGATACTCCTGTTGTGGTCTACCACCAGGAATTTTTATCCATTTATAAATCTCACCAACACAGTGAAATTATTTTCACTGATGGATCTAAACTGTACAATGGCGTTGGGTGTGCGTTTTATGCATCTGGATGTACCTACACGTACGGATTGCCCTCAGCTTGCAGTGTTTTCACGGCAGAACTTTTTGCCATCTTAAAAGCATTAACTGATATTCGATCTCGATCTTCCCACTATCTTTTGTGTTCTGATTCCAAAAGTGCTCTTCAGTCTCTTCAGGATGTTTTCTCTGCCAACCCTTTAGTTGGGGACATTTTGTGTGCTGTACACAAGCTTCTATTGGGGTGTGTGGGGGTAACGTTCTGTTGGGTTCCTGGACACTGCGGAATACTCGGAAACACAAAAGCGGATGAAGCGGCTAAGAATGCAACACGTTTGGTGCCCATTACTCAACGAGTTATGGCATCTGATTATGTGTGTTTTGCAAAACATTTAATGCTAGCGGCTTGGAATGACGAGTGGCATACCGTGATTCAGAATAAGCTGAGGGAAATTAAAGATACCGTCCGTCCATGGAGGTCTTGTATTCATTCAAAACGTAGGGAGGAAGTGGTGGTTACACGCCTTCGCGTTGGTCACTCTTTTGCAACTCATGGATATTTGATGTGTCGTGAAGATCCACCAATATGCCAATACTGCGGTGGTATCTTCACAATTAAACATATATTAGTAGATTGTGTTAGTGTAAGCAATATTCGTGCACTTTTTAATTTAAAAGGCAGTTTAAAGGTGGTGCTAAGGGATGATGCCTCGGCCATTGACCGAGTCGTCGCTTTCTTCCACCACTTGAAAATATTTTTTAAAATTTAATATTTAAAATATATATTTTTTATTTATACATATAATTCTATGTGTTTATTTTATTTATTTAAATTTAATTTATTTTATGTTCTTGTTATTGTTATTGAGATGTATTTATTGGTAAATTGTTACCTATTATTGTTTTACATACTGTACCATTTATTTACTGTTATAATGTTCTTTGTTGTTATTTTGTTATTTATAGTTTTTTTTCTTTTAATATTTTATTGTGTTAGATTTATTGTTGTTTTGTTTGTTATTTATTGTTGTGTTGTTTTTTGTTTTGTAATTTTTGTTGTATTTAAATTTATTTGTTTTTTAAAAAATATTGAGTTCCGTGTTAGATTTTGTTTGGCGATAATAACCACAATTGGTTTTTCGCCAGGAAAAAAAAATTTATTTGTTGATTCCATCTTTACGTGAACTACTAGTTATCACTAAACACTTTTAAATGTTTATAAAATTGCCTATAGTAGCAATTATTTATGTTTGTTGAGGACGGCCCTTTCCCATTGTGTCCCATTGTCAACTCGGACCGTAACTTATCTCAAGATTTACGTAGGTTAGGGTGGGGGTGGGGTATTATGGTAGTGTGGGTGTATTTTGTGAGTATTAGGAGTTACGATGTCAAAAAGTGTGTGCGAGTTGTAATGTAATTGTGTATTGAGTATGTGTGTAAGGTGTAGTTTGAAGTGTCTGTATATTTCGTATTGTTCGGTTGTGTAGCGTTGGTTTTTTCTGTGTTGTTTATGAAGAATTTGTAGGTTAGATGTTATGTCTATGTAGTCATGTTTTATGGAGTTGAGATGATCGATGAAGTTTGATTGGTAGTTATTGTTTTTTAGTGCTTTTATATGTTCTTGGTAACGTGTGTATAAGGACCTCCCTGTCTGGCCTATGTAAAAACTGGAGCAAGAACTGCAAGTTAGTTTGTAAACTCCAGTGGTGTTGTAAATGTCATCGATTTTGTTGTTGGGTTTAAATTGTTTATTGAGAGTGTTGTGTGTGGAGTAAGCTATTTTGTAGTTGTATTTTCGTAGTGTGTTGGTTAGATTGTGGGTTTTGGATGATCTGTATGGTAAATAGAGACACAGTTAGTAGCTTACTGAACACACAACACACTCAATAAACAATTTAAACCCAACAACAAAATCAACGACATTTACAAAGCCACTGCAGTTTACAAACTAACTTGCAGTTCATGCCCCAGTTTTTACATAGGCTAGACAGGGAGGTCATTCTACACACATTACCAAGAACATATAAAGGCACTAAAAACAATAACTACCAATCAAACTTCACCGATCATCTCAACTCCACAAAACATGACTATATAGACATAAAATCTAACCTACAAATTCTTCATAAACAACACAGAAATAACCGAACACTACCGAACAATACACACATACTCAATACACAATTACATCACAACTCACACGCACTTTTTGACATCATAACTCCTAATACTCACAAAATACACCCACACCACCATAATACCCACCCCCACCCTAACATCCTAACCTACTTAAACCTTGAGATCAGTCCAAGTTGACAATGTGACACATCTCCCGAAACGACCGTCCTCAACAAACATAAGTAAGTGCTACTATAGACAAGTTTATAACCATTTAAAAGTGTTTATTTATTTTATCATTCAAGTACTTTGTCAAAACCTACATTTATTGAAGAGTCTGATTATCGATTTAGTATGGTTTTAATTGCAAGTGTGTAGTTTCTCTTTGATTTAAGGAAAATTTAAAATATTTTGTGAGCGGCATCTTCAATAATATTTATTAAAGAAAACTGAACAATAGTAAAGATAGTGGATCAATTAATTAGTGCTAGTGAAATACTGTGGAGATGGATTATTTTGCAGTATTCTACTAGGCGCTAATACTGTTGTCAATGATATAGAATGGACGGCTGTTTCGGGAGATGTGTTACATTGTCAACTCAGGTTTACTGATCTCAAGGTTTACGTCGGTTAGGGTATTAGGGTGGGGGTGGAATATTATGGTGGTGTTGGTGTATTTTGTGAGTATTAGGAGTTATGATGTCAAAAAGTGTGTGTGGGTTGTAATGTAATTATGTATTGAGTATGTGTGTAGGGTGTAGTTTGAAGTGTCTGTATATTTTGTATTGTTCGGTGGTGTAGCGTTGATTATTTCTGTGTTGTTTATGAAGAATTTGTAAATTAGATGTTACGTCTGTGTTGTTTATGAAGAATTTGTTAATTAGATGTTACGTCTGTGTAGTCATGTTTTGTGGAGTTGAGATGATCGGCGAAGTTTTATTGGTAGTTATTGTTTGTTAGTGCTTTTATATGTTCTTGGTAACATGTGTAAAATGACCTCCCTGTCTGGCCTATGTAAAAACTAGGGCACGAACTGCAAGTTAGTTTGTAAACTCCAGTGGCGTTGTAAATGTCATTGATTTTGTTGTTGGGTTTTAATTGTTTATTGAGAGTGTTGTGTGTGGAGTAGGTTATTTTGTAGTTGTATTTTCGTAGTGTGTTGGTTAGATTGTGGGTTTTGGATGATATGTATGGTATTGATAGGTATTTTATGGGATTGACGTGTTGTGTGTTTGTATTTGGGTTATTAGGTTTTCTTTTTTAGGCGGTTGTTAAACTTGAATGATATTTTGCAATATTTTATTCTTCGTAAGAATTTCTGTGCCCTTAATTTCTGAAAGTGGTGCCCTTAATGATTACAAGGGTTAAGTATGTTCAATGAAGTAAATTTTCATTCTTAAACAACTTTTTAAAACATGCTGGGAAGGAGCACTTATTAATCACTGCTACCCTCTGCTCTTGCTTTTATTCTTTTAATAAACTAAAGGCAAAAAGTATCCTACACACTTCAGAGTCATACATAAATTTATGTATTACAATCAATAATTTATTTGTCTGCAATCACCAAATTCCTAAAGGTCTTTGTTCTAATTATTCAGACCAGGTCTAATATCAATACTCTAAAACTCCTCAACACTCCAGAAAAGTGTCTGGTTGTCTTGCATTAAAGACATCAACACAAATATTTATTTAATCAATTTTACATTAGTTTATGACTCTCCGAATTTTAAATTTTGTAAATTCGTAAGTCATAATGGACTACAACAAACATAATGGACTACAAAATTTTAAAAAAATATTTATCAACAACACTACTAAGTGTTTCCAAAGCATACGTTGTTTACGAAGGATACATATAAAAGTGTGGTACCATTAGAATAGACCTATTCATTGATGGCAATCCAAATAAAAAATATAATATGATCAAAGTTAATTTACACTTTTGGTTTTAGCTTAGGGAAAAACCACTACTTACTGATATTTTTCAGCAGACTCGTTTTGCACTAGGTCAGCACATTATTCAATGTTGTGAGTCATAGACAAAACTGTTTCTCAGGTGTGTTGTGTTGGTGTGCGTCTGTGGTATATTGGTGTTTGTGGTGTGTTATTGTTCATAGATTAGTAGTTAATTATGTGCTCAAATATAGTATTTGATTGTGAGTGAGTTTTGTCGTTTAGAATATGTTGTGGGTAGTATTTGTGATACTTGCATATCTCGTAGTTTTCAGTTGTGTTTAGTTTGTTGCTTTTTTTTGATGTAGTGTAGGATTTATTATTATACTCATCTTCATTTCTGTTAGGAATATTTCTATATGTTTGAGTATATTTTTCTGCCATTCCTAACTTTTCAATATTCTCTTCTGTTGATGCATTTCGGATTAACTCCATTTTCAAAACTTCAAATAGTATTCCGCGTCAACAGAAGAGAATATTGAAAAGTTAGGAATGGCAGAAAAATGTACAAACATATAGTGTAGGATTTTTAGATTGGTGTCTATGTTGGTATGTGAGTGTAGTGTGTTTTTTATGTGTATGGCAAAATTTGATTTGGGTTATGTTTTTGTTATATCTTGTGGTAAATTTTCTCCCTGTTTGTCCTATGTAAAAGTTGGGGCAGTTGTTGCAAGTAATCTTGTATACTCCTGTCCTATCGTGTTTATTCTGGTATGTTTTTGAACTGTGTAGGTGTTATTTTTCCATAAAAATAACATTTTGTTACAAGTCAACATAATATATTTAAAGGTAAGATATACGAATTCTATATATTGCCAAAAGAACTGAAAATATAGATTTGGAGTAAAAACTTTCTAAGAAATTTTGAGGAAACTTATTTTCACAATCATTCTATAATTTGATGGATTTTTATGATGTTTTATTCCCCTTTGTTTTCATAAGTATACGCAATGTAGTTTGAACTTGGTTATCCATAATTTTAACAAACCTATTATGTCTCATGTGTTTACCTAATTAACGTTTTTCTTATTAATCCGTAGTAATGTTTAAAAATTACTACAATCACTGACTGTATTTCACAAAGTAATAATTTAATTTTGTAATGAGTAAGCTTACTATTTCCTTTTTTAATATTTTGATCCATTTTTAAAATAGTAAATACCAAACTGATATTTTTTTTAAATGTTGCAATAAATATGTTTTGCATGTATTATTCACAGGCTAAAATGGGAGGAAACCATTTGTTTAAATACTCTAGCAAGGTCAAAGACTTACATAAATATTTTTTATGATCAGTCATGAATTGTGCATTATCACAAATTGGATTATATTTGTGATAAAGTTATACTGATTAAGTTAAAATAATTTATAAACATTTGTAAGTATAATAAAAATAGAATAGTTAGTATAATTTAATAGGAATAAATTGTGTTGTGCGTTAATTGATTAGTGTAATATTTAAGTTGTACCTATAATTATCACATTGATACTTTGTTATATAGTTTTAAAGTTTATCTCTAAATAAATATTTTGACAAATAGTTATGAATCCCATAAATGGATGTTTAGAATGAATGTGTTAGTCTATCTCACTACACACAAATATGAGTTAAATAATTTAATAATTATTTAAATTTAAAATAATTTTGTATCAGTAATTTTATTGGAATAGCCAAAACTTTAGTGAACACAGCTTATGCACTTTTCTTATTAGGAAGCAGCAATTTTATGTCATTACAGTCTATACATTTTTTTTGTTCTTATTAGAAAGTAGTAATGATATAATAAGGTCATTACAGTCTACATGCATTTCTGTCCTTATTAGGAAATAGTAATCATATAAGGTCATTACAGTCTATACACTTTTCTGTTCTTATTAGAAAGTAGTAATTTTACATGGGTAATTAAGAATAGAATTATCTGTTTTATTTCTATTAGAAAATTTAAATGTTGATATCCTGAAATTATATTTTTAACTGAGAAAGAGTTGTAAGAAACGCACTGTGCAGAATTAACATAAATTTTATTTTTAAACTATATTGGAATGCTAAAATAAACTTGAAGTTGAAATTCAAGTCTGGAGCATGCTACATATAATTGGTTGATGGAAGAACAGATTTCACTTAAATCTATCATTCCAAATTTTACAGATTGCCGTCACAATTTATCACTGTGCAAAGCATACTTTTATAGGAAATAAATTGTATTTGTATTGAAATGGTAATCTGAAGGTATCATTGTTACCTAAGAAATAACTAATTTTTCTTTGGCATTACCAGTATTAATTGTAGCTTTCATTAGATTTTTTTTATAAACCATTGCAACTAGGTGCGATTACATAATTTATGTAATTCAAGAAGTACTTGAAAGCGGCTGTCGCTTCTGGTGCTCTGGTCCAGCCGAAAGGAAAAGGCGCGTCCAGATCGTTCAAGCTCTCCGGCGAAGGAAAGACGTCAACTGTAAAGAAGGCTCCTGCTAATCAGCCGAGAGAAAAGAAGGCTGCGGCTTCGAAGAGCGCTCCCAAAGAGCCTGCCAAGAAGCTCGCCACTGAGAAGAAGAAGGCGTCTGTCGCAAAGCCGCAAATACTGTCAAAGGCAAAGAGGACAGCCAAGCCTCCTACCAAAAAGCCGAAGATTTCGAAACCAGTAAGTTTCACTGAACGTAATAGACTACAAAATTCAAGAGGACATGTAGTAAAAAATATCTTAGTAACATGATCAGTGTTCCTACTTTTGTTTGAAGTCTATGGAATAGGAATTTAGAGGATCTACTGTATTTGGGAACTGTACAGAATAATACATCTGTACAGAAGGAACTGTGCATCATGTTATTGTAGCACTGAGTCAATAAATTAATATTCCATTTTTTTTTGTTTAAATAATAGAACACCATTTATCTTGGTAGCTATGTTATCTTGGTGTTATGTTTAAAAGTTATTGTAGCTCATTTATATAACCACTCATTTTATTTCTGTCATAAGTATCCAATGTTAAGTTAAACTTTATTTATATGATCCCTTAACACATTGACTATGGGTGATAAGAACATTTTTTATGGGAAATTATTTTAATTTTTTTTCTCTTTCAAAAGCTAGGGAAAACTGGTTTTTTGTTGTATTTTGTTTTAATGCTTGCCCGATAAGTCTAAAATGTAGCAATGAAGGTTGATTTATATCCATCGTATTAAATGAAGCCTCAAGATTATCCATCATGGTTTGTCATTCAATTCTACATTCTGTTCATTTTGTTTAGTTTTATTTTAATGCTTCCCTCTACATAAAATAGTCTAATATGTAGCAATGGTGGTTGAATTGTGTTATTTGCACAAATAAAGCCTTAAGATTATCCAACACAGTTTGCCATTCTAACTTTTGTTCATTTTTGTTTTGTTTACATAACTCTAGATCTAAGATATAGAATGAAGTTTTACTTATGGCTATGTTTGACTTTTGTCTATCACATCAAATGAAACAGTGGGATTTTTTAACATTGTTTATCATTCAGTTCTACCTTTTATTGATTTTTTTTGAGTTTTGGAGCATCACTTAACTTTAGGATCGACTTAAGTAGGCGAAATGTTGAACAATATTCATGTTCTAAACCATTACAAAAACCTATTTTTATAATTTATTAGTAAAAAATTAACTAGTTAATATTACATTTAACTTTAGGATGTATTTATATTAGAAAAAGACTGAAACTTGCTCACAAAGTACAATAACGTTCTTTCTTGCTCAAGTTGCTATTTGTCAGCTTACAGCAACAATTTTGTGGAATGGACTTCATTATATGAAAGTACTTGCAGAGTAGTTTCAACAACAATACCAGAAACTTTTTTCATATTGATGAAAAAACAACTTGAGATCCATACTGCTGTTCAACTGCCTCACCTTAGATGAGCAGTGACCCATGTGAGGAGGCTGCTGCAGCAATGTGTTGAAATACTTACTCACATGCCTAAGCCTAATATTATTTTTAATATTCACTTAGAGTACGTACAAAGTTTTTTTTAAAAAACAATTTTTTTTTCAATTGCAGGTGATAGTGATAAATAGCTTTTTATTATTCTGCCCCTGAGTCGATAACTGGATTGGGGATATTTGGGGGGGGGGGGTGTAAATACTAACTTGTTTGCTGTACTTTCCCAAAGTAAAACTTTAGGTTTATAAAAGAACCCTGTGAATGTGATTCATGAGAAGAATGTGGTCCAACTTCCACACTCATATCTTCACATATGATACTTCAGGAGAATCTTCCCTTTTTTCTCCAACTTCGTCTAGATGTTCTTCTCCCAGTTGATTCCTGTCTTCTTCTTCAAGTATACTATTTGTACCACTAACTTTAAAACCATAAACACTACTATTCTTAATCACTTTTACATTAGTTTATGACTATCCCGACTTTAATGTTTGGTAAATAAAAATTCGTTTGATGCGTGAGTCAAAGAACCTGATTTATTACAAATTTGGCAACGTCTCAACAACTAAATTGTCGTCTTCATTTAGGCCTACAAGTATAATAGGCATAATTAACATCTACCTCATAAAAATCCATAACAAAATTGATATAAAATCAAAAACGTTACAATAAGCTATTAATCACATATTACTTCACCTACAATAACACATTCTACAACCAAAAAGATGGCCTACCTATGGGCTCTCCTATAGCTAGCATCGTAGCAGAAATATTCATACACCATATTGAACGAAACCACACATTTTACACAACAATAAATACTCAAATAACATAATTTACTGATACAGATACGTCAACGATATCATAACATTATATAAAGGTAACACATGCCGAGCACACATATTTCTAAAAAACCTTAATTCCATACACCCAAAACTAACATACACCATGGAAACAGAACAACAAAACTCTCTTAACTTCCTGGACTTAACAATTAAATGAGCAGACAAACACATAAATTCTACATATACCGAAAACCCACTAGTACCAATATGACCATTCACAGCTCCTCAAACCACCCACACCAACATAAACTAGCCGCTTACAACACCATGATATATCGCCTGCTTAAAACACCGTTAGACTAAGAAGAACACTACCAGGAGTTAAACACCATAAAACATATAGCACAAACTAATGGATACAACCCAACAATGATTGACAAATTATACAACCGCCTAAAAAATATACCTAATAACCCAAACAAAAACACACAACAGGATAATCCCATAAAATACTTATCAATACCATACAGATCATCCAAAACCCACAATCTAACCAACACACTATGAAAATACAACTAGAAAATAGCTTACTCCACACACAACACTCTCAATAAACAATTTAAACCCAACAACAAAATCGATGACATTTACAAAGCCACTGCAGTTTACACACTAACTTGCAGTTCGTGCCCCAGTTTTTACATAGCCTAGACAGGGACGTCCTTCTACACATGTTACCAAGAACATACATAGACATAACATCTAACCTACAAATTCAACATAAACAACACAGAAATAACCAACGCTACACAACCGAACAATACAAAATATACAGACACTTCAAACTACACCATTTTTTTTTTTTTTTTTTTTTTTTTAACTTGGGAGCGGGTTTGAATTGCCCGAAGCACTGCTACCTTAAGGTATATTGTACTTACCTCCCTGATCTAGTCAAATAACCCCTTCCCTCTTACCAGGTTTAGGAGTTTCCTGACTAGAGTTTTACCTTCAGCATCCACCAAAGCCGTTCCATCACCAAAGAGGTTGAAGCGCCTCTCAGCAAGTACTCCACATCTGTAAATGATGTGTGTGGCAGTCTCCTGTTCCTGCCCGCACAATCTGCACACTGGTTCATCCTTGTAGATACCCATTTTATGCAAATGTTTCCTTAGTCCACAGTGTCCCGTGAGTAGTCCTGTGGCTATCCTTAATTCCTGCCTAGACAGATAGATGAGACTCTTCTGCAGCCCCAAGGAAGGTCTCCTAAGGGTTAGCTTACTGTGTCTCATCCCTTCGGCCCTGATCCAGTGCTCACAGTGTCTTTCAGCCATCCACCTTCGCACTGTCATCCTGACCATGGATTTGGAAATACCCACCGCAGGTTCCGGTCCAATCAGGGGAGTCGAGGACCCCTCCCTGGCCAGCGCATCTGCGGCTTCATTTCCAAGTATTCCCCTATGCCCTGGCACCCAACCAATCTTGACTTGATTGTGCCTTGCCAGAGCTTGTAGGTTAATTAGGCACTCCCTGACTATGGCCGAGGTGACCACGTGTCCGTTTAGTGCCTTAATTGCTGCCTGACTGTCGGAGAAAATAGCAATCCGGGCCCCATGTGTTTCCCTTCTCGCTATCTCTCCCAGACAGGCATTTATAGCATATACTTCGGCCTGAAAGACAGAGGTATGCCTCCCCAAGGAAAAAACTAGTTCTACCCTTGGGTTTTTACAATACACCCCCGCTCCAGTGCCGAAGTCCATCTTGGAGCCATCTGTGTACCAGATCTGAGCTCCCGATGTTAATGTCCCTGACCATTCCATCACAGTTTGGTGGACCTGGTCAGGTGCAAACATTCGAGTAATGTGGTCGCTGCCCATTTCCAAGACGGGTTCTTTGACCACGCACTCGATACTCATATGTCCCGAGACATCTGGGAGGTTAGCCCAGTTGCTCGAGTTGCGCAATCTCCATGCCGCTAGCCTCGCCTCTCCCCTAAGGACAAGCTCAAGGGGAGGGAGGTTAAGCATTACTTCCATTGCTGCACCTGGTGTAGTTGACATCGCTCCCAGTGTGCACAGACAGGCCAATCTCTGGATAGAGCTCAGTTTAGCTCTTGTCTGTGCCTGGTTGGCCTTTGTCCACCACACCAGAGCTCCATAGGTAATCATAGGTCTTATCACCCTCAGATACATCCAGTGCATCATTGATGGCTTCAGTCCCCATTTCTTACCCACCATTCTTCTCACAGTCATCAGTGCCCTTTTGGCCCTGTTAACTGTCCTCTCAAGATGTGGATTCCAGGTGAGTTTCCTGTCCAGAGTAACTCCCAGGTACTTCACCTCCCCCACAAACTCAAGGTATTCACCAAACAAGCGGGGCATCCTGGTCGTCAGATCTTTTCGCTGTCTGGTGAAGTTAATGAGAGCAGTCTTTTTTGGATTTACCCTAAGGTTCTCCTTTTTACACCACTCTTCAATCAGTCGTAGAGGATTCCTGATTACCTCAAGGACTGTATCAGGGAATCTGCCCAGGATCAGGACAACTATGTCGTCCGCATATCCTAGACAGAAGTACCCCTGTTCATTCAGGAGTTCAATAAGGTTGT
This sequence comes from Prosapia bicincta, assembly GCA_036971475.1. Classification (NCBI taxonomy): domain Eukaryota; kingdom Metazoa; phylum Arthropoda; class Insecta; order Hemiptera; family Cercopidae; genus Prosapia; species Prosapia bicincta. The sequence continues at coordinate 32,881,873 of JBAIZL010000003.1, forward strand.
CAACCACTAGGCACCACAACAGAGGAGAGAGAACCCCCCCCTGTGCACAGCCCAGACTTGTCTCCGCCCTTCTGACCTCCCCTGCCACCTCTACAGAAATGCTTCTGTTTGTTAACATGGAACTTATCCAACCACAAGTGGTCGCATCCACTCCATGACGTCTTGCACCACTTACCATCGTCTCCACTGAGGGGTTATTGAAAGCCCCTTCAATGTCGAGGAAGGCACCTATGGCACAACCTTTCTTAGCGATCATTTGCTCAATCCTACCAACCACTTGATGGAGAGCTCCCTCGCAAGATTTCCCCGGTTGGTAAGCATACTGGTTCCAATGCAGTGGTTTGATAGCCAAAGCACCCCCCCTAATATGCCTATCAACCAGTTTTTCAAGTCCCTTGAGAACAAAGGACATGAGTGTGATAGGTCTGTATCCTTTCCCTTCCGATTGGTTACCGGTGGGCTTAGGTATAAAGACCACCTTACTAGATTTCCAGGCTGCCGGCACATGCCCTAGAGCAATGCTTAGCCTGTATAATTTAGTAAGTACCAGCACCAGCATATCCATTCCCTGCTGCAGCAGCACAGGATAGATCCCATCTGGACCTGGAGATTTGTAGGGTTTAAAAGTGCCAATAGCCCATCTTACCCTTTGTGGAGTTACTATCCTCCTTGCCACTTCCCAGTCCTCCCTCTTACCACGTCTTGTGGAGAGTTTGGTAACCGGTTCAGTGTTTGCTCCCCCAAGTTTCCTCAGGGTACTGGAAGGGAAATGTGTCCTGATTAATTCTTCCACAGTTTCCCCTGCCGTTTTTGTTATATTTCCCAGTGGGGTTCTTAGCATCCCCACCGGGTTAACTGGGTCCTTAGAGAGCACTTTATACAGTCGTGCCCCTTCCCGAGTTTTGTCAATCTCATGACAAAACTCCTTCCAGGACTTCCTGCGCGCTTCTCTAATTGCCCTGTTGTATTCGGTTAGTGTTTTCCTATACAGGTCCCACTCCCCGTTCTTTTTTGCTCTATTAAAGAGTCTCCTGGTGGTCTTCCGAAGTTTGGCTAGCTTCTTGTTCCACCATGACGGATCCCCTACTTTCCTCCCCTCACTGAGAGGGCAGTTATCGGTAAAGGATTCTATTATAGCCTCGCCAACCAATGTGGCAGAGTCTTCTAGCTCTCTCCTCCCACCATACTCCAATCCAGCCTTCTCAATCCGAACACCCAGGTCCCTCCTGTAGGAGTCCCAGTCTGTTCTTCTTGGATCCCTGGTTGGGCGAAGCATGGCTGGATTTAGAGAGATATCATACCTAATATGTCTGTGATCAGAAGAAGATGGTTCATCCGACACATGCCAATTTAGTACATACCTAGCCATCTGGTTCGATGCCACCGTAATGTCCAGGACCTCCTGTCTGGCCCTAGTGACAAACGTCGGCTCTTCCCCCTGATTTAGGACTAGTAGATTCTTAGAGCTAAGATAAGCTAAAAGTTCCTCACCTCTGGTGTTTGTACCTGTACTACCCCACGAAGTGTGATGGGAGTTAGCATCCATCCCCACCAGCAGCTCCTCATCCACAGCCTCGCAGTGCTCGACCAGGCTCCTCAGCTCTTGTGTTGGCAGAGCCCCCGCGCAGTCAAAGGGGAGATATGCCGTGGCCAGGTTCAGCCTCTTCATCCCCCCCTCCGCCCGCAGCTCCACCGTCACTGCTAACAAATCCCTGCAACAGAAGTTCGTTAGTACAAAAGCACACAACCCCCTCCTAACCAGGATACACGTCCTGGGAACACCGGAGTCCTTATCATACAACAACTTACCTCCAGATGTCGCCAGCCCGCATATTTTTCCTCCAGAAATCCATGGTTCCTGGATGAGCACCAAGTCCACCTCTCCCCTGTCCAGCATCCTACACACGACAGCACTCGCCGCCCTGCTATGCTGTAGGTTCACTTGGAGGATCTTGATCATTGTTCTGCTTAATTTGCAGTCGCCTGGGTCCGCAGAGCAGCCCCAGGACTAGACATCGTGCTCAACTCTACAGCCACTTCACCGGTTTCTGCAGTCGGCAGCTTGACAGCCGCCCCCGCACCCCCAGTGATGGTTGCCGTTGACACATCTGCTACAGACTCACGGTTTGCCGTCTCATTGGCTCCCACTGTCTGTGCAGTCTCGAAATTAATTCTTATACTTACTTGGTCCATTAAAGTCCCACGAGTATGGGGGAAATAACGGTCGACCAGAGCAGAGCCCCCACTGCCCTGGCAAGACAACATACAATGAGGTTTTGTCTGGTTCCTCAAGGGGATCGTTTGGGACTGCATTTTATACCCTGCAGCCATTCATCCTTCGGCACGATGCCTTCCACCTTGGATTGGGTATTCAGTCACTGACCTTGAAGCACACCCCAAGTTCAGGACATTATTAACTGCTCAGATGAACAGCCTGCTTTACTCTCTTTTTTACAACTGTGTCGTTTGGGCAGTTTCCCGCCCCTACTTCACTGTCGCATTGCCCTTGGTTCACCCGGGAGGTGAGAGTAGCATTGTGAGGACTTAATTCCCAACTACCCCAGTCTCCCCGGTCAGAGCACTCGGTTATTTCTACCAAGCCCAACCGGTTGACTGACGAGGAGGGATAATTCCTCACCTTTGAACCATAGCCTTGGTCCAGGCCTGCATATTCAGAAACCTTCCGGAATCCTTATTCACAGGTAACCTACATTTCTGTAGGCCGTCCCACTATCCGCCACCTGTGGACCCGCCCGGTTGCTCAGGCCAGCTTGCCGGGAAAAAAAAGTTTTTACATAGGCCAGACAGGGAGGTTCTTCTACACACGTTATCATGAACATATAAAAGCACTAACAAACAATAACTACTAATCAAACTTCACCAATCATCTCAACTCTACAAAACATGACTACGTAGACATAACATCCAACCTACAAATTCTTCATAAACAACACAGAAATAACCAATGCTATACAACCAAACAATACGAAATATACAAACACTTCAAACTACACCATACACACATACTCAATACACAATTACATTACAACTCACACACACTTTTAGACATCATAACTCCTACTACTCACAAAATCCACCCACACCACCATAATATCCCACCCCAACCCTAACACCCTAACCTATGTAAACCTTGAGATCAGTTACGATCTGAGTTGACAATGGGATACATCTCCCGAAACGCCCGTCCTCAACAAATATAAGTAAGTGCTACTATAGGCAAGTTTATAAATATTTATAGCCATTTAGTATAAACAATTAATTAAGATGTGTCGAAAAAATTCCCAAACATATAACATGTAACTTGTAATATAACTTGTAAAAATAAATCCTTACTAGACATCTGATGCATCAACAACTAGAACCCTCAAGAGTATAAAGCTTTATGACTAAAGGATTATAAATACTGGCCAATTTATTGCATCCTTATATGGAGCATTTCAGACAAAATTCGTCTCCTCCAATTATTTTCCATGTCCAAAATCATAGAATGTTGGAAATTAAATGAATGATTATGTTCACTGATGTGATAGTAAAACACCGAGGAGAGACGATAGTCTTTTTATGCCTTTTTTCATATTCTAAAAGACGAACATGCAATTCACGTTTAGTTCCCCCAACATAGGAAGCATCACAATCATTACAATTAACCCTATATACAACATTATTCCTATTCAAAACATATCCTTACCTCTTCTAACAATACCAGACAAATTATTAGAAATAAGCGGAACACTGACAACATATCTTTTTAGCTTTTTAGAAACCTCCTAAAAAAAATCCTTCACATAAGGAAGCCTAACATAGGTGTTAACCTCATCTTCTTTACCTCCGACACTGTCAGAATACAGAAAAGAGATAAGTTTTGAAAATATAGTTTTATTAATATGAAATTTAATAAACCGATTAGGATAACCAGTAAGCAATAAATATTCTTGTACAAGTTTCAAATTTGTATGATGAAAGGAAGGATGTGATAAGTCAAGGACTTAATCAACAAGAGAGTATATCATTCCAACTTGACAGACATAGGTGACTGAACCAAGATTTTTCAAATAATCAACAAGAGAGTATATCATTCCAACTTGACAGACATAGGTGACTGAACCAAGATTTTTCAAATCATAATGTGCAAAGTTTTTAGTCAGAAAGACTCGCTGACATTGTTCATTATACCTATCTAATATTTGAAATGTTTGAGAATGTAATAAAAAATGTTATGAGCATTACTATTAATAATTTACATATTAGTTGATTCCATCTTCACGTGAGCTACTAGCTGTTAACTAAAAACACTTGTAAATATGTTACACCTGCCTATAGTAGCACTTAATTTTATAATTGTTGAGGACGGCTGTTTCGGGAGATGTGTCTCATTGTCAACTCTGACCGTAACTGACCTCAAGGTTTTTGCAATGATGTTTTAATGATGGGATATTAGGGTGGGGATGACGGGTTTTTGGTGAGTATTGAGGGTTATGATGCCGAAAATTGTATGTAAGCTATGCAATCTGAGGTATACAAACATTTCAAAGTACACCCTATATATATACTCAACACCCAATTACATTATAGCTCACATACACTTTTCGACATCATATACTCCAATACTCACCAAAAAACCTACATCACCACCCTAATGTCCCATCTCCATCTTGACCTATAAAAAAAACTTGAGGTCAGTTACGGTCTGGGTTGACAATGGGACACATCTTCCAAAATGGCCATCCTCAACAATTATAAAAGTAAGTACTAGTGTAGGCAAGTGTAACATTTAAAAGTGTTAGTAGTTAGTAATTTACATTTTGTTTCAGTTGTATATAACAAGTATACCTCTATAGTTTGAAAAATGGATTGGATGAAATGGAAAGGAATGCCTATTTTGTTTCTAGCATTATTCGTTTTGCTATCTTCATACAGTCCTTTACTTCTTCGTTTCTTGGTTAGCTGGTCTCAAAGACTAAGAAAAAAACAACAATTTGAAGAAGAGCAATATGAAAATGAAGACAGTGGTAATAATACAATAGCTTTTGAAAATGGTAAGTTTGTAAATATATTTGTCAAATTTACAGTATTACTATATAGTCTAAGGATAACTAAACTATCACGTAAATAGATCTACCTTGTACTAAAATTAGTAAAAGGGATATAATTTTTTTTATTGATCTAACTCAATTTAGTATCATTGTCTACATCAAAAAGATATGATATTATATGCTGAGAGGCAAAAAACGTTTTTGAACCAAAAATAAGACCTATTTAATTCATAATAAAATTGTTTATATCATCATAATATAGTTTGATGAAATTGGGTTTGTAAGTTTACAAGAAACATTTTAACACATTTTTGTGTCCACTAAGCAATCGTCATCGGTGTTTGGCTACTGGGATGTGTTTTTGAGCTAGGAGACACCATGCAAAGGCAGGGGATTTACAATATACAGTAAACTCCCGATTATCCATGGGCGGATTAACCGGTTTGCGGATTATCCGCGGTCTGTCATTGTTTTACAAATATCCAATTTTTATTCTAATCAGATTCATGTGTTTAAATTTCCAAACGGTGAGTTACGACGTAAATACATATAAGGCTTAATAGAAGTTAAGATGAAGGGAATAGATATGTAAATATGTACGTACTAATTTTTACATTGAAAGGGAAGCATCCCGACGCGGGCCAGCGAAATAAAAGGGGCGAGCAGACTACTGTATATAAGAGACAATGACAAAATGCTTGGACGCCCGAAAACCTAATGTGTATTGTAAGATTGTAAACAAATGTCAGCTAATCTCGGCTATATATAGTCTGGGACGTGACTTATGCATTATCCATGTCTGTCATATACATTACCAATTTTTATGGCTTTGTGACACACGTGACACAAGTAGACACTGTGCGACAAAATGGTTCTCAAGAAACTTAGAACGCACATTAAAGCTAAATCAATGCTCACAAAAAAACAGACGAAAGTGACAGATTTTTTGTTAAAAAGTTAAAGTATTATGTATTATGTGTAAAGGAAATTACATATGTACATACATACTCTTGACATATACTTATGTACGTATTGTAAATAGTTGGACATATAAATGTACATGTTATAATCCATCAAATACATCGACATTTCAAATTATTTTCTGTATTTATTTTGTCCTCTGAAGATTATTAGTGAATTGCATTAACCGGGGTCATTATTTGTGTAACTTATGGTATAATAATCGATTATAGATCGTTTTGCGTATTCTTTGTTCATAGCGGATTATCCGGGGAATTCGTTATCCGGCGTTGCCGGGCCACCCTATTCCACGGATAATCGGGAATTTACTGTAGCTAAAAAATGTATGTTATTTGTTCATTTCATATGTTTTTAAAAATACAGAATAATAACACAATTGATGAAAGTATCACATATTTTCTTTTTGAAAATACTACACAAGAACTGCCATTAATATTGCTGTTGTCAATAAAGGATTCGATACTTGATCCTGATTGCATTGTATACTCCATGATTAAACGACTATTATCATCAGGTAGAACTAGTTCTTTTTTGTGTAAATAATCAGTTATTTGAGGAGTAGAGCTTTTCCTGAAACATGACTAGAACCTATAATAATTTCTCTTATTTGTTGATTCATTCTTCAAGTGAGCTAATAGTTTTTAACTAAAAACACTTTTAGATTGTTATACTTGCCTATAGTAGCACTTACTTTATATTGTTGAGGACGGCTCTTTCAGGAGATGTGTCCCATTCTCAACTAAGACCGTAACTGATTTCAAGGTTTTTGTAGGTTAAGGTGGGGTGGTGAGCATTAAGAGTTATGATGTATAAAAGTGTTGGTGAACTATAATGTATGTGTGTAGGGTGTAGTTTGAAATGTTTGTATATTTTGTATTATTCGGTTGTGTATCATTGGTTGTTTTTGTTTTGTTTGTGAAGAATTTGTAGGTTAGATGTTATGTTTGTGTAGTTATTATGGTTTGTGGATAAGAGATGTTAGGTGAAGTTTGATTGGGTGTTTTTGTTAAAGTTTGATTCGGTGTTAAATGCACTAACAAACAAAAACACTCAATCATACTTAACCAACATTTCAAAAACCTTGAGATCAGTTACAGTCTGAGTTGACAATGGGACACATCTCCCGAAATGGCCATCCTCAATAAATAAACCTATAGTTGCAAGTGCTACTATAGGCAAGTGTAACAATTTACAAGTGTTTTTAACAAAACTTCTCTTTTAAAACAAGGTAAAGACAAAACCATTCCCAGTAGTTAAAGGGGTATCTCTCTAACAAGCGATTTGTGGAGACTACTAGAGAAGATGGTCAACTGCTGTTTTGCCTAGTAACTAGAAACCAACAAGCCTCTTAGCAATGAATAGTGTGGTTTCAGGCAAGGGTGTTCATCCATTGACCAATTAGTTTTGTTAGAGTCAGCTATCCAAAATTCATTTCTCTTATGTCAAACACTCATCACTGTTTTCTTCGACCTTGAGAAGACATATAACATTCCATAGAGAAGAGGAATTTTCAACACCTTAAAACTGGGGAGTGTACAAGACAACATTTTTGCATTCATCGAAAATTTTCTGTGTAAAAGGTCCTTGTCTGTGTCTTTAAGGTACAATATCTAACACCTAATAATTAGAGAATGGTGTTCCATTAGGTAGCATGGTGAGAGTGACTCGGTTTGCAATTGCCATAAAAGTATCACTCCTAACATATAAGGGATTAGGTTAGGGAGTCTTCTTGTTGAGGCTGAGGAAGCTGCTCTTTCATTATAATGTCAGATGCTTCAAATCACATACTTTTTTGGTCTTTGAAGCAGACCAAAAAATGCGGCATTCAAATTAGTCTTAAATAACTCGTTTGAAGAATGTTATGATTGTGGTCAATGTTCACCTGTTCCATTTGACATAAAAACTTCGTGCATTATGAATAACCTTGACATGCAGCTATCTTCTGTGTTTGAATGATCAATGTGCTATCTGTCTTCATGGATAATAAAATGACAAACTTTTATTTCATTGTTCAGTTATATTAAACCAACGCACATAGTAAAATTATTTTCATGGATAGGTTTAAACCGGGCAATGACATTTTAAACAATGGTGGGTGCGCATTTTAAACATTGGGACACACCTACACATAGATTGCATCAAGTTGCAGTGTTTTTACAGTGGAATTTGTTGACATTCTGAAAGCACTAACTGTTTTTAAATATAGATCTTCCACTACCTTTTTTGTATGCCTATTGATTCCAAAAATGTTTTTCAGGTTCTTCAAGATAAGTTCTCTGTGAACTTTTACGTTTGGGACATTTATCTGGGACAGAAAACAGCATTTTTCATTCTAGATTGAGCAGTTCTTATGACTCCACAACTGTCTGAAATCATAACATCTAACAGTTGATATCGTAATCACCGGGATCAAAGCCTAAACCTAATTTATTAACAAATGTCATTATTGATTGGCCAATGACTTCAGTTTAGACTTCTTTTGTGTACTTCAGGCATTGACCGTATTAATAATCTTCAAGAAGAAAAGTTATTCAAACTAAACAACGAATTGTAACTTTATTACATTTTATAATCAACAATTTGAGATCCTTTATCATAGCCACAAATATCCTGTAGAGATCTATTTACAATAGAAAAATAAAAATTATTTCTAAGAAATAATATTAGAAAATTAGACATTTTAAAAAATAATTTTCATTTTAATAATTCTGTTGTTTTATATAGGATATAAGGATATATATATATATATATCCTTATACATATATATATGAAGTTAATATATTACTATGTAAGTAATTTTATCCACCATTAAGTGCAATAATTTTACCTTGAGTGATGAGGCACCTTTCGGTCAATTGACCGAAAGGTGCCTCATCACTCAAGGTAAAATTATTGCACTTAATGGTGGATAAAATTACTTACATAGTAATATATTAACTTCATAAAGTCAGTGCAACGGAAAAACAATGGATAACGTTAAATATCAAGAATATATATATATATATATATATATATATATATATATATATATATATATATATATATATATTTAGGTTAGTTTTGGTTGGTAAAGATTATTTAGATTTTTTGGACTAGGAGACTGACAGACTTACCTTGGTAAGAGTCCATTCTGTAATCTTGAAATAGAAACACATAAAATCACTTATCCAATGATATATTTCAACCACACAGTGGTCTTTGTCAATCAAAGAGAAAACACAAAAAGAAATTTGAGAGAATGAAATAAAATAAAATAGATATAAGTTGTATTTCTTTTTGTGTTTTCTCTTTGATTGACAAAGACCACTGTGTGGTTGAAATATATCATTGGATAAGTGATTGTATGTGTTTCTATTTCAAGACTTCAGAGTGGACTCTTATCAAGGTAAGTCTGTCAGTATCCTAGTCCAAAAAATCTATATATATATAGCACCCACACCAACATAAACTAGCTGCTTACAACACCATGATATATCGCCTGTTCAAAACACCGTTAGACATAGAAGAACACTACCAGGAGTTAAACACCATAAAATATATAGCACAAACTAATGGATACAACACAACAATGATTGACAAATTATACAACTGCCTAAAAAAATTACCCAAATACAAACACACAACATGACAATCCCAAAAAATATTTATCAATACCATACAGATCATCCAAAAACCACAATCTAACCAACACATTACGAAAATACAACCACAAAATAGCCTACTCTACACACAACACTCTCATCAATAAACAATTTAAACCCAACAACAAAATCGACGACATTTACAACGCCACTTGCAGTTCGTGCCCCAGTTTTTACATAGGCCAGACAGGGAGGTTCTTCTACACACGTTATCATGAACATATAAAAGCACTAACAAACAATAACTACTAATCAAACTTCACCAATCATCTCAACTCTACAAAACATGACTACGTAGACATAACATCCAACCTACAAATTCTTCATAAACAACACAGAAATAACCAACGATATACAACCAAACAATACGAAATATACAAACACTTCAAACTACACCCTACACATATACTCAATACACAATTACATTACAACTCACACACACTTTTTGACATCATAACTCCTAATACTCACAAAATACAACCACACCACCATAATATCCCACCCCCACCCTAATACCCTAACCTACATAAACCTTGAGATCAGTTAAGGTCTGAGTTGACAATGGGACACATCTCCCGAAACGGCTGTCCTCAACAAATATAAGTAAGTGCTACTATAGGCAAGTTTGTAAATGTTTACAAGTGTTTAGTGAAAACTAGTAGCCCACGTGAAGATGGAATCAAGAAATATATATATATATATATATATATATATATATATATATATATATATATATATATATATATAGATATTTGTTTATTTATTTATATTTGTATATACATTTATCACTTTATATTCTAATGTACCTACTTAGACAAGAATCTTACTTGATGTATTTTGCAACTTACATTCTCAAAAAAGTCATAATTTCTAAATTAAGGAAAGTCAGAACACTATAATCCAACAATAATTTTCTGATTTACAAATTATTTTACCTTTTGGAAGAAAATTCACCACACCCATACATAAGTTGTATTTTGGGTCTCATAATTGTAGTAACTTAGAAGATTATAAGAAACAATGATACAATAGTACTTTATTTTAAATCTCTTATTGAACTCTTTAGCTGCCAATGACATACACTCTGCATTTCTGAATGCTATTTTTAATATTCAACTACACATCAATGACAAAAATCACACAATATTACACTGGTAAAAGTAACATTGCTTGATATGTTTATTTTTGGTCATCAAAATTATTACGTAAAATTTTCATTAAGCTCAATAGCTCCGATGATTAACTTGAATATATTGAAACTCAGAAAAAAATAATATTCTAAAGCTACTTGTTATTATTGAAAACAGTGAAGTAGTTAAAATTGTTACCTATTTCAGATTAGATGTCATCTTTTAATATAGCAGTTAAAAAAAAATTCTAAAAATCAAAAAGAATGCTTGGAATAGCAGTTTTTGATAGTTGGCAACTGTTTATGAAAAAAAATTAAAATATACCCACAAATGAAAAAAAATATGAAAAAAGTTTTAACATTTTGTAACAAATGATTTGTAAAGTCTTTTTTATATAAAAACTTATCAAGAATATGAGCATAACTTTTTAAATTTTTTCTAATTACCCTGTAAATGTTTAAAATAGTTTGTTTTGTTCAAACTAATTTTTTAATAATTTCTGTTTTATCTTAGTGTTTTAGAATAACATTTGATTTCACATCGTGTATAATATATTTATTTAAAATAAAACTGAGTATTTAATGTGAAGTAATAGTTTACATTTTTCTCGTGTGTTATTTTTCTCACCGAATAAATAACTGTAAAACCAAAACCCAAAATATTTTGAGTTAATGTATTTTATTGGGAAAATAACTAGAAAAGATCCATACTGATGGCAAATAAGTGTTATTATTAATTGTATGCGTGTTTAAATAAATTTTACTTTTTTTTCTGGGCTCTATAGACAAAAGAGAGGTTGGCCTCCATTGTGATTATACTGCAAACACCATTTACTGTCAACTCATAATATTTACATTCATTTTCACACTTATATAAATAAACAAACACTTTTAAATCATCACTTACAATATTAAGATTTCTAACAGTAATTTACAACTCTGTATCTAGAGAGTTCAGCAAAACCGTTCACTGTATAAAGCCCCATTATAGTTGGATAACAAAAATTCATAACTTGCAGTTTTAGTGTTGTATATCTTGAGGTTTTTCTATAGTTACACTTTTGGTATTAACTTGGCAAAAAAAAACTACTACTTACTGATAATTTTCAGCAGACATGTTTCACACTAGCTCAGTGCATTATTCAATGTTGTTAGTCACAGACAAGACCCTCATTCCTGGTGACACAAGTTCGCTGGATTGAGAAACTAAGAGTTTGAGACAATATTCTTGAAAGCAGGGGGTTTATTAGACATAGTTAGTCCTCCATGGTATATTAGCAATCTTGATCTGGTCAAGAACCATCTGGGCTAGATAGGCCAGCTCCTTTTAGTCCCAAGACACACCCAATCGTAACTGTTCCTATTTAATATTGAAGTAATTTAGAGCTCATATAGCAAGAAGCAAAACCACTCTAATTTGATCAAATGAAATACATATTACAAGTTTGAATATGAAATAAAATAGTTTTATTATGTTACATTTATGTTTGTAAAGTTAGTAAAACTATGTTGATAATGAATGAATAAGGCAAATAGGAACTGGAATAAAAGTATAGTCAGCAGTTGTTATGCAATGCTGAGGGCATGTTCTACTTGTGGAGACTCAGTTATGCAAATTGGCTAGTTTTGCTCACCTGTACTGACAAACAATTTTTTATTATTTTATGAAGATGATATGAAGATCGGCACATAGCGATCGAAAACGTTCTGTCTCAGTAAGTTTTAACAAATTTACTAAATTCAAAGTTCGGATAGTCATAAACTATTGTTTAAGTGATTATTAAGATTCAACCGAACGTAATGGACTATAAAATTCAAGAATTTTTTACTGTCCAGATAGTCCTTTTGCTTTATTGTCATCTGGAAAGTATCTTGTAGAGCTGGTAGTGGAACCAAATCTATCAAAACTGGATACTTTGTAGATATATTGTAATGAACATGCATAATAATACAGTAACATTAAAAAAAAAAAAAAAAAAACATTTACTTTTTGTGTTTGTTGCTACACTAAGATTACATTTCACAATTTGAAAATTGTATGTAATATTAATGTTTTGCTGTGCTTGAAATCGCCTGTTTCTTGTTTAGAAAGTTTGAATGAGTAATATATGTAAAAAGGAAAAAATTAAGTTAGATACTATTTAGGTAACTATTACCATCTATTCTAAATATTTATAATAAAAATGTACTGTTATATTTTATTGAATATCCTATGTATATATCAGGTTCTGTCTATTATAATTACCTTTTCATGTTATTTTAGAGTAAGCTACCAGAAAATACAAAATTATGGGAATGCAATTAAAAATATTAATAGTATTCCCTGAGAATTGGTGAAAGGAACACCATCAGTAACTGAACAACACTACTGTATTTATAATTTTATAGAAGTATATTAAACAATGAGTGTTTATAAATTCAATGATTTACTTATTTATTTTATTAGACTGATTAAAAATAAAATAAATGTATTTATTGACGTAAGTTGTATATATATTCATTGGATTGTTTGTTCTTTTGTATAATAAAAGCATACAATGATTAGCTACAGAAATAAAGAACGCAAACTGATGACTTCAACTCTATTACTATAAAAACTATATTTTAAACAGGCCTAAGTAGTTAATTGTACAATAAGCTGGCAAATACATTTTAGATTAGTATTGCCAAATAAATAGTTTTATTTAAAAGATTCAGTTTTAATTTGGCGATTGCTTCAAAAACTCTAACCTTCACAGTAACTTTGTGACTTGAAGAAGCATTAATGCAAAATATGTCTGATATTAAAGCAAAATTAAACAACTTTTTAAACCCTATTTATATGTTATGGTAATGGCAGTTAATATTTCAGGTGATCTAGAGCACTTGCAAAAACATCCCAAATTGTGCCCAATTTTCACATTCATTCTTTATATTTTGACATTTTAACTTTCTAAGAATCAGTAATATATTTCTTTTTAAAATGTTTACAAAGAATTATATTAAATTCTAAAGGAAAAAACAAGGAAAATTATAAAATGTATTAATGCAAAAAACCTTTATTCATATTATAAATTATATATATTTTTTTTCAATGTGTGTTTAATCTGACTTAAGTTTTTCTTTAATGTTATGGCAAATGGGCATCAATGAAGTACATGAAAATGACTGTAAATCATCAGCCGAGTTAATGGGGGGGGGGGGTAATCAGGAAATAGCCCCCTCAACGTTCTGGACAGGTGCATTATTTTTTTATAATCAAGCTTACAATTAACTCATTAACTACAAAAATAATAATAAAGCTGACAAGAAATATACATTATTTTGATCATATGCAAGTTATTTTCTAAATAAAACTTTACTCTCAAAGAAAAATATGAACTTTACTTTAAACTTACAAGTCATGGCGTTAAAAAATAAATTTTAGTTATTGTTTCAGACGAAGTTTGGTATTGAATGTTATGTTTCTCATAGAAACAACATCAAGTTAATGTTTAGACTTAAAACTTAATAAAATTCAAAAAAAAATTAAAATTTTTAAATTTTGCAGAATTATAAGC
>JBAIZL010000003.1:32901216-32928716 GCA_036971475.1 Prosapia bicincta
AAATTCTAACGGGTGCCATTTAGTAAATTTTTTAGAAAATATTTTCAGATATATCCTATTAGTATCCATTGAAAATGCAAATGAGTTTCTACGTGCGAAAATTTATCAAAATCAGTATCTAGGTTGTCAGGTATAATTTATTTTTCGAAATATACAAAACGGATACCAGACGGAAATGAAGCATTTGGGACATGTTCATTGCACATTTTTTTCGGTTTAAATGTGTGTTTAATGCGGCTTAATCAATTATTTCCCAGTGTTTTCTCACATATTTTTTCAAACATCCTGTACTGTTTTGACAGTGGTGTTTATTCCGTTGCGATATAAAAAATGTTTATATTATTCAATTCAGTCGACGTCTTTCTTGCAGTAGACAGTTATAAATTAGAATTTAAATATGACATTCAAATGTCATTCAAATGGCATCATACAGCATAAGTTTGAGCATTTTGTAGTGGTCAAAGAATTGGATTATGGGTAAACGTAGAAGGGGGAGATCTCATATAAGCACTTACGATTTTTGAAACTGTCTCTTTCTTTGACGTGAAGCTGTACAGATGCGGTACAATTTTTTTGATCGAGAGAGACGCTTCGTCAGTAGCATGCGACTTTATAACATGAAGATCTATAAGGTATGTGAATAAACGATAGTATTTTAAGGAGATAAATAAAAACTTTAATGAAAATTTAAAATTATTAAAAATATAGTTTTCGAAATATAAAATGACAAAGTAAGTTTGAGCCTAAAAACACAATTTAGATAAATTAACAAATTTAAGAAAAGCAATAAATATTGTGAATTTCTTTGAAAAAAAACTATTAGAAAATTTATTAAATAATATCGCTTTAGACAAGAAATGGTGTAGTTTGCAAATATTATAGAATAGAAATAATTGACAAGTATTTTCCGCTTTAATATTTCATTGTTTATGTAAATATTTAGATAGCTTAGTAATGTTTTTGTTTTGTAATAATTTGTTGTTTATTACCAAATAGACTATTTTCTTATTTATTTTTATAATTTTATTAGTTTTAATATTAGTAAGCTATTATACATGAAATTTTGATTGGCGAAGATAACCTAAATTGATTTTTCGCCAGAAAAAAAGTAGGCCTAGTCTATAACTTAGTTCCGAGTATTTTTTAATTGTATATAAATCTGTTTTTACTTAAGTGGAAAATATTTAAATCCAAACAAGCAATATGCAATTGAACTTTATATGTGTACAAGTTAAATGTAATATCTCATCTGGAGAAAAATAAATAATTTTCTATAATAAAATACTTAAAGGCCTGTAACAAAAAATTACCATCATATTTTTTGCACAACTCTTATTTTGTAAAACAACTGAAATAATATTAAGCATGATACACATACAAAATATTTTTTGTTGAATAAAAATACGGTTGATTTACGAGTCAAGAATACTGAATCTATTAAAAATTCGGCAACGTTTCGATAATTATATTGTTCATTCAGGCCAGATCTCATCCTTTGTACTATTGTCAAAGATATTAAAACCAGAAGACAACTTCCCTCCTATATTTTTAACCAGTTCAATAGTAGAACGTTTGTATAAATACTACTAGTAGACGAACGTTCTACTATTGAACTAGTTAAAATTGTAGAAGTGTCTTTCTTTTTAATATCTTTGACAAATAGTGCTAAGGATGAGATCAGGCCTGAATGAGGACAACAATAGGACATATAATTTTTGAATTTTGTAGTTCATTACGTTCGGTGAATCTTAATTAATCACTTTAACTAATTATTAATGACAATCCGAACTTTAAATTTTGTAAAACTCACTGAGACAGACCGTTTTCGATCGCAATGTGGCGACCTTCATCAGTGTCTTCTGCTTGGGGATATTGGGTTAAGCAGTGACGGTTTTAAAGGCAGGTTTTCGATAGTAGCAAAGAGTATGTGTGATTTGTATTGGGTTTGTTCGTTTAATATGTTTATACTTTGTGTGTCTGTAAATTTCATATTGTTCTAGTGCGTTGAGATGTGGTCCTTTTTTATTGATGTGTAAGATTTCTAGGTTATGGTAAATGTCTGTGTATTTGTGTCCTGTTTCTTTTATGTGACTGTAAAATGCTGAGTAGGTGTTCTGTTTGTGTTCTTCGACTCTGTTTAAAGCTGCGACTGTTTTGCCCAATGTAGAATTTGTTGCAGTTTAATTTTTATACGCCAAGTGCTTTTAGTTTATCTTTGTTTTTGGTGTCGTTTTGTATTTTGTATTGTGTAAATTGTTGGGCTTATGATCCCACATTTTGTTGGACTATTTTGCTGGACTTATAGTCCAGATGAGATAAATTGTTTGACCCGTAGTTGTCGAATTTTTAATAACTCGAGTATTCTTGACTCATGAATCAACCATATTTTTATTGACAACTGAAATAGTATTAAATTCTTCTTCAAGCTATAGTAATGTCCTCTCAACGATTTTAAAGAAGCACACACTAGATTAACTACAAAGTAACTGATTTCGTGGTTTCGCTCCTATTCTAGGTAAGGTAGAGACAGGTACTTTCTTGAGGGCGAGGGGGAAATTTTCCCAATAAGAGAAAAACTAGGGTATTTATTCTAAAGACAGTTTAAAAAAATATTCAATTACATTTTATTATTTAACAACGCCACTTTACTTTCAGTAGTAGTTGGGTTGACTGAACGACTCACGTCTGTAAAACTATACAAAATGACGTACAATAGAGTTTTCAGATTTTTTCAATAAATAATACCAAAAAATGCAAGTATTTACCTCATATTACTAAAATACCAGCAGGGGCGTAGCGCTAATAGAGCCCATAAGCACTTACTCCAGGGTGCAAGGGACACAAAAATTCATATGCTTTAAAAATACATTTAAAAGTAATTTATATTGTAAATAACCTTTCTATTACAAAAGTATTACACTGTACTGCATAATTATTTTCCAGTCGGGTGGTTGTCGTGTGGTAATGGGTTTGTGTTATGTTGTCGGAAAAGAGGGGCTGTTCCAAGGTCCATTAAACTTCATTACGTCTATGAGTAATAGTACACAGTCAGATATTTATAAAAAAGTTTTTCTTAATTTTGATGTTTTTTTCTTTAAAACGTTACATTTAAGGACACCTCCCTTCAGCTTTCTACCACCAGTTATTATCCCTTACACTCGAGCTCTTTACCTAAAACCGCCACGTAATACAGGACGAAACACTTTTAACCGCAAAAGGAAATAACCGTCACTAGTTGGGTTCTAGTTAAATGTTCGCCAAACGTTATAGGGAAGAGAAAGGGCCTCCGCTTGCTTTATAACGTATCATACAAGGGTCGTACTCGTACCGATACGAACAAAAAATATTCTTTGCAGCATTTGTATTTGAAAACGCCTTAGACCATTCCGTCACCTGCCAACCCCGAAGCGTGCCAATTTCGGCCAGCTCTACATTTGTCGACCACCATATTTTGTCAGTGATGGAACGCAGCATGCATGGTAAGAGATGCCGTCAAACCACGTTGCTAATCCGTTCAAACACAAAACTTAGTTGCCTTTTGCTTGCTTTTGAAAAAAAGCCCGTGCCTGTGATTTTATGACGTATAATAGGTTATACCTAAATCTAGAAAAATATTTTTTTTAAATCCAACTTTTTCAAATTTTATTATATTTTTGTCGTTGCCTCAGAGAGGGGCAAGGGGGAAAATGCCCAGGGGCCCGGCCGTTGCTGTTTTTTTTTACTGCGGAGATAATTTTACTCGTGTGCCGAGACCCATAAAAGAGATAAAAAATATCTATAGAGTATAAAAAGTAAAATATTCAAGCCTTTAATAGCAAAATAACTCATTAAATGAAATGCTGTATTCAGACAAAATGCAATGTCTTAGTTTTGTAAACGAATGGCAGTTTAGTTCAATAAAACTAAACATACACAAATTAGATTCAGTAGGACTTGTTGGTTTTAACACGGAAACAATAATTTATTTATAATGTCACTCAAAATACAGGGTTGTGTAAGCCTATGTTAGAAATAATTAAGAGGCCTTTACTAATGTTTGCCCGAAATTTCTCTGGGTGGGCCTGGCCTCAGTCGCGACGACCAGGTAAGAAATCCAAGAGAAAATACTCTTAGAAACTTAGTAAAACAATTTCTTCTGAGACAAAATGCTGTTAGCTGCACTAGATCTTGAACAACAATAGTATGTTTCTAAAGGAATTTAGGGGTAAAAACTTCAGAAGAAAATATTGTTATTTAAAAATGTAGTATTTACGATTTGTACAAACCTATAAGTAATAGCGTTTTGTAAGTTTTAAAAATTTACTTTGAATATTATTTAAAGTAAATTTTAAAAACTATTACAAAATGCTATCTTTTGACCATGCTAGGAGATCATTAATATGCTTCTAAAAGTTAGGAGTAAATATTTTAAAACATATGTATTGTTAATTTAAAACATATTAATTTCACGATTTGTGTGAACCTATAATGAAAGTAAATTTCATAAACTGATAAAAATACTGTTACCTGCACTAGGAGATCATCATCACAATTACCATGTTTCTAAATGAAGTTAGGAGTAAAACATTGAGAAGAAAATTCTATTATTTTAAACTTATTAATTTCACGATTTGTACGTACCTATATTTTAAAGACTTACTGAGCATAAACATACACCTGCAATAGGAGATCCTCACCACATGGTTGAATGTTTCTAAATAAAGTTAGAAGTAAACGTTCTAGAATATATTCTTAATTTCAAACATAGTAATTTTACAATTTGTACGAACTTATATTTAAAGTGAATTTAAAAAAAAACTTATTTAGACAAAGCACTATTACCTGCACTAGGAGATCATCATTACAATTAGTATGTTTATAATCGAAGTTAGGAGTAAGAAATCTAGAAGATGATACTGTTAATATAAAACATAATTTTATGACAACTTGAAGCAACTGT
Organism: Prosapia bicincta; assembly: GCA_036971475.1. Lineage (NCBI taxonomy): Eukaryota > Metazoa > Arthropoda > Insecta > Hemiptera > Cercopidae > Prosapia > Prosapia bicincta. The sequence goes on from JBAIZL010000003.1 coordinate 32,906,156, forward strand.
GGCGTAAATGTTTCTATTAAACAAAACAACCTCTTACCACAAATTCAACAATTTTTATTTTAACCTTATGTACATTTCGATTACAAAGTAATTATCTTCAGAGGTATTTTAAAAATGACTAACTTACAGCTAAACCTATGCGTATTTATAAGCCACGCCCCCTACACTATCCGACCAATCATGTTGCGAGTAACAACTAGGTCTGGTCCAACAGAAGGAGTTACCGTTACATTATTTTTGAATTTTTACACTAATTATTAAATTTACACATTTCACAAATAAAACTATCTCTTAACTAATAAATACAATTGGGAATTCGGGATAGGCCCTTTGTTAGAATTTAATAATTTATTAGTTTAATATTTAATATGTTTGATCATAGTTGATTATTAATAAATATGAAACTAATAAATTATTAAATTCTGACAAAGGGCCTATCCCGAATTCCTAATCGTATTTATTAGTTCAGAGATAGTTATAGTTTTATTTGTTAAATGTGTAAATTTAATAATAAATTAGTGTAAAAATTCAAAAATAATGTAACGGTAACTCCTGTTGGACCAGACCTAGTTGTTACTCGCAACATGATTGGTCGGATAGTGTAGGGGGCGTGGCCAAATAGTATGCTTATAAATACGCATAGGTTTAGCTGTAAGTTAGTCATTTGTAAAATACCTCTGAAGATGATTACTTTGTATCGAAATGTACATAAGGTTAAAATAAAAATTGTTGAATTTGTAGTAAGAGGTTGTTTTATTTAATAGAAATAATGAGTTGTGGACCTATATTTTATGAGTTTATGAGAGTATTTTGTGGAGTTTATGGACCTATATTTAAAGAAAATTTCAAATACTGAAACAAAACACTGTTACCTGGACTAGACACCATACTATGTCTATAAATGAAGGCAGCAGGAAAAATACAGAAGAAAACATTCTTAATTGAAAATGTAATAATTCCAAGATTTGTTCCCGTTAATATTTAAAGTAAATTTTATAAACATACTCAGTCAAAATACTGTTACCTGCATTAGGATATCATTATCACCATTAGTAGGTTTCTAAATAAGGTTATGTTAAAAATATGTGAACAATAATAATGAAAATTTAATATTTGTTGATATCATCTTCACGTGAGCTAGTAGTTTTTACTATTCAATATGTAGTTCATGATAATTTAATATGTAGTAATTTTTATGATTTTTACTTCCTTATATTCAAAATAAAATTTAAACATTTATTGAGCCAAAATGCTAATGGTCATAACCATTAGTATTTCAATCAATAAAATTAGGGGTAAAAAATTTAAAAGGAAATATTCTTAATTTAAATCGTACTAATGTTCAATTTCTACCACCCTATATTTAAAGTAAATTTTAAACATGTACTGGATGTAAATGCTGTTACTGCACTAGGAGATCATTTTCACCATTATTATGTTTCTAAGTGACTTCACATTAAAAATATGCTAACAAAAATATTGTTAATTTAAGAGGTAATAATTATACGACTTGTATGAACCCATTTTTAAAGTATATTTTAAAACCTTAATGAGAAAAAACGAGGTCACCTCACTACGAGTTTATCATCCCCAATACTAGATTTCTCAAAAAAGTTAGGAATAAAATATTCGGAAGAAAATATTGTAAACATAAATCATAGTTATAAACGGTTTCCTTCAAACCATATTCTTCTTCACACCTATATTTAATATGAAATTTAAAACCTATTGAGAAGAATAGAAATGCTGATACCTTTTCTAGAAGATCATCATCATAATCATTAGTAAATTTTTAAATGAAATTATTGGTACAATATTTTTCTTTAATTTGGTTTTTTTATAAGTAGATAAATTTAAGATTTATGAACCTACTAGAAGAAATGAAGTTAGAAGTAAAACTCTCAAAATAAAATATTGTTAATAAAAACCATAATAATCATGAAAATATCTATATTTAAAGTAAAATTAGAAAACCTAATTTTTAACTCCTTTTTAACAACTGATATTTAACACTTATACCAAAACATCTTTTTTATAACACTAACGGAAATACCTGGTCTCTATTATTACCCTATTATTATTTTACCATTTGCATTTACATTGAGAATTTAAGGTGCAATAACATACAGATATCTTTAGAAATGGTTTATTATGTCAATGACATTGTCTTTTCACAATATAAAATACATTTATAACGAATATAAACTTATATATTGACGAAATAAACAAAAATATTGAATAATAAAAATGCAAGTATACTCTTTAAAATATAAAAAAAGGATTTTTTAAATCTTAAAATGTAAAAAAAGATTACAAATACTATAATATATTCTAAAAGTTAAAAGAAAGACTATGAAATCATATGATGTGTTTTTTCAACAAACATAATTGTAAATGGCATAACAAACAAATATGAACTTTTCCCTTAGCAAAATAATTTCTCAAGTATTCTGTAAGAAAATATTGTCACATATAGAAATTGAATACATAAATACCTAAATTCTATTCATTATTATGGAAAAATATTGTTAAAAATTAAAATGTAAAGTAGTACCTTAGTTACGAATGTTAGGTCGTGTTTAGACCTTTTTGTCTTTTGCACACTCAGTACACAGTCTTTTACTACATTCCATGCATATCGGCTTTTCACAGGCTATACACATATATGCAGTTTTTCGTTGCCTTTGGTAAGGACATGAACCACAAGTTTTTCTTTTTGCCATCTTGTCATTTGGTAGTTCTAGCTGGAGCTGTTGTTGTTCTCGTGGCTGATCATACAGTGCTTCCTGATGTTTTCGGCGCCGCTGTTTTTACGATTGCCGAGTGTTGTTTTCCGCCAAAACTTGTTGTATATTAGACCTCAAACCTCTTGGAAAATTTTTTGAAGATGGGGAACAATAAGCATGCGGCCCAAAAGTTTGACATATTCAAATCTTGACATCATCGGTATACCTGAGACTCATATAAATTATAAATGAGTTCACACATGCAATATTAATCATCCGATAGAATACGGCCAGGGGCCATCGCCTAGTTCTTTTACTGCATGTGAACACAGCACACTTCATGTCCAACAAGTTGACCCCACATTTTATCTTGACTCATATACACCTATATGCGGTAACCGAAACACCTGGTCCCTCAGACCACTATGCGAAATACGGTAACAGAAACACACGGTCTCACAGGCTGGTAGGATTTTGACAAACAACACGCCGAGGTCAGAGGGTCAAAGCTAACTAAACAAAAATTGACCATGAGAAAGGGAAGGGTGAGAGAGGCACATATTATGAAGGTCAGCACTGCCACTCACCCAGGGTAGCCACAATCACATAAATAAATTTCCATTAGTGCCTGTGAGACCGGTGTTTCGGTAAAGGTGTTAAAGTATATTTTAATACTAATTTAACATTTGTTTTTATTTCAGCGTTTTATTGAGATAAAATGCTGTTACTTGCCAATGGAGATCTTCATCGCTATTAATATGTTACAGAATAAAGTAAGGAATAAGTCTCAGAAAAAAGTATAGTTAATATAAAACATAGTAATGTCATTATTTCTATAAAGCTATATATAAAGTGAATTTTAGAAATAAACTGAGATAAAACCTTTTTCTGGCTTAGAACTTGCAGTTACTGTTTTTTAGCTTGCCATTACTTGGTTAGGCTTTGTTGTTTTAATTTTGTATCTGAATTACATCATTCTACAAACTGTGATTAAAAGTGATTAAGATAAGTTTGTAATTACTATTAAATTTATTATTGATTACATTTCAAATAAAAAAAATGATAGATTAAAAAAATTCATAGCATAAGTTAATAATTTAGGTTTTAATAATGTAGAATGTATTTAGATTATAAATCAGAGATTTTCCTCTTTTTGATTCTTCTTCTGTAACAACTGTTGCACCTTTAGCTAAAGCACTTTTGTTCAAGTGTCCTAAAATAATTTTTTTTTTTTTTGTTCTCTGTATCCCAGAATTGTCAATGTATAGTTATTCTCCTAGCTTTGGAGTATTTTGTCCAAGCATTTTCTTTTACAAGTTTCTCCACAGGGGGCTTGAATTTCGTGTTTCTCATTATTTTTCTGGTGTTTTGTTTTATTTTCACTTTTTGTTATAGCAACACGTTTCTGAGGTTTACGCTACTTAGTTAAGCGTTTTGGAGCCCCATCTTGGTTGGCCACACCTTCAATTATGTTTGGGACAGTTATAGAACCTTCAGTTGGGTTTGTATTCATGAGTTTTGTCTTTTCTTGACACTTGATCATGCGTAGTGGCCTAAAAAATATACATGATTAAAAAAGAGCAAACATAAATGAACAAAGAAAATTAAGTCAAGAAATTAAACTTATGAAATCTAATGAGCAAAGCAAATTAAACCTAAAGACTGGAACCTGAAAAAAAGTTAAATATAAAATTGATGTTATAAACAATCATACATACATCATTTCAAGTTGTATTACCCCCCCCCCCCCATTGGAAGTAATTCACCAATATTGTTGTTTGCTTACATCTATAAAGTTTTCTCTCCAAGTTGGTTACAAATGGAAACATACTATTGTCACTATTTGTAGTTGTATCCAGGTTATCTCCATTGCTTATGCAGATATGCTCATTGTCTGCACAAACAACCAGTGGCGGCTCCTGCCCAATTACATTGGTGGGGTTCATGACAAGGGGTCCCCCAGATTTACGAGGTGCGGAGAAAATTTTGAAATTTGATACCCATTTAACTCGTTTTACATTCTAAGCACCTACAACTTTTATTAAGTCATACTTATTGATTAATATATTAACATTGCTATAACTAATAGACGTATTACGGTGTGATTTACGAAATGTTGCTAGGTTGGGTAGTTAAGTGATCGCCTATTGGTTGCTAAAGCGTCGAGTACTCAATGAGTAGTATGAATCATGTTTTACTTTTAAGAGTATATTAGGCCACTGTGTACGTGCATCAAAGGATCTATAAATGGAAACAATACTTATCTAGTATATAAATATTATTCTTAAAAATGAGTTCTAAAGAGTAGTTTCATAAACGCATATTATTATTAAATACAAAATTAATTACATTATAAAAAAAACAATTTATAGGGTTTTAAAAGGTTTATGGCCTACCTTCAGTTATACTGCTTATAACAGAAGTCCATCCTCCTGTCCTTTTGTGCTGCAAAGTGGTTTATAACACGTTCATTAAAATTTGGTGTGTACAGTAATTGTTTTTCTATTGAACACATGGCAAGAGCACTAAGCCTGTCTTCTTTCATCGTTGATCTGGTAAATGTTTTTATTCTTTTTAATGTTGAAAAGCATCTTTCACTCTCTGCAGTGGTCATAGGAATTGTGCATATAATTTGAAGTAGTTTCACACATTCAGGGAGCACATCTTTTAAATTGTTTTCATATATAAATCTAAGCAGTCTTAATGAGCCAGAAGCGCGAGAGAAGTCATTTCTGCTATATATTACAGTCAACTCTTGTTTCAGTTCTATTTTGTTCAAGTTAAACACATTTATTGCTGTTTGTAATTCATTTTCCGGAAAGTTTACATTGAACTCAGGAAATAAACTTGGTTGGAACAATTTTGCTACAGATAAGTGTTCTAAAAAAGTAAAACGATCGTCAATTCCAGTGATAATAACATCACACACTTCTTTTGCCACTATATGTTTTCTGTCCTCAAATCTGCCACATTTAATTCTCGGTCCAGAACTAGATGGATCATTCTTTTCAGTTTCATCAAGTTCTCTTGAACTGGACTGGTCAAGATCAGGAGAGTTTCTTATCTTTTGGATTGCAGACTTGAATTTCTCTATATAGTAAAATGCCTCTATGCAGTCAATAGTTTTATTTTGTAGCTCACTGAACAAAATATCACAATGTAGCATAATTTTATTGAAAAACCCCAACCAGAAGTTGAAATCACCGTCTTTTAAAAAGTAGCTTAAGCCTAATGACTTGCTTACAGTGGTGTAATCATTACTGTCATCATCTACTATTCTGTCTAGGCATTTAGCTATTTCATTTTTGTATTTAAATATGGTACTGACAGTTCTGGACTTAAAATTCCAACGAGTGCTACAGCTCTTTGGTACTCTTTTTTTCACAACCTGATAAAATACTGCAGTTCTTTTAGTGGATTGTGAAAAAAAAGATGAAAATGCCTTTACATTGCTGAAAAATACCTTTACTTGTTTATTTTGTATCGCTGAGCGTTCAATTATCAAATTTAACTGATGTGCGTAACAGTGTACAAAATGTGCATTTTTGTACACGGTTTTTACTCTTGCCTGAACACCTGTATGCTGACCACTCATGACAGAGGTACCGTCATAGCTTTGAGCAATGACTTTTTCAGGCGTTTTGTCAATTTTTAGTCTCTCTAATTCACCAAAAATCGCTTCGCTTACAGCGGCTGCGTCATGACCTTTAGGTATTATAAAACTAATAAACCTCTCATTAACAACCCCATTTAACTCATATCTCACAACAAACACCTGCGGAGACAGTGTAGCACAGTCAGTTGTCTCATCTGCTTCAATAGCAATGTATTTTGTTTGAGACATTTCATCACATATAATTTCCAAACATGTAGCATATATGGAATCAAGCAATTGATTCTGGATAGTTTTAGAGAGTCCCCAAAACACTTGGTTATTGCTTTTTTCTATATGTTGCTTTAAAGTTGAATCTAATTCTGACATCAAATTAACAAGGCCTCGAAATATGTCTGTATTGCTGGATGTGTTACTTTCGTCATGTCCCCTTAAGGCTAGTTCAAAAGCACCACAAAACTTTATTGCATCAATCAACTTGCTTAAAATACAGCGATTTTTTGCTACTTCCTCATTCATTTTCTGAATTTTTATTCTATAAGCATTGTCCAACTGACATCTTATATCGACCTTGCCGAGTACAGCATACTCGATTTGTGCATTGATATGTTTTTCACTTAATTTGTGTTTTTTAACTTTTTCACTCAAATGTTTAATGTCAGATATTCCATCTACAGTCCATGGTTGATCTTTAACTCCCATTACTATACATGGGTAACAGAAAAAAGAGTTATTTATTCCACAACCACATAACCAGTCAGCATAATTATATAAATTATTACTAAATTTTCTATTATAACTGTTTCTCTTTGTATTTCTTTGTAATTGATTTATTACCATATTAGGCCTCGGAGGACCTAATCGTTTTAGTTCTACTCTGTGTTCTAAACTCTTTATGCCGTCTCTAATAATTAAATTGACATCATTCGTAATTGTGATAATAGAACCGGATTCCATTTTATTCTTAGGATCCAACTAAGAAAGATAATGGAACATTGATAGAATAATTATTGTTTCCGAAAATTCCAAAAACTATTTTCCCTTGTTTAGAATGTATTTGTAATTAACATGCGTGGGTCAACTGCTAAATATTTTATGGTTTTAACATTGCTTAAATAATTCTAAGCTCTTCTTAACCTAATTTAAAACAAATGAATATTAATTAAAAATTAATTTTTGTAATTGGGAGGGCTGCGCCCCAGAGCCCTTTTGGACAAACCGCCACTGCAAACAACTGCTGCCTGATCAATAATTGTAGGCTTTTCATTTATTTAAATGCATTTCTCATTTCCTTTCCATACAAAAATCATGATAAGTGACCTGTTGTCTAATAGTTCTACTGAGGAATCTGCATTTTTCTGTAAAAAAAGATACAGGTTAGTAAAACTCTTGTTCTTTTGATAGAGGTCATTTGCCAATATTCATTGAAAGCAATTGTTTCAAGACATTTTTTTGTAGGTCTAAGTACATCCTGCAAGAGTAGTTGTGCATTTAAGGAAGTCTACATAGAAAACATGAAGAAATTATTATTCGAATTTAAATTGGATAGAGAAAAGAAAAGCCATGAACAAATATTATTTTTGTTGCATGTGAGGAAAATTTATAGACCTACGTAATTCTTACTTTGTAATTTTTCAAGAGTAGTTCCATAAATTCGTTTTTAAATTTAAAATTCTTTACCTTATTATGTGCCACATATTCAGATGCTAGCTCAACTTTCCTGGGAACTTCCAACTAGTGATGTGTTACAAATGCACCTATTTTCTGAGATATGATGAATAAAAGCATAACGAATAAATGTTTGTGTACACATGCATGTGTAAGGCATTTTATTAACTACACAAGTTTTATATTAGTCACAATTGAGTTTTGTTAACACTGAAAACACCTTTTCTTAACCTTAACTAACGTTAATCAAACGTATCTATTACAACTAGAATCACAGAGACCGACAGAGAGAGAGTGAAATTTGACTTAAAGATCAGCTGTTACATATTATTTAGTTTATTTCACAAAGAGAATTCATGAAAACTTTCATCTACTAGGCTATTCATATTTCAATTGTTTTACAGAATCTGCTGTCAATAGAGACCGATTTTGCAAGCTAAATAACAGTAATTGCTAATCATAAGCCGAATAAACGGCAAAATCTGCGTGGAGTATATACTGTTTTCTGACTTACATCTTATAGTTACTGTTGTTTGGCTTAGTAAATCAAGGTTTGGGTAGTAGATACGGTGCAACATAATTGCTGTATCTCAAAAACTATTGCAGTTACTGTTTTTTAACTTAGATATTTAGATTCCTCGTGGTCCATAACATTAAAAATGACCATAGCCTCAAAATCCGTCAAGCTATCTTCATTTTACTAACTCAATCTATTCATTTATTCCCTTTTAATTATTTTATACAATATTAGTTATGCTAATCCTAATATTTATGATAATATTACTTAGTTTAACTCTCATTTAACATCTACTTGAAGTTTAATTAATTACATTCACTCAGTTACATTATTTATCTTAAATCGATATGATGTTTTTTTGTTTTATAGTGTTTGTGGTGACTATCTAAAATTTTTAATGACATTAAATTATAATTTTAAGGAATTTCTTTTTATATACCGGTACATATATTACACTAAAATGAGTAATATATGATTAAGTATTATATTAGACATAAAGCTCTGATATTTACTTCTTTATAAACCAAGAAAATAAAGTTTGTTCTTTAGTTATTTGTTATTTAACAACAAAATAATAATAAAGTGTGTTCAAAAAGTCTCTTTTACATACTTCCTAATTCATAAAGACACACAAAGTTACATACAGATCCATATATCTATCTATCTGTGTGTGTATGTGTGTATATATATATATATATATATAGCCTGAGAGAAAGAACAATATTATAAAAATTTATAATGTAACACTAAATATGTGTTGCTTTCATCTTCATGTGAGCTACTAGTTTTCACGAAACACTTGTAAATATTTATAATCTTGCCTATAGTAGCACTTACTCATATTTGTTCAGGACGGCCGCTTCGGGAGATTGACAATTAGACACATCTCCCGAAATGGCCATCCTCAACAAATATAAGTAAGTGCTACTATAGGCAAGTTTGTAAAATATTTACAAGTGTTTTAGAATAAAACACTTTAGGATAATATCTTTATAGATATCATTTAATCAATTAAATGAACTAATATTTCACCAGTAATATATATATATATATATATATATATATATATATATATATATATATATATATATTACATCAAGTGTTAGATTACCCTGAGCCATAATGCTGGAGTCTATGTAGTAGTATTTTCGTAAGCGTTATTGCATCTATGAAGTTGTGACAGTAAAATTGGTGTTATGGTTGTGCACCGATATTAGTGTTGTAATTAATTGTTTTCCAGTTAAAGTGAGAAAGATTTGTTTGAATTTTGTTTTTCGTATTACTGTATTTTGTAAAATAAAAATAAAATATATTTACAATTTTTATAAAAACAATAACCTGCGATAGTAATTTGTATTAAATAGCTCTGATTAAATTTGTTACCAATAAGAAATACAGTTAGATCATTGTTTTGGGTATAATAATTGATATTGTTTAATTGAATTGTTTATCATGAGGTTCAAGAGAAAAAAATATGATCAGTTTTATGAAAAACTACGGTAAATTTGAAAGACTGGAATAAAAAAATATAACTGGAAATCTAATCATTACAGGAGATTGTATTACCCGGTAATTATTGTAATTTATTTACTCCTTTTAAAATTAATTTGTGTAATTAACATTAAATATCATCGTCTATCATTATTTAAGGTTGTAGTATAGATTTAATTGTATGTTTACAAATTAAGTAAACTTATTGATTATAGGTTAATATTCTAATTTATTTTCCTCTAGATAATAGTATTAAAGCAAATATATATAATTCACGTACATTTTTCTAAAATAATATAGTTAGTTATGAAATGTATTGTTCTTGAATTATAATTATATGATTAAAAATGTTTTGTGTAACTGGACAACAGTTTATGTTAAGGAAACTGGGAATTAATAGGAAACTGAACTCTCAGCTGTATACAATCTAACATCACCACTCATTAACTTTATTTAAACCTCGCTTTTAATTTCAGAAGTAGATTTCCTTAATTTGTATAACGTTTTATCAAATCCACCACTGTCTGTTAAACATAACATGAACCGTTATTATATGGCTGATTTTAAGTAATAGCAAAAGTGTAATAAGAATTAACAACCAGCTCGTCATGAACAGCAACAAGATTTCAATATTTAATAATATTAATTGGGTAAAACGTACAATTTTGTTAAATTCCATTCTTTGATTGAGTTTTTAACCAAAGAAGGATCATATAATCATACCGTTTTACAAAGAAAACAGGCTATTTATATAGAAACAAGATAAATTGTTGAGATTAATTCTATTTTTAAAATAGGTAAAATTGAGAATTAGATATAGTCTAGGAATGACCACTTTTATAAAATTAGGTTTAAATAGATAAGTTATTTGTGAAATAATGGCTATAAATCTTTTCCAAGTATAAATATTTACCATTTCAGATGAAAATTTTACCATGTAATAATGTTTGCTCCACATCCATAAAGGCATTGTATGATTATAAACACACATACAGATGAAAACTTAGATTTTAAAGTTTCATGTAAAGTGAGTTTTTTAGTTATCTTTGGAATTTGTAATTTTTTGGTGTTAAATTTTTCTTGTATTTTTCATTATATCAACAAAGTATCTATTAGGATAGGCTTGGTTATACAAAAATATAAGTTGACTTGAAATAAATTCTTGAATTTTGTAGTCCATTACGTTCGGTGAATCTTATTAATCACTTAAACAATAGTTTATGACTATCTGAACTTTATATTTAGTAAATTTGTTAAAACTTACTGAGACAGAACGTTTTCGATCGCTATGCGCCGATCTTCATCAGTGTCTTCTGCTTGGAGATGTTGTGTCAAGCGGTGACGGTTTTAAAGGTAGGTTTTCGATAGTATCAAATAGTATGTGTGATTTGTATTGTGTTTGTTCGTTTAATATGTTTGTGTTTTTGTGTGTCTGTAAATTTCATATTGTTCTAGTGTGTTGAGATGTGGTCCTCACACATCTCAACACATCTTGAGGACCATATCTCAACACACTAAAACAATATGAAATTTACAGACACACAAAATACAAACATATTAAACAAACAAACATAATACAAATCACACATACTATTTGATACTATCGAAAACCTACCTTTAAAACCGTCACCACTTGACCCAACATCTCCAAGCAGAAGACACTGATGAAGGTCGGCACATAGCGATCGAAAACGTTCTGTCTCAGTAGGTTTTAACAAATTTACTAAATATAAAGTTCAGATAGTCATAAACCATTGTTTAAGTGAATTATAATTGAAATAAAATTTATCTATGGATGAAATTGATAAACACGTTATAGTTATAGGAAATTCTGTATATACCCAATTACTTAATAAAACACAAGGTAATACTTGACCGATTTTCTTTATTTATATTTCACTTATGTTTTACTTATATTATTCAAAAATACATTCTAAATAAGCAACAAATTATTTTAGGTGTAGGAAAACATTAACTTACAACTTTAGAGTATGTAGTACCAACACTCACTGATGATGATAATTTTGTCATTGAAACGCGTATGAGTCAATAAATTAATTATTTGTGAGCTTTGTGTACGTCTTTTATTTGTTTTGACACTATAGTTTTATAGATCACTGTATGGCTGTATTACAATACAACCACATACTATTCAGTTAGGATATCAAACACTATAACTTTACTAGAATTTATTGTGTTGGTTTCGCCACAGTAGCAAGCATTAAATATGCATAACACAATGGAACGAACTTATCTAACATTGTTAGATATTCTGTTTTTATAACACTTTAAACTCGATTTATATTACCTAAATATACTAATGATTTATCATTAAAAACGTAATGTTTTTTTTAGTATCAAACTTGTTGTAACTAGATACTTTATACTTTAATAAACCCATATCGTAATGTATAATACAGTTCTATGTTTTATTAAGAAACTTTGAGTGTATGGTGAATTATGAGTAAGAATATATTTGCCAATTTGCTTTTGTAAACATATTTTTTATAACCAAACTCATAACTCTTTGTAGACATGTTGAAAAATAGCTATGTTATTATTGTAGTATAAAATAATGCTCTATTTTATAAAGAATAATTGGCCATATATAGTACTGTGTAAAGGTACATTTAGATTATGTTCAAATTTTCAACACTATTGATGATTTCCATTGCTTAGAATCTCTTATTTCGTATATAATATATAATTTTGAGTAATATACCTAGAAATGAAAAAAAATAAGAGACCTGGTATTTGGTTAAGTATTACCAAAGTACTATATTATAGAGAATTCATACAAAGTATCCAGTTATGGTATTGAAAAATTATATATCGGTAAAGTATAATTCGGCAAGTAAAATAAACCATTAATAAATTTAAACTAGTGTTTATTAAGACTCCATTGCTGTACGTATATCAGAGAACATGGTTGTAAACTGAAGATAGCAGTGACTCTATAGAGAAAGGTTTCCTCTTTATGTTTTTGTATGTAAATTACCATAACTTCTATAATAATTATATTTAAAATTTACTTCTAAATATATAACTTTTACATTTAAATTATGACAAAATTATTATTTATCATTGTCATATACAGTAATACCTCTCATATCTGGAACCTCCGATATCCGAATGTATTATGAAAATAAAGTAACGGTCTTTTTTCCGCAAGGCACTAGAGTGACAGGCCAGTTCACTGGCGTCAGCAGTTGACTCTTTCTTGATTCAGCCAGTTGCGTTGGAGTCTCCGTATCATTCAGTTCATTAGTGCCCTACAGATTGCTGTATTACCCAACTTAATCAGTTGCATTTGAGTTGTATCGTTCAGTTTACACATGTTGTACAGGATTTTGTGTAATTAGTTAATTTAGTCAGTTATTATACCTGGAATTCGTAACCTACAATATACAGTATGGTGAAAAGCAGAAAAAACTGTTTTCTATTGAAGATAAGATTTGTGCAATAAAACTATTAGATGCGGGTGAGACGTAAACAAATTTCAAGTGAGAAGGGTTGTATGGGGACTGACTAGAAAAGATCTCGTGAAAAATTAGAAAAATGGTACTCTAATCAGGCTTCATGTTCAGGCAACAAAAAGTGCAAAATGATGAAGACACCGAATAAAACAATCATACATTTACTTCCAACTGGAATCGTGATTATGAAGTACAAACGTAAATCATTACATAACCCCTCCCCATCCGAATTTTTTGTTATCCGGATTAAGTTGTTACCACATTGATCCGGAGATGAGAGGATTTATTATGTTCTCTTGCCTCACACCATTAGGAAAAAATGTTGAAAATGTGTATGAAATCATTTTATCGCAAGTAATAAAGCTGGAACAATTTGTTTAATCTTTTCCCCAATCGTGTCTATTTAAGTCCTGGCTAACTTCAATATTACCATTAGTAAAGTTATAATTTTGTTCTTAACAAATCCACTCTAACCAGACACTTTGTGCCTATGAAGAAAAAATATAATGTTCTGTTTTTCGAGATTGTAAAGTTTAGTATGTGTTGGTACATTTAGATTCTTGTTTTTTTAAAATTCTTACCCACTATTTATGTCTTTGGACATTAACAATCACTTGTGTCTTATTTGGAATGTATTTTATAATAATATGTATTAAAACAAATAAAAATTGTATAGAACTCTCATTTAGTAAAGTATTATAATTTCTACATCATATGGTAAAATTTTTGATTGTAATATTTACATATACCAATTTCACAGAATATAAGAGATATATTCGAGTACATTTTTTTCACTTTTCCTAACATCACAATATTTTCCTTTGTTGATGTGTTTTGGAATGACTCTATTTTCTAAACTTAAATAGTACTTTGTAAGTACTATTTAACCCACTGCCGATCTATTTACATGCATGTGGCAAACACTAGTGGGTAAAAAATGATTCCTCACGTCAATTAAGTTGTATTTTGCTACAAATATATTCATTATTTTGTACCTTAGTTAGTTTATTTGTTGATCGATTATTTGATGTAATCATAATTAGTAAAAACAAATTAAACTTTACTTACAGTTTGAAGTTGGCTTTAAATTCTAGACTCCCACTATTGTTGGTTTTTTCATATGTATATAAGAATACACTAATTATAAAAACAAAACTGATGATCATTCTAGTTTGTAACTACATAAGGGTTTAATCTTAAGTAACTTGTTTTATTTGTTATTTTTGTGGCATTGGGGTTCTTTCCAATATTTTCATTGTAATATTTAAATATAGTTTTGTCACAAAACATATAGGGGATTATTTGTAAGAAAGTATTTAGTTTGAAAATCAGTGTATTATTGACACTTATGTTGTACATGACATTATCAGTTGATAATGTTAGTATTTTTTTTTTCCCCAGGCGAAAAACCTATTGAGGTTATCATCGCCTAACTAAAGTTAAGTTTTTTAAAACAAATATTACATAGATAAAACAAAATAAAATAAAATAAATGTTTAAAACTAATTGTAATTATCTAAAACTAAAGAACATAAAATTATACAAAATTTAAATATTATTAAATAGATTGAATGCTTTATTATATAATTATTATAGTGTACTTGATGTTGCATGGTCTTTTGAAAAATAGTTTAAAAATACCATGATAGGTGTGTGGTGTTTTTATTGTTCTTGTTTGGTTTATATAATTTAATTGTTTATACAATAATATATGAGATGATAAATAATAGTTTTGTGATGGCAGTAATATACAGTAAACTCTCTATAATCCGGCCCTTCACCTATACGGACAAGATGGTCTTGTCCGTGAATCACAGCATTGAACAACGCTCTGATCTAGTATGAAATGCATCTGTTGAAAAATATCAGTAAATAGTGTTTTTTTTTTTGCCAAGTTAATACCAAAAGTGTAATAACTTTTATATTATTCACTGCATGTCGGTGTCAGTGACTGAGTGACCTTCACTCCGCCCGGTTCTATTGTAGCTCCTGATGTACAAATAATTTCGACTGCATGTTGTTGCAGTAGCTATGTACAGTGACTGTTAGTTAAGTGCTTGCAGTATAAACAGAAAC
Source organism: Prosapia bicincta (assembly GCA_036971475.1). Lineage (NCBI taxonomy): Eukaryota > Metazoa > Arthropoda > Insecta > Hemiptera > Cercopidae > Prosapia > Prosapia bicincta. The sequence goes on from JBAIZL010000003.1 coordinate 32,921,723, forward strand.
ATATTTAAAATTTTGTTTTTACCGCTAAAGATAAGGTAACCTTTTATTGTAAAGTACAGACCAGTGTGTTCATTCTCTTTTTATCATTTCAAGTACAGTACAGGAATATTTTCTATATTTTCTTTATTTTTGGGCAATATATATACATATTGTTCAATATACATTGTGTTTTTAGTGGACCCTCCAGTAATCCAGCAGTAACCCAGCCCCATATCTGTCAGATTAGTGAGAGTATACTGTAGTATATTGTGATGGCCATTACTATATAGAGTTTAGGTATTGACAATGTTGTTTATGGTTAGATAATATTTTTTATAATTCGATTTTAAACTAATTAGTGTTATAATATTTTTATTATTTCTTAGTTTCTGGCTAGTTACATAATTTTCATATGTATTCTAGGCCTGAAGAGGGTGGTAAAATAACCAATGAAATATTTGTTTAAAGGTAAAAAAAGGAGAAAATATAAAACGTACTTTACTTACCTATCTGTGGTGTTTTATCTGTGTAGTATTGATCTTGTGACTGAGCACAAAAATGTAATCAGGTAGTTAGTATCAAATAAGTATCACCTTGTAGTTTTCATATTAAAGGTTGGCGTTTAAGAATAAATTAGTCTATTAATAGTCATAGCTATTGGAAACATAATATTTTTTAAAATTAGTTTTCTCTAAAAAATTATGTCCTGAAAATGGTTTAAGTTTTGACATTATTCTCATTGAATGTAATAACATATTATTTCATTTGTAATAGACACAAGTAGTTGCATTTTCTCCCCAAATAAAATGATTTAATGTTTAAATAATTTCTGATAATAAATTGCATACATATTACAGTAATACCTACTGATTAACACTATTTTGTTAATCTTGAGATAGTAGGACTATGCATTAATAGCATCAAAAGCAAAATCTTGATCTAGCTCTGCTGTGACTATTGCAGGGGCGTTCAGGGCACACAGGCCTGTAGGGACTGATGAAGTAAAATTTTGGCTGAATATATTTGTGGTGTACGGACAAACAAAAAAAAACACCATTATTGAATTTTATCCTACTGCACCAAATTTGTAGTTACAGCTCTAAAGTGTCAAAATGGCATCATATTGGCTTATTGTATGCGTATTATTTTATTGCTCATGTTATAATCATATATTTACATTAAGAAAAATCTATCCAGATATAACAAAAGTCTAATTTAGTAAATAATTACACTTTTGGTATCACTTGGCAAAAAAACCACTACTTTCAGATATAAAGTATTTGATATTATAATAATTTTATATACCGTATAAAATTGTACTAATTAATTCACATGACAATTATTAGACTTAAAAAATGAATTCAGTGTCATTTTATTACAAAGTTAAAAATGGCTAATGAATAATTGTTTTAGAAGATATAAAAATAAACTGTATCTAATTTTATTGATTAACACATAGTTTTAGCATTGATTATGTTATCAGTATTAACGGAAATACAAAGATTGTGAAATTTATTGAGATTTAGCTCAATTTGTATTTACTGGTTTGAACACGGAGTTTTATTTTCATTAGTTTTAAGTAGTCCTAAAATTTCAAGGAAACTATTCAAATGATGTATGCTAATAATGATCTTGATTTTTAGGCTGTTGATACTGGTCTGCAGTAATGGGAGAAGATTCACCAGAGATTAGCAGTGTATATAGAGTTATCATGTTTTAAAACTGGTTGATATATTTACAAATTCTTAAACTGTATATTAAAAAAGAGTGTATATAGACTGTATATTAAATACCAATTAATAAGAGTTGTAAGATCAATATATTTCACAAAACTATTTCTGAACAGTGTTAAAGTTACCAGGTGTTGAGTGTAAATAACTCTTGATTGAGCAACAACATGACTTCTTGTAATTTAGAAAGAAAGGCATTTTATTGTCGAGAATGGACATTTGTCAAGTTATCTCATTGTTTGGAACAACGTGGAAGTTGCAAAACAAGTAGCGCTGTGATAGTTGGTGGGCCTGGTTCTGGAAAGACTGCAATATGTTGTGAGATCGTATGGCCTGGTACTGGTCAAAATGCTAGGCCACAACGAAGTCTTAATCGACGTCTTATTGCATATCATTTCTGTCAAGCATATGATGTTAAAACCTTGTCAGTTGCTGAATTTATTAGTAACATAGCAGTGCAGTTGTCACAGAAACTAACCAATGTTTCTGAAGAATTTTGTGAGAAAATGAAAAATGATGCTGAAATACTTGAAGGTTTAAAAAGAGAAAATTCCCTTAAGGATCCTGATGATAGTTTTCGTAAATGCATATTAGACCCTTTGGCAGAGATAAAACCAATACCATCGCATTGTTTTTTTATATTAGTTGACTCAATAGATGAAATACATGTTTCGGGAGTAAAGTATGAGAGAAAAAATTATACAGGAACAAGTAGAACAATAGGAGAATTATTGGCAAACAACCATCACTTACTACCACCATGGATACTCCTTGTAGTTACTGCACGCAGGCAAAGCAAAACTATCGCCAAGATGTTCTCTGGTTTCCGGAAAATCAGTTTGGATGATTTACGAAAGTCTCAGGTAAGTTCATAAAATAAATAAATTTTAAATAAGTTGTACAAATGGTCTTTTATCATGTAAGTTGGTATATTTAAAATAAGTATTTTTACTTGTGTTCAATAATGTTTGCCTGACATTTTTTCTTAGCAAGTAATAATTAGCATGATTATTCCAGTTAACATGGTGGTTTTATACGAATATTATATTAGTATTAGGTCATACATTTTAGTAACTCATTTATAACTATTAAATTATAATAATTTAAAAGTCAGTAATAAACTGCTAGAGATATATATATTTATTAGTGCATTGATTGTTGATATATACTTCAAAAATTATAAATTTGTATTTTAATTGTGATTCAAATTGTTAAAGTTATGTATACATATTAAAACTTACATACTTACTTACTAGGCAACACACACCCTTGGCAATGGGAGCCATTTGGCGACGAGCTGACCAGTAGAGCTATTATATACTCATTAAAATTTTTTTTACTGCTTGGTGAAAAAGTTAAACAATATTTAATTGAATTGAACCTTTGGGTGTCATAAGCAAAATGCAATTTAATTAATATATTACTTTAAGTAAAAAACTTCGATAAAAATAATTAACATGTCTGATGATGGCAAGTATACAGTGCTATCTCAATGCATGTCTGTGGCTAGTAATTCAGTTGTCTTGCTGACCTCATTGAACTTAATTTCTGTGAGAGGTACTATTATATTTTATCTGTATAGTCTACCTTCTTTCACCGGCGATTATCACCTTTTGTTTTACATAGTTAAAAAAATTTGTGTTTGTTATTTGTTTCTCTACATTGTTAACTAGTTTTTTTATTTTCTCATTATACTTTGAAGTTGCGACCAAACATTCTGTTAAATATTCATTGTTAAATTGTTAACTTACACTTGGAGGAAACTTTTTCATCCTACGACTTCTTCAGCCTTCCTAGAGTGATGTTTTCATCACAATGCTGAAGAAGAATCTGATTTGGCGAAGTCATGAGAAACAATCCTAGAAAGTCATACATTTCTAAGGAGCTACATTATATTCTTTTTATTAAAGGAAATAATATGCAACCAGTACCATGTAACAAAAAATCAATTGATTGGTTTCTTTATCTCACAGATAAGTTTTTACTTCAAAACAAATCATTACACCCTTTACGTTATTAAACCAATAAATGGATAAATTTAATTTTGAATATTGAAAGCATTGGAATATATAATCTTCAACAGCTATTAAGGAAAGTGTCATTAGTATTTCTTTAAAAACTGTTGTAGTCTGTGTTTCTGTAGTGATTTTTTTTCTAAAATTATGTTAGTAGATTAGTTCAATAAAAAATTTTTCATGTAATATTATTTCTTATGTATTTTCTGCATTTATACCAAAGTAAGTAACTCTTTTTTACAAGGATTGACAGACAATTATAGGACATTTAATAATATATAATTAATTTATGATACTAAAATTGTATGAAGATTACTTTATACAATTAAATTTAATATTTTTGATAAAGCAGAAAGTATTTTGGACAAATAAAATACATAGTTTTGTATGTGTACTTTAAAACATAATAGCTTTGCTAAAATAAAGTTTTATGTCAATCCAGTATTGTAATCTTGGTAGCCAGTATTGTTAAGCTAAAACTTAAGCATTTGATAACTCTTAATTTTTATTAAAACACTTTTATAACAAATATAATTTATTTAATAAAAAATGTAATAAAAAAGGGGCTTAACTGAAGTATAAGTTAGCTTGTGGGTAAATATAGTAGGTTCTGCAATAGTAATGGTGTGAATTGTTTATATAAAGCTAAAGAACTGTCCCCTCATAAAATTGCCAAATAACATTAATCATGTGTATTTGATTGATCAGAGCAGTGGCACTTTATGAATAACAGTAAATGAGTAAAAAGAAATTAGGTAGAGTAAATTTACCATTCAAGCAGGATACGATCACAAAAACATTTTGAATCCCTTATTTTTGACTTTATCTTCCTGTATTTAAAAGGGGAATGTGGATCATATTTTTTTTTTTTAAATTAGAGGGCAAATCAAAACCAAATAAACTACTTCAATATACAGTACATATTTTCTGAACAAGATAATAGAAAATATATACATAATATTGAATTAAAATTTATATATATATATATATATATATATATATATATATATATATATATATATATATATATATATATATATATATATATATAGGTTAGTTTTGTTTGGTAAAGATTATTTAGATTTTTTGGACTAGGAGACTGACAGACTTACCTTGGTAAGAGTCCACTCTGTAGTCTTGAAATAGAAACACATAAAATCACTTAAACTAAACCTATCCTTACCAAATTAGAAAAAGCGGCAATATTTTCGTTGAAAAACAATAAGGATATTATGATTCAACCTTGTAATTTGGAAAGAGTTGTTTTTGTAAATTGGAGAAATAACAGTTTTGATATACTGGGGCATACCTGACAGTGGTGATTTCATATTTAAACCCTTTGGTGTAATGCCTAGAGTGCTTTTATGTGTTTCTATTTCAAGACTACAGTGTGGACTCTTACCAAGGTAAGTCTGTCAGTCTCCTAGTCCAAAAAATCTATATATATATATATATATATATATATATATATATATATATATATAAATAAATATAAAATACGTTTTCTTGTTTAATAATTTAAAACAACACAGGTTATTCAAATACAAGAATATTTATTATTTTATATACAAAGCATTTATTATTTTATTATTTTATATATATATATATATATATATATATATATATATATATATAAGATTTTTGTTTTAAAAAGTCATGTAATCAATTTCTGTTTTAATTAATAGCCTTCTCCTAAATGGGTAATATTATCCATGACCAAGGTCTTAGCCTGAAAAAATTTGTGGGTCAGGTCAGTACAAAGGATTTTAATTTAAACCTTTTTCACACTATTGTAGCTGGAGTATTAACATATATTTTACTATTTTTGAAAGGAATTTTTATAAGCAGTTTCTGATCCTCCTTTGTCAGTTTCTGATTATCTTCTATATGATGATGTGTCAAGTGCTGTTTTCTTTAATAATTTCTATAGACTCTTCCTTAGAAAATCTGTTTTGGTAGTTGAATATCCCTTCGATTATCTTCTCAAATCATATCAATGAAGCATTAGCTTTAAATTGACGAGGCAGTTGAACTAGCTCTTGGTATTAATCATAAATTAAAAACACTTCAAATTTCTTCATCACCACATTGGGCCACCTTCTTGTAATCCAGAAATTGCTCCTTCAATCTTATTGATATAATGTTGAATTTTTCTAACGAACTTTCCATTTCTTCTGGGTTGTTTTTGATAGAATAAGAAATTCGTTCAATACTTCACTTGGTATAGATTTTGTTAAAGGTGAGAATGATTCTTTGGTTCATGAACTAAATTAGAGATATCATATTTGGTGGTAGCAAAATAACTTGAATATCAGAGTGAGCATTTACTAACTTGACAAGATATTAACATTGTAAAGTAAGAGTGACACTTTAAAAGCCAGATTTTATAACTTATATTTTCTATGTTCAACAGTAATACAAAGATGGAACCATTTACAATTTTCTGTTTATTCGCTAAAAACCAGTAGCTGGCTTTTTATCATAACCATTTAGTTTTTGAAGATTTTAAGACTTATAAATTAACATCAGTTTAAACTTACAATGTCTGAAGCGATGCCACATAAAATGATGGCCGCTCTTGACATTTGCTAGTATAAGATCTAAAGTTGAGCATTTTGTTTTAGAAATAAATATCCTGTTTAAAAATTTTATCAAAAATAAGGGTGTTTCATCAACATTAAAATATTGTTTTGAAACAATCTCTTTCTTCAATAATGTCTAAAAGTTTCTTAGGGAAATTTTCCAGCACTTAGCGTTTTGCAGGAACTGATTCACCAACTAACTTTACGTATAAACCCAGCTTTTCAAATCACCTTACTTTTCTGGAAATTAAATGTTCCAAAATCTGAATTGCTCGTATCAAATATAAAAGCTTTGGTTTCTATATAAGCTAAACTTAATGCAAGTTCACTTTGGTTTATATCCACAGATATAAATCAACTTCAGTTCCTTCTAAGTAATAGAACCACATTTGTGCTTGCTAAAAGCAATTGCCATAACACTGTTTTTCAAGCCATTTTTATAGTTTTATTGGCCTGTCAAATCGTTAATGTCAAGAAGTGCCATTTACAGTTCTGTTGATAGATTAATGTAATTCTATTTCTGACACTAAAGTGATTACATTAGGTCTGACTGATCGTCAGAACCATGTCAGAGAGGAAGTGTAGGAGGTGGGAAGATAAGTTATCTGTGATAAGCTGTCACGTATATATAAAAACAATGTTAAGCGCTTGGTTTTTTCTAAAATAGGTTAAAGGAAGAACAAATTAA
>JBAIZL010000003.1:32933716-33041216 GCA_036971475.1 Prosapia bicincta
GGTTACATTACACAGTGTCTTAGAGCTGAAACATAGTCTACACATTTAGCAATGAATAGTGTTGAATGTTAATACAATATCATGTCTGCAATGCAGACATCACTCCCCGTCATTGTAAGAAACAGATTGCAGCATCAATTAGGTAGTATCCTTAAATATATGGCCCAAATAGTTAACACAAAAATTTAATTTGTTAAAGCACAATACATTGTAGCAGACTAGAGTAAATCCATATGATTACATGCATGCTAGTAAAAGGGCTAAAACATGAACTGTAAAAATTAACGCAACTAGTAGCTAACAATCTAACTAAAGCATTTTAATTTCATGTTATATAATCACTTTAATAATTAATATGAAGAGTGTCTAGTCATGGTATAAAATTGTAATTAATTTTGTTAAGGTCCGTCCACTATTAAACCTGGTTTTGGCATCAGAATACCCACTGAATGAGGAGCAAGTTTACCAGTGCTTACAAGTATCCCACCCAAACTTGAGTAATGAAGAATTTAAAAAAAGGTGCCAATTGCTACGCAGAGTGGTTTGTTTACCAAAAGAGGAAACTTTAAGACCTTTCCATCATTCCTTTGCGGAGTGGCTGTGTGATGTGAAACACTGTACAAGAAAGTTCCTGTGTTCACCAGCTTGTGGCCATGCAATGCTTGCAATGCAGCTAACTCTCAGGTATTTACAAAATTGCAATGCAAACATAGATTTTATTTACCATGTCCAGTTTTACAACAGGGTTTTACCAGGGCTTTACAACATATATTTTTATTATTACTATGTGAGAAAATTACACCAAATATTTATTTTAGCTGAATAATTTTGAATTTTAAATTGTGTTTAATCAATGATTTGCAAAAAGAACAGAATATACCAGTAAAGAAAGTTGGGTAAAAATATCTCGCAAAACGTCATCAATAATAAAAAGTTTGGTAAAAATGGTAATTTTACAATGACTTGACTATATTTAAAGAATATGATAAGGTGTAAAATGGTAACTAACAATAAAAACAGTTTCCGATTCTCTTTTCATCAAGTGGAATTAAAATTATTCTATTTTTTTTTCTCTGATTCTATCAGATTCTAAGTATGTTGTGGGTCAATATTTTGTTCTTCTTCCCCATCCTGTTGCTCATGCACGCTGCTATTGCTACTCCTCAGTCTGTAGCGAAGCTTATCTGTGATAAGATGAATGAAAAAAGAAATGGATTTGAGATGTCTTACCAAGAAACTTCTAGGATATGAAAATTCCGATGATATGGATGAATGATTGGGGTAGGACTAGCAATTTGAGGTAACAGATATTATGATTATTGAAGTGGTGCAGAAAACTACTGAAGGCAGTGGTGATGAAAATAAAGATAAACGTTCTACCGAGACAGTACAAGAAGGGAAAATTAGTCACGGTGATGAAACAATCATCTTGGAAACTCCACTGGCCTATATTGAACAACAGACAGACCCCACGTCAACAGATGTGTTTCTGCTGAGACATCTACACTACACCACAGCGCGATAACAATCTGATAAGGGGACGTAAAAGACACTTCACAACGTTTTCCAAAAAATATAGCAACCGTGATGAGCAATGTATTCCAAAGTAACATTAAATTTATGTAAGTACTGTAATCAATAAAGTTCTATTAACTTATTTTGTGCATTCATAATTATAGTTAGGGTTCATTAGAACTCCTTTATTTTTTCTAATGCACAGGAACATATTTTCATGTAATTCAAGTTTTCGGTAATCCAAGGGGGTCTCTGTCCAATTGTCGGGACTCCACTGTACCACTTTGAATTACTACTATCCTCAGCAACAGACTTAGTTAAAATACACACCAGCAGGTTGGCATCCTTCTAAAATACAGCTTAAACAAGAGCACACTTTGTTACTTTATAGTTCTGGCCACAGAAAATGACTTTTGATCTGATACAATTAATTTTATTTGATGATACAAATATTGATTTTATTATCAGTTCTGGTTACATGATTGTTGATATACCAGGAAAATATTGTGTTATTTGATGATAATTACAGTACTCAGTATCATGAAAAATAAGTTTTTTCATTAAGACGGTTAGAAAATTTTAAATGATAAGAAAATGTAAGTACAGTAATACCCCGTACTTACGCGATAGGTGGGACCGAATGATTCACGTAAGTCAAATTCGCGTAAGTCGGGGTATAATTTTACATACAATCGGATAGCAATCATGTTTAATTAGGACCAAAGACTAAGTAAATTAATAATTTAGAAGAAAAATGTGTATGAATTAATCTTTAATACATAATACAAGAAAAAATTATATTATATACATACATATTGCAAAGAAGTAAGTAAAAAGAAGTTATTTTTACATAGAATGCTTCATACAATCTAATAAATTCGTTTGATGAATTGAAGATCTTTTCTTCTCACGCAGAATGTCCTCGTAACTCGCTATTTTTTTATTATTTTTTTTGTGGCAGAAATATGCTCACATTGTTGGGCTCTATGCAAAGTCTATTACAAATCCAAAATTTATAAGCTATTCTCAATTAAATTAAGGCATTTTATGTTAACTGGGTCTAGAGAAGCTGCTTTTTTAAGGTATTGCTCTTGCGCACGCATTTCTATGAGATGCGTTATCCATTTCTATCTATATTTCATTATCCACTTCTAAATTGAGATGTCTGGCAAAACCAACAACTTCTTCAATCACATCAGCAATTTCATCAGATTTTAGCACTGATTCCGCTTGAGTTTCAGTGGCGAAAAATATAGACACACCTTTTTCTAAATGCTATCCATAGTTTTTTGTGAAATTTAATTCCAAGATTGTCCAATGATTCTCAAAGCATCTGAAACATTGAATTGTTTCTAAAAATCTTCAACAGAGAGCACGTTTTTCGGCCTCACAGCTTCATGCAGATGCACAAATGATCTTCCTGTGTAATAAGCTATAAATATTTTGATATAAACTCTGTGATCCATCGGTTGAAGCAAACTAGTTGTGTTTGGTGGCAAAAATAACAGTTTCACACATGTGTCGATATTAGTTAAACTAGTTTGAGGATGGCCAGGTGCATTGTCAGTTAATAGGAATTACTTTAAAAGGAATTTGTTTAGGGCGACAATAACATTCAACTTGAGGTATGAAATGATGACCAAACCAGTCCTAAAAAAGAGAAGCTGTCACCCAAACCTTTTGATTTGACTTTAAAAATCAAGGGTAAGATAGCTTTACAAATATTTTTTTAATGACTTTGGATATTCTGAGCGATAAATTATGAGAGGTTGTAACGTACAGTCAACAGCTTTGTTTGCGCCAACCATCACTGACAATCGGTCTTTGGCAACCTTAAAACCTGGAAATATTTTCTCTTTATGCGCTATAAATGTTCTTTTATGCATTTTCTTCCAGAACAGGCCAGTTTCTGCGCAACTCGGACAGCATGATTTAAAACCGCGTAACTTGGAGGAATCGTGTAAGACGTGGTAGCGTAAGTCGAGATATTACTGTACATGGTATTGAGCTTTTCTTTAGATATTTTTTCCATGTTTATAGTATGCATTGCTTTTATTGTATACATTGTATTATTGCTATATGGTCAGAGTTCTGGAAATTAGCTTATACAATAAACTGAATTCTGTCTCTAAAATAGTTCATTCAAAATCCCGCTACACACTAGTTTATCAATACATACAGGCTAGTTTCTGCGACAGTGTTACCTTCATCAATGATTTGCTACTACTGATTGAACTATTTTAATATTTACTGCTAAAACTCTATCATTAACGGTTAGTTGCTCATAAAGGTTAAGCAGTGTTGTTCATTTGTAAGTAATTCAGGTTAGTTTTCCAATATATACAGTAAAGCCATCATCTTAGATAATTAGGATCAAATTTATAATAAAAAAAGTAAATAAAAACTCAACTCAACTGTAATTTTAGTTGAAATTAATTGGGTGTACAATTGCTATTATTATACTGTATTATTCTATAATAAATACACAAAAAACCTCTTAACCAGAAACTTTCTTCATTTTACCCTTATGTACATTTCAGTTACCAAGTAACCATCGTCAGAGGGATAACATACAAAGACTCTCTTTGTACACAGTACAACAGTCTTTGTATGTTATCCCTCTGAGGATGGTTACTTGGTAACTGAAATGTACATAAGGGTAAAATAAAGAAAGTTTGTGGTTAAGAGGTTTTTGTGTATATATTATTCAACCACAGTATATTCCTAATAAATAGTAATTGTATTATTCTAGTTTGCAGCAACATATAGATTTAAATAACATGTTGAAGAAAGGAAAATACATTTTCATTTACGTACATTAAACCTGTGAAGTTTTTGTCTGATCAGGATTATTGCAAATTAGGAATGTTAAAAGGGCTCTAGACCAACTGTGACCAAGGTTATTATTGCTGAAAAAGTTGGCACAGTTACTGTCTGCTCGCAACTTTCGCCCTTGGTTTGGAAAAGTCTATGGTGCTTAGGCGTTTAAGTCTTTGTATATTAATTGTAACTGCAATACATCTAGTTAAGCTAAGGAAGAAATTATTTTTCCCAGAGTTGTAAATGACAAAAGTGATTCATGAATGTTCTCATAGCCCCACTTATAGTACTTGAAACAATGTCTGTGTTACATTATAATTAATAATATGAAGTCCTGTGTTGGTTTTTAGGAAATAGAAGACTAATTTATCAAGTTATTTTTGACACTCCGTTGGTCATACAAGTTACTATTGTTTTCCAGGTAATTTTATTTTGACACTGCTTACAATTGCTAACGGTGAAGACCTTGAAAAGTCATCTGCCATATCTTTGAATTGTCTACTAACTATCAGTATTATTGTAGCAGTAGAGTGTTGACGCTTACAATTATTAGAAATTTATTTGCAGACGTGTTCTTTTTGGAGAACAGTTGTAATCTGCACAATCAATTTTGTCCTGGCTTATATAAAATATTTTTAAAATTGTTTAAAAAATGTATATTGTTTTTGTACATAAATGGTATTTTAATAATAACATGATATTGAGAAATCATCGAAAATAATTAATAGAATAGCTAAAAGAGACTGAAAATTGTAGTATTTCAGTGTGAGTGTTGAAGATCATCATGAGCACCCATGTGAAGTAGAAGATAAACTTCTCAAGGGTTATAACATTTATGATAATAATATTTTCAAGGGCCTATCGTTAAAAAAAAATATTTTTAGAAAATGTACCACCCTTATCAGGTTTAGAATAAACTATTGAAGAAAATCCTGTTTCTGCCTTTAAACAATTCAATCTTCCTATATTTAGGCTTATACTTCAAATAATTTTATCAAGGACAGAGAATTATTGTGTTTTTATTCGAATACATTTGCTATATATTTTTAACGTATCTTTCCGTAGAAAATTTTCAAATAATTGTATATATTGATACCGGTAAAAATATTCTTACTTAGTATGCCAATTATTTATTTAAAACTTGAAAAATTAGTATAAATATTTTTTGTAACTAAAAATAGTATTACAGATTGTATTGCAATGAACTAAGTGTTTATGATTTTTTTCTGAGGTAAACATATTGATATATAAACTAAAGAGCAGTGGAGGAAAATAATTCTTTACAAAATGAATCTTAGAATAGTAATATGTGTGACTATCAAAGTATTATTTGCATGTGTGGCATTAACTTAAACACAGAATTCCTGTCAGAAAACATCGTCAGTTGATAAAACCAGTAAAAGATTACCTAAAGTGCAATCTGGAAACATTTAAATATTTTTAGAGATGAAAATTAAATCAGTAAATTAAACTAAACAATATATTATTTAAGTTTAAAAAATAGATAATATCACCCTTAACAACATACAAGTGCTAATTACTTAAATTAGATAACTAAAATTAGATCTATTTATCATTAAGCCATGTTACAATAGATTTTTGTATATACTGAACTCAACCTCTTCAATACACAAGCTTTAGTATGTTTGAAAATTGAGTAACTGTTATACTTCTAAAAGCTGACTCATCATTAAACAAGTAAAGTTTTAGGTAAATGCTCTTCACTATGAGTGTAAGTACTAAAGTGAGTGATATCAATGTTGCTACAATTACAATATGCATATACAGACACACATACACACACACACACACACACACACACACACACACACACACACATATATATATAGGTTAGTTCTAGTAGAGCTTAAAGCTTATTTAGGAATTTTTGGACTTGATGCTTATTTATCAGTCTCCTATCAAGTCCAAAAATTCCTATATATATATATATATATATATATATATATATATATATATATTTATATATTTGATATAAAATAAACTAAATACCGCTAGTTAACATTTTACTATAGAATAGACTGGTAAATCTTACATAGAATATTTTTTCTACAGAGGTCCTGAACTCTCAAGTAGAGATGTTGAAAGCTTAGCTTTACATCTCAGCTGTCTTCCTGTGCAGAGCACTTTTACATCATTGCTGCCCCATTGGTTAGTGGATTGCGGAGCTAATGTTTCATTTGTGAACGTCACCAGTGATGGTAGGGCAAACAAACTTATATCTGAGACCAGATCCCTACTTGAAAGTGATGCAAGCAAACCAGAGGAGGTAATTATAAATAAAAAATATTGTCTTTTTAGATTAATGTTGTTGGTGATGGATGGTTTCTTCTCTTAATAGGTACGCTCAAAGTTTTGTAAGCGTAGTTTCGAGGAGATAGGAGAAGTGAGTGTGGGCCGGCAGTAGAAGGGATGGCTGACGTTGAGATGCTTGTGTATGTGCATGCGTGCATTGTCTTGTTCTACTCCAGCTGACGTAGAGGATGGACAGAAGTTATTACGGTTAATTTATTGTCAGCTTTATACTACTGAATTTTATTTAAATAGCATACTCTTTAAAACGTATGTCTCGTTTTTCAATCATAACCTTCCTTTTATTTTCAGTTTTTCTTAATTTAAATCCCATAGATCTTAAAATTTTGTGTAAAGCTTCATGAGTGAAATAAAATTTTAATCTCAGATATTCAAGCTTAAAACTTTTGACATATTCTTCACTGTTGAGAGCATTTGATGAGTCATATAAATAAGAACAATTTTTTGTAAAGCACATTTTTTAAAATCATCAGTGTTAACTTTTAAAATTTTTCTTGTACGAATTTTACCTGGTCTACTGAAGGATTTGTTTTCTCCTAGTTGTTTTTCCTCCATCAATAATTTCCATAGTAAATGAACAGATATTCCATAATGGTTTATCACCCGATCATGAATCATTGAGCAAGACATGTTGGGATTTTCAGACGATATGTTTTTAAATGCATTTAGTTTGGCTTCTGAGCGCCACACCTTTGCCGAACATTCTTGACTTCGGTTGAAGTATCCTTAGTATTGATAAATACTGTTTTGGCCGTTACACTAATCACTGTCACGTCTACTAAAATGATAGCAGAACTATTCACTGTGTTGTACATTCCAATGAGTCAGCTGTCAAATACCCCTCCAATTGCGTACTACCTGCACCACTATTTCTCCTACCCCCCTATTTCTACCAAATCCGTCTACTGCGCGTATGCTAACAAAACATTGATTTCCTGTACACGTGTACGACTAATAGGATATTTGTTGTTTGTGTATTCATAGGTTTGTGTTTGAATATATTTGTTTTTAATTTTATTTTTGGTCACTGTAATATCACTTGTTTTGTCGTCTTACAGTGTAAAAATATTTAATGGTTTAGTAAATTCAGAATATATTTGACCTATTACTCCAAATACGTATACATACACATTGAGACATATAACCTCCAATTATTTTTGTAACCACTTATTGTGAAATTTCCTTCTATTATCTAGGTAGTAGGGAGAACCTCTCTTCACTGTTTGAGAGCAGGTCTACGTCAGATCCTGCCTAGACAATGCCACTATCCCCAGTACCAGGAGATCATTATGCCCTTTCTTTAATCCTATCTAATTCCATCTATCCTTCTTACAAGGTGGTTTAAGTGCTGGACATGTCTTCATGCTTAGGTCTACGTCAGATCCTGCCCAGACAATGCCACTATCCCCAGTACCAGGAGATCATTATGCCCTTTCTTTAATCCTATCTAATTCCATCTATCCTTCTTACAAGGTGGTTTAAGTGCTGGACATGTCTTCATGCTTAGGTCTACGTCAGATCCTGCCCAGACAATGCCACTATCCCCAGTACCAGGAGATCATTATGCCCTTTCTTTAATCCTATCTAATTCCATCTATCCTTCTTACAAGGTGGTTTAAGTGCTGGACATGTCTTCATGCTTAGGTCTACTTCAGATCCTGCCTAGACAATGCCACTATCCCCAGTACCAGGAGATCATTATGCCCTTTCTTTAATCCTATCTAATTCCATCTATCCTTCTTACAAGGTGGTTTAAGTGCTGGACATGTCTTCATGCTTAGGTCTACTTCAGATCCTGCCTAGACAATGCCACTATCCCCAGTACCAGGAGATCATTATGCCCTTTCTTTAATCCTATCTAATTCCATCTATCCTTCTTACAAGGTGGTTTAAGTGCTGGACATGTCTTCATGCTTAGGTCTACTTCAGATCCTGCCTAGACAATGCCACTATCCCCAGTACCAGGAGATCATTATGCCCTTTCTTTAATCCTATCTAATTCCATCTATCCTTCTTACAAGGTGGTTTAAGTGCTGGACATGTCTTCATGCTTAGGTCTACTTCAGATCCTGCCTAGACAATGCCACTATCCCCAGTACCAGGAGATCATTATGCCCTTTCTTTAATCCTATCTAATTCCATCTATCCTTCTTACAAGGTGGTTTAAGTGCTGGACATGTCTTCATGCTTAGGTCTACTTCAGATCCTGCCTAGACAATGCCACTATCCCCAGTACCAGGAGATCATTATGCCCTTTCTTTAATCCTATCTAATTCCATCTATCCTTCTTACAAGGTGGTTTAAGTGCTGGACATGTCTTCATGCTTAGGTCTACTTCAGATCCTGCCTAGACAATGCCACTATCCCCAGTACCAGGAGATCATTATGCCCTTTCTTTAATCCTATCTAATTCCATCTATCCTTCTTACAAGGTGGTTTAAGTGCTGGACATGTCTTCATGCTTAGGTCTACTTCAGATCCTGCCTAGACAATGCCACTATCCCCAGTACCAGGAGATCATTATGCCCTTTCTTTAATCCTATCTAATTCCATCTATCCTTCTTACAAGGTGGTTTAAGTGCTGGACATGTCTTCATGCTTAGGTCTACGTCAGATCCTGCCCAGACAATGCCACTATCCCCAGTACCAGGAGATCATTATGCCCTTTCTTTAATCCTATCTAATTCCATCTATCCTTCTTACAAGGTGGTTTAAGTGCTGGACATGTCTTCATGCTTAGGTCTACTTCAGATCCTGCCTAGACAATGCCACTATCCCCAGTACCAGGAGATCATTATGCCCTTTCTTTAATCCTATCTAATTCCATCTATCCTTCTTACAAGGTGGTTTAAGTGCTGGACATGTCTTCATGCTTAGGTCTACTTCAGATCCTGCCTAGACAATGCCACTATCCCCAGTACCAGGAGATCATTATGCCCTTTCTTTAATCCTATCTAATTCCATCTATCCTTCTTACAAGGTGGTTTAAGTGCTGGACATGTCTTCATGCTTAGGTCTACTTCAGATCCTGCCTAGACAATGCCACTATCCCCAGTACCAGGAGATCATTATGCCCTTTCTTTAATCCTATCTAATTCCATCTATCCTTCTTACAAGGTGGTTTAAGTGCTGAACATGTCTTCATGCTTAGGTCTACTTCAGGTGTGCAACCTTTCACGATGATATGGTTCCCTCCTATATCCCCTACCAGAAACATGATATATGCCACTAACTTAATCTTCCCTAAGTCTGGGGCTCTATTTGCCGTCATTTATAGTGCTACAAAGTTTGGTTGATGAGGCTGAGGAATGGGAAGGCAGTGAAGAAACGGAGGTGGCTTCACTAGCGACAGTTTGCAGTGTCCATCCTTTTATTGCTCGCATGCAGAATGAAGTGTCACGCCTGTTTTATTTTCACATTACCCTCTGCCGCCAACAGGCTGCTCTTTTAGCTGTAAACTGTAGTGTTTTGTCTTCAGCCAGGTAGCGTTGGGCAACTCTGCAGATTATAGTTGGTATTCTGTTCCTTGAGGAGCCGCCCAACTGTTGGATGTATAGCACAAAACTTACAGCAAGTGGAGTACCAGCCTAAAGAGTGGAGCACCTTGTGGCAGTCATTATTTCGTAAAAGCAGAAATAGCATTCCCTTGGCAGAAAAAGTAGCAAGAGAGAAATATTAAACGATGCATAAGGAGAAAAGATGCACTCAGAGACAATATGCAATGTAGATAGCCTAGAACAGGAAAGTGTACAAGGCTTATACAAGAAAAGACTTGATGAGAAATTGGGCAGATTGGAGTGTTGTAGAACACTATAAAAATATTAAGTACTGCATAAGAGAAGCAGTGGGAATTCAGGAAAAAATTAGAAAGCAAACACCTTACTGGTAGGATGAAGAGATTGAAAAAGAAATTGTAAAAGAAAGAAAAATGCCTAAACAGCAATATCGTAGCCAATAAAATAATTTATAAACAGGCTCAACATAAGGTGAGAAAAATGCCCGTGCAAAAGAAAAATTAATCATGGGAAAAGAAATGCTCCAGGTTTAATATACATAGTAAGTTCTGAAAGTTGGAAAGTCATCAAATTATTACAAACAAATACATAAAAATATATAATATATATAATATCAGCACAAAAATGGGAAAATCACTTTAAAAACTTACTGACAGAAAAAGTAACACTGTTTTTTTTTTCACTGTGTCTGTTCTGTTATCTGTTCAATTCGTACACTGATTATAATCTTTTGGTTTAAAATAAAATTTTTGTTCTTAGTGTATTGTTTTTACATCAAATTACATTTTAAATATTGTTGGCAACGATTTAAATAAAAAAATATAAACTATATATTTGAATATATAAATTTGTAAGTAACAAATTTTGTGGGATTTCTATGATAAAACAAAGGTGCAATAAAATATTGTCCAACTTCTACAAATCACCTGAAATTTATTATCCATTGCTTTTTGGCACTCATTTTGCGGTGATATTTGTTGGGATCACATATTAGCTGTGTGTGATTTTTTGTCCCTACTAGGGTCTCGTCAATTGAAATCTCATTATTGGGCACATAAAACTTGTTGAAAACTGTCCTAATAAGTTATTATACAATAAACAGAAGACCATATGCAGATGAGGATTTTTTCTTTGTTTTAATATATATGGAGGTGTAAACAGGAAAAAAATGGGAAAGTGCTGATGCTTCTATTTTTAATAATAGATAAAAATATTATTTCCAAACAGTAAACTAATTGTACTACTAATAAAAACAGTTTTAAGAAAAAAAAACACAAGAAACATTTTATATTTTTATAAACCCTAACATTTAAGTTTTTTGGTCCTAGATTAACTACCAGGTTTTGCTAGAAAGTTCTGTACAAGTTAATAATTTAAAAAATAAATATATTCATTTGAAATTTTATGTAGCCACCTTAATGTTTGTTGTAGGAAAGGCAGGAAAATTCTACTGAACCGTGTGAGCTAGTTGACAGCCCTGTAGAGCAGGACCTTTACGTTTTGGCAGCTGAAAATAATTACGAAATGTTAGGAACAATTTTAACTGGCGAATTACACCCGGGAATGGAACACAAAGATAGACATGGCCAGACGCCTCTAAATTTAGCTGCTAGGCTTGGTCACCACCAAATTGTTAAGGTACGCAGTTTTAACATCATAAGATACAATTTTCTTGTCTAATCTTGTGTTTTCTTTGTACAGGTTTGAGATTGTCACTTGATTATTCTTCATGTCATGTGATTTAGACTTTATAACTATTTTTTAAAGAACTTGAATCTTCATTTAGCACATTGTAGCAATTTAGTCTTTTATAAAAATGCTTTAGACTAAATCGAAAACAGCACATTTATTACACGTTTACAACTGGAAACATGAGTGCTTACATTTTAATAGATAATGTGAATACGGCTACTGTCTATAGACCATAGTTTAAAAACATTACTGTAAGGGGGATTTACTGCAAAATTGATTCTACACAAGTTAGTAAGAACTTTTTATATACACAGATTAAAAAATATTTTCAATATAAAACAAATAATAATTAACTATACATAGTTTGCCATGGTTTCATAGATAAGAGTTGTTGAAGTTATTGAAACTGTAGAAAGTAATGAAATCATAAACCGCTATTCTCTGATAGTTTCTTCTACACTTCAGTTATGTAGAATAGAATGGTTTGGTAATGCTTACACCAGAGCACCGTACTGAGTAAATGAACATACTTTCACAACATGGATTTTTTATCCAACTTAAATAGTAATTTTGTATTTTATTTTCAGATATTATTGGAAGCGGGTGCTAATTCAGATCATGCAGACAACGATGGGTGGACTGCACTTCGAGCAGCAGCTTGGGGAGGTCATACCCAGGTTGGTCAGCTTAACAGTTTTTATGTTTTTCCAATTAACTGCATTTATTAACACTAGACAATATTATTTTACTGGGATACCATTGATAAAAATAGATTGGCATATTTTTGTTCTAAAAGTGAATATATAAGAGGCTGGCTAATTTTCTGTTTTATTCTAAAATTTCTTTTCATAATTTTGATTTCTGAAATGTAATTTATACAGTGAAACAATTTAAAGGGTAAAAAAGTTAAGCCTTATTCCTCAGGTGAAACAATTTCATGCAAGTTAAAGAAATAAGTTCAGACAGGGTGTTATAGAGCCAACTGACATATTAAATATTGATAAACTCTAAATGGGCACCAAGAAAAAGAGTAAAGGTTTCTATAAATAAAGTCAAGTAAGTTATTTATTTTGCATATCATAACAAGGCACGCAGCTGCTTGACATATTTGAAAATTAAATATCTTACGGATCCAATTTCCTAGTTGTGGTTGTCAGGAAGAGGAATGGTAGAAGGAGGAGGCTATCTTGTATTCCCAGTTGCCGTCTTGTCTTCAGTGTTGATTCACTGTTTAGTCGCCATGTAGTGTTGGATTTTACAACAGCATGTTCACTGTCTTTGTAGTAATTACAAAACAAAACAGTCAAGTAAGTTATTTATTTTGCATATCATAACAAGGCACGCAGCTGCTTGACATATTTGAAAATTAAATATCTTACGGATCCAATTTCCTAGTTGTGGTTGTCAGGAAGAGGAATGGTAGAAGGAGGAGGCTATCTTGTATTCCCAGTTGCCGTCTTGTCTTCAGTGTTGATTCACTGTTTAGTCGCCATGTAGTGTTGGATTTTACAACAGCATGTTCACTGTCTTTGTAGTAATTACAAAACAAAACCAATTACAGAAGTGCATCATGTTTTTAGATGGCAGTTCGATGTTGGTTGACATGGTCACGTACCTTCTCAGAATACCATACTGGATTGGGTGAGGAAACTGTCATTGTGATAGATGTGAATCATAAAAATAACTTGTTATAATACGAAACATATGTGGCATACTTAACTTTATTTATGAAAACTTTCAGTTTGCTCCCATAGAGAATTTATCAATATTTGAAATGTGTCAGTTTGCTCAGTGCCACCTTTTATAGACTTAGGCCTGGAGACATTTCTTTTACAAGTTACAGCTGGCAAAATATTTTGCCTGTTTCACTTGCCCTTTTACAATGAACCCATGCTGAATGTTATAGGTTGTTGATTAAAGTATACAATTTAATTAATTGTATATAAAATAAACTGAGAAATTTAATATTACCTATCTCAGACATGTAACTACAGCAATTTTCAAGATATGTAATCAAATTCACAAACCTTGGTCTTGCAAAACATGTTACTTTTAGATTTAAAGTACAACAACTTTATTTAAGAAGTATCAAAAATATATAATTATTAAACAAAACATAACAGAGAGTAGAGAATTTAATTCTGAAGTTAATGATGTACAATAGGCCAACTAATAAACACGATGTTTTAAAAATTAATTTTTAATTAAATCAAAACAAAGAAATAGGCAAATCAGTTAATTTTTATTCATTAGACATACTTTAATATTGCAAAAAACTATGAATAATTAAAAATATTTACAAATTTTAAAAGAAATATTTTAATTGTGTATTATCAACTTACATTAGTAAACAAATATCGTAGAAATTTAATTTAACAATAAATGTCACTAAGCACTTGGTAAATATTTACTATAGGCAAGTTGTAAATATTTACAAGTGTTTAGTGAAAACTAGTAGCTCACGTGAAGATGGAATCAACAAATATAAATAAATGTCAATTAATTTACATTATTAATTACATTTTTAACTATAGTATGTTGGGAATAAGTACTAATATCCGATCAATAATTAGAATTGTGTAATTTATTTAAATATTTTATACTGAATTGTCATAAAGATAAAGAAAGTGTAAATTTATAAAATGAGTTGAAATGACATTTCAATTTTCTAATGAGAAATATCCTGATATAATTTTATGTTTTGGATATGATAATGGAAATGCAGAAGCAGCAAAACACGAATGTCAGGAAAGATTTCCTGGAAGGCGGATTCTGATTTGGAAAAAAATTCATATGAACGGGTTATTTTCAACATATTTTCTGTTAAAGGCCAACTAAATCATTGTGACAATGAAAAACTTGAAGTGATTCAAATTCCAAGGGGAATTTCATATCGCCTGGTTTATCAAGTAACAAAGTATGACACATCCTGTGCAAAGAGAAACTGTATTTTTTTTGTTTTGCTTGCGAAAGGTACATCAGTTTCTCAGAGATTACTCTCTGTAATTAAATGTTTATAATTGGGTTCTAGTCAATGCTAATAACATAAATTCAGTTCTATTTACTGATGAAGTTGCTTTTACATGAACAGGACCTTTATTTCCTTATAGTAATTTATGCAGCAAAGAAAATCCATTTCGTATTTTGGAAACCAGTTTCTAACATATATTTTACTTTAATGTATGGTGTGGCATTAATGATGATAAATTATGGGATCGATTCCTTTTAATCGAAACTTTGTGGGAAATATATACAAACGGTTTCTGGAAAGTTATCTACCATTTAGTATACCTTTATAAACAAAACTACAAATTATTTTGTAACACGATGTTGCCACCACACATTTTTCTTTAGCAGCTAGTTATCAGAATAAATTTATTAACTGGATGGACATAGTAGACCAATAAACGTCCCACCATGATCACCTGACTTATCTTATTTGACTACCTTTTTTTGGAGCCAATTCAAAATGACAGTATAAGAACAGAGAGTCGATAGAAAATAAAAATTGCTGGTTAAATTTTCCAATTCAATTGAGTTTATAGGCAACAATCCAAGAATAGTTTTGGCAAACCATAAAAAATACTTTGTGCCAAGCAAAATGGATTGTGAAAATAATTTTAAACATTTTCTAAACTAATGTTTGTTTAAGTTTTACCCAACAGTAAGGATGTTTAATATAAAATTTATATGTTTATTTAAAAGAAGTGTATTTAGAAAAAAGTTTAACTTATTTTGTCCATTTTTTCAGATGTAATTAAAACTTTCAATTAGTTTTTAAAAAGTTTCTATACTAATTCATTTACTAATAATAAATTAGTATACTTATTCATTTGATATAGCTGTGCAACTGAATATGCATATTGTTAACATAAAATGATTGGCAGAAAAAAACAGCGTTTGCCATTTAATGAACAATGCTTATAATTACTTTTCATTTTAAAGCTTAAAAGTACTTGTTCTAAATCCCTCTTACTTATTGCAAAAATTAATCGCCACTAAATTAAGATTAAGGAAATAGTTGAGGCATTACTACAGATAACTACGGTGTAATCAGGGGGGGGGGTTTACTACTTTGAAATTGTAAGAATGGTGCTGTAAATCTGTCCTGTAAACTGGATTAAAAAGTAAATAATTGTTTACTAATTAAATTTAGTTTTTGTAAGTAGGACTGGAATGACGTGAAATATGGAAATATGTTTGATATTATATACTATTTATCATATTACAGGTGGTTGAACTTCTGTTAGAAGCTGGTGTTGATGTGGATTACTGTGATACGGATCAGAGAACAGCTTTGCGGGCAGCTGCCTGGGGAGGTCACGATGAAATAGTTACTTTACTATTAGAAGCAGGAGCCAATGTAAGCATTATTAATGCATACAAATATAGTAGGAAGTTATTTTTTAAGATTTCGTAACATTAAAGTTTAGATAAATTGAGACATGAAACTACACATCTCGTGGAACTGAAATTAACACTTTGAAGCCTAGTGCCATAGTAGGTGTCCATCTATATCTACCTGGAAGCTTATAGGTAAAATACAAACAATTCCTGGCTTATAAGAAATATATGTACACATGTAAGTAGATTAGTTACATACAGATCAGATTATGGTCCTTTGAACAATGTATAAACAAGTTAAATAAATAAAATAGCTGCACTGTACATCACTACACATATTTTACATAGGAATGAAAATAAATATTACATGGTACATATCATTTTAAAACTAAAGGAAAATGCTTTCCTTCTGTATACAAATCTAAAATCAAGTCATTTACGTATTCTTTCAGTCGATTGAACTTCGGCCTAGATCGGTTTCACTGTCACTGTCACTGTCTATGACATACCTCATATTGAATCACTTCCTAAAGTGTCTTAAACTGTTATATCTATAACACAGTATCACTAAAAATTAAAATAAAAACTAAATAGCTGAAAGATAATATGTAAAGGGCAAAAGAACTTGCACTAACGAAACACACACTATCTGACCGCAAATAAACATCTGTTAAACATCTGTCTGCTAGCTCTCAGTCACCACACTTTACAAATTAAGTTTTTGTTTATAAAAGCAACTCTGATTAGCTCAAAGTTAATGACATGTAAAGTAGAGTAACCAATATAAAGAACAAGATTGAGAAAATCAGAAAATACTCACGAATTACGTCGCTATGGACATAAATACAGGATCCCGAGCTATACTTGGGCGTCGGCAGTTAGCGTTAACTAAATGGCCTGTTCTATACTTGGGCGTAGGCTTCAATGTGTTAATATTCCAACCTTATGACATGCAATCTTAGAATTGCATGTAGTGATTGATTTTGGTATTATTCATTTATTAATTTTTATAGAACTATTTCTATTTTTTTCTGGTAATAACAGGTGAACAAGACTGATTGTGAAGGCAGAACTGCTCTAATTGCTGCTGCTTATATGGGCCATGCAGATATTGTAGAGACGCTACTTGAATACAAGGCTAACAT
This sequence comes from Prosapia bicincta, assembly GCA_036971475.1. Taxonomy (NCBI): domain Eukaryota; kingdom Metazoa; phylum Arthropoda; class Insecta; order Hemiptera; family Cercopidae; genus Prosapia; species Prosapia bicincta. The sequence goes on from JBAIZL010000003.1 coordinate 32,951,079, forward strand.
AAACCATGAAGACAGTGACGGAAGAACAGCCCTAAGTGTTGCAGCACTTTGTGTTCCCATCAGTGAAGGATATACAAAGGTAATTAAGTCCTTTCACTTTCTTATTGGATACTCTATGTACATGTTACTCGAATCTGGAAACACAAGATTTTCGTCTTAGTATATTTCTTGAATTATACTAACTCCAGATCTTGAAAAATTCCGAAGTTGTGTTACCTAGCCATTTGTGTAGTTGAGAGACTAATTTTATGATATATTTGTAACTTTATAAAGGTTCCCTTGTATAACATCCAATCAGCCGGGTTTTTTCACCTGATTGATGTCAGAATTCCTTCATAAATTTTAATTTCTAGTTGCTTCTTTTTGTTTGTTACAGAAACATTAAATTATTGGGTTTTATGTGAAATATGAAAAATTCTTGCTAAGTAGATAACAATGTAAATAATTAAGTTATAAGTAAGGCATTTATTTCTATAGTAATTAACTATTCAATAGAGAGGCTTTTACTTGATCTATCAAGGTCACTTATCGAGGTCACTTTACTTGATTTATGCCTAAAATCATTATGGTCTGTATGATAAATTAACTTTTTTGATAATAATATTATGTTTATAATAATAATTATTTTTATATTGATAAGTATCAATAATATTGAATTGCCAATTGGAAAAATTGAATGCACAATATTTTACACAAATGTAAGTATCTTTTTGAAGAACCTCAGTTATTTTTATGGCGTTAACAAGAAATACTTAACAATATACCACATTTTACCAGAGTCTTTTAAAAAGCTTTAGAAAGTGTAGATCATCTAATATTAAAAAAAAATCTCATAGTCCTTGGACAAAAAATGTTTAACCTGTTTTCTCCTTAGACAACAAAATTATTACCTATTTTCCCTCTTATTTAAGCAATGCTTATTTCAGTGAGTCCTTCTTGATGTGCTTCTCGCCACTTTTGTGCTAGTCGCCATAAAAAACTTTGAAGACACCGTTGTGCCACTCAGTAGTTTGCCATTTTCTTGTGAGTTATCACTAATAACCGGCTACTGTATTTTTCTATAATTGTTTTATAGTACAAGTAATGAAAAACGCTGTTATTTTCTTATCTGATAACGCTATACTAAGCAAAACAATAGGGTTATAAAATAAATTAATTACTGATGGTTGACAGCTGACAGTATTATTTGCAGAGATGGTTGATGTGAAAATTTATGTACTAGCGAAATCAATTGAATCATTGGCGGTGATGGATTTATATTGAGTGAATTCAATAGCTTTTTGCTGAATTATCTTTAGCGTGTGATAATAGTTGACAGATAATTAGCTTTGCTGAAGACTTTTTGTGTGATAATAGTTGACAAGTCAAAGATGAATATAGAATTGAAAAGGTTTTTGTATTGCTACTACAGATGTAACTTTGTGAATGTTTATTATGTATTTTGGGATAATAACATAATACACTTTATTCAGGCACATGTTTTTTCTTTCCTTTATTCTTGTACACTAGATAAAGACTTTACTTGGAATTTATATACCAAGCATAACACATTCAGATACAGACAAACTAGATCATATATCCTATACTTTTTCACATAATAAAATTTTGTATTACAATAGTAATGCCAAAATATCATGGTAACAATAGTTTTAATAATGAAGTATTTTAAAAAGAAATAACAAAACCTATAAGTTAAAAAAAATTTTTACTTAAAAAATTAACATAAGTAACATTTTTTATTTAAAGTTGCATGTTGCAATTATCTTGAATTTACTGAATACTCTAATAGCTGGTTAGCTTCGTCAATGAAAATACTGTTTCAAAATGTGTCAGCAGTTAAGTCAATAGTTATCACTTATTCAAATAATTACTTATTTTTATTAGAGATGGGCTGATTCCGATTCTCGATTCCATGAACGGTCGATTATAATGGAATCATCGATACTCGATTCTCCATTCATTAAAGTGCTGATTCCGAATCTTGTTTTTTTAACTGTGGTGTAATATATAGGAAATATAATTAATTATCAACTATGCCTTATTCAAGTATTAGTTGCTTTGAATGCATTAAACGATTAAAGCAAATGTTTATTTGAGATCTATGAAAACATTATTATTATTTATGATGCAACAACAAAGACAATCGGAAGCATTTCTGGTCTGTTTGTCACCGCTCTTCTCCTTCTGCTGTCTCACTCTCACATGGGAGGGCTCGACAGACACAATCCCCCCCACCCTACCGTCTCTGGCCGCCACTACTCCGCCACCACTTCATACACATCGAAACAAAACACGAAGATAGGTAGTTCCAATTTATCCAGTTATACAAACTGAAATGGTTATTACTAAAGTTATATCGTAATTGTGACTACAGTTCATATCTGTAATTTTAATAAACCATTACTTTTATCCAATATGTTTGTTACCCTTTTAGAAATTCTTATTCATAAATCAAGGTTGAACGTCTTATGTAGACTATTATAATAAAACGTAACTTTTGAAAGGTTTCATTATATGACCAAGATGTTGACTAAATTCGTTATTAGAGAATACCATGTAGGCCTATATAACTTTGAGAATTTTGAAAAATTTGAGAATCGGAATAAAAAATTTTAGGTATTGACCCATTCCTAATTTGTATCTACAAAAAATGAATTTATTGTACCCAAACATGTCTTTAAGAATACCACTATGTTTCATAACAATCTGATTTGAAACACTAAACTTTTGGGATCTATAGTAGACGTCTATTTATTGGACCAAATTATTTGGATTTTCTGTGTAGTGTGGTGGCTGGAAAAGTGTTAGTGAAACTTATATTTTGTTTCAGCTTTAGAGTTAGAATAATTGTATATATGAAACGTTTTACAATATGCACATAACAAATCATTTTACAGTACAATATTTATTAAATAAAAACAATTTATTTATTTAGGAGATGGCGAATGATTTTCCACTTCTATCTGAGTATAGCAAGTTTTTTGGTCCTGGCTCCTCTTTCTGAAGTCCTCTTCCACCTAATCTAATGGCTCTTGTACTCATAAACAATAAGTTCAATTTCTGGTTTTAAAAAAAGTCCATACTATGACTAATACAATATTTTCAAATCTACTCCTGCTCAATTAAGACAGAATATGAGGTCGGTCAAAGCAAATACATATGTTGAAATCCAGTAGAATGATTTTTTTCTTGAACTGTGTAATTAAATATTTATAGATTTGATTTTATAATTCATTTTACAGGTGGTGAATATATTGCTAGAAAAGGGAGCCGTCGTTGATCATGAAGATAAGGAGGGAATGACTCCACTTTTAGTAGCAGCATTTGAAGGCCATAGGTGAATGAATATGTTTTAATTTTAAAGTAAACAATAAATCATAAAAATAAATAAAAAGACACAAAACTCACAAATTAATCATTTATTTCTCATACACGTTTCAATGACCAAGTCATCATCATCAGTGAGTGTTATTACTAAAAACTCTAACTTACAACTAGCACCCTAGTTGTAAGTTAGAGTTTGTAGTAGTAACACTCACTGATGATGATGACTTGGTAATTGAAACGCGTATGAGAAATAAATGATTAATTTGTGAGTTTTGTGTATATTTTTATTTATTTTTAACATAACCTCAAAAGCTAAGCTCAAAGAATATTTGTTTAAATATGGCACTCAAGTCAATCGAGCTTAATTTACTACATAAATTCAAATTGAAAGTAAGGTTATTATCAGATGATATTTGGTTTTTGACTAGTTGTAGAAGAAAGAATGTATACCCAAACTTCATGAAAGTGAACATCTCCACAAGTAATTTCTCATTAAGTCGAGTGGAAAATGCAGCTAAAAAGTATTGGTTGAATTTAGAAATTAAATCATTGTATTCTAAACAAGCAAATTTGGATATACAAGCATATGAACTCCACCTCAAAATTGTGCATAATTTAAGTGGGTATACAATAAACGATTTTAATAGGAAATATGAAAAAATGCTAGCCGTAATAAAACATAAACATGATTTGAAAATAAAACGATTAAGACCCTAGTTGTAAGTTAGAGTTTGACGTAGTAACACTCACTGATGATGATGACTTGGTCATTGAAATGCGTATGAGAAATAAATGATTAATTTGTGAGTTTTGTGTATGTTTTTATTTATTTTTAACATAACCTCACAAGCTAAGCTCGAAGAATATTTGTTTTAATAAATCATAAGTTTTTTCAATAAACAGTTTTACACCCTAGTTTTACACGTCAGGTGTGAGAAATGCTAAGTTTTTTACAGTTATTGAAATCTAAACACCTTGCATTTACTAGAATGTTTGCAGTAAACCAGCATATTTCTAAATAATATATAATTACGTGAATATATTAACTATTCTATAGAAAATACTACTAATCTAGATAATTGTATCAGTTTATTGTTTAATGGTTAATTTTATAGTGCAATGGTTTTCTATGTTTTATAGTTCTGTGTTTTCTCTGTGAAATCAAAGACATAGATGTGAAATATATATATATATATATATATATATATATATATATATATATATATATATATAAATGGAAAGATTAAATATATGTTTAAATATATGTTTATGGAAAGATTAGGGAAGGAATCTAAAAGGAACCTAAAAATATATATATATATATATATATATATATATATATATATATATATATATATATATATATATATATATATATATATATATGTATGTATGTGTGTGTGTTTAAAAGATGAGAAATTACTGTTGTACATTTTGTACAGTAATTACATAACTGTCAAGTATTGCCTTAGGATCATTTATTATTACAGTTTGTAGTTTGTTAACAAGTATAGAGTGCTGTGTTTTTAGGTATATGAGTTGAGCGAGATAAAATGAAATGCATTGTCAGTTAATGATAAAATTTCTTTAAAAAAATTAAAAGCAAAATAAGATTGAAAATTATTCTAGGGAAATATAAATATTAGAAAAATATCTACTCAATACAATAGTAATGTAATAATGTACAGTATACAGGTGTTTCTCACTCAGTGGCCTTCCCTTTCCTCCCAGCTTGTCTACTGGCTATATTTATTTACATCAACTGATTTATTAGCATGCAGACAACTTTTGCTTGTTCTTTTCTTATCTTGTACATAATATCCAGTTGTGTTTGACATAAACAATTCATCCTATGAAAGCATAGCCAACCTTCCAAAAGAATCAATATTGTTATTTAGGCTAAAATGTGTTTGCTATACACTATAATATTATCAATGTTCCTATGACTCTAGTCAAATATCATCAGATAGACGAGGGTCACCCATCTTAAGTTAGAATCGCAATAATAATTAATCCACATATAAAACTTTTGCTCGAGATGTTCACAATTTATTTGTGTTGTCCTAGGAATCAATTTGTTAAATTACATTATCATAATTTTAGAGGTTACCAAGAAATACATCCACAAATAAATTATGACTTTATCAGTATAGTAAACTTCCTCCAATCCTTGGCTGATAATCCGGCACAACATTTGCTTGAAATATTTATTGCAAAATAAGCAACAACGTCAGTTTATTGGAGAGGAACAGTAGTGTAATGCAGTATGTATTACGGTTCTAATATTAAATAGATTTAATGTAAAACTTGATTTCATTTCAATTGCTTGGTCAATGTTTGATTTAAATGGATATGTTTTGAATTCGAAGAACAGGGGCAGCTTAAAATGTTTTGATGTCAAATACAATCCATTGAAATGTGATAAGTACATATAATGGGTGGGCTCACCTTCGGCCAAGTTTGGGCATCGTGCCTTGAATACTTTCATAAAATTTTCTGAACGTTGCAGTTCTTTTAATGATGCTAAAATAATGAAACTCCACATCATTAGAAATGACTTCATAAAAAAACGATGGGAGAAAACTAAAAACCAATCCGACATTCGTGATTTGATTAAGATTGGGAACAAGAACAACCCCACAGATTAGAGTTAAACAAAACAGTGCACTGACTTTTGTTTAGCCTTTACTGTTCATGTACAATACATGTGTATATACAATGTACATATTTTAGCTGCTTCAAGAATAAAAATTTGTTATTTGTATTGTGTTGTATATTTTTTCTGATCTTAATTCTGTAATCTTTAATATTATGTAATCCCGCATGCCTCAAGTACCGAACATGCCGGATTACAGGAAGTTGACTGTATAAAGATATATATTTTGTGACTCATTTTAGTTCTATATTCAACCTTCTAGTTATTTAGTAGTCCTTTGGTCCCATATCTATCATATTACTGAGGGACTGCTATAGTTAAACATAAACATATTGATGAAAATTATTTTAGTTCTAATTAATTACACAGTTTAATACTAATAAAGATTAGATTATTCTACTAAAATTATACAATATATTTACTGTTTGTTCTCTATCTTGGTATAAATAACAAGACATCATTATTATTGTAATAAGAGTTTTAGAAGCACAAGATGCTGTCCTTTTTATTACACCTCTTGAACTTTGAGATGCTTCATTATTGAATGTTACAAACATTTTATTAAAAACTGCTTTTAATATATTGAAAAATATTTAAATAGAAGTTTTAAAATTTAAAAAAATAAATAGTTAAAAGTTAATTTTTTAGTTTTGTAAATAGTTTGTATTTTTTTATTCAGTGATATTTGTGAACTTCTACTGGAAGCAGAGGCAGATGTAGACCATTGTGACAGCTCTGGAAGAACACCTTTATGGGTTGCAGCTTCCATGGGCCATGCCGAAGTTGTATCACTGCTTTTATTTTGGGGTTGCTATGTGGATAGCATTGACAATGAAGGGAGAACCGTGTTGAGTGTGGCGGCAGCTCAGGGGAACACTAGTGTTGTGAGACAACTTCTTGACAGAGGTAAGTATCATGGGTGCCAGAAAACAAAAATACTTTTATAAACACACGTCGAAAGACAACATAATGCGCATAAACATCGTACACATAACACAACAAAAAACAACAATACACAAACACAAAAATATATAACACTTATATCACGACAACACATCACAAAAAATAGCTTCCACGTTTCGCAAACTTAAATACAAAGTAGCATTTACAACATCCAATACAATTAAAAAACATCTACACAGTTAAAAACACTCCAGGATAAACACGACAGGGCAGGCGTATACAAGATTAAACAAGCAGAACATTTACCACAAGATACAAAGAACACGTAAAACAGATAAGAAAGACACAACCCGCATCAAATTTTTCCCTACACATACAAAACACACTACACTCACAGACTGACATAGACACTAATTTAAAAATTCTACATTACATCAATAAAAGCAAAACACTTAACACAGTAGAAAACGATAAGATGTATAAATATTATCCACAACACATTATAAATGACAAAACACACTCCCAATCAAACACTATATTTGATCACATAATTAACAACTATATGAACAATAATACACCACAGACTCACACCAACACAACACACCTGAGTAACAGTATTGTAAGTGATTCATAGCAATGAATAATGTGCTAACCTAGTGCAAAATGCGTCTGCTGAATAAATCAGTAAGTAGTGTTTTTTTTTTTGCTAAGATAATACAAACAAGTGCAAAATATTTTATTTGGGGATTTTATCCAACACCGAAATCTGTTATTCCAGATTTCAAACAGAGAATATTTACTTTATATCAATAAAATATTCCTTTTCTGTAATACAGGGTATAGGCATGTATATGAGGACAGAAGGTTGTAACAGATCGTTGCATGGTTTTGATACAAATAAAATAGGCATTTCTTACAAATTGGTTTTCCCACCAGAACCTGAAGAATTAGTTTTTTTTTAAATATTTTTTATAGAGATTTGATCAACAAAATTGTTATGGAAACCAACAAATATTACGACTTTCTGTGTAAAAATACTTACTGTGTCTGACCATTCAAAACTGAAAATTTGGACTGCAACTAATGTTGACAAAATTTATATTTTCTTAATATTAAATATTTTCATAACTGTTATTAAAAATAGTATAATAATTTAAAAAATTCAAAAATATGTTGCTTCCAGGGGATTTATCAGGGCTTCACATCATAGGGTGAAATATGGGTTAAATAAATAGGGTGAATTAAAGGGTTAAATATGGACAGTTTTTAAATCAGTAACAAGTTTAATTCTTTTTTTTTATAAACTTGTATCAGATTTTAACCCTTTGATTAGCAGCATGTGCCTGCCCTGATATGGTTCCTAGAAGCAACTTATTCTTAAAAAATTTTTACACTTTTTTGTAATTCTTTAAAAAAATTTTCTCTAATTTTTTAAATTATAGTAATATTTTTTTTTAAATTTACTAGTTTCCTATGTTAACCCAACTTCACCATACGTTTACTAACAATTTCTTTGCTAAAGATTATCTTTTAATCTTTTTTTGTTTTGTAAAATACTTATTCATTGTAAAATACTGCAAAAACTTCAAAACAAACTGTAAATACTTGGGGAAACCACAAATACAAACTTTGGACACAAAAGAATGGTGACTATGTACTCTATGTAGTATTTATTGTCCAGAGAGTTGCAAATATTTAACTTAGAATGCAGCACAATACACGGGAAAAAATCGTAAACGTATGGCATTGCTGATTTGAGAGAAATGGTAGAACGTACATATACGGGAATGCTCCCGTTGGCCGTAGCAAGATCTCACGTACTGGTATGTGAATGCTAATCAAAGGGTTAAGAGTTATAATGGTTTAAAATTATATTCAATTTTCAAATTGTTGCGTAGGGGCTATTCCCCAAAAGGAATTTATAGCTGTTACTGCATCAATTATATGCTATAATAAAATAGTTTTGGTTTAATCTAATTTAAAATATGTCTATTTTCCTTACTTCCAGGATTGGATGAACAACATAGGGATAATTCTGGTTGGACACCATTGCATTATGCTTGCTTGGAAGGTCATCGAGACGTTGTGGTGGCGTTGATAGAAGGAGGGGCTCATATCGACCAAACGGATAATGATTCAAGGGCACCGCTATTACTAGCAGCTCAAGAAGGTCATGGCAAGTTAGTTTTGGATTTGATTCAGAGTTATGGAGCACAAGTTGATCAGCGATCCTTAGATGGCACAACAGCTCTCAGGTGCAAAACATTCTAGAATTTCATTAAAGTCATTTATATTTATATGAATATTTTTAATTATTGGGTTAAATTGTGATTCCTTTTTACAAGCTAATCTTTAACCATCACTTAATCTAATGCTTAAGGGGTTTAGCGTGTTGTGTTCATAGAGCTTCAACAGTAAGTTAAATTACTAAACTCCAGGGATGTAGCCAGGACGATGGTTTGGGAGGGGGGGGGGGTTGAAAACTCCCTGGAAGAATTTTGAACATTTTTATCCCTAAAAATCATGTTATGCTATTTTGGCCCTTAAAATTACACAATTGTTGGGTTGTCAGGAATCTATTTTGCTAAAAAACTAACACTGTTTTATTTGTTAATATTTTTTGCTTAAATGAATTGGTTTGGGGGGGGGCACGTGTCCCCTGTGTTCCCCTCTGGCTACACCACTGATAAACTCATTGATTTGGTACCTCTTGATGTAAACAATTACATTATTGATCCTATAGCTGGATTACCTATTCTTAAACATTTGCCTAACTGAAAACTGGATAATAATATACAAAACTGAAAGGAGGAGTGGGGTTAAATATTTTCTGTGGCAATTTCTCCCATTATGGTCATAGATTTTGCATATGGTAGATATTCAAATTAAATAATAATATAAATGGTCACTCTAATAGCGATTGATTGATAGAAAACCTTTACTGGCCCTATTCAAAAACATTGGTTTTTGTAGAGTTGTTGTATTAAGGCCACCGCTAAAAAATTGCAGGTGTTGTGATCGTTCAGAAAACTGATATAAGTAAAATTTTTAAACCCTAATGTAAATAATCTGGTTAATATGACAAATCAAATCAAATAATATTTATAACAGCCTTTCACCCTTCTCAAATCTACATTATTGTAAATACTATACCTAATACTATAATGTCTGTGGAACGGTCTTTTTCCTCTTTTATCCTTCCCACCTATGCTCGCCCTTCGAGGTTGCGCACCAGCTTATGAGTTACCAGCTATAACTATTTGTTGTGTTTGTAGATTGGCAGCTTTACAAGGTCACCAAGAAGTGGTACAAATACTGTTAGACAACGGAGCTGATGTGAATACTAAAGATGCAGATTCTAGGACTACCCTCTACATTTTAGCTCTTGAGAATAGAGTAGGAATGGCGAAATTCCTCATTGATCCTGGAGGTGCTGATGTAGAAGCTAGGGATTCTGAGGTAAGCTCTGAGTTTTCAATAGATAAAATTTGAATTTGAGAAACTATGTTAACAAAAGTAGTTCATATTGGTTTTTGAACGAATTGGGTTTCTGAGTAATAATATTTTACTAATGTATATCTCATAACTGAGTTTCACTCTTGAGACATTTCATTTATAAAGTTTATCTATGATAAGTATCACTGTCTTGCTAACTTTAATAAAATATTGAGTTTTTACTTTGGTAATACTTTTTAGTATTTGATAAATTTTAATATTGCAAATGAATACAACTTGAAGTAGATTGAAATTGTCTGGGGTCTAAAATTTTTGGGGTTTAATCAAATACTTCATTACTATAAATAATTTTAGGATGATTAGTGATTATTATTTTTTGTTTCAACACATTGTCTTCATGGTGAGTCCTATACATATAGCAAATGACAAGTAGTAGTTGTCACTTCACTTTTTTATAATGTTCTACAAAAAATGTCCTTCTCTAACCTAAGTTTAAAATGAAGCAACTCTGACTTATGTATATCGCATCAAGTAAAGTCTTGAGATTATCCATTATTCTTGCTGTTCAGTTCTACTTTTTATGTTGTTCTTTTTATGGGCAAAACAAAAGTGGCACACGAATTATTAAATATTACATATTTATGTTTGAATAATATTTTCATTAAAATTATAATCATTAAAAATTAAAAAATCAAAATCTAACATTAAAAAAATATTAACTTTTTATTTAATTTTATTTTAAAAATTGATTACTAACCATATTCAGTGAGTTGCAAATTGTGGGGATAATAGAAATACTACATTTTTTAAAAGTAGACCGGTTGATGGCTCTAGGTTAGTGGTAATTACTACCAAATAAGGTTTTATTATGACCAAAGAATATTTGTTTAAGTTTTGAAATGTATAATAGTTGTGTCAACTGCAGAAAGATTGGATAGAATTTATGCTCTATATTATTAACATCTGGTTTTCAAACTAGACATAACTGTACAAAAGATATTGAAAATCTAGTTTTAAATATTGTACTACATAACTGAAGAGCAAATATTAACAATAATTGTAGGGCATAATTATCTTAGAGCAAAAATTTTAATGTACTGACAGAGTGGTAAGCTTTTTGTTCTACTTAAAATGCTATTTGTCGAAATATTTTAGAAATGGACATCACCACATTAAGTAAAGTGAACAAAATGAGCCCTATCAGGAATTTATATTAGTGGTGATCAAAAGTGTTGTGTCTTGAGGAAAACTTCTTGATTAAACTGGTGGGCAAGCTTGACTTATTGACACTGAAGTCAGTTTGTTAATAGCCTATTATAGCTCTGAACAAAGGGAAAAAATAAAAGTAACAATGTTGATTATACGGGAAACACAACTTAAAATAATTTCTTATTTAGTAATAATTCTTCTTTAAGTGTCAAAGTTTGGTAGTTATCATGACCTTTTGACATTAGATTTAAAAATTAATTTAATGTACCTTAGAACCAATTTCTGAGGTTACGCAGTTATAACATCCCTCGTCTTCTTATCCTGGATTTTCCCTTACATAATCAGTATTAGTAGACTATACTATCCTTCTCATTATATGTCCAAGGTAATGACTTCCCATTGCTTATTTGTTCTTCTTAGAAGTTTCTTGTGTGACATTGTTCATCCATGACATCCTCTGGATCCTTGTATATATCTGTATTTCAAATATATAATTTTACTCTAGATTGTTGCATTGTCTGGTAGTAGGTCATATATTTTTCACATTTAATGTATACTCAGTCTAGTATTAGCATTCAGATTTATATAAAAGTAATAATTTCTTATCATTTTATTAAACTTAGTCTCAGTTTTAAGTTTAAATCTCATTACATAAGACTTCTTTATTCCAATAAATATTATTTTTCCTGTTTATTATTTTCCCTTTATTTGTGCATTCATTGTTTATGGCTAAAATTGTGTCAGGTATGAGTACGTAATCTTCATCTATTAGTTTTTTATCTGCATTTAATGATTGATTGCTTCTTTGATATCTCCATAAATTTTGTTGTCTAATAGTAGGTCATAATTCTCTCTAAAGGATTCTGCAAATATATAATTATACTGTGGCTGTTAACTTGAATAATGTTTTTCTATTACATTTCATAAGTACAGATATTTATGTTCCTACGTTAATAATTTATTAATTTATTATCCCTTCCATTTCCATAGCAGGCAATGGTAGCTTATGTGGACTTCTCAGCGTATGTAATTCTTCCCGTGTCATAAAAATAGAACAACAAATTCTTTAAAGTACATTAGAGCAAAAATAGTACCTCTTGCTGTTAGATCAAAAAATTGGTAATTTCCCACTACATTGGTTAATCCATTAAAGCATATGAGACTACAGTAAAACCCCTCTTATTCAAACTTCACTTAACCGAAACCTAGGTTAAGCGAAATGGTTGGGGGAGTATGGGAAACTTCTGAAAATAAGCCAGAAGCGCCTGCCGCAAGGTACGGTTGATCACCCGGCTGACCAAATCTGCCTGCCTCTTGATTCATATGCCAGCACAGTAAACATCCTGTGTGGGGGGGGAGGTAGAGATGGTTGCTGTTTTGTTAGAAAATACAACTACTGTGATATTTTTAAGGAAAAATTGTTTCACTTGAAGAAATAAACCTTAAAATACTTAACATTGCTTATCTGAAATAGTTATTTCAGATAATAGGGGTTTTACTGTAATTGTTTTAAGTTGTTTTATATTACAGGGCAGAACGGCTTTGCATGTTAGCGCATGGCAAGGTCACAAAGAAATGGTTCGACTACTACTCACTGTAGGACATGCAGATGTAAACGCTACAGATAATGAGTGTAGGACAGCTTTGCACAGTGCAGCATGGCAGGGGAACTACCATATTGTGCAGATCCTTCTAGAACACAACGCACAGCCTAACCACACTTGCAATCAAGGTGCAACACCTCTAGGTATGTTTAAATGGGGGTTGTGGAATTTATTATGCAATAATATTATGTTTTACAAACTTCTAAAACATTTTTCTGATAATTCATGCCTTATATATTCTGGCTGTAATAAAACTTTAAGTCAGCCATATATTCCTTGAATCATTTACTAATGATTCTACTTAACTTACTCTTAAAGATAATAAATAAAAAATCATAAGGCATAGTGTTGTAAAATTCATAATATACTTCATGAAATCTCACAAACTGAAAAACAAGGAACAAAAAGAAACTAAAATAATTTACTTAAAACTATTTTAATACCTTTGCACTTTAACATCTTCTGATCACATTACTGTGTCAGGTATTAAAGTCTGTTTTTGTGTATTTTTTTATTAAAATAAGTATGAACTGTATTTTTGTATTACCGTGTAAGTAGTTGTTTATATCTAGCAATGTTTTTTATATTTTCTGATATTTTGTTTTTTTCTGGTATAAGGTCACTGAACAACCATCTGTTGACACACTCTACCAGACTTGTCTTAACAAATATTCTATTCAAAAATGAGTTGCTAACTAATACACTTTTACAGTCTTACCTACAATAATCTGAATATTTAACAGGAATAGCGGCTCAAGAAGGCCACGAGGAATGTGTAAGGCTGTTGCTTTCTGTTGGTGCAGATCCTCTCCATTCTGACCACTGTGGCAGGAATGCTCTTAAAGTAGCGGCAAAGAGTGGTCATCTGACTGTTGTTAAACTTCTGGAAGAAGCCCAGGCAAATGGTAACAAACATATTACGTGTGTGTTGAAATTGTTTAAATTTGCTTCGAATTTTGGGATTTGACGGGAGTTAGTTCATGTACATATGTTAAGCACTAAAACCTATGCAGTGAGGTGGTTCATAAAATGGCAATTCCTTAGTTAAAATTAAAAAAGGTAAAGGCTACGAAAAGAAAGAGGGAATTTTACTTAGTTAAAATTTGAATTTTTATCACTAATATTTGTATATAATATTTTTGTGTTTTGAAGCAAAAGGCACATATCCTAAGATTAAGCTGCCCTAGATCTCCCATAGTATTAGAACAAGAGTTTAATATTTGTTTGTTCAAGATTGCTCCTTGAAGTAGATTGGTTGGGACTCTGTTGGGATCATACAGATCTGTCTCTTCATTAACCATATCTAACAAAGTTTGTATGTTTTTAAATTGATTCAGTGCTATTAAAAATAACAAAAATTGGATTGTAATAAAGTAAATTGAACTTGTTTTTTATATTTTCCGTGTGTGTGTAATTAGGTGATATTGTAAATTAATTCAGGCACATGTTACCTTCGTACAATCTCGATATAAAATGGTATATAACTTTATATAACAGTTTTCAATCTGATTATTATATATGTTTGTGTAAAAACCAAATGCTTTCAATTTACTTAATTATAATAAATGTATATGTATATTTCTTATTGGAACATATACATTTGTTGATATCCAATCACCTCAAAGTGTGTTATCAATAGATTCTGCACTCTTATCATTTAAAAGCATACAATTTTGTTATCACTCCAAGAAATGCCGTTATGATGTACAAAATACACGCACGTTAATACAATGTAATCTACAGTAAAATAAAAATTAATCACTCCTTAGACATTATGAGGAAGATGAGGGTCTTGTTGACACAACAGTTATAATCTAATAACAACAAAAATACTTGAAACATCTCAACAAAACTACTTTAAAAACAAAACTACTATTTGGAGACAATTCATTTTTAAAATTAGGAACAATAGTATAACAAAACTATTTAGGAAATGTTTTTATAACCAATAGTATCATAAATGTAAAACTGGCACATCTAAAAGAGGAGAATTTAAATGTATTTAACAATTATGACATAAGACTGCATATTAATAACCATAGTTAATTACCTAGTTTCTAAACTCAGTATTGTCAGTCTGACTATTTAAACTAATGAAAGATTTATTAAGAATTATTGCTAATGTAACTTTAGGCGATCAAGGTTCTTTGAGTTCTTCTTGGTCGTTCACTTTTTACATCTGTTATCTTTCCTTGTTCCACCTCTCCAACAAAAATGGCATCAAATGAACAATCGTAATACTTGTAATTTTGGATACTCGTAATAGAATTTTGTTTACTCTTACACTAAAGAAATGGTTCATTGACCATTAGTATGGAAGTATAGATTACATGTGTATTTTACATATTTAGTAACTAAACTTACAGTTTTCTTTTGATTAAAATTCATCAAATAAGAAGCCACTTTTTCCATTGAATCATCAAATATAAGAAACATTTTAAAATTTACTTAAAAAATATATAGCAAAAAATATTTTTTACTCAACAATATTGGCAGGAAAAGAATAAATTTTGCCTATTCAAAGGAAACTAGAAAGTCAATATTTTTTAAAAGGCTGGAGAAAAATAATAGGGCTGTAAACTAAAATTATGTGTTGGGTCGAAAATTCCATTTACGTAACAATAGTTTTTTTTAGAAAGAGCATGGTAGATAGTTGGATGAAATAAATATCAGATATAGAAGCGCAGCTAGAAATTCTTTGTGGGGAAAGGGTTGGAATTTTTTGGCGACTTGGAGGTTATTAATACCCCTAGGAAAAATTTTTAAAAATAAATGCCCATAGACACAGGTTGCCTCAAAATTAATCACAAGTGAAATGCCTTAAATTGACACAATAACTGAATTAATTTTCTTTTTAGTTTAGATGCATTCTAAATTTAAACATACTCAATAAACAATAAATATAAGTATGTGTATATGGATATACACAAGCATGTGTGCGTCTGTTTGCAAGGAATAATATGTTAGAAGATATTTTAAATTTCCATTTTCATAAACTACAACTGAACTAGCCTTTTTGAAAATTCATTAAGAACATCATTTTCTGTTACAGTGATTCGATCATTGATATTAGCCATATATAGTTTATTTAGGCACTCATCAGAAGTTTTATTTCACAAACAAGTGGGTATCACAAAGCTATTTACATTGAAGTTGTTTACAGTCTACTCATTCTATATAACACTTATCCTTAAGATATAATATTTTAATATTGTTATGAGAGTTTGAAATTAATTCAAGGTTTGTGAAAAAAATATAGTCAATTTAAAATAATTTTTGTAGTTTATAAACATTATTGGTATGGTTCTATTAATAGTTGACAGAACATTTGGCACCAAAATGCAGTCATTGCAGTTGTGAGAAAACTGGAGGTGTAACACTTCAATGTCTTCTCTACCGTAGTTTTTCATCCTTATCTTCACTTGCTCACTATAAATGACAAGCAGGGCTGTCTAATGTCAGGCATAATCTTACTCTAAACCTGCTCTGAATTTTTCCATAAGAACTGTTCGTCTTATTGATATGTGTCAGTGGGCGAAGTGAGAATGAATATAAAAGTGACAATATTATGAAGTTAAATGACCCAGAATATAAAATTCATTGTTTCTGATGATAAACTGGTATTTTTTGCACAAAGTGAGCCAGTGAATATTTAACCCGTATATTATGCAAAATATTGATGTAATTGTCAACAAAGTAACCTTGGGCAAAATTAGATTTTGTAATTTTTCTCTATGGTAAGAAAGCCTAGCTAAACAAAAGATATTGTATATTTTGGGAAAAAAGTAAACTCTTGAAATTTGTAGATCTCATCCTTTGTACTATTGTCAAAGATATTAAAACCAGAAGACAACTTCCCTCCTACATTTTTAACCAGTTCAGTAGTAGAGCGTTTTTTATAAATACTACTAGTAGACAAACGTTCTACTATTGAACTGGTTAAAATTGTAGAAGTGTCTTTCTTTTTAATATCTTTGACAATAGTGCTAAGGATGAGATCAGGCCTGAATGAGGACAACAATAGGACATATAATTTTTGAATTTTGTAGTTCATTACGTTCGGTGAATCTTAATTAATCACTTTAACTAATTATTAATGACAATCCGAACTTTAAATTTTGTAAAACTCACTGAGACAGACCGTATTCGATCGCAATGTGGTGACCTTCATCAGTGTCTTCTGCTTGGGGATATTGGGTTAAGCGGTGATGGTTTTAAAGGCAGGTTTTCGATAGTATCAAAGAGTATATGTATTTTGTATTGGGTCTGTTTGATATCTTAGTATTTTGTTTGTATATTTCATACTGTTCTAGTGTTGAGATGTGGTCCTTTTTTGTTGATGTGTAAGATTTTTAGGTTATGGTTAATGTCTGTGTATGGGTGCCCTGTTTCATTTAGGTGATTGGCAAATGCTGATTCGGTGTTATGTTTAAGTGTTTTTATGTGTTCTTTGAATCTTTGTTGAAAGCTGCGACCTGTTTGCCCAATGTAGAATTTGTTGCAGTTCGTAGTTTAATTTGTATATGCTTAGTTCTTGTAGTTTATCTTCATTGTTGGTGTTGTGTTGTACAGTAGAGTCTTGAAATTCCATGTGCTGATAATTTGAGCCTATTTCTGTTTTGAGCCTATTTTATATATTTGAAAGAAAATGATGAATCTGGCTTTCAAAAAATGTTTATAGCCATATGGTATGCAAAGGAAAAAAGAGTCAGGTTCCAAGAAATGTTCATATCAGTACGGAATGTAAAGAAATGAATTGAGCTTCTAAGAAATGTTCATATAAATAAAGTATGCAAAGGAAATGAGTCTGTCTTTCAATAAGTGTCCAAATAAAGTTCTATAAACTGATTTTGTACATTCTTAATTATAGTATTGTATTATGGCACATTAAAACACCTATTTTTTCTAATGCACAGGCACATATTTCCATGTAATCCGAGGGGACCTCATTTCCATCCACTTTGAATTATCGAGACTCTGCTGTATTTTGTTTTGCAGTTATTAGTTTTAAATGCTATTTTATATCCTGTTTTTGGAATTTGTGGGCTATTTTATTTGATGTTCTGTTTATATATGGTAGGTTTGTACAAATTAACAAAAAAATTAAAGTTCGGATAGTCATAAAGAAATTTAAAAGATATTAATAAAAAATTAAGTGTATGTCATGGGAACAATAATTTCAATTGCTAATGTTAATGATATAATAAATACTTTAAATGCTAATTTATGCAAAACTACTGTGAATTACCAAATTCACGAATTATCTCCAAAAATTGATAATTTATATATATATATATATATATATATATATATATATATATATAGATTTTTTGGACTAGGAGACTGACAGACTCACCTTGGTAAGAGTCCACACTGTAGTCTTGAAATAGAAACACATAAAAGCACTTAAACAATGATATATTTCAACCACACAGTGGTCTTTGTCAATCGAAGAGAAAACACAAAAAGAAATATGAGAGAATGAAATAAAATAATTGTAATCACAGATTGTGTAGAGTAGAAATCAGATGTCACAGATGCACAGATTAAAGATATATATATTGTTTCCATGAGCATATGAGTGATTATAGTATCCTAGTGATCCTAGTCCAAAAAATGTAAATAATCTTTACCAACCAAAACTAACCTATAAATATATATATATATATATATATATTAGGGATGGGCCGATTCCGATTCTCGATTCCAGGAATCGTCGATTCTAGGTGGTATCGAGGAATCGTCGATACTCGATTCTTCATCATAAAAGTGTCGATTCCAATTCCACACGATTCTGAATATTTATAAAAATACGTGTCGGACCAACTGGCCCAACATAGTTTTTTCCTACCGTAAATGAAACGTAAATAAACTCCGTCGGACCAATTTACCCGACATTGTTTTTTATTTAATTAAATTTTATTATCTGTGCAACACTGTTTTGATATTTTTTGTGTTTTGTGTTAGCAAGAAACAATAAAACCATAATTTCATGTCCCGGCTACCCAAATAATAAACAGACTGGTGATAAAAGTTTTTTTGCGCCTATCACTAAGACACGTAAACGTGTCACATGTGATTGATTTGTGAGTTTATAAATATTTTGAATATAGAACTAAAGTGTAATATATTCTCTCTCTGATAAGTTATGCTACAGGTCCAGTAAATACTATCCAAGATTCATATTAAGTAAAAGTTTTAACACCAAATAATTTACTTGTTTAGGAATTTACGTTATAATTTACTTTCTAGTAAGGATGTATCAATGTTTGTACTTAACTTTCACAAAGTCCGTTTTTAAGGATTATTTTACAACTAAATATTTAGTCAATATTTCCAACTTACTTTTAAGGTTTTGTGAAATTTTGAAAACAGTAGTGAAAATCATTACAATACGTTATAACAAATATGTGTGTCGGCCCGTAACTACGGACAAAAAGCTCTTAGAATAACATCATGTTTTTAATCCCGTCGACGTTTATCTATCAAACAAAAACCATCGTAATTACATCTGTAAGTAGTGTGAAGCTTGGTGTTAAATACTGTGCCTTAATTTTTCCAAAAGTAGCAACACCAGCTTAGTAGTACTAATAAACATAAAGCGTTAAGAGGCCTGGCGGTATTCGGTTCAGGGTACTGGCCGTCGCGTCAATTTGATGACGGTTAACAGAAACTGACGGTGGAAAACCACATAATATATCAAATATGAAAAAGCACTTAAAACAACATTCATTTTGCCCAAATTTATCAACAAAAAAGATCTATACTTGAAGAAACTTTATCCTCAGACACAGGACCTACAAGTGATAGTCGGTTAAAAATCAACTGGGATTGAGTAATAAATACAAAATAGGCCTGAATCAGTCGCACTTGTTCCAGACACCTGCAGAAAAAAAGGTCCCACCAGATGTGGAGAAGGTATGCCCCACTAATCCAGAATGTTGGGGAAGAAGGTACCCCAGGGGAATTGACAGTAGAAGGAGAAGTAAACAATTATCTGGGGGAACTATTAGCCAGTTCAGATTGTGATGTTGGGAAGTATTTGGCAGTACAAAGTGCCAAATACCCTCATTTAAATGCAATGGCAATAAAATACCTGTCTGTCCACTCGCGACAGTGTTTTCTGAAAAACCTTTCTCAACTTCAGGAGCTATATGTGACTAGCGATGAAACTAGCTTGACCCACGTGTTCAAATGCTTGTGTTTTTGAACAGAAATGTACATTACCTGCCAGACTTTTAAATATTAAAAACTATCCTATTTGTATTAATTTTTTACTTTTTATGTTGTTCGTTTGTTTTTAATTTTTGTTTTGTTTGGGAGACAATGTAAATAGGCTTAGGAATTTTTTCAAACATCATAAAATAAGTAAAGTTCACATTTTTAACTTTAAAATAAGTCATTACTTTATCCTGATATGTTTTTATGTTTAAAAAAATTCCTATTGATAAATCAAGGTTGAAGGTTTTGTGTAGCCTATTACATTAAAACAGAACTTTTAAAAGGTTTTGCCATATGACCAAGATGTTAACTAAATTAATTATTGGAGAACTAGAATGTAAGCTAATATAACTTGAAAGAATCGAGAATCGACTAAAGAATCGAGAATCGAACGGAAAATTTTAGAATCGGAATCGAAAATTTTAGGAATCAGCCCATCCCTAATATATATATATATAAATTTGTACATATTATTTGCTCAACTTATCATTTTCTAGTACATACTCCATACTCCATTTTAGAACCCTCCGATTCTAAATTTTCTCTTCATATTCAAGCATTCTGTAATGTATAAAATTCTAACAGGATTTTATACAGACTATTTCAAATTGTCATCAGAGTAGAGAGTGTGTAGTAAATATGCCTGTTTCCTACAATGTTTTTGTGATATAGAAAACCCTATTGCCTTACTTAGACATGCATAGAAATTAAACAAAATTTATGATTTTATATTATTACATACTCTGAAGATAGATTTCCTTTTTTGCTACTGCAAATTTTTTTTTTTAACTTTCTCGTATGTTGTTGTTTTTTTGTCCATGGATTAACGATTAAGTATTTTAAAATTTCTCTAATTACCAACAAAGGTCTTGACCTCTGCCGGTACCAACAGTGGTAGGTTAGGACTGTAGAGGATTTCTCGCAGTGAGTCCTTCAGTGGAACCATTAATAATTTCAGTATATTCACGGTGACAGCTGGTCATTCCAAGATGGGATTCTTCTTGAGTTGGATTCCAGGGCAGGTTTTGCAATGAATGTATAACCTTGTTTTGTCCGGATTAATCTTCGTGCCATTGTAATTCTCAGTAAGCCTGGCAATGGTTGATGTGATAACTCTGGGACAGTCAAATTCAATTACGAGAGGTTATATATATATTTGTGTGCCATTATTCTATATTTGGTCACTGCATTAGCACCAGCAAGTGTGACGATAATGATACACTTTTGGTCAAGATCTCTTGCTTCTTTGGCTAAACTATCCGCACATTCATTTCCCTCTATGTTGACATGTGCGAGAATCCATTGCAGGACACAGAATTTTCCCTTGGTGTGCAACATATATTTTTGTCTTATGTTAAATAAAAATTTTTGAATACTGAATAGGAAGATTTTGTACATTGGTTATCAAGAAATGGGTTTTACTAATAAAAAAAAATCTAGTGGTTTAGAATTTTAATTGTAAATGTTTGGAACTTTTACAAATAAACTAAATTACAGTTGGTCACCAGTTACATCAGCTATGCTGGACTATAGTAATTTGATAACTAATTGAGAGGAATAGGCTTCTTTTGTAATTGGTTATTGGCGAACTTATTGAGCAGTACTTACTGACCGACTTTCTCAGTAGTGGTAAGTATACTTTCCATCGTAGCTAAATTGAATAAAACTAATTTAGTTTGCTGAACGAAAACTTTCATGTGACAGCTATCTAGTCTTATTATTGTAAGGGTAAATTTTTACTGTACCTACAATTTTTTTATGTAATTGAAGATCAATAGGATTTATCCGAGATTATCAATTATCCACTACAGTTATATAGTCCTCTCCTGTAAACTATTGTAGCTAGCCGTGTACAGAATTGAGCCATGATAATAAAGTGACGTATAACACGAGAACATTTAGCTCTTGAATTTTGTAGTTCATTACGTTCGGTGTAACCTATTAATCTAACAACTCCAAGCAGAAGACACTGATGAAGATCGCAATGGTGCGATTAAAAACATTCTGTCTCAGTAAGTTTTTATAAATTTACAAAATTTGTAGTTTGGATAGTCATAAACTAATGTAAGTGATTAATTATTTAGCTGTCTTATCCTTGCTTGTTCTATTGTTAATTACTTAATTATTTATAAAGTGTATCTTGCTAAATCTCTTCTAACTTCAATAATTTCAGGAGGAAATAATACTCAAGGAGGATCTTCAGTGACAACACCTACGTTGATCTGTCCCAGTGCTCCCTTCGCAGGTTCACCAGAATCTACAACCAAGCGAAGGTCTCTGGTTTCTAGTGATAGCAGTAACCTTACTAACAGCACAAAGAGCTCTCACAAGGAACAGTCACAGGTTTGTGTGTATATTGTTTTTTAATGATATCTTGAATCCACTGTCAAAATCACGTTTAGAAGTAGCAGGAAAAAATTCTAGTTAAATTGAAACTGAAAAGGATATTTCAGTACATACATTAGAAATAAGCTTTTTTATCTTTTGTAGTTTGTGTATGTAGATTGATTTTAGTTTTTCTAAAATAGCTTTCCGTCGTTTTTATTTGCAGTAAGGATGATTTAAGTAATGTGCACATGAATATTTTTCCTAATATGAAATATATAGTTGGTAGGAAAGTGACTAGCTGTTTCTATTTTATATAAAATGTACCCACCTTTAAAGAACTACAAGTAGTTTCTTTTATTTTAAATTATTTTTTAGAATCTGAGAACAAATCAGTGTTATTTAACCCTTTGATTAGTAACATGTGCCTGTCCTGATATGACCCCTGGGAGCAACATATTTTTGAAAGATGTTTTCACTTTTTTAAATTTTTTTCTTAATTTTACTCTAATTTTTTAAAATATAGTAATGTTTGTTACTATTTTGTTTTATTTACTTATTTTCGCATGTTAACCAAACTTTACCTTACTTTTACGGACAATTTCTTAGGTAAAAATTATCTGTTAATTTTTTTGTATAAAATACCTATTCATTGTAAAATACTGCACAAATTTCGAAACTATCTGTAAACACACGGAAAAATAATAGGCTTTTGACACAAAAGAATTTCTTCAATAATCAATCGCCTATTCATTCTAAAATACTGCACAAACTTCAAAGCTATCTATAAGTATATGGGACAACCCATAGACTTTGGACACAAAATAATGGTATCTATGTACTCGGTGTAGTATTTATTCTCCAAATAGTTGCAAATATTTAACCTAGAATACAGTGCAATACACAGGAAAACAAATCGTATAAGTGCGGCAATGCTAATCTGAGAAAAATAGTAGAACGTACATTTATGGAAATACTCCCGCTGGCTGTGCTTGATCTCACATGCTGGTACGTGAGTGCTAATCAAAGGGTTAAAAAAAAGATACTGTAAAAGTAACTTTCCCATGGTAAATCTATATTATGTGTTAATCTTAATAATATACTGAAAACTAAAATGATTGTGGAAAATAATAACTGTATTACTAAAAGAATTTAAAAAAATGTAAAATATAATTGAATATTTAGTTCAAAGAAATGTTTTGTTTATATAAAGTTTGGTTTTCTTTCAGTCATCTGCACTTTTTACACATGAACTGGAACGTTCTCATCCAAGTCGTATCCTCAGCCCACTCAAGTCACAGCCATCAAGCCCAATATATGCTTCACCTCCATCCAGTCCTCCTAACCCTTGTCGTAAGTAACTATACTATGTATAAGAGGACAAAGCCCACATGCAAATTCAAATTCTCATGAGCTTTCTCAAAGTTTGTGAAGAAGCTAAGAATAATCTTATTTAACCTTAGTAGTGAGTAAATACTGTTTTTTTTAAAAACTAAAAACAATCAAGATAAATAACATAAACATTCACAAGAGTAAAAACACTAAATTTCTTGGGCTAGTACTTATTAATAAGCTTATTTTTAAATAACAACCTTGTACTGTCTGCTCAAAGATCTTAAGAAAGCATCCTGAAGACACTGAAGGAGTCAAATGGGAAAACACACTAGACCTGACGAACAAAAGTTACAGAACTCCTATACTCAGTCAGACTTGTTGCATGTAGAAGTTTGCAACAGTGCATATAGGATTATTAGTGGACGAAATAGACCAAAACAACTGGTCATTGAGTTTTAACAAGTGCATTCAATTCGATGTGTTATTGCATATAGAAAATATGATAACACATTATTTTATGAGCCACTAAAAGAGAAGTAGACGCTGAAGACGTAAACTTGTCTCGGATACCTGACATGCAACCATAACCATGTTGAAATGATAAACAGCTGGTGGAATGCCAAATCCATTTAATTTGAACTGAAACAAAAACAATGATTCTCTGACTGAGAATATATGATACCCACTCCTAGTAGTCAGGAGGGATTTGCCCAGGCTCCACTGGAAAGCTAAATCAAAATTTGTGTGAGCCATTTTATTGAAACATATTTTATAAACACCTTTTAGCATTTCAGTCATCTCCTCAAGCCAGTTCCCCAACTAACTTGGTGCTGTGTAAACTAACCCTATTTTACAAACTACCTTTACTTGCTTAAAAATTAAATGTTTGATAATTCTCTTTATTCATGTTAATATTTGTTTGTTCCTGCACTGCAGTATGTGGTTCATATCTTCAATCCGCATATTTCACACAATAACTGCCAACCCTGTATATTACATTTTAGTTGTAGAGTGTCAGTTTTTTCAAAGCTAGTAACTACTTCCTAAAGAGGCTTGCTTAAGAGCCTTATAATTATTTTAGCAATTTTATAACATTCTAAAGTGTCGAGTTTGGCGCAACACGATTATTTACAAACAAAAATGTTACTGTAAGAAATCCCATCAGGGCATAAACATACCTGATGCCATAATCATGATCTGTTCCTTGAAAGGCTTCTTTTCCACCAATATATACTCAGAAAATCCCATAACTATAGCTTCAAAATATTCCAGACTTTTTATAAAATAATAATTTATTATTTTTACCTGTTGTGTTCTTGATTTTATTGTCAATAAAAACTAATCTTAAAATATGTTGAATCCATTTGTATGAAAAATTTTCTAATGTAAATCCTTTTAGTTCTAACATTTTGTAACAATTATTGTAGTTAAAAAAATTTATATTACAATTCACACATAAAAACATTGTCAGATATAATGGCCTGATAAAATAGTGATTAAAACCGTATGTTTTAGACTCAATCACAATACGATAACTGAACTTCTTCTACAAATATAAGGCTCCATTTGACAGTGAGTCAGTCAAAAGGAGGGGATTTGGTGACTCTTGAGGTTATGCAGGATCAGTCACGTGACAATGGCTGCGAGTAGAGTAATCAAGGCTTTTAATATTGGGCTGGGATCCAGGAGAGGCATTTTCAAGTGAAAGAGCTTTTATTTGGAAAGATGGATAAAGTGTTTGTTCTAAGGGGCAATATCTATTTAACTTCATGTAGTCGCGACCTGAGCTATTTTTTCTGAATATCTTATATGTAGAAACATGTTACAAAAGAGAAAAAATATTTATTACTCAAGACTAGCAGACAGAGTTCTTGTCACTAAGACCCATGCTAATTACAAATATAGGTTATATCATCTTACATCTTACAGGATAACTTATAATTAACCAATAATTTACAACTTAAACTATTACTAAGATTTATAGAATACTTAGATTTCTAAATAGAAAAAACTTACAGGTAATAAGGCAACATAAACTAACTACATATGACTCAAGATTAATACTTACCTAAACCATTTAAACAATGAACTTAAAGCTAACAAATTTGCTTCAAAACTAGATACAAAGAGATTTAATGCTAGGAACCTTCAAAGGATTTAACCTTGGTTATGAGGGAAGGTGCAGGAAGAAAAGGGAAAGATATATATATATGAAGTTAATATATTACTATTGTAAGTAATTTTACAATTTTAAAATTACTTACAATAGTAATATATTAACTTCATAAAGTCAGTGCAACGGAAAAACAATGGATAACGTAAAATATCAAGAATATATATATAACCTAAAGATAAGAAGGGCCCAGTCAAATTACTGAAAACCTGGATGTCTGGGTAGACGGGACTTTCAGCCTTACTATAGAGTCTGGGAACAGATGAACTCCTAATGAGTTAGGGCTTTTTAAGGGCTTTTGAATGGTAATTTTGGAAAGGAACCAGGGGGATTAGTTTATTCCATTCACAATCAAGTAGCAATTCTGATTTAGACACCATACAGAAGCTTGACAGATGGTGGACGAAATTTGTTGCTATGTAGCTAATGTGTTGACAAATTATCAGTTTCTTTAAACATTTGTCCAATATTTATAAAAGTGTTCACAGATAGAATCAATTACTGTAAGACTGCTATAAAGTATTTTTCTAAAGCTTTATTGATTCCATACTGTTAACTCGATAATAATAAGTTCAAACCTTTAGAACTTGTCATTCCTCTAACATTAAACTTATGCAAAATGTTGATTTTTCTGAATGGTTCACTATTGTTTAAAATATAATAGGAGGTGCTGTACTTCAGATCACAACAATGAATTAAAAAAAAAAAACAATTAGGAGCTTGGGAAACAAATTAAGAAATATTTTTTAGAATATAGCAGGAGCCACCATTAATATACTCTAGGCTTTATTATTCTTTAGCACTGAAGTTGCCAGTTTATGCTCAACTCTCATACTATGTGCATCAAAATAAATGCGATTTACATCAATAACTTCTTAATTAGTACTGAGTAATTTATTTAAAATAAAAAAATTAACACCTTGGACATGGTGACATTTTCTCCATTTAAAAAATATTAGATATCTGAATTTGTTTTTTTTTTATGTTCACACGTGTTTATAGATTACTGTATAGTTATACTACTTTAAAGAATATATTTAAAAAACTTAAGAAAATTGTTATCTAATCAGAAATAATTACATTTATAAACAAAATGTATATACAGTTAAAGTAAATGTTATTTATACTCTTCATCCATAATCTAAATTCATAACAAATCAGCAAATATAAACATAATATGTAGTAATCTATATAAATTATAAAAAATAACTAAACAAAATGAAAAATTCACTAACTTTTAATTCAAAATTAAATGAAATCCTATGTTCACATTAAGTTTACTTTATTATTATATTAGATCAAATATTAGAAATAATAAAACATAAAGGAACATTGTTGTTCTGCCTTAACCCGTTGCTGGTTTATTTACATGCATGCCATGTAGACTAGTGGGTACAACTTAATTCCTCCTGTCAATTGAGTTTTATTTTGCTACAAAAATATTATATATTTTATACGGGCGCATTTTTTATTCATTATTTTGTACCTTAGTTTGGTTATTATTTGTTAGTTGATTATTATGTGTAATCATAATTAGTGAAAACAAATTAATAGTTACGGTTTTAAATTTGCTTTAAATTCTAGACTCTCATTATTAATGTTCATTTCGTGTGTACAGAAGAATATACTAATTACAGCTACTGCCCAACACTGAGTAAAACATACTGAGCTTCTCACTCCAGTTGACATAAAAACTGCTGAAGCATTCTATTATGCTCAGATGTGTGACAGAAGGTTAATGGGCCATAAATATCTTTATTTATGCTGTAAATTAGAGAGTCGATAAAGAATCCTTAGAAAAACGCAGAAGTCTAGTCCTCTGTGGGACATATCAGAAAATAAATTCTCTTGAAGGGAACAAATCAATCAAACAATGATGACATTCATGACTACATAGGCTAGTCTTTATACCCGCTACTAATAAATTGTCGTAACTAGCTGACCTAGTTCGTAAACTGCATTAGATTAACAACAGAAACATCAATTAATCATTTTAATATTAGTTTTTGACTATCCGAACTTTAAATTTTGTAAATTAGTAAAAACTTACTGAGACAGAACGTTTTCGATCGATATGTGGTGATCTTCATCGGTGTCTTATGCTTGGAGTTGTTCGATTAAGCGGTGATTGTTTTAAAGGCAGGTTTTCGATAGTATCAAATCACATGTAGTCTTTCTGTCTCAGTAAGTTGTTGAAAATTTACAAAGTAAGTTCGGATAGTCATATTGTTAAAGTGATTAATTAAATTTCATCAAATGTAACGGACTACAAAATTCAAGAAAAACTTCAAGATTAGTAAGGTTATGTTTTGCCTTGCATTTAAAAAAATTTTTATATCATACAGCGGATAAATACAGATTATTGCTGTATTTGTGTAAATGCAGATCCTACTGGAACCTTAAACAAAGTAGAAAGCTGCTTATGGTAAAATAAACTAATTACTACATTGTAACCGTTATGTCAGATCAGGCTTAGCTTGTAATCACTAACTTGATGTCTGCATCCCTCTACTGAGATGCAAGAAAAAGTTTTTATTTAAATTTACTGTTCTTCAAGACATTTTTAGTGCTACTGCTTTTATATGATTGTGGTTCACGAAAGTGGTTATCTCTTATTTTATAATAGTTGGATAGGTGCTGCTAACTGAACAGACAATATGCAATCTGTCATTCTGAACTATATGTACTGCTTCTTTCTCATATTGCTTTCTTTGAATACACAGTAGCAGAGATTTATCTTGTAGTTTTAAGGAAAAATAAGTCATATTAGTAAACAGTGTTCCACAATAACAGTTATGTGCAATATTTATACTCAACTTATACCCAATTAATCAAGTACAGTAGAGTCTCGATAATTAGAGGTAGATGGGACCGAGACCCCCTCGGATTACAGAAAACTCAGATAACACGTAAATACGTTTCTCTGCATTGGAGAAAATTGGTGTTTAATGAACTCTAATACAGTACTGTAGTTAAGAATGTACAAAATCAGTTTATAGAACTTTATATGGACATTTATTGAAAGCCTAACTCATTTCCTTTGCATTTGATATTAATATAAACATATCTTGGAAGCCCGACTCATTTCCTTTACACACAGTATTGATATGAACATTTCTTGGAAGCCCAAATAATTTCCTTTGCATACAGTATTGATATGAACATATCTTTAAAGCCTCACTCTTTTCCTTTCCCGACACCGTATGGCTATAAACATTTTTTGGAAGCCCAATTCATCATTTTATTTTAAATAGATAAAATGGGCTCAAACAGAAATAGGCTTCAATTTAACGGAACCTCAAATTATCATAACTAGGCATTCTGAGACTACTGTACTATGAATTTTTTTTATGATAGAAGTAAATAATATAATATATACTTATTTTCTTATCACAACAGTAATTGCTTTAAAAATAAAAGGTAGTTTCTATATCTTAACATATGCAGTGAGATTTATGCTTATTTTAATTCTTTGAGATTTTATTTTGCAGAAGATCACTTTTCGAGAGACACACATATGCGAATAATATTAGGAAACTGCAAGCCTACTCCGACAGCACCATTGTAAGAGATTTTATATTTATTTTAAACTTTAAAGTCGAAGATTCATCCATATGTAATATATTTGTGAATTGCTATGACTTACTGTATATAAGCATTTTAGTTACAGAAAATCATTTTCAGTTGGAAAAATTTTCTTAGACTTCGATTAAATAGTTTTAACTATATCTTGAATATTTACTAGGTTAAGAAATATAAGGATGGTTTAAAGGATGAGTACCAGAATCATCATCAGAGGTCAGCGCTAGCAGAATGAGTTTCTTACGTATTACAAGTTCAAATTCTCATTGCTCTGAGTAAAGAGCTATTGTGCTGACATTTATCTGTGGTTTTTGTATAGTGATTTGTAAAGATTGGAAAACTGAGATTTAAGCAGTAATTAAGTACTCCATAAAGAAACATGTTTATTCAAGAATCATAAATAGATAAATTCTTATTTCTGTACAGTTATCTGTTCATGGTAATAATGTGTTTGTTTATGCTGCTTGACTCAGATATTTATAGGATCTATTGGTCATCATATAAAAGTGTATGACCTGTATTATACTCGTAACCTGGTGTGTGATCGATCAATAGAAAACCTGTACTATCCCTATTCAAAAACATTGGTTTCTGTAGTGCTTGTTGCATCGAAGGCCAGTGCTAAGAGATTGCAGGCGTTGAGGTCGTTTAGAAAATTGCTATAAGAATTGCTTTCAAACCTTTATGTGAATGATCTGGTTAATATGCATATCTAACAATATTTATAGCGGCCTTTTGACCTTGTCAAATATACATTATTGTAGTATAAATACTATACTTCATATTATTTTACCCATTGTTTCATAATAAACATCAGTATATTAACACTTTGCTACTCGATCCACAAACAGTAAATGAGTTTTTCTCTTCATCATATCACTGAGGCTGTAATTGGTTTTATAAGTCCTAAACCCCAAATATGCCGCTTTAATCATCTCTTGATTCTTCATGGTCTTTACTGTCACCATTTAGACAAATGATAAGACACTCCGTGATGTTATCAATAGCTGGCTCCTTTGCGATATACTTATCTTCTGTCTTTCTAATCTGCTTACAGTTTGCTTCCAGTCTTCTGAAGTTATTGAAGAAAATTTTTCTTCACATACTTGTTGCAGATCAGATTTTTCAAATGTAGAGTTAAGGGAAGCAACAAGATTCTTAACTAATTCAAAACTTTTATAAATAAAATATTAATTGGCTGTCTGTTGAAAAACACTATCAGAAAAACAATTAGAAATAAAACATAACGATCTGAACTTACTATAACATCTATCTCTATACACTAACACACTTTACAATAGGGAAAAAATGACTTTGCTTTACACAGTCTAATTGTCAGCAGTTTGAAAATGTGTCATAATTGACAGAGTAGGCTGGCCTTGGTTCTAATCACCGATTGAAAATGTCTATGGAACGGTCTTTTACTTTCCTCTACCCTTTCCCTAGCCTATGCTCGCCCTTCAAGGTCATGCACCAGCACACGAGTAACCAGCTATAGAGTAGACAAACATTTTTCTGATTTTTTACTGCTAATTGTCTGGAGTTCAGGTGTATTCATTTGAATTTATAGTTTACATATTATTTTATTTACCCTACATGTTTTATTCAACATTTAACAGTTAATATAGTTTTTTAAGGATAAATATATTTAAGTTGATGACATATTTAAAATAAAAAGTAGTAACATAAATTAAAATTTCTTTATTTATATAATCTTATTAAAAGTGTAAGATTACAAGCAAATAAAGTCTTATGTAGTTTTTAGTTAATTTAGTTTATTGAATTTTTAAATATAACTTATAGTACTTAGTTTTAAATCAGGGTTCAACATGTTGACAGCATGGTAAAGATAGCATGTTGTCATTATGGTCCCTTTCTCTGGAAGGATGACAAGCAGGCATCAGTTCCTTTTTTTCTTATTAATGCCCTCACCAATTCTGGTAGGAAGTATCAGTAGTTCATTGTGCTTGTTACTTTAAATAAAACGCCAAGATGGTTTAACAATTTTCTGGTCAATTCTACAATCTTTCATTTTTTTGTTGATTGTTTTAAAAGAATATTGGGCACATATTATTGGTTTGTGTATTTATGCTTTAAAATTAATTTTGGTCTTATAAATTGTTTTAAAATGTCAAAATGTGTTGTTTTTAAAGTACCTTTTATTTTTTATTTCAAATTATTTTGAAAATATTGCAGCTAGAATATATTTTACATGGTTGGAATATAGGAAAATATTCAAACATTGAAATTTTAAACTAGAAAGGTTGACAGCATTTCGGTTTTTATTAATACCAGATAAGGTTTTATAACTCAGGTATATTTTTATGCAGTTTTTAGTCAAATGTATGCCGTTTAAGTATGCCACTTTCAGTCTGAGAACTGAGCAATATTCGTATTTGGAACTATAACTAAAACCTGGGTTTGTTAAATTTAAGTGTAAAACTAAGTAGTACATGTAACCTTTAATTTTAGAATGTAATTATATCTATTTAAATTTACCAATAAAGAGCAGTGTGGGGTTACTCTGCTTTAGAAACTGTTTGGTGGTTTTGGTTACAATTATAAGCAAGTAATATTTTAAAAAAATATTAAGACTATTATTACTTCCAAACTACTACAAAGACAATTTTTATTTTAGTTACTTTTTTAAAAATAATTACAATTAATATAAATATGTATATACAGTGATCCCTCGCTATTTGTGGGGGCTACACTCCCTGAACTTACAGCAAATACTGAAAGCAACTGTATATGGAAATGAGAGGGTTACGTTCCACTTCAAAAATGTTAACAATAATTACAGCTAGACTGTACACTTATAATACAGTAAGGTATATTTACATACTACATAATTATATATATATATATATATATATATATATATATATATATATATATATATATATATATATATATATGTAAAGCTTTATAAGTTCTACTAGAACTAACCTATATATATATATATATATATATATATATATATATATATATATATATATATATATATATATATATATATGAAGTTATTATTATTAATTGTAAATAGTTTTTTCTACCACTAAGTGCATTAATTTTACCTTATGTGATGAAGCACCTTTCGGTCACTTGACCATTGTCAAATCACTCTTTGAGTGATTTATCAGAGTGATTCGACAATGGTCAAGTGACCGAAAGTGCCTCATCACATAAGGTAAAATTATTGCACTTAGTGGTAGAAAAATTTGTTTACAACTAATAATAATAACTTTATAAAGTCAGTGCAACGGAAAAATGATGTACAACGTGAAATATCACAATATATATACAAACCAAATAAACAAATTGATACAAAATCTATTCAAAAATGAAATAATTGCAACAAAAGCGGACAAAAGCAGCGCTACAGTGATCATATCAAATGCAGAATATAACAAAAGAATAGAAGAATTCATAAAATCCAACAATTGCATAGAACTAAACAAAGACCCCCACTAAAAAATACCAAAACGGAATCATACAATTAGCAAAAAACAATAACAATTTATTCAGCCAAAAATACCCTTACCAGTACACAATAGACAATCCACAGCCCCCTAAAATGAACGCCTTAATCAAAATATATAAAGTCAACAATCCCATTACCCCTAATAAATTTAAAAAATCCACCTGCCTATAAAATATCACAAATAATCGCCAATAACCTAAAAGACGAACTTAAACTAGAAAATAAACTCACCATAAAAAACTCAATTAAGTTAACTGACAGACTAAAAAACAATAAATATAACAAAAACACCAAATTTATATCATTTGATATCACAAACATGTACTCTAATATACCAATAAACAAAACCATCCAAATAATAAAAAAAAAAAATTAACTGATCTTAAAACCAACCCTTAATACACAAACCAAATTAAAAATGCCTAATGACCATACTAAACCAAAACTATTTCATATTTAATAATAAGATGTATATAAACAAATTGACGGCTTAGCACTGGGATCACCCCTCTCAAGTATAATATCAGAAATTTACCTCCAAAACCTTGCATGTCACACAAACCATAAAAACACTCGACCCCCTACGGACATTGGATACAGGATGTTGACGATGGATTATACATCTCACAAAATAAAGCAATAAATAATAATAAGTGCAACTAACAGATTAAGTCCTATTAGGTAAAAACACTTTTTTGCGAAAAGGTCAAAGTTCTATTTAATTCTGAGTTCCTAAAGATGTATTTGAATTTAAAAAATTATAAACTAGTTATTTATATAATTTTTTATATTTTTACACATTAATCATTGAAAATTTACTTACAGATGTAAACATATTTAGCTAATTCAAGATATCAATAAATCCATTTATAATAAAATTAAAGTAACTAAAATTATTATTCATGAAATCATAAACAATAAATTATTCCTACAGTACAAAACAAAGGTCACTCACGTAAACAGTAAACAGCTATAGTAAACACAGTGCGAACACTAAATACAACACAGTTGGCAGACACTGTGTCCTGCCGAGATTTCCCGTCATACGCGCATGCATAGATCACGTAATGGCGCCTGGTGGCTAAAACAACACAGAATGTGGATCGGTAGCACATGGCCGAGAATAATAAACGTAGCAGAGGAGTTTATTTACACCAGACAAACATTGTCACACATTGTAATGGACTTTAAACAAACAACTAGGACTTCCATTTACAAAATATTGTAAATACGAGATATCCCGTAATACGTGCTAGCGGAGATTTCAGCCTTACGAGAAATCACGTTATACGCGTGCATAGGGTTAATACAATACCAAACTACTCTAACCATCCCCCCAACCTAAAATGGCTACTTACAACTCGCACTCATATAACAGAATGCTAAAACTACCTTTAAAAAATGAGGAAAAAGCCAAAGCAAAACAGATAATATATCAAATAGCCCAAAAAATGGATACAATAAAAAAACTATAAATAAATTAGAGTTTAAAATATTAAATAAATTAAAACAACCTACAGTCGAACTACAGACAACAACAAAATGGGCCACATTCACATACACAGGGTACAACATTAAAGGAATAACTAAAATACTAAAAATAATAATATTAACATAGCTTACAAAACACTGGAAACATAATCAATAAAATAAATCAACCAAAAAAAAATATGTCCCACACTTAATAACAGAATATACAAAATTGAATGCCCAGACTGTAATAAAATATACATAGGCAAAACAAAAAAGACAGATATCAAGAACACCTCAATGCATACATCAAACCTCACATTTACAACTCAAACTTAGCTACGCACGCCACCAAAAACAAACACACATTCCCCACATTATAAAAGATACACCTAATAAAAAAAGTACAAAAAGACCTCAAAATGACAATCTGGGAACAACTACAAATTTAAACATAAAAATAATATCATTAACGAACAAATACAAATAAAATAAAAAAATGACAAGTTATTCAACTTAATGGACATAATTAACCCCAAGACAAACTTAAAAGACTCCCACAGTGCAGCGAATCCGAAAATAGAAAAATAATGATACACCTCGTGACAACGGATATTCCACAAACCTGGCAGTCTACTACAAACCCCCCCCCCCCCCGGTCAGTTGATGCTCGACAATGGAGATACTATCAATCTTTAAAAGTTAACTCACGTAAATACCAAGTAAGATTCTTGTTTAAGTACATATAGTGAAAGTGATAAGTGAACACAAGAAAACAGTGTTGCAAAGTTAAAAATATGGATATCGCCCCACAAGGTAAACAAGTAACCAAACTATTAAAAAAATTTGAAAAACTCAGGAAACAAACCATACATATTAACCATAACATATACTTTAATTAACAATGCATAAAAAACAAAATAGCACCAAAATATGCTAGAATAATAATAACAAACCAAAACAGTTCTACACAAAAAACTGCTAAACAAGCAGAAACCTTATGGATAGAAAACGAAATTAAATTTTTTATACACAAAGAAAAACAAATTAACTAATACACTCTTCAAAACCCACTTAGAATTAGCTAATATACTTAAACTAAACCAATGGCATATAAATATATCAAAGTTCAAGAAAAATGCAAGAAATTAACTTCAATTAAAAAACAAAAAATAGAATCTAAACTTAACAAACTAATAGAAAAAAGAAATAACATAGACAATAACACAACGATCCATCAATTCCACCCCAGCTCTATAAACCTTACAAAAACGAATTTCACTAAAAGAGAAGTAAAGATACTCGAAAATAGCACAAAAACCAACATCAAACCAAAATTATAAAGCACAATAGAAAACCTCATAGTATGAGGGCTATTCAGAAAGTAAGGAACATTTTTGAATTAAAAAAAAAAATAAGTACAATAAAAAATTTTTATTATATACATCTGAAAGAGCAACTAAAATACTACTTTTCTACGTAGTCGCCAAACAAATTGAGACATTTATCGTAGCGGTGGACAAGCTTTGAAATTCCTTCATCGTAGTATTCTGCCGCCTGCGATGTCAGCCACTCAGTGAGCTCTGCGTCGTCGTGAAAGCGCTGTGTTGCTAGCCAGGTCTTCATTCTTGGAAACAAGTGAAAATCGCTTGGTGCAAGGTCAGGACTATAGGCCGGATGAGGAAAAACCTTCCATTTGAATGACTCAAGGAGTTCTTTGATGCTGTTTGCTGTGTGAGGTCAGGCATTGTCATGCATAAACAAAGTTTTCGACGTCAGTTTCCCTCGGCGCTTGTTTTGAACTGCTCTCCTAAGGTTGCGCAAAGTTTCACAGTACCGCTCAGAGTTTATTGTTGAACCACGTTCAAGAAAGTCAATAAGAAGCACACCTTTCCTGTCCCAAAAAACCGTCCCCATAATCTTCCTTGCTGAAAATGTTTGCAAACATTTTCTTGGTTTTTTGGGGAGCTTGTGTCTCTCACTCCATGGACTGTAATTTCGTGTCGCAGTTAACGTGTTTTACCCATGCCTCATCACCAGTTACGATACGAACCAGTAGTGAATCACCATGTCTGTCGTAGGCATCCAGAAATGTCAACTTGCCTTCATTCGCTGACCTTTATGGTGGTCAGTGGCCATTTTTGACACCGCAACCGTGACCACACCTCATAACTGGTGGGATTTTCAGTCACAGCCCACATCTTCAGTTGAAAATGCGAAAAAACGGACACCACAGAAATGTTCTCTTTGTCATGACTGGACGCCGACTTAAAACACGAACTTAAACTGGAAAATAAATACAGCATAAAACATTCAATTAAGTTAACTGACAGACTAAAAACAGTAAATATAACAAAAACACTAAATTTATATCATTTGATATCTAATATACCATTTATATCATTTGATACTCTAATATACCAATAAACAAAACCATCCAAATAATAAATAACAAATTAACTGATCTTAAAACCAACCCCAAATACACAAACCAAATTAAAAATGCCTAATGACCATACTAAATATCACTGAATACTCAATTTTTAGAAAACCCACACAAACCATTAATACAATACCAAACAAATAAAATTAAAAAACAAATTATTGAACCTAATAGACGAAGTTAACCCGAAGACAAACTTAAAGCTAACTTAAAGACAAACCGAAAATAGAACAATAATGGTACACTATGTAATAACGGAAATTCCAGAAACCTGGCAGTCTACTAACCCCCCCCCCCTCTGGTCGGTTGATGCTCGACAATGGAGATACTATCAATCTTTGAAACTTAACTTGTATAAATACCAAGTAAGAAAGTGATAAGTGCATGCAAGAAAACAGTGTTGCAAAGTTATATATATATATATATATATATATATATATATATTTTTTTTTTCCCCCTAATAGCATTATCTCTTTTCCCCTGACAGACTTATATAAACTATAATCACTCATATGCTCATGGAAACAATATATATATATATATATATATATATATATATATATATATATATATATATATATATATATATCTTTAATCTGTGCATCTGTGACATCTGATTTCTACTCTACACAATCTGTGATTACAATTTATAATTATTTTATTTCATTCTGTCATATTTCTTTTTGTGTTTTCTCTTCGATTGATAAAGACCACTGTGTGGTTGAAATATATCATTGTTTAAGTGCTTTTATGTGTTTCTATTTCAAGACTACAGAGTGGACTCTTACCAAGGTAAGTCTGTCAGTCTCCTAGTCCAAAAAATCTATATATATATATATATATATATATATATATATATATATATATATATATATACTGTAGAACACCTCAAATCCGAACCCCCGCAAAATCGGAACATGATTTGATGAAAACCAAATTTTAAAAAAGTATCGTATATTTAATGAAGTATGTACTGAATGTTTGCTACTTACATAAAACAGGACTGAGATGTGTAATATATTAGAATTGACACTGTAAACACATGATATAATTCGAAGGCCTATTATGTACTACTGGATCACTTCATTAATATGGAATTTATTGACAGTAAAATAAAAATAAAAAGACAAACACTAAACTATATGTTTCACTTAAAAAGAAAAGACACAAACACTTAACTATATTTTACACTTAATCAGTAATCTTCATCTGGGGAAGAGAGGTAAACCTTCCCGAGGATGCAATGTTGCGCCACCGTCACATTACCATAACCTCATTGGGTGTTGCAGCTGCATGTTGTTCTATGTAAGGCAACACAATGTCGAGAGCGGCGGCAGCGTCAGCATGAGTAACAGCATTCATAGAGGCATCTTTTTCCTTGCTATCGCTATCTGCTACACTGTCATCGTGTTGATCCTGGACCATAGACACCATGTCATGCTCAGTATATTCTTCATTGTTATCTAGTGCTGTCCACTATTCCAGGCAACTTTATTCAGCATTTTCCCATCCTGGTACTCTTTGAATGAGCTGAAGGAGCTCAGTTTCATTATCCCGTGTTCTTAGTGGCGGTTTCACAAATTCGAGGCTAGACCAGAAGTTCTTCCACGATTACTGCTGTAAAGTGTTACTGATATTATTCCAGGATTCAGCTACCCAGTAAATTACATCCTTTATTGTCTTAAGTTTTTCTGGAAGAGAAAGGGAACAATCTTCTTCGATTAATGTTTGCAAGAGCTATTTTCTGTAGCTCAGTTTTATGTTCAGCAGCACACCATCTATAGGCTGAAGCAATGATATCACGTTAGGTGGGAGAAAAATTACTTTTATGTCTTTACATACCAACTGCATGTCTGAAGGATGTGAAGGAGCATTGTCTATCAAAATTAGAGCTTTTGGTGGCAGTCCATTTTTTTTCATTAAAATTTGTTACTAAAAGAACAAATTAATTTTTGAACCATTTCTTGAAAATATTACCAGTCATCCACGCTTAAACTGATTTCTGCAATGAACAGGGAGAACATTCAAGTTTACATTTTTAAGGGCTTGTGGTTTGGCGGATTTTCCAATCACCATTAATGGTAGCTTATTTGTTCCCGCGGCGTTACTGCCGGCTAAAGCTGTGAGACGCCGTTTGCTCATTTTAAAGCCTGGTTCAGAAGATTCCTGTTTAGAAGCAAGATTTTTAGTGGGAAGGGCTTTAAATTTCAACCCAGTTTTGTCCGCATTATACACTTGCTGGGGTGAGTAATTTTCAGACGAAATCAAATCTGTGAATTCGTCTAAATATTCTTTTGCAGCAAGATTATCAGCTGATAACTTCTCCCCGCTTACTGTTAGTTGTCTAATTCCGTGCCCTCTATTCCATCTATTGCCAGAAATAAATTCCAAATCACAGTTCATTAATTTGTTAAACTGTAATGCCTTTTCTTGTATTAATGGGCCACTAACAGGAACTCCTTTCTGCCTCTCTTGTGTAAACCATAAAAATACAGTCTCGTCAATTTTTTCATTCACAGAAACTATCGCGTGATGGTGTTGTTCCAAAGACATTTCACTTTAGCATTGCAAAACTGTTCAATTTTTGATGCAGAAATATGTAATGAATGCTCTAATGTTATTTGTTAATAAAAATTCAAAATACACAGCAAATCCAAAATCCGAACTTTTTTGGCAAATCCGAACAGGGTGAATATCTTCACCATTCTGATTACTAATATTATTAAGAATGAACAAATTCACAATTTTATTATCATTATTAATAAGAAATTGTTCTTGATTCGTTGTAGAATGCTTTCTCACTAATTTTAATATTATTTTATTGAATATATAATGTTACAGTTAAATGCCTCTCGAATCTTGATTTTTACATTCTGTATAGTGAATAAATTTTATCCAATGGTGTTACAGAATTAGCAAGCCAAAACGAAATGGAATTGTTACTAACCCAGCTTTGAGAATTGTTCCTGCCATTAAAAATGGCCTTGAAATGGCAGCAAACAGACGAATTAACAATGCAACTACTACCAACAGTTTCCAGTGGAGAAAGGAAACTCCATTATAAAGAAGGTGTGTATCTAGAAAACTCATAGAGTGGCCTGTGAATAGTTCATTTCAGTAATTTAATTAAAAGCATTTTTTAATTATTTGCTTTAGGATTCAAAATAAGGCAATTTTTTGTATATCCTGACCTTATATTACTGTCAACTTCTTGACCATGGGTAGAAAAGGATATGTTTTATGGAGTCCTTTGTTCATACTGGGTTTGTTCATTTTGAATCACAATCACTATTTTATCACATCATTTGGGCATCTGCCTTTAAAAGCATTGCCACACAACTCAAAAACGCATCCTAGTAAACAACCTAAATACTGATGATTGCTTAACCCTTTGATTAGCAACATGTACCTGCCCTGATATGGCCCCTGGGAGCAACATATATACACTTTTTCTTTTTTATAATTTTTTTGTTTAATTTTGTAAAAATTATAGTAATATGTGTAATATTTGTTAATATTTTATTTTATTTAGTTATTTTCTCATGTTAACCGAACTTTACATTAAGTTTACTGGCAATTTCTTGCCTAAAAAGTATCTGTTTTTTTTGTGTGTGTGAAAAATACCTATTCATTGTGAAATAATTAGGTATTTCAAACTTCGAAATGATCTGTAAACACGTGGGAAATACCTTAGGCCTTGGATGCAAAAGAACTTCTTTGTTATTCAATCGCCTATTTATTGTAAAATAACGCATGAATTTCAAAACGACCTGTAAACACATGCAAAAACCATAGACTTTAGAAACAAAAGAACTTCTAATTATTCAATCTATACAAACTATTCATTGTAAAATAACGCACAAACTTCAAAATGACCTGTTAACACGTGGGAAAAACCTTAGGCCTTGGATGCAAAAGAACTTCTTCATTATTCAATCGCCTATTCATTGTAAAATAACGCACACATTTTGAAGCAATCTGTAAATACTTTAAGAAAACATATAGATTTGGACACAAAAGAATGGTGACTATGTACTCTGTGTAGTATTTTATTGTTCAAATAGTTGCAAATATTTAACCTAGAATACAGCACAATACAAAGAAAAACCAATTGTAAATGTGCGGCAATGCTAATCTGAGAGAAATTGTAGAACATACTTATACGGGAATACTACCGCTGGCCATTGTGCGATCTCATGTAGGTATGT
Organism: Prosapia bicincta; assembly: GCA_036971475.1. Taxonomy (NCBI): domain Eukaryota; kingdom Metazoa; phylum Arthropoda; class Insecta; order Hemiptera; family Cercopidae; genus Prosapia; species Prosapia bicincta. The sequence goes on from JBAIZL010000003.1 coordinate 32,992,475, forward strand.
GAATACTAATCAAAGGTTTAATACAGTCAAAAACAGTTTCAGTAAATTATTTTTTAAAATTCTAAGTTCTATCTAGTTGTGATATTAAATGATAACATTAAAGGTTTGCAGAATATCGTGGATAACAAAGTCCATGAAAATTATATATCTGCCGACCCTAGCTTGATGTGTTAGTATGTCACAAAACAGTATAATAATCTGGCTTTTCAATAAACGAGATTTAGTTCATAATGAAATATAATCCCTAAGGAATAACATAAAATAAACACTATTTAAAATAGGAAAAATACTTCATGTCCAAAATGTCCATAGGCAACCCATCCCTTACTGTATTGGAAGGTGTGTTCTTATATGTCTTACACTTTGAATCATTTTGCTAAACAACCCATGTAATTAAAGATGTTCTAACATATTCCTGATGAATATTTTATAAAATTCGTTTTCTTGTATTTGTTATATTTCCATGTGTCTTGTTTTGTTATATGAATTTCATAATGTGGTTTTTTATAAGATATTATTGTGTGAAAAATATAAAGAAATTGTACTGGAAAAGTAATTCCTTTTTGGCAATTGGAAGTATGAAGTTATTAAATTAAGAGAACAAAATGTTGAAAACCAATTTTGTTACGTTTTACATGATTTTTCAAACCTATAATGTTTTTTGTTTCAGTTATATATCTTCTTCAAACTATGTGGGTGTTACTAGTCTTGAGTGCGGGTCAAAAGATAGTTTAAAGTGGCTGGTATATTCACTGTATTTATTCATATAATTGCACTTATATAATTACATAAAAAAATATATTTATTAAGAAAGATCAAAATGCAATATTCGTAGTCATATTTTTTAATGATCATCACATAATAGTTAGTTTTTAGTTTTAAATCAAATTACAGTTTTTATTGAGTCACTGTTGTATAAAAAAGTTGTAAAACAGGCAAACATATAATAAACAGTGGACTCTAAAAGAATCCATTGTTTGCCAGAAATAGATGCTTTGAAAAATTTTAACAAAAAATATTGTTCTTAAAATTTAATATTTTGGAAGGAATAATTAGTTAATAATACAAATTTAAAACTGAAAAACAGTTCTATCTACACAAAGTTAGCTTGTTTCCTTTTCTAAGAGGATTTATTTAAGTTAGGTTTAGTGTAGGTTAGTCTGTTTTTAAATATTTTGTGGTCACCCTAATCAGTGTAATTTCATACTGGCTTTTGTTATCCAGTTTTGGTTTACTCTTTAGTGCTGACTTATACACTCTACAAGTACATTGAATTTTTTCCAATAAACCTCTTGTCACAGATTTCAATTAGTCAGTTGTTAATCCAGTTTATCGCTAAGAAATATTCTGTCAACTAGATATATTTTAATATACAGCAGTCCTTTTATTACTCCAGCCCTTCCAGAAATTTTGCTATTTCTAAGGACACCTACTGATTCCAGAATACTGACTTTTACTTTTCGAAGTATAAAGTCTCACCCGTAATACAATAACTACTTTTTTTTACTTAGTTTTGGTTATTAGTGCTTGCTCTTAGTGGTAAACCTATTGATTAGTTTATAATGGTGCTTAGCAGTTATTTATAATTGGTCACCACACAAGTTTACACTGTTCTGTTTGTCTTTATCTCCCAAGATTTAAACCTTATTAGGCATTCATGTGTAGCTACGCTACCATGACAAAGTTTTAATATTGATTCCATTGTACAATAGAATATAAATATAAACATGGATGTAAAACTAAACAAAAACACTATTTCGCTTCGGTCCCATATCTTTTGAATTATAGAGAAACAGCCGTATTATAAACAATTTCAACTAATATTCAGTTTAAAGTTGCTTGATGTAATCATCTTGAATTCACTGACTAAACTATAATTAAAAGATACTTGACTGAGTAAATAGTAAGGGCTTACTTGCTGACGTGTTTTGAAACAATCGTCATTTTTATGAAGAAAATCCTCTACTGCCAGCATCGTGTTAGTTACAACGGTTGCCTATGGATTTATGACTGTGGAAGAGGTGAGTTATTTTGGTTGTGTGCTACGTAATAGAAAAGGGTGTTGGGTTCAAAGTGTGTGTGATCATTTAATATGTTTTCTTTATCTATTGATTAGTGTTTGTATATCTCGTATTTTTCTAAAGTTGTTAGTTGTTTTACTTTGTTTTAATATGTGGAGAATGTTTAAATTAGTATGTATGTCCGTGTGTCTGTTGTGTGTTTTTTAGGTGTGTTGCATAGCTGGATTTTGGGTTTGTTTGGTTTCTTTGGACAGTGTGTTTTTCAAAGCATGTATAGAATGACTTACCGGTTTGGCCAGTATAATAGTTGGGACAATTGTTACATGTTAATTTGTAAATTCCGGATAGTTTGTATTGGAGGCTGTACTGGAGGTTTGACAAATACAAACCATCCGGTATTTATAAATTAACTTGTAACGATTGTCCCAGCTATTATATTGGCCAAACTGATAGGTCATTCTATACACGCTTCGATGAACACAATGCCCAAAGAAATCAAACAAACCCAAAATCCAGCTGCGCAACGCACCTAAAAAACACACACACACACACGGACATACATACGGATTTAAACATTCTCCGCATATTAAAACAAAGTAAAAGCTAACAACTTTAGAAAAATACGAGATATACAAACACTATGCAACAGATATAGAAAACGTATTAAATGATCACACACATTTTTAAGCCAACACCCTTTTCTATTACATTTCACACAACCAAAATAACACACCCCTTCTACAGTCATAAATCCATCCAATGCAATGCTGCCAGTAGAGGCTTTGCTTTGTAAAAGGAACGATTGTTTCGAACACATCAGCAAGTAAGCCCTTACGTATTCACTTAGTTAAGTATAGTAATATTCAATATTTCATAGCTTATTTTTAACAACAGACCATGAAAACTAGGCCTTGCATTTATTATCTACTTTGATCTCATATTCATTTTCCTATATCTATCCAAGAACTAGACATGTTAGATGCTTAAAATATTGATGCCAAAATTTATATCAGTGAATTTATATATGCATATGAAAATTCTTTCTTTTTACGTTTTAAGTATATGTTTCACTTTACAATTTGTGTTTTGTTATTGATATATATATATATATATATATATATATATATATATATATATATATATATATGTGTGTGTATAAATTTCTTTTTTTTTATTGAATTTTCAAAAAAAGCAATAATGGTATATCTTTTGCCCAATATTGTTTGAGGTAATTATTTTGAACCTCCCTAATGTGTACAGTATTTTTAATAATTTGATAAATAAGTATTTCTAACAGTATTTTAATTCATTTTCAATATGGTTAGAGTGATGGTACCAAACTGTCACCTTAACTCTAGTGTATTAACAAAAATATTGACATATATGAGATAATGAAATTGTGATTCTTAGTAACATTTAGGGTTTGTGATGAATTGTGAGGTAGAGTCGAAAAGGTCCAGAAATGGTTGCCCAAAGTCAAGCAGATGTTACCTGAAGGGTAACAGGCCAAGCCACCATTACTCTTACTTTCACAAAAACTAGCTTTTTTTCTGATGTGAATGCCTTCAAAACAGAGTGTAAAAGTTTGATTTTTTGCTACATGATGATGCCCTTGCAAAATTGCTTCCATATTCTGAAACAAGTATTTGTCTACAAATTTTCAGACATCCTTTGGTTGTCTTATACATTTTTAAAACAAAATTACTGCGGGTTAACTGAACATTTAATGTAATTATAATTCTTTGTTATTCTTATTATCACTTACTGTATTGACTAATAGTTGTTTATCAGTGTTCTGGGTGTTATGTTGACTTGATCTTGTACCACTTTAATAAGTGTTCTTGCAAATCTTCATTTATCTATATTCTTAAATCAGGCATTTTTTTTGTAATGTGTTGTTTTTTTAAAAATATTTTGTCAACTTGTTTCATTTTATATAAGGAACTAATGACCTAGCACCAAACCATTTTTGTATTCTTGTTCACAAAGTGGAGAAATGTAAGCCCTTGTAAAATATTCTTCAGTTAGACAACTTTTTGAGCGTCCAAGGCTGCTAACTAATACTTTACTCAACAGTTTCTGGAGCTTATAAACAGTGAAATAATAACAATTGCTTTGAATTTTTGGTAAAGTTCAGATTAAATTTAATATTTAAATTTTCATCAAAGGTGAAATATATTAATCAAACATTTATTAAGTTTGTTAATTTAATTTCTGAGAAAAGGTGGTAATTTGGAATGATAACGAACCATTATTGTAAGCAATAAGGTCTATAAAGTTCTGAAGCTTGCTGGTAACAAGCTGATGTGGTGGAAAGGTTGTAAAGAAAGATGTTTAATGGGGTTGAAACCAAGAGAATGCTACACATTAATGTATTAACCCATCAAGTTATAGTTAGCAGTCTCCAGCCACCACTGCCGTTAATAAAACACCAAAATCTCTGTAGAATAAATGTTAGTCATTATTAGCAATAGAATTTTGAGGAATCATTGCAAAAATGTATGATTCAATGTTTCCTTGTTTTAATTTTTTTTTTGTAGCTTGATTTTAATATTAATAACATTGTTAACATTTCAAAAGTTTATAATCAGGCCTATTACATTGTGATTGAGAGTTCTGAATATCATGCTTTATAGATGCTACACTTGAATACTTCCTTTATTTTTATAAATTGTATTTGTGTATCTGTGTGTAAGAAGTATACATCCCTTTTTTTTTTAAAAGTATTCAATTTCACAAAAAAACATTCTGAAAAGGAGAACCTCCAAAATATAGTTAAAATTAGACATTTGTCAATTTATAAATAATATTCGAGCTGGCTTCTGAGTGAAAGTTATAATTAAAGAATTAAAATATCATACAACTCATAAATATACAATTTTTTAATTTCAAACGCGTTTCAACGACTATTTTGTCGTCATCCTCAGTGAAGATACACAAATGAAATTAACAAAAAAATATATATATGTTAAACATAACCTATAAAGTTGTAGCAAAAGTAAAAACAAAAGTGAAAATCATGATTTTCACTTTTGTTTTTACTTTTGCTAAAACTTTATAGGTTATATTTAATATATATATATTTTTTTGTTAATTTCATTTGTGTATCTTCACTGAGGATGACGACAAAATAGTCGTTGAAACGCGTTTGAAATAAAAAAATTGTATATTTGTGAGTTGTATAATATTTTTATTCTTTAATTATTTGTCAATTTAGTTAATAATTTTTGAGGAAAACTTGTAACAATGCAAACATTACTGTTGTAATGTAAAATAATTTGAAATATTATTGTTCACATTCAAATTGTCTAGAAAGAGTTTAAAAATGAGATGCAATCTAAAAGTTTCTTAGATTAAACCTGTAAGATAAGAACCTTAAACAGTACTAGCTCTAGACGTAGGTCATCCATTTGACAAGCTGAAAATGACTATCTTGTTCTTTAGACCATCTTTGCTCGTATTTATATTGTTGTGAAGAACATTTTGCTTGAAAAAATGTAATTAAATCGTAGTTATTCAATAATGGTCATTAAGGGAAACAAGTTTTAGAAAGATATGCCACCCATTTAACACTTTAGCTGCCGGCCACAATATCGGTGTTTTCCCGGAGAATTGCCAAATATTTTAAGCTTATTTTTGAATTATGTGTACTTATTTTTTGTTCCTCTATCATATCTAATTATGAAAATACGTTTCTTATCATAATATATATATAAAAACACCTGTCGGGCCAATTGGCCCGACATAGTTGTTTAATAGCGTGAATGAAACTCAGTTGGGCCAATGTTTTTGAGGTATTTATATTTTCTTATCTCTGCGACACTCTTAATATTTTTTGTGTTTTGTGTGTAAACAATAAACAACAAAACTACAATTTCATGTTCTGGTTGCCCACATAATAAGCTGACTGGCGAGTAAAGTGTTTTGGCGCTTATTATGAAAAGATGTAAACGTGTCCCATATGAATGATTTGTGAGTTTATAAATATTTTGTACAGATCCGATAAATGCACAAGATTCATAAAAATCAAAAGTTTTGAAACTTAGTAATTTACTTTTTAAGGAATTTACGTTATAATTTACTTCCTAGTAAGGATTAGTTTATCTAAGTGTACCAATGTTTGTACTTAACTTCAACCAAGTCCATTTTTGTAAGAATTATTATACAACTAATTATTTAGTCAAAATTTCTGACTTATATTTTAGCTTTTGTGAAATTTTGAAAACAGTAGTGAAAATCAATATAATACATCATTAAAAATTATTTATTGTATTATGAAAGTATGTAAAGATAAACTTCTTTCAATGAACCAATTTGTTTGATTGGAATAATCAACTCAACTTCACTAACATTGTTAAGAAATATGTGTGTTGGGTCGTAAATTCCGACAAAAAGCTCCTAAAGAAACACCCAGATTATAATACCGTCGGCATTTATCAATCAAAGAAAAAACATTGTAATTAAATCTGTAAGTAGTGTGAAGCTTGTTGTTTAATACTGTGCATTCATTTTTTCAAAAGTACAAACACCGATTGAGTAGTACATATAAACATAAAACGTTACTGGACAACAATATCGGACCAAGATGGCAGCTAAAGTGTTAAATTCAGGACCGTCTGCATTCCCATTCAGGGAAGAAATACAGACAAATAAATAAATAAATAAAGGGCATGCTCTTTTTTTATCAAAGATTTTTTGTTTATAGAATTTGTTTTTGAAGTTAGACGACAAATTGTGCACTCTACTTCAATGTTTTGATAGCAAAACATATAACTGTAGTGAGTGGAACTTGCACTTCAAATTGCCATTTTTTACAAGTCATAAGATATTCAGCAAGATACATGAGATATGTAGGAGATTTTTGCTAACTAGTGAAGGCAGAAGGTTTCTCCCTCTCTATCACATCTAGGCACAGTGGTTGTGGTGGACCAATACATATAGCATCGGGGTTTGACGAACACCAAGTCAACGGGTTTGGCCACCACTCTAAATGTCAAGTAGGCCACTGCATAATGCCTGACCAAGTCTCTTGCTATAGCTTGTACTAATACTATTCATAAGACATTCAGTGGTGGTTGTTCCCAATGGTGCATTGTCTCTTGATTCGACTTCCTGCAACTTTTTTTGTCCCAAATTATTAAAAAAATAAATTTCAAGTTTTTATATTATTGAAAAAAATTGTATAAGTCACAGGACTACTAGACTTGTTTACAATTTTCAAAAATTAAAAAGCCACTGAAGTTTTAAAATGTTTTCTATCTAGTAACTTATTCTTACAATACAGATTTATTTTGTATTGTTACTCAATGGTCATTTATATTTTAAAATAATAAATTATCACACATTAGAAACTGTGTGTAGTGGAAGTTCGATAATTAGTCATGTCCAACTCATAGAGGTGAGTTGTAAAATTGGCCAGTCTAATCTGTAAGTAGATCAGAAACCATCACTAATAATGTATTCATGTAAAACTCTATTTTTGTTATACGTTTTTGATTTGTCTCTGATTTTATGTGTATTTTTTTATCATCTATTATTAATAAAGTGAAGAGAGCTTACCAACACTTCATGATGTGCTGTTAAATTTTGTATTCCTTTGCTAGATTCACTTGTTCAATAATATTTTATATTGTTTATATAAAAAACTTAGTACAATATGTAATTGTAGTAGTTTAACAAGTCAGCATTTAACAGAGTTCAGTTGTAACATGTAGTTTTGTCATAAGTATTTGTAAATGCTAAATATCCTTTTTAAGTTTGCCAAATTACAGAATATGACACTATCAAGGTCTCGCTGTATTGCTTTGGCAAATATATATATATATATATATATATATATATATATATATATATATATATATATACAGTAAACTCTCGATTATCCGTGGAATAGGGTGGCCCGGCAACGCCAGATAACGAATTCCCCAGATAATCCGCTATGAACAAAGAATACGCAAAACGATCGATAATCGATTATTATACCATAAGTTACACATATAATGACCACGGTTAATGCAATTAACAAATAATCTTCAGAGGACAAAATAAATACGGAAAATAATTTAAAATGTTGATGTATTTGACGGATTATAACATGTAAATTTATATGTCTAACTATTTACAATACGTACATAAGTATATGTCAAAAGTAAGTATGTATGTACATATGTAATTTCCTTTACACATAATAATTTCACTTTTTAACAAAAAATCTGTCACTTTCGTCTGTTTTTTTGTGAGCATTGATTTAGCTTTAATGTGGGATCTAAGTTTCTTGAGAAGCATTTTGTCGCACAGTGTCTACTTGTGTCACAAAGCCATAAAGATCGATAATGTATATGACAGACATGGATAATGCATATGTCACGTCCTAGACTATTTATAGCCGAGATTAGCTGACATTTGTTTACAATCTTATGATACATATTAGGTTTTCGGGCATCCAAGCATTTTACCATTGTCTTTTATATACAGTAGTCTGCTCACCCTTTTTATTTCGCTGGCCTGAGTCGGGATGCTTCCCTTTCAATGTAAAAATTAGTACATACATATTTACATATCTATTCCCTTCATCTTAACTTCTATTAGGCATAAATGTATTTACATCGTAATTCATCGTTTGGAAGTTTAAACACATGAATCTGATTGGAATAAAAATTGGATATTTGTAAAACAATGGCAGACCCCGGATAATCCGCAAAACGGTTAATCCGCCCACTGATAATCAGGAGTTTACTGTATATATATATATATATATATATATATATATATATATATATATATATATATATATATCTTGTGTTTTGATTTAGTTTTTTACAGGCTTCATGAAGATTTTTGCAGAATATACTTGAAAATTTCATATATCATAAGAAATGAAACAAAAGTGCTTAAAAAAGCAAAAAATTAAAGCATTAACAAAATTGAAGTATTATATATTTGGTGTACTCTTTTTGAAAGTGTAAGTCTTGTTTGTATGTTTTGTCTAACTATGTGTAAAATTTAGTTTTTATTTTTTGAATGTTTGCAGAGAATGCTATACCATTACAAAATGAAAGCATCTTGTTCTTATTGATGTAAACCTAAGATATGGAGGAATAGACTATTTGAGTTTCTTAGTTTGGAATTAATGTACAAACTATGATAGGTTAGAAAATCTGACTCGGACCACAATATCAAGTAGACTTACTGTTTTGAGTGTGTAGCTTTTCAATGGGTGTGTAATGTGTTACATTTTTATTAAAGTAAATACTATTATATTAGTTTTTGTAACTGAACTGGTTAAAATTTCTACCAACATATCAAGTAAATGGCCATGGAATATTAACAGCTTAACATATCTGAAATTCCACTTATAAAACGGTTTGAGGCCTTATGATCATACATAAACAAGGTATTAGAAGCTCTTTAAATTGATTACGTCATTCATTACTCAATGATAATAAGGGGTGTTGAGGTAGACTTATAATTGCAAGTTCACTATTCCTCAAGTAAATAAAACTCGAACAACTGTCAAAAGGAGCTTGTGTTTTTTTCAACCCTCATTGCAGTTAACCTTATGTGAACAATGACATGCCTCTGATCACCTAAGTCTATGACCTTTTTATATAATCATCTGGATATGTGTAGAAATGGTTTGTATCTATTTGTAGTGACTTGCTAAAGTGATTTGATTTGATTTAGCCAATGCCTGCCTTTGGCATTAAAGCCATTCGGCGACGAGCCTCCCAGTACTGGCTAGACATGGTTGGTCGATCTGCATGCAAAACTTAGATAGAAACTCAGGTGGTCTCCATCCATCCAACCATCGTGGCAAAGTGGGCAGGTATCGGTGTCTGCCAGGCCTATGCAATGCAGGTTAGCCTGAAGATAGTCATGTTCAGTGCACATGCAAAACTCTGCCACAGCTCTCGCTCTTGGCAGATTGATAGGGAGTGGGCCTTTAACAAAAACATCTCTCACCGTTTTCCTTTACGGTCATTTTCATGGCAACCCTTCACCAGCGCTCCAACCTTAGCCTTTATTATGCCCCTTGTCGTGGCGAGAGACGTAAGGGTAAAAGGTTACTCTTCGTGTCCACTTTTTTGTTTTCACTGATACCGACATAGCTTGGCATCCATTGTAGGTGTACCATCCATCCCTCCATAATTAGTTTGTGGATAGGTCCTCTCCCTTCGTTGGTTCTGCTACAGTCTGTTGGTGACTTGCTAAAGTCATATTAACTTGTCTTTACCCACTTTCTGTTGTTTATTTTAATTGTGCTTCTTTGTTTAGCTTTTAATAAAATCACTAACCTTTACATGATTACATAGACTCCATGGTTTCCTTCAATATAATTGTTTTGTTTCTAAAGGTTTTAAGAATCTGTCGTCTCCTGTGGTTTGCTTTCATGCTAGTTAAAGTGTTTCTATACTTAAAGATTTTATACATGAAGAAATGAAGTGTGTTGTCATTCTCTGCAAATGTTGAAAAATAAAATAGTTTAACTTCACAACCATTTTTATTCAGCTGTATTCTTTAATACTAGCACAGTATATTTCACAACATATTTATATTGTATTGGTATACAATTAATTTTATACTGCCAAATATTATTTCTAATTCAGCCTTTGAATAAAATAGATTGTGTGTTATTTTTGTATCAATTTAGTTACTTATTTTGTACTATTGTATTTTCATTTCAGTATATAAAGCCATTACAATAAAAAAAACTGTTTATTTACTTTATCCCAGTGACATTTTTTATCGATCAGTTGGGCAAGGACTTTTTACATTGTTACCAGCGAATTACTTATATTTTAAAAATGGTATATGTAAATTAGATATAATTAATCACTTCAACGAATTTGAAAGACATACTCAATTTTGTTTGTTATTTTTAATCTTACACAGTACTGTTTCAGTTGTATATGGTAAGAAACATTACTATGAAGATATTACATTTTTATTTCTAGCTTTTACCAATTATCTTTTCTTTTGCTTTCAGATTATTCTCGTCATTAATTTATCTAGTTCTTTATCTACTTAGCTATTAATTTTTATTCTTAACATTAACAAAGTTTGAATTTGTTTAATGTTGCATGTATATAGTTTAAAATGGACAGGATATGTGAAACATTTTTAGAAACCGTAGGTGAATAAAACCTACTCAATATAATTAAGAAGAAATTTCAAAGACATTGTTTAAGAAGTATTTGTTTGTTGGATTATGGAGTAAAAGTAATTCTGAAAGAAAGATTCAGAACAGAAATGAAATTAGAAATTGGGACCTGGGGTGGGCTATTTAAGGATTTTTTTCTCCCTTCTTGTCGCTTATTTTTCTTTTCTACTTATATATATATATATATATATATATATATATATATATATATATATATATATTACTTTGTCAATTAGAGAAAAATAATCAGTGATTCGACAATGGTCAAGTGACCGAAAGGTGCCTCATCACACAAGGTAAAATTATTGCACTTAGTGGTGGATAAAAGTATTTACAATAGTAATATATCAACTTCATATATATATATATATATATATATATATATATATATATATATATATATATATTTATTTATTTATTTATTTATTTATTCTCTCAAGATTCAATATTAACCCACCATTATTGTTTTTAATTCAACCGATTTGTAAGTAAATGCAGTTCTATTTTTTGTGTGTTTCCTGCTGTTTCTCGATCACATCTCATTTATTAAAGAATATTACATTTGCATTTTTACTGAAAAAATATAACATGGAAATTTATATAATCGCTTATTTAGCCCAAAAAATTAATTTATCATTATTATTTGAATTCATCTTCAACTTGAGCTACTTGTTTATACTTATACATTTTTCTATATATTAATAATGTGCCCCTTGCATATAGTACCACTTACTTTTTGGTTCAATAAGGACAACCATTTTGGCAAATCAACTTAGACCAAGAGATTAGTTATGATCTGAGTTGACAATGGGGACACATCTTCCTCTCCTCATTAAACAAAATAAAGTGATACTATTGGCAAGAGTCAAATATTAGTATATGTTCAAGTGTTAAGCATTATTATTTTGTTTACTTTCTTTAACTGCCGAGAACGCAAGACCATAATCAGACAAAAATTATGTATCTTATGACATTTCAAGTGTTTGGATACACATCCAATAACTAGAGTCTCGTTTTTAGATACAGATTTCTATGGTGTCTTTTGACTGAAAAGAGCAGGGTATTCTGGTTCACCATGATTCTCAACTTCTTCTTAGACTGGGAAAGATATATGTATAATTGCACCTTCCAGTTCTCTTGTACAATGAGATAGTGTATGTTATTTGCATTATGTCCTTAGGCAACCCTTGATGCAGGGAAGAGAGTGTTTTGTTAAAAATTCATTGAAGACCACTGAACACCTTTTTGTTGTAGACATTTCCATTGATAATAAGACTTGCTATTCACCACTATTTTAATGTCCAGGAAGTTTGTTACACAACATTTTCCATTATTATTGAGTTGAAGAAAATCTATTATTTGAAAATTAGTTTTTCTGGAGTTATTAGCAAAAAAAAAAAAAAAATACAGAACAATTAAGTGTATGGCCTAAATTTTGAAGATCTCTGGATTAGCCCATCGTGGGATATTTTTCTAAATTATTTGCAGATATAGAATTAAGAAGATAGATAGAGAACCATTTTGGGTTTTGTATCTAGGACATGTGTTTAGCTGCCTACACAGTTCTTCAAATTCTATATTATTTTAAAATACAATATATTGAAAATTATTATCATTGATTATTTTTGACCATGTGCTTTTGTCAGTAAAATAAATACATTTCTCATGGTTAGAATATCTATTTGAGGGGATAGTCTTTCTTACCTAGACCTCAGAGGGAGTCGTCTTGATAGTCATCAGTTTCAATCATTTCACTGAAAGAGAGTATAACAATCACTTCGTCACATTTTCTTATAAACAGTAATATTATTAGGGTATACACAAACTGACATTTTGCATCTGCAATCGCTTTTATTTTCCATTATTTTGTCCCAGATTTATGATTGAAATTATAGATTATAATGAAATAAAGCAATTACGTACATAAAAAATGTCACATAGTTCATGAAAGCACACATGTATATAGCGCAGAACATGTGTCTAGTTAGGAATGGGAACACGATGAAAGGAAGCGGAAGGATAAAATAATGACATTAGATCATTTACCGGAAGCTGACTTTGGAGGAAAGTATAGTTCTCCACTGTTCTCATTGCTCAGGCTATTAAATGTCAAGACAGCTGTCAGTCATTTCTTTCTGTTAGTTGTAGTTTCAGAAATGGGCAAGCATCTTATGTAGACTAGTGGATATTTTCAAGAAAGTTATTTTAAATATTGGTGAATTGTAGGGCATGACTTGGCACTAAAATATTTAGGTATAAAAACTTGTATTCCATGAATATTTACATAGTATTGTTTTTTAATAAAAAGTACGAGTAATTAGATTAATGTGTTTATTCTCCTTATACATTAAGTACCGTGGCCTAGTACTTTGTAAGTAGTAATAGGTTAAACAAGGTTAAAACTTGAATTTTGTAGTATGCAATGCTTTTACATCAAGGCCCCCTACAAACTTTCATTTGGGCGCCCATTACTCTAGCCATCATTTATTTAGGGCTACTATCTCAAATATATAACTCTAATGTACTATTTTATTCATACTATTAAAACTCAAAATGACCTATTTATTTGTTGTAGTTATTAAATTTGTTTCTGTATTTTTTATCAATTTTCAAATTTTGTGTACTTCTCTGGCCCTGTTGTCATGGCAACTGTACAGCATCTGCCATATGGGAGCCCTGGTGCTCAAAATACAAATGGGTTTTCTAGCACAGGGTTTCCCAAATTTTTTGGTACCACACCCCCTCTGCTTGAAATAAAAGCCTCATATGCCGCCCTCCACTTTACACTAAAAATAAATGGTAAGGGCATATAAAAAAGAAACAAATACTTTATTTATTTATACTTTCACAAGAAACATGACAACATTTCAAGTTTAATTCACAAGATGAATTTCAACTGATAAGAGGGACTGAATGGCTGAGCTTAAATGTTTTTCACTAGCATACCTATTTAAGATTGTATTCTAGTAAAGGCACACAAGTTACTAGCAACATCAAGTTTGTTCCTTTATTTTGTATTTATTGCAACAAGCGATGAAAATGTTTTTCGCACAAGAAGGTGCTTGAAAAAGGCAAGTACAATCGAAGAGCTGCCTGTGATACACTTTTAAGTGTTTTATCCAAAATGAAGATTTGTCCATTGGGGCGCTGTTGCTACATTGAACGGCAAACATTAGTTTTGCGACACTTTTGTACTATTATTCGTTTCAAGTAGCACTGTTGATTTAATTTCAAGTGTCAAAATTTGCACAACATTTACTTATATTTCATTTATAAATGTATACATTTCATTTACATTTTCTGAACATCATGGTCAATAAAATTACCTATATAAAACAAATATAAGGTGTAAATTTAGTTTTAAATTTTGTTAAATTGTGTACTTCAATTTGAACTAAATGAAAATTTATCTTAGTAATTTCTAACTTGTCTTGGGGCCCCTTGACTTGTCTTCATTCCCTCCGGTTTGGGAACCTAAGTTCTAGCAGATCACCATCAGTGTTGGAGGAGTATGTACTGTTTAGGTGCATGCTCTTCATTGTAAAAGATTTCTTAGCCTTGATTCTGAGGTTTATAAAGTATCAAGAACCAAACACGAGGCTACTGCTAGTACCACGTGCTACCCTAAACATACTAGCCTTTGGAGGCCCAAACAACTGTTGTAGTCTATCATGACTACTACATATACCTAAGTCACTGTCCCATCAAATGAACCAGTATTGTTTCTTGATGTCAAAAATATCTACTTAGTATTGTGGATTATGCTGTAGTGAGTGTTCAATGTGTTTCTCATACTATAGTTTGCATGAGACGTATTATCATAATCGCTACCCTCATCCTTCATCTTCACTTTATTTAGCCATACACTATGCTAGCTCTGAAAAGTAGACAGAGAAATCTTATAGTGAACTTTGCTCCTTTTTGCAGTAATGTAGGAAAGATAAAGCAACGACAAGTAGATTTGAAAAGATTTTATTTCAGGAAACCCACCACCACAGACAGAGTTATACACAACACGTCCAACCACCCCACACAACACAAACATGCTGCATTCCACTCCATGATACATAGATTAATCAACATACCCATGAGCAATGAAAACAAAATAAACGAACTAAACACAATAAAACACATAGCCTATAAAAACTGATACAAACATATCTTAAGAGACAACATAATGCTCAAAAAACAATGCACACATAACAAACAAAAAACAATAACATACAAACACAAAAATATATAACACTTACATATCACGACAACACATCACAAAAAATAGCTTCCACGTTCTGCAAACTTAAATACAAAGTAGCATTCACAACAGCCAACACAATTAAAAAACACCTACACAGTTCATAAACACAACAGGGCAGGCATATAGAAGATTACGTGCAACAACTGTCCCAGCTTTCACATAGGACAAACTGGGAGAACATTTACTACAAGATACAAAGAACATGTAAAACAGATAAGAAAGACACAACCCACATCAAACTCCGCCATATACTTACAAAACACACTACACTCACAGACTGACATAGACACCAATCTAAAAATCCTACACTACATCAAAAAAAGCAAAAAATCTAATACAGTAGAAAACTATGAGATGTATAAAGTTCATAAATACTATCCACAACACATTCTAAATGACAAAACACACTTTCAATCAAACACTATATTTGAGCACATAATTAACAACTACTCTATAAACAATAATGCACCATAGAGCAAAAATACAGCACAGACTGAGACAAACACAACACACCTGAGCAACAGTATTGTCAGTAATTCACATCATTTAAAAATCGCTGACCTAGCGGGAAACGTTTCTGGTGAATAAATCATTAAGTAGTGGTTTTTTGCCAAGATAATACAAACAAGTGTAATGAAAAGATTTATTATTACACATTCAACTTATGAAATCTCATAAATAGCTTTCTTCCAGTTGGTTGAAATTGTCAAGAAATGTTCTCTATTCTGTCACTGAATAGATGTACCATTCTTGTGAATCTCTGAGTATGCTGGCTTGAAGCTTGCATCAATGTGTTTACTGGGTATAAAGGCTTAGAAGCAATAACTTGTTCTATTCCAGATACATTTTGGGATCCGGTGTTTGAGTGAAAGTTTTCCTGCAATCTGTGAGAAGCATTGTAATATTCACACTTGCCCCTGCATAGCTTAGATACATTAAACTAGTTTAGTTGGTTTTTCTTACGTTATTTTGTTGGCCTTCTGGTTTCCTTATTCTCATCTGTATAGGATATTTCTACTGATAACTTTCCTTAACAGATAAGTAGGGCCTACAAGACGAAAAACATAACCAATTAAAATAACACAAACAGTGAAATTAAAACTATCAGTGACTCTTAACACAAACATCACACTCACTAAAGTAGATGAAGGTACACCACTGTAATCTTCAACACCATTACCCAAAATAAATTAATACGTAGTTAATAACTAAAAGTCTAACAGAAATATCATGAAACTATAAAAAAATAATTCCAAACAGTTAACAAATCTGTCCTAAAGCAATTACTCTCCTGCTTTTTCAAAAATTCATAAACAATATTCCCATTAGGCTAATTATAAACTAGAAAAACTTATGGACAAAATAAACAAACAGTTCATTATCTCAACACAGTCACATAAATAAAAAAAAAAAAAAATAAAGGACAATTATGTCACACAATTAAATACTTCTACATTTTACATAACTAACTTTATACCACTATCTCACAACTTAAACCTAAATATCTTATAATGCCAACTAACAGAATAATCTACACAAACCAAACATCCTCCAAACCAGCTACTCCCAATATGATGGCCTATCCATGGGAAGTCCAATCACCAGCATCCACAGTGAAATATTCACATAACTCATTAAAAACCTAGATCCTGTTAAACACACAGTCAGACAAAATCATTTTATTGGAACAAGTACATCAACAATATCTTGCACTATAAATGGTAAATGCGATAAACTCCTGCTGCATATAAAAAAATACACCGAAAGCCCTATTTTATCTCAGAATTTGTAACTGACCAAAATCCTGGACATCCTCCAAACCAGCTACTCCCAATATGATGGACTATCCAAGGGAAGTCCAATCACCAGCATCCACAGTGAAATATTCACATAACTCATTAAAAACCTAGATCCTGTTAAATAACACACAGTCAGACAAAATCATTTATTGGCACAGGTACATCGACAATATCATCACACTATAAATGGTCAATGCAAAAAACTCCTGTTGCATATAAACAAAATACACCGAAAGCCCTATTTTACCTCAGAACATGTAACTGACCGACCCTTTGATTTTCTCAACCTCACTATAACAAAAAGCTCTACACAAAAATACGCCTTTAACAGAAAACTATCAACGACAAGCATGTTCATCTCAACACTTCGACATAACACATACTGTCATGTTAGACCATCAATATCTACAAAAAAATCCAACAAAGAAATCTCATTATTTATTAGGAATATACTGTGGTTGAATTTAATATTAAATACATAAAAACCTCTCAACCACAAACTTTCTTTTACCCTATTGCACATTTCAGTTGCCAAGTAACCATCGTCAGAGGGATAAGATACATACTAACATACTTTAATGTCTTTGTATGTTATCCCTCTGAGGATGGTTACTTGGTAACTGAAATGTACATAAAGGTAAAATAGAGAACGTTTGTGGTTAAGAGGTTTCCATGCATTTATTACAGAAATATCGAAATCTTGTTGCTGCTCATGACGAGCTGGTTGTTAATTCTTATTAAGCAAAAGTGTAATAAGAAAGAAATATCAGCACACAGAAATAGCACAATAATCTCATAACAACAAATTGTAAACTGGTAAAAATAGAAAAAAACAGACTAAACAACTAGGCAAAGGGGGAAAATTGGGGGACAAAATTCTAATAAAATCGTTAAAATTTTCAAAATACAATCTACATAATATCATCTCTAACCAACAACAAGCTGTAATATAACATAAAGAACACCAAAAAAAATTCAAGAACCAGGTATAGCCTATATAAATTAAACTGTACAGATATTAACAAGCTCTACATTGGACAAATGGGTTCTTTCAACAAAGATTTGAAGAGCACATAGGCTACACTCTTTTTAATATGACTTATGTTTTTTTGCTAATCAGATAAAAACTGACCCAACTTACATGGAGATGAACTATTATTTAGAAATTCTCCATATAAAAAATAGACGATATGACAGAAAATATTTCTGCACATTAAAAATAAATTACATAGTTGAAGAGTTTGCTTTACATATATTAAAGGAATGTACTCACAGTGGATGGTCTTTCGCTAAAAGTTTTGTACCTACACCGACCAAAAAAATTATTTAAAGGGGATTTAATTAACTTGATTAGGTTCTTCCTGTTGCGGTGTAAGCTAACGAAATATCAGCGGTAAACATATTTTTTTTTAACCCGAGTCTGGACCCTTAAAACCCGCCCAGCACTCGTGGCAGCCAACCTCTATCCAGCTGCCTCCGTCTCAAATACGGTTAGTATTCCTACCGCGAGACCTGAAAGAAACGGGATTGATTGCCCATGTACCAAGCTCATAAGCTCTTTCCATGGGGAATCAGGAGATAGTGAAATGAAACTACGGTAAGTGTCGCGCTAGGAGCGGGATGAAAAAAACCTGGCAAGAAAGACACCCTGTCAGGAAAAATCCCGCGACAGATCATGCAGAAACTTTGGGGGCTAGGAATAAGTTAGGTCCTGCTGTGTCGATAGTGGGAACTAAGAACTAAGTGGAATTTTCTGTTTAACTTTATTTTCTAGTTTATGTTTTTAAGTAAAATTTAAAAAAACGTCACATCTGAAAAAATAAATTAAATGTTGAGAGTGATTTGAGATTACCAGTTTTCTAAATCTGGTTTCTAATGGGGACAACGTAAAAAGTCCCATTGATTTCTTGTACTTTGACTATTTGTTTTTGAGTTGTTTGCATTTGTGCTGTATAAGATTCTTGTCAAATGTATAAAATACATATGTCAAATATGTAATGTGGTCTTTTTGTGTTTGTGTTTTTAGTTAGTGTGCTTCAGGGTGATTTACAAAACTGGTGGTTCATACAACTAAAATGTTCGGAACCGCTTATATGGACTAGTTCAACTACTATGCTATATTGGACTTTAGTACGATAAATTGCCACTAGATCGTGCAAGAAGTCGATAGTAACAATGAAAGTAAATTGCGCTATAAAATGTGGGTGTTGACTGGTGTTGAGGTTAATTAGATGTATTTTTTTAAAACTACATTATTCTTGCAATGATGATTTGCAAAAGAAGCTAAGAGATTTAGTGTAATTTATTAGATGAAAATAAGGTAAATAAAACAAGATGTTAAAACCTTTTTACCTAGGAATGGTAGATCTAACGTTAGTCACTAAAACCATCACGTGTAGGCCTATAGTGTTCACTTTCATATTAAATATTGTTAATTATTATAAATACTTGTTTTTAAAAAGAAATATAGCTGTAAAAATAGTAGAACGAGATCAAATTTTTGTTCATAGAAGCTATATTTTTTCATTGTAATTTCAAATAGAAACTGTAAGTCGTAAGTTTATTGTCCTTTACAGTTAGGCTGTAGGCGTTCATTAATAGTTTACATAATTAATTTCTCAAAATTTAATTTTATAGTTTACATTTATAATCTAAAATCGCTGTGTAACTATTTTTCAATCACTAACTACGATAATGCTATTAAATAATGTAGTTTTTCCTTATTAAAATCGACAGTATCTGTTCGTGTGCAGGCTCGTAACTCCAAAACCATAAACCCTTATATGTTACGATTTTTCAACATTCAGCCATGCAAAGGAAAAAATATTGGGTCTATCAGTTTAAAAGTTCTCAAGGTAATAGTTACGAGATGGTTAGATAGATAAATATATGGATGGATTGCGTGGTTGGTAGATAGATAGATGGACGGGTAGTTAGATAAATAGATTGATGGATTGCGTGATGGGCAGATAGATAGATAAATGAGCAGGTAGATACATAGATAGACAGATAGAGCGGAGGATAGGTTGACACATGGATAAAGATAGATAGCTGGTAGATAGATGAATAGATAGATAGATTGATGGGTAGATAGGTAGATAGATAGATTAGTGGTTAGGTAGATATATAGATAGGCAGAAAGAGAGCGGTGGATAGGTCGACACATGGATATATATATATATATATATCGCAATATGTATTCTTGTGTATTAATAAAGAACTAAGTCAAAATACAAATAGAAGAATTATAATTGAATTTACAATTCAAAGCTTTTCGTTGGCTAACAGTACCAACATCATCAGGAATATTAAACAATTAAAATTAACATATGTGCAAATTAGATCAAATAATTATGATCTAATTGATTATAATAGATCATAATAATAATATGATTTGGCATAACTATTTATTTGATCTAATTTGCACATATGTTAATTTTAATTGTTTAATATTCCTGATGATGTTGGTACTGTTAGCCAACGAAAAGCTTTGAATTATAAATTCAATTATAATTCTTTTATTTGTATTTTGACTTAGTTATATATATATATATATATATATATATATATATATATATATATATATATATATAGAGAGAGAGAGAGAGAAAGAGAGATGGGTAGGTAGGCAGATAGATAGAACGGTGGATAGGTAGATAGATAAGGAGAGAGATGAATGGGTAGATTGATAAGGGGATAGATAGGTGGATAGGTAGGCAGATAGATAGAACGGTGGATAGGTAGATACATAGGTAGGTAGGTAGGTAGAGAGGCAGAGAGACACACAGACAGGCAGAGAGAGAGAGAGATGGGTGGATGGATAGATACGTAGTTAAGTGGATAGACAGATGGGCAGGTAGGTAGATAGATATACAGATAGATAAAGCGGCGGAGAGGTAGATATATAGAGAGATTGATGGGTAGGATAGATAGATGGGCAGTTATACAGATAGATAGAGCGGTGGATAGTTAGATACATAGATAAGGAGAGATGGGTAAATGATATATAGGTAGATAGATGAATAGATAAGTAGGTAGATGGATAGATAGATAGAATATGGATGAGTAGATAGAACGATAGAGACATGTGAACGTAAAGTTTCCAAGATGAAACATGTAATAAGTTGAAAGCAGCGTGTGTAAGTTATTGTTGTTAAGAGTCGACGCGTGAAGCGCGTGTGGGAGATCACTCTTGGTATGAAACTAACAAGGAATATTTTTGCCGTATCAGAAACTACGTAGGTTAGAGCTGGTTTAGATTTGAACTTTGGTATGCGTTGGCAAATACTCTCAATGCTATTTTAGTTTGGTCTATATATAGACTCGTACTTCTTCGTTGGCTATACTTATTGTATTTACATTGGCATTTGCCAACGATTCACTTCAACTATTCCCCTTTCCTTGTGTTGGCAATTTAATACTATTATGGAAGTAAATGCTGTCTATTATGTTGTCTGTTTATTTTCATAGGGACAGCAGTTGAAGTATTTCCCAAATCTAATATACATTCGCCTATTTCTCTTCATAAAAATATAAATATAAATTAAATGTTGATGGAAAGGCAACACAAACATCAAGTGTGCTTGTTGGCTTTTGAATTTGTTCAAAAATTTAGTTGTCAATGAATATTAGCTAAACTTTTAAGTTTGAATTTACTAAAATAACAACTTGATGAACTTATATTTAGATCTTGCAGTTTTTGATTGTACATCTTGAGGTTTTTTAAACTTCCTTCAGATACCACTTGGAAACATTGAACATGCACTGACCTGGTGCGAAACGCGTCTGCAGATAAATATCAAGAAGTAATAGTTTAATTCCAAGTGATACCAAAACTAGTAATGATAGGCTTACTTAAAGTAAGTTTATGAAAAACGTAAGAAAAATGTTTTTCTTTACCGTATTTTTATTTAATGTAGGCATTATTTTAATGAATTAGGTAATAGACTATAATTTTTTCCTCTTATAGGAATATTGTAATATGCAAACTCAACATCTATACTCATGGTAACATAAAGGCACCTTACGTGCAGACAGATCGCTGTTGTCTTTCAAGAAAATACACTGCTATGGCCGTAAAATGTCGGCAAAATGACAGCTTACTTCTGTCTATTGTTGGATGGGATTATGACCGGAGGTAATCTCCTTCCACAACAGACCTTTCCTCTCGTGTGAATATCGGAATATATAGACTCGTCTACATTATTCATGGTAACCAGAAAGCTCCTTACGTATAGACAGATGCATGTTGCCATTCGAAAAAGTACACTGCTTTGGTCGATAAGTGTAGTCGGCAAAATGACAGCTTACTTCTGTCTATTGTTGGATGGGATTAGGACCGGAGGTAATCTCCTTCCACAACAGACCTTTCCTCTCGTGTGAATATCGGAATATATAGACTCGTCTACATTATTCATGGTAACCAGAAAGCTCCTTACGTATAGACAGATGCATGTTGCCATTCGAAAAAGTACACTGCTTTGGTCGATAAGTGTAGTCGGCAAAATGACAGCTTACTTCTGTCTATTGTTGGATGGGATTAGGACCGGAGGTAATCTCCTTCCACAACAGACCTTTCCTCTCGTGTGAATATCGGAATATATAGACTCGTCTACATTATTCATGGTAACCAGAAAGCTCCTTACGTATAGACAGATGCATGTTGCCATTCGAAAAAGTACACTGCTTTGGTCGATAAGTGTAGTCGGCAAAATGACAGCTTACTTCTGTCTATTGTTGGATGGGATTAGGACCGGAGGTAATCTCCTTCCACAACAGACCTTTCCTCTCGTGTGAATATCGGAATATATAGACTCGTCATCATTAATTATAGTAACCAGAAGGCTTCTTACGTGTAGACAGATCCATGTTGCCATTCGAAAAAGTACACTGCTAAGGTCGATAAGTGTAGTCGGCAAAATGACAGCTTACTTCTGTCCATTGTTGGATGGGAATAGATCCGGAAGTAATCTCCTTCCACAACAGACCTTTCCTCTCGTGTGAATATCGGAATATATAGACTCGTCATCATTAATTATAGTAACCAGAAGGCTCCTTACGTGTAGACAGATCCATGTTGCCATTCGAAAAAGTACACTGCTTTGGTCGATAAGTGTAGTCGGCAAAATGACAGTTTACTTCTGTCTATTGTTGGATGGGATTAGGACCGGAGGTAATCTCCCTCCACAACAGACCTTTCCTCTCGTGTGAATATCGGAATATATAGACTCGTCATCATTAATTATAGTAACCAGAAGGCTCCTTACGTGTAGACAGATCCATGTTGCCATTCGAAAAAGTACACTGCTTTGGTCGATAAGTGTAGTCGGCAAAATGACAGTTTACTTCTGTCCATTGTTGGATGGGATTAGGACCGGAGGTAATCTCCTTCCACAACAGACCTTTCCTTGCGTGGGAATATCAGAATATATAGACTCGTCATCATTAATCATAGTAACCAGAAGGCTCCTTACGTGTAGACAGAACCCTGTTTGCCATTCAAGACAATGTACTGCTCTGGCCATTAGGTAAAGTCGGCAAAATGACAGTTTACTTCTGTCCATTGTTGGATGGGATTAGGACCGGAGGTAATCTCCTTCCACAACAGACCTTTCCTTGCGTGGGAATATCGGAATATGTAGACTCGTCATCATTAATCATAGTAACCAGAAGGCATCTTACGTGTAAACAGATCTCTGTTACCATTCGAAAAACTACACTAATTTGGCGACAAGTGTATTTCTGTCCATTGTTGGATGGGATTAGGACCGGAGGTAATCTCCTTCCACAACAGACCTTTCCTGGCGTGGGAATATCAGAATATGTAGACTCGTCATCATTAATCATAGTAACCAGAAGGCATCTTACGTGTAAACAGATCTCTGTTACCATTCGAAAAACTACACTAATTTGGCGACAAGTGTATTTCTGTCCATTGTTGGATGGGATTAGGACCGGAGGTAATCTCCTTCCACAACAGACCTTTCCTTGCGTGGGAATATCGGAATATGTAGACTCGTCATCATTAATCATAGTAACCAGAAGGCATCTTACGTGTAAACAGATCTCTGTTACCATTCGAAAAACTACACTAATTTGGCGACAAGTGTATTTCTGTCCATTGTTGGATGGGATTAGGACCGGAGGTAATCTCCTTCCACAACAGACCTTTCCTGGCGTGGGAATATCAGAATATGTAGACTCGTCATCATTAATCATAGTAACCAGAAGGCATCTTACGTGTAAACAGATCTCTGTTACCATTCGAAAAACTACACTAATTTGGCGACAAGTGTATTTCTGTCCATTGTTGGATGGGATTAGGACCGGAGGTAATCTCCTTCCACAACAGACCTTTCCTTGCGTGGGAATATCGGAATATGTAGACTCGTCATCATTAATCATAGTAACCAGAAGGCATCTTACGTGTAAACAGATCTCTGTTACCATTCGAAAAACTACACTAATTTGGCGACAAGTGTATTTCTGTCCATTGTTGGATGGGATTAGGACCGGAGGTAATCTCCTTCCACAACAGACCTTTCCTTGCGTGGGAATATCGGAATATGTAGACTCGTCATCATTAATCATAGTAACCAGAAGGCATCTTACGTGTAAACAGATCTCTGTTACCATTCGAAAAACTACACTAATTTGGCGACAAGTGTATTTCTGTCCATTGTTGGATGGGATTAGGACCGGAGGTAATCTCCTTCCACAACAGACCTTTCCTTGCGTGGGAATATCGGAATATATAGACTCGTCATCATTAATCATAGTAACCAGAAGGCTCCTCACGTGTAGACAGAACCCTGTTTGCCATTCAAGACAATGTACTGCTCTGGCCATTAGGTAAAGTCGGCAAAATGACAGTTTACTTCTGTCCATTGTTGGATGGGATTAGGACCGGAGGTAATCTCCTTCCACAACAGACCTTTCCTTGCGTGGGAATATCGGAGTATGTAGACTCGTCATCATTAATCATAGTAAGCAGAAGGCATCTTACGTGTAAACAGATCTCTGTTGTCATTCGAAAAACTGCACTAATTTGGCGACAAGTGTATTTCTGTCCATTGTTGGATGGGATTAGGACCGGAGATAATCTCCTTCCACAACAGACCTTTCCTGGCGTGGGAATATCAGAATATATAGACTCGTCATCATTAATCATAGTAACCAGAAAGCTCCTTACGTGTAGACAGAACCCTGTTTGCCATTCAAGACAATGTACTGCTCTGGCCATTAGGTAAAGTCGAAAAAATGACAGTTTACTTCTGTCCATTGTTGGATGGGATTAGGACCGGAGGTAATCTCCTTCCACAACAGACCTTTCCTCGCGTGGGAATATCAGAATATGTAGACTCGTCATCATTAATCATAGTAACCAGAAGGCTCCTTACGTGTAGACAGAACCCTGTTTGCCATTCAAGACAATGCACTGCTCTGGCCATTAGGTAAAGTCGAAAAAATGACAGTTTACTTCTGTCCATTGTTGGATAGGATTAGGACCGGAGGTAATCTCCTTCCACAACAGACCTTTCCTCGCGTGGGAATATCGGAGTATGTAGACTCGTCATCATTAATCATAGTAACCAGAAGGCTCCTTACGTGTAGACAGATAACTGTAAAATGTAGTTAGCAAAACGACTGCTTACTTCTGTACATTGTTGGATGGAATTTCGACCGGAGGTAATCTCCTTCCACAACAGACTTTTTTTTGATGAGAAAAGCGGAATATGCAGTGTCGCCATCTAATGCTTCGTGTTCTCCTCTACATACTACACCTACTTTCCAAAGCACTATAGTACCTGAAGTTGACCAACCATTTATCTCGGTTGTTCCCGTGTTATGCCTAACATAATTTGGAAAGCAGTAGGTAATGTATAGGATGACATAACCCTTTTGCTGCAAGATGTAGAAAAGAATGGCGCGCACAGATGCTACATGAAGTAGATCAACCATCAATTTTGGGTCTAGCCGTCTTACTCCCAACATAATTTGGAAAGCAGTATTTAATGTATAGGAAGACATATAAGCTCTCTAGTGTAAGACGTAGAAAAATATTACTTCCATATCTGAAGTAGAGCAACGATTATTTTATTTCAGATGAAATATTGGTGTCTAGTTTTATTAGAGTATTTTCTTCAGTAAGAGTGTTTAATGGAAAAATATTTATATCTTGCTTTATTGTGCTAAACGCTAAACAGTTCGATGGGAAACCAATACAGAGTGCCGAAAGTCGTTAAAGTAGTACTGGTTTTTGTACTGTTTGAGATAAACATCAAAATATTTTGTTAAATGTAACTGGTGGACTCTTACCTATTAACTATTACGAAATATTCATGGAGAAAAGGTTACATAACTAGTAAGCAAATCGTCCTTTTTGGAATATTGCAGTAAGTATTTTATAAAAGTTTGATTGCGAAATTGAATAAAAATTATGGGAAAGAGGTCTAAAAAAATATTGAGTTAGTATATACCATTCAAAAATCTTTTTCGGAAGAAGCGAAAAAATTACTAAAAGCGGAAATAAACAATTTATAAGAAAACATTAAGTAAGGTTTCTTTATGGTATTGGTAAGACTAACGTATTTTACCTGGTTTTATTTAAACGCCCCTTTTTGTACGATTAATTAAGAGTAAGCCGCCTGGTGTATGGATCTTTTATTCATCATTTCTCTACATAAACGATAATACCCTTATTATTGTCTACCTTTCGTAAGCATTCTAATATAAGAAAGATACAATGGACTATGTTCATTATTTGTTGGTGCGGCACGAGCGTGAGGAAGTGTGCGGGTGTGCGTTCTCCACACTAACCACAAAACCTAAAAGTTAACAGTGAGTAACCGCATCAAACGTTACTTTGCAATTCTTGTTCAGTAGTAGGAATCTGCAAAGTTGGATGTAAAAGGGATTGACAGGCAGCAACAATGGGGAACTGCTTGAACAATAGGCCAGCACTCATTGGGCGGTAACCGGTGATCTGATCTCGACACGCAAACTGGAAATCCGTTTAAGCAAAACTTTTGTTAAATTTACTGCATCGTACTAATAACGCCGATACAGGCGTCCAAAGCCTTTAAAAGTAAAAACTTGAAAAATGTGCTAAACGTTCTGAACAACTCCGGAAATCTCGCAAAACTAATTTAAATTCAGCCAACGCGGCGCCGCCCTTAGGTTTTAGCATTTAGTCGGGCAAGATTTCTTTCGGCGCCCTTATTACGGTGAAATAATTTAAATAGGTTTATCATTATTAAAAAGCATACCCAACTGTAAGAGTCATGTCCTGCTCACACATTTTTTGAAATGGTTTTACGCTCATCGCTGTGAAGAATATCTTTCGATACACGTTTGTAAGGTGTTCTGCAGCTCGTACGATTGCCAACCCTCGCGTGTCGCTTTGCTCCATTGCAGAACACTTCTGCTTAGAAGTATTGAGTTCGAGGTACTACACTTCTGCAGTTGATCGAAGTATTAAGAAAAACCGAGGGAAGATAAACAATTTTTGTATTTCGTGAGTTATTTCACAGCTTCGAATGAAACAAAAATCTCGCAATGGATTAGTTTTTTCTCTCATCGAATTTTGTTGAGAGTGTAATCACTGGATGCAATAGACTTTATTAAAATATATATATATATATATATATATATATATATATATATATATACAAATTACACTTTTGCTATTACTTGCGACCAGACATTTGTTAACTTAACAGTTATTGACAGTTGTTAATTGTTAACTTACACTTGGAGGAAACGTTTTCGTCTTACTACTTCTTCAGCCTCGTATTTTTGCCGCTAGAAATGCTGCTGTTGTGCTTCCTCGGTACCATTTTTTTGAAAGTTAGAAGGGATGTGATCGAAAAGTATGTGTGATCTGTGCCGTGTTTGTTTATTTAAGATGCCATTTTTATGTGTGTTGCTATGTCTATATATTTCAAACTGTTCTAGTGTGCTTAATTTATGGCCTTTGCATGTGTGGAGGATGCTCATGTTATTTTCCATCATGGTTGTAATTTACAACCAGCTCGTCATAAACAGCAACAAGATTTCGATATATATATTTAAGATCAAATAATACACACAAATACAGGAATATTTAATTTATTGAACAATAAACTCAAAGCTTATCATTCTGTTTTATCATTGTGTTTTATCATTCTTAATATTGTAACTCCTGAAGATGTTGGTAATGTAAGCCAACGAAAAGCTTTGAGTTTATTGTTCAATAAATTAAATATTCCTGTATTTGTGTGTATTATTTGATCTTAAAAATATTCTAACAGGAAAACACATTTGATGTTCTATATATATATATATATATATATATATATATAAACAAATTTAAAACAAAGACAGGCTAAAGGTCCACAATTTTACATGGAAGATGTTTTCTAGTTTTCCAATAAAAAATAAGGTTTTGTTTTAAGAATTAAAAAAAAAAAAATTCATACCTATTCTCTAATGCATAGGTTCCCAAATTGGGTGCTTGAAGGCAAGTCTAGGGAAGCGTGAGACCAGTAAATAGGTAGTTTTATTGACCATGATGCTCAGAAAATTTAAATGAAATTTATGCATTTATAAAAGAAATATAAATAAAGGTTGCGCACATTTTGTAAACTTGAAATTAAAACAACATGACAGGTTAAAAAGGGTCGTGAAACTAATGTTTGCCGTTCAATGTGGCAACAGCGCCACAATGGATAAATCTTCATTTTGGATAAAACACGTAAAAGTGTATCACAGGCAGCTCTTCGATTATACTTGCCTTTTTCAAGCACCTACTTGTGCGAAAAAAATTTCCAATACTTGCTACAACAAAACAAAATATAAGAAGAAACATGATGTTGCTAATATCTTGCGTTGTATCTTTGCTAAAATACAATCTCAAGTAGGAAAGCTAGTGTAAAACATTCAAGCTCATTCCTCTCACTAACATATTTTCAATTGTATATAAAATATTTGTTTCTTTTTCATATGCCCATGCTATCTATTTGTAGAGTAAAGTGGAGGGGGCGTGGGAGGCTTTCATTTCAAGAAGAGGGGACGTGGTACCAAAAGCTTTGGAAACCCCTGCCTAGTGCATATAAATTTTAGCTCAATTTATTTTAGTTCCCACAAAATGTCTTTTGAAGAAATTTCCCATAGGTCTGAATATAAAAGTACATTTTTGTTTCGCTAACGATTAGTAGGAAGGTTTATATATAAAATATGTTTCCACAGATAAAAAGTAAATTACAGATGTAGGTGGTAATAAGAAAAATAACAGCTTTAGGAGAATACAAATTACTTTATAATAGTATATTTTCATAAATCTATACTTATAGGTCATTTTACCATAGGTAATACCATGTAATCATGTCCATAAGTTTGAAAGAATATTATTGATGATAATCTCCCTTAGGTTTAAAGAAACGAGAGTTTCTCTTCTTGTAGGCCTATCTTTGTTATAGATACATACATTATCATTACTAATTCATTAAAAAAAAAAAAAAAAAACAGAACCGGCTTCAAAAAATGAACCCGAATATATAATTTTTACTAACTAAAACGTAAAAAATAATTTTCCAATAACGAAAACATAATTTACCACTACCCACAAAAGTTTAAAGTCGACGCCGAACATCATGCTTGGACTCATATTTAACATACTGAACGTAACAAATAAAGGGATTTTACATGATGTTGGAGCTCCTTGGTAGGTTAACAAATTATGATATATACACATGCTATTCAATCATTTCTTCCATACACTTATTTTATAGATATAAGAAATGAATTAAATATATGATACAAAAGGTTTAACAAGATATTATCTCTTATAATTATATAAGTTAGGCATCATCAATAATCATATTCCTTGTAAATAGTTAAAAGAATGTTGAATTGTCTTCAATCTGTATATGTGAACGAAAAATTTGCAATAACATATTTTTTATTGAACAAAATCTGATAGTAACTATTCATCATATATATATATATATATATATATATATATATATATATATATATATATATATATATATATAATATTTTAATGTTTATGTATTTTTACTTTTTTTTAATTCGGAATAATATTATTTTTCAACAAAAAAAAAACCTTCTTTAAATTTGCTACAAAATGGACGTAGTCTATATCTGTTGTGGATTGTGCTGATAATGTAAAATATTGATATTAATCAACAACATTTAGCCAAAATAAAAAGAAAAAACAAGCAATTGAGAGGATACTTCAAGGAAGTTTAAATTGTCCGGGTTTATCAAACAATGTAGGGCTCAACTGTTACAGTTGAATGGCCTATTGACTGTTTTTCCTGCCAGAACCATTGAATGACATCTGTTCACTCCAACTATTTAAATTCCATTTAAAAACGTATACTAAATGTATATCAATATTCCAACTGAAATAAACATTATTATATCAAGAATTTAAAATGTTGGAGTTTAAACTGAAAAGTCTCTGGTGGAACCCTAGCTGTCTTCAGGTTTCCGGAAGGCTGCCTCCCACTAAACGTCCATCACTCACTTTTTGTTTTACAGGAAATTTTATCATGTTCTGTTTTTTATTTTTAATAGCGAGGGTATTGTTCTTTAACCGACTTCAAAAAAAAAGGAGGTTGTCTATTCGAACCGTATCTTTTTTTCTGTTTGTTCCACGATAAGTTAGGAAGTATTTAACCTATCGAATATTTTGCTTCCAAATGAAAGAGGAAACCTTCCCGGTGGTCCCACTATAGTTACATCCCAATCCGTCTGAACTGGAGACAATAATACGCTATTTAAATTTTTTTAAATATTTTGCAGTGATTTTTTTTATATAAGGATTATGAATTATAAGATAATTAATAAGCAATATAAACAATACAGCATTTATTTTATGCAGTATTCTACGACATATAAAATAACACGGAAAAAATGAGTATAAAACAAATCGATTTATTTTATAACTTGATTGATAAGGCTGCTTAGAACGACCATCATCTGATATTAATGAATGAATTTTCCTTATGAAAGCGGCTTTTTCAATGGTCTGCCCATATTGATTTATAACTCGAATAAGATAAGCCTAAGTAAATACACTGAAATAGGATTTAGTTTATTTACTATTATTAAGATATTCAACAATCCTCAGGTGAAAACTTCATTACTTCACTAAATATCAAGAGATAAATTCATTTAAATATAGCTTTACTACCAATTTTCACTTTATTTTTTTATTAATATTTTATGGGTACAAAATGATTTTTCTAATAATTGTTAAAGACAGCAATATTGTATATTTGCTTGAGATATTACATTACGTGATTATTAACACGTTTTTAAACGGAAATGAAAAAGAATGATTGCAAGATAAGAAATAATATATAGGATTTTAGGAAAATACGTCAAGGGAATTTCAAACATGAATTACTCAATCTATTCGTCTGACAAACTGATATGTTTATCGTATACTTCAAGGGGGAGTCAATTCTTTGAATAACGATCATGCAATATGATTAGAAGTATATACAACTCGGAAATTTGTGTGGTAATTTGCGGTGGTGTGGTAAATAGTGGTAATTTTGCCAATATAATTAACGGAATGAAACGAAATTCGATTATAATGTAAACAGATATTATAGACCATACCTCTAAAAATGAAGAATTATTATTTTTTTTAACAGAAGCGACTTTAAAAAAAGAACCCGAATATATAATTTTTCTTAACTAAAAAGTAAAACATAATTTTCTAATCACGAAAACATAACTTATCATAAGCCTCTTACCCACAATCATGCCGTCTGTTTGCGAATCCGTCAAATCTATTCCAAACTTTTCATTAACAATAAACTTTGTGATCGCTTGATTTCCCATGAATAACTATAGCGGACCATAGAGTCTATCCCGTGTTCGATATTATCAGAGTACGCAGAAGAATAATTGATCTTTGTCCTCGGCAAAGACCATACAATATCAGATTTTGTTCAATAAAAAATATGTTATTGCAAATTTTTCTTTTTTTGATTACATAGTTACTAGGAGGGATACACAGTTACCATGACTTTCATTTAATGCTATTTTGGTAATAGAGAGGTATCTGCTAACTGCACACAAGCATAAGGAAGATATCCTTCATCTCTGACACAATTAATAGAAAGAATCACAGTTACACTGACTGGCATTGGATGCTATTTTAGTAATAGAGAGGTATCTGCTAACTGCACACAAGCATAAGGAAGATATCCTTCATCTCTGACACAATTAATAGAAAGAATCACAGTTACACTGACTGGCATTGTATGCTATTTTAGTAATAGAGAAGTATCTGCTAACTGCACACAAGCATAAGGAAGATATCCTTCATCTCTGACACAATTAATAGAAAGAATCACAGTTACACTGACTGGCATTGTATGCTATTTTAGTAATAGAGAAGTATCTGCTAACTGCACACAAGCATAAGGAAGATATCCTTCATCTCTGACACAATTAATAGAAAGAATCACAGTTACACTGACTGGCATTGGATGCTATTTTAGTAATAGAGAGGTATCTGCTAACTGCACACAGGTATAAGAGATGATATCCTTCATCTCTGGCCCAGTTAATAGAAATAATACACAGTTACCATGACTGGCATTGTATGCTATTTTAGTAATAGAGAGGTATTTTCTAGCTGCACACAGGTATAGGAGAAGATATCCTACTTCTCTGGGACTGTAATAGAAAGGATACACAGTTACCATGACTGGCATTGGATGCTACTTTAGTAATAGAGAGGTATTTTCTAGCTGCACACAGGTATAGGAGAAGATATCCTACTTCTCTGGGACTGTAATAGAAAGGATACACAGTTACCATGACTGGCATTGGATGCTACTTTAGTAATAGAGAGGTATTTTCTAGCTGCACACAGGTATAGGAGAAGATATCCTACTTCTCTGGGACTGTAATAGAAAGGATACACAGTTACCATGACTGGCATTGGATGCTACTTTAGTAATAGAGAGGTATTTTCTAGCTGCACACAGGTATAGGAGAAGATATCCTACTTCTCTGGGACTGTAATAGAAAGGATACACAGTTACCATGACTGGCATTGGATGCTACTTTAGTAATAGAGAGGTATTTTCTAGCTGCACACAGGTATAGGAGAAGATATCCTACTTCTCTGGGACTGTAATAGAAAGGATACACAGTTACCATGACTGGCATTGGATGCTACTTTAGTAATAGAGAGGTATTTTCTAGCTGCACACAGGTATAGGAGAAGATATCCTACTTCTCTGAAACTGTAATAGAAAGGATACACAGTTACCATGACTGGCATTGGATGCTACTTTAGTAATAGAGAGGTATTTTCTAGCTGCACACAGGTATAGGAGAAGATATCCTACTTCTCTGGGACTGTAATAGAAAGGATACACAGTTACCATGACTGGCATTGAATGCTACTTTAGTAATAGAGAGGTATCTGCTAACTGTACACAGGTATAAGAGAGGATATCCTTCATCTCTCGCACAGTTAATAGAAAGGATACACAGTTACCATGACTGGCATTGGATGCTACTTTAGTAATAGAGAGGTATTTTCTAGCTGCACACAGGTATAGGAGAAGATATCCTACTTCTCTGGGACTGTAATAGAAAGGATACACAGTTACCATGACTGGCATTGGATGCTACTTTAGTAATAGAGAGGTATTTTCTAGCTGCACACAGGTATAGGAGAAGATATCCTACTTCTCTGGGACTGTAATAGAAAGGATACACAGTTACCATGACTGGCATTGGATGCTACTTTAGTAATAGAGATGTATTTTCTAGCTGCACACAGGTATAGGAGAAGATATCCTACTTCTCTGGGACTGTAATAGAAAGGATACACAGTTACCATGACTGGCATTGGATGCTACTTTAGTAATAGAGAGGTATTTTCTAGCTGCACACAGGTATAGGAGAAGATATCCTACTTCTCTGGGACTGTAATAGAAAGGATACACAGTTACCATGACTGGCATTGGATGCTACTTTAGTAATAGAGAGGTATCTGCTAACTGTACACAGGTATAAGAGAGGATATCCTTCATCTCTCGCACAGTTAATAGAAAGGATACACAGTTAACATGACTGGCATTGTATGCTATTTTAGTAATAGAGGGGAACTGCTAAACTGCACACAGGTATAAGAGAAGATATCCTTCATCTCTCGGTCAATTAATAGAAAGGATACATAGTTACCATGACTGGCATTGGATGCTATTTTAGTAATAGAGAGGTATTTTCTAGCTGCACACAGGTATAGGAGAAGATATCCTACTTCTCTGGGACTGTAATAGAAAGGATACACAGTTACCATGACTGGCATTGGATGCTACTTTAGTAATAGAGAGGTATTTTCTAGCTGCACACAGGTATAGGAGAAGATATCCTACTTCTCTGGGACTGTAATAGAAAGGATACACAGTTACCATGACTGGCATTGGATGCTACTTTAGTAATAGAGAGGTATCTGCTAACTGTACACGTGTATAAGAGAAGATATCCCTCATCTCTGGCACTGTTAATAGGAAGGATACACAGTTACCATGACTGGCATTGGATGCTACTTTAGTAATAGAGAGGTATCTGCTAACTGCACACAGGTATAGGAGAAGATATCCCTCATCTCTGGCACAGGTAATTTCTAGGGATACACAGTTACCATGACTTTCATTTAATGCTATTTTGGTAATAGAGAGGAATCTGCTAACTGTACACATGTATAAGAGAAGATATCCTTCATCTCTGGCACTGTTAATAGGAAGGATACACAGTTACCATGACTGGCATTGGATGCTATTTTAGTAATAGAGAAGTATCTGCTAACTGCACACAGGTATAGGAGAAGATATCCCTCATCTCTGGCACAGGTAATTTTCAGGGATACACAGTTACCATGACTTTCATTTAATGCTATTTTGGTAATAGAGAGGAATCTGCTAACTGCACACAGGTATAGGAGAAGATATCCTAATTCTCTGGGACTGTAATAGAAAGGATACACAGTTACCATGACTGGCATTGGATGCTACTTTAGTAATAGAGAGGTATCTGCTAACTGTACACATGCATAAGAGAAGATATCCTTCATCTCTGGCACTGTTAATAGGAAGGATACACAGTTACCATGACTAGCATTGTATGCTATTTTAGTAATAGAGGGGTATCTGATAACTGCACACAGGTACAGGAGAAGATATCCTTCATCTCTGGCACAGTTAATAGGAGGGATACACAGTTACCATGACTTTCATTTAATGCTATTTTGGTAATAGAGAGGTATCTGGTAACTGCACACATGCATAATTAAGATATCCTTCCTCTATGACACAATTAATAGAAAGAATCACAGTTACACTGACTGGCATTGGATGCTATTTTAGTAATAGAGAGGTATCTGCTAACTGTACACATGTATAAGAGAAGACATCCTTCATCTCTGGCACTGTTAATAGGAAGGATACACAGTTACCATGACTGGCATTGGATGCTACTTTAGTAATAGAGAGGTATCTGCTAACTGCACACAGGTATAGGAGAAGATATCCCTCATCTCTGGCACAGGTAATTTTCAGGGATACACAGTTACCATGACTTTCATTTAATGCTATTTTGGTAATAGAGAGGAATCTGCTAACTGTACACATGTATAAGAGAAGATATCCTTCATCTCTGGCACTGTTAATAGGAAGGATACACAGTTACCATGACTGGCATTGGATGCTATTTTAGTAATAGAGAAGTATCTGCTAACTGCACACAGGTATAGGAGAAGATATCCCTCATCTCTGGCACAGGTAATTTTCAGGGATACACAGTTACCATGACTTTCATTTAATGCTATTTTGGTAATAGAGAGGAATCTGCTAACTGCACACAGGTATAGGAGAAGATATCCTAATTCTCTGGGACTGTAATAGAAAGGATACACAGTTACCATGACTGGCATTGGATGCTACTTTAGTAATAGAGAGGTATCTGCTAACTGTACACATGCATAAGAGAAGATATCCTTCATCTCTGGCACTGTTAATAGGAAGGATACACAGTTACCATGACTAGCATTGTATGCTATTTTAGTAATAGAGGGGTATCTGATAACTGCACACAGGTACAGGAGAAGATATCCTTCATCTCTGGCACAGTCAATAGGAGGGATACACAGTTACCATGACTTTCATTTAATGCTATTTTGGTAATAGAGAGGTATATGGTAACTGCATACAGGCATAATTAAGATATCCTTCATCTATGACACAATTAATAGAAAGAATCACAGTTACACTGACTGGCATTGGATGCTATTTTAGTAATAGAGAGGTATCTGCTAACTGTACACATGTATAAGAGAAGATATCCTTCATCTCTGGCACTGTTAATAGGAAGGATACACATTTCCCATGACTGGCATTGGATGCTATTTTAGTAATAGAGGGGTATCTGATAACTGCACACAGGTACAGGAGAAGATATCCTTCATCTCTGGCACAGTTAATAGGAGGGATACACAGTTACCATGACTTTCATTTAATGCTATTTTGGTAATATAGAGGTATCTGGTAACTGCACACAGGCATAAGGAAGATATCCTTCATCTATGACACAATTAATAGAAAGAATCACAGTTACACTGACTGGCATTGGATGCTATATTAGTAATAGAGAGGTATCTGCTAACTGCACACAGCCATAAGAGAAGATATCCTTTATCTCTGGCACAGTTAATAGAAAGGATACACAGCTACCATGACTAGCATTGTATGCTATTTTAGTAATAGAGAGGTATCTGCTAACTGCACACAGGTATAAGAGATGATATCCTTCATCTCTGGCCCAGCTAATAGAAATAATACACAGTTACTATGACTGGCATTGTATGCTATTGTAGTAATAGGGAGGTATCTGCTAACTGCACACAGGTATAAGAGATGATATCCTTCATCTCTGGCCCAGCTAATAGAAATAATACACAGTTACTATGACTGGCATTGTATGCTATTTTAGTAATAGAGAGGTATCTGCTAACTGCACACAGGTATAAGAGATGATATCCTTCATCTCTGGCCCAGCTAATAGAAATAATACACAGTTACTATGACTGGCATTGTATGCTATTTTAGTAATAGAGAAGTATCTGCTAACTGCACACAGCCATAAGGAAGATATCTTTCATCTCTGGCCCAGCTAATAGAAATAATACACAGTTACCATGACTTGCATTGGATGGTATTTTAGTAATAGAGAAGTATCTGCTAACTGCACACAGCCATAAGGAAGATATCTTTCATCTCTGGCCCAGCTAATAGAAATAATACACAGTTACCATGACTGGCATTGTATGCTATTTTAGTAATAGAGAGGTATCTGCTAACTGCACACAGCCATAACGAAGATATCTTTCATCTCTGGCCCAGCTAATAGAAATAATACACAGTTACCATGACTTGCATTGGATGGTATTTTAGTAATAGAGAAGTATCTGCTAACTGCACACAGGTATAAGAGATGATATCCTTCATCTCTGGCCCAGCTAATAGAAATAATACACAGTTACTATGACTGGCATTGTATGCTATTTTAGTAATAGAGAAGTATCTGCTAACTGCACACAGCCATAAGGAAGATATCTTTCATCTCTGGCCCAGCTAATAGAAATAATACACAGTTACCATGACTTGCATTGGATGGTATTTTAGTAATAGAGAAGTATCTGCTAACTGCACACAGCCATAAGGAAGATATCTTTCATCTCTGGCCCAGTTAATAGAAATAATACACAGTTACTATGACTGGCATTGTATGCTATTTTAGTAATAGAGAAGTATCTGCTAACTGCACACAGCCATAAGGAAGATATCTTTCATCTCTGGCCCAGGTAATTGAAATAATACACAGTTACTATGACTGGCATTGTATGCTATTTTAGTAATAGAGAAGTATCTGCTAACTGCACACAGCCATAAGGAAGATATCTTTCATCTCTGGCCCAGCTAATAGAAATAATACACAGTTACCATGACTGGCATTGTATGCTATTTTAGTAATAGAGAGGTATCTGCTAACTGCACACAGCCATAAGGAAGATATCATTCATCTCTGGCCCAGCTAATAGAAATAATACACAGTTGCTATGACTGGCATTGTATGCTATTTTAGTAATAGAGAAGTATCTGCTAACTGCACACAGGTATAAGAGATGATATCCTTCATCTCTGGCCCAGCTAATAGAAATAATACACAGTTACCATGACTGGCATTGTATGCTATTTTAGTAATAGAGAGGTATCTGCTAACTGCACACAGGTATAAGAGATGATATCCTTCATCTCTGGCCCAGCTAATAGAAATAATACACAGTTACTATGACTGGCATTGTATGCTATTTTAGTAATAGAGAAGTATCTGCTAACTGCACACAGCCATAAGGAAGATATCTTTCATCTCTGGCCCAGCTAATAGAAATAATACACAGTTACTATGACTGGCATTGTATGCTATTTTAGTAATAGAGAGGTATCTGCTAACTGCACACAGCCATAAGGAAGATATCTTTCATCTCTGGCCCAGCTAATAGAAATAATACACAGTTACTATGACTGGCATTGTATGCTATTTTAGTAATAGAGAGGTATCTGCTAACTGTACACATGCATAAGAGAAGATATCCTTCATCTCTGGCACTGTTAATAGGAAGGATACACAGTTACCATGACTAGCATTGTATGCTATTTTAGTAATAGAGGGGTATCTGATAACTGCACACAGGTACAGGAGAAGATATCCTTCATCTCTGGCACAGTCAATAGGAGGGATACACAGTTACCATGACTTTCATTTAATGCTATTTTGGTAATAGAGAGGTATATGGTAACTGCATACAGGCATAATTAAGATATCCTTCATCTATGACACAATTAATAGAAAGAATCACAGTTACACTGACTGGCATTGGATGCTATTTTAGTAATAGAGAGGTATCTGCTAACTGTACACATGTATAAGAGAAGATATCCTTCATCTCTGGCACTGTTAATAGGAAGGATACACATTTCCCATGACTGGCATTGGATGCTATTTTAGTAATAGAAGGGTATCTGATAACTGCACACAGGTACAGGAGAAGATATCCTTCATCTCTGGCACAGTTAATAGGAGGGATACACAGTTACCATGACTTTCATTTAATGCTATTTTGGTAATATAGAGGTATCTGGTAACTGCACACAGGCATAAGGAAGATATCCTTCATCTATGACACAATTAATAGAAAGAATCACAGTTACACTGACTGGCATTGGATGCTATATTAGTAATAGAGAGGTATCTGCTAACTGCACACAGCCATAAGAGAAGATATCCTTTATCTCTGGCACAGTTAATAGAAAGGATACACAGCTACCATGACTAGCATTGTATGCTATTTTAGTAATAGAGAGGTATCTGCTAACTGCACACAGGTATAAGAGATGATATCCTTCATCTCTGGCCCAGCTAATAGAAATAATACACAGTTACTATGACTTGCATTGTATGCTATTTTAGTAATAGAGAAGTATCTGCTAACTGCACACAGCCATAAGGAAGATATCTTTCATCTCTGGCCCAGGTAATTGAAATAATACACAGTTACTATGACTGGCATTGTATGCTATTTTAGTAATAGAGAGGTATCTGCTAACTGCACACAGGTATAAGAGATGATATCCTTCATCTCTGGCCCAGCTAATAGAAATAATACACAGTTACTATGACTGGCATTGTATGCTATTTTAGTAATAGAGAAGTATCTGCTAACTGCACACAGCCATAAGGAAGATATCTTTCATCTCTGGCCCAGCTAATAGAAATAATACACAGTTACCATGACTTGCATTGGATGGTATTTTAGTAATAGAGAAGTATCTGCTAACTGCACACAGCCATAAGGAAGATATCTTTCATCTCTGGCCCAGCTAATAGAAATAATACACAGTTACCATGACTGGCATTGTATGCTATTTTAGTAATAGAGAGGTATCTGCTAACTGCACACAGCCATAACGAAGATATCTTTCATCTCTGGCCCAGCTAATAGAAATAATACACAGTTACCATGACTTGCATTGGATGGTATTTTAGTAATAGAGAAGTATCTGCTAACTGCACACAGGTATAAGAGATGATATCCTTCATCTCTGGCCCAGCTAATAGAAATAATACACAGTTACTATGACTGGCATTGTATGCTATTTTAGTAATAGAGAAGTATCTGCTAACTGCACACAGCCATAAGGAAGATATCTTTCATCTCTGGCCCAGCTAATAGAAATAATACACAGTTACCATGACTTGCATTGGATGGTATTTTAGTAATAGAGAAGTATCTGCTAACTGCACACAGCCATAAGGAAGATATCTTTCATCTCTGGCCCAGTTAATAGAAATAATACACAGTTACTATGACTGGCATTGTATGCTATTTTAGTAATAGAGAAGTATCTGCTAACTGCACACAGCCATAAGGAAGATATCTTTCATCTCTGGCCCAGGTAATTGAAATAATACACAGTTACTATGACTGGCATTGTATGCTATTTTAGTAATAGAGAAGTATCTGCAAACTGCACACAGCCATAAGGAAGATATCTTTCATCTCTGGCCCAGCTAATAGAAATAATACACAGTTACCATGACTGGCATTGTATGCTATTTTAGTAATAGAGAGGTATCTGCTAACTGCACACAGCCATAAGGAAGATATCATTCATCTCTGGCCCAGCTAATAGAAATAATACACAGTTGCTATGACTGGCATTGTATGCTATTTTAGTAATAGAGAAGTATCTGCTAACTGCACACAGGTATAAGAGATGATATCCTTCATCTCTGGCCCAGCTAATAGAAATAATACACAGTTACCATGACTGGCATTGTATGCTATTTTAGTAATAGAGAGGTATCTGCTAACTGCACACAGGTATAAGAGATGATATCCTTCATCTCTGGCCCAGCTAATAGAAATAATACACAGTTACTATGACTGGCATTGTATGCTATTTTAGTAATAGAGAAGTATCTGCTAACTGCACACAGCCATAAGGAAGATATCTTTCATCTCTGGCCCAGCTAATAGAAATAATACACAGTTACTATGACTGGCATTGTATGCTATTTTAGTAATAGAGAGGTATCTGCTAACTGCACACAGCCATAAGGAAGATATCTTTCATCTCTGGCCCAGCTAATAGAAATAATACACAGTTACTATGACTGGCATTGTATGCTATTTTAGTAATAGAGAGGTATCTGCTAACTGCACACAGGTATAAGAGATGATATCCTTCATCTCTGGCCCAGCTAATAGAAATAATACACAGTTACTATGACTGGCATTGTATGCTATTTTAGTAATAGAGAAGTATCTGCTAACTGCACACAGCCATAAGGAAGATATCTTTCATCTCTGGCCCAGCTAATAGAAATAATACACAGTTACTATGACTGGCATTGTATGCTATTTTAGTAATAGAGAGGTATCTGCTAACTGCACACAGGTATAAGAGATGATATCCTTCATCTCTGGCCCAGCTAATAGAAATAATACACAGTTACTATGACTGGCATTGTATGCTATTTTAGTAATAGAGAAGTATCTGCTAACTGCACACAGCCATAAGG
Organism: Prosapia bicincta; assembly: GCA_036971475.1. Classification (NCBI taxonomy): domain Eukaryota; kingdom Metazoa; phylum Arthropoda; class Insecta; order Hemiptera; family Cercopidae; genus Prosapia; species Prosapia bicincta. The sequence continues at coordinate 33,034,394 of JBAIZL010000003.1, forward strand.
AAGATATCTTTCATCTCTGGCCCAGTTAATTGAAATAATACACAGTTCCTATGACTGGCATTGTATGCTATTTTAGTAATAGAGAAGTATCTGCTAACTGCACACAGCCATAAGGAAGATATCTTTCATCTCTGGCCCAGCTAATAGAAATAATACACAGTTACCATGACTTGCATTGGATGGTATTTTAGTAATAGAGAAGTATCTGCTAACTGCACACAGGTATAAGAGATGATATCCTTCATCTCTGGCCCAGCTAATAGAAATAATACACAGTTACTATGACTGGCATTGTATGCTATTTTAGTAATAGAGAAGTATCTGCTAACTGCACACAGCCATAAGGAAGATATCTTTCATCTCTGGCCCAGTTAATAGAAATAATACACAGTTATTATGACTGGCATTGTATGCTATTTTAGTAATAGAGAAGTATCTGCTAACTGCACACAGCCATAAGGAAGATATCTTTCATCTCTGGCCCGGTTAATAGAAATAATACACAGTTACTATGACTGGCATTGTATGCTATTTTAGTAATAGAGGGGTATCTGCTAACTGCACACAGCCATAAGGAAGATATCTTTCATCTCTGGCCCAGCTAATAGAAATAATACACAGTTACCATGACTTGCATTGGATGGTATTTTAGTAATAGAGAAGTATCTGCTAACTGCACACAGGTATAAGAGATGATATCCTTCATCTCTGGCCCAGCTAATAGAAATAATACACAGTTACTATGACTGGCATTGTATGCTATTTTAGTAATAGAGAAGTATCTGCTAACTGCACACAGCCATAAGGAAGATATCTTTCATCTCTGGCCCAGCTAATAGAAATAATACACAGTTACCATGACTTGCATTGGATGGTATTTTAGTAATAGAGAAGTATCTGCTAACTGCACACAGCCATAAGGAAGATATCTTTCATCTCTGGCCCAGTTAATAGAAATAATACACAGTTACTATGACTGGCATTGTATGCTATTTTAGTAATAGAGAAGTATCTGCTAACTGCACACAGCCATAAGGAAGATATCTTTCATCTCTGGCCCAGTTAATTGAAATAATACACAGTTACTATGACTGGCATTGTATGCTATTTTAGTAATAGAGAAGTATCTGCTAACTGCACACAGCCATAAGGAAGATATCTTTCATCTCTGGCCCAGCTAATAGAAATAATACACAGTTACCATGACTTGCATTGGATGGTATTTTAGTAATAGAGAAGTATCTGCTAACTGCACACAGGTATAAGAGATGATATCCTTCATCTCTGGCCCAGCTAATAGAAATAATACACAGTTACTATGACTTTCATTGTATGCTATTTTAGTAATAGAGAAGTATCTGCTAACTGCACACAGCCATAAGGAAGATATCTTTCGTCTCTGGCCCAGTTAATAGAAATAATACACAGTTACCATGACTGGCATTGGTTGCTATATTAGTAATAGAGAGGTAACTACAAAGTGTACACAGATAGATGGAACAAGACACACGATGTACCATTAGCGAGATAGATTAAGCTCTACCTGGAAAAATAGCTTTCTCCAAATCACATATCTTTCTTTTAGTTTGGTGTTTGTATAGAATTAAAGTAAAACATAACATGAAGGTTTTGAAATATAGCAAGTTTATATCAATATATAGCAATATCCATCAATTATTTTTTTTACAAAATAATTTCTGCGTGTGTGTGTGTATATGTGCGTGTGTATGTATGAGTGTGTATTTTCACCAGAAAAGTGTTACTTATAATCACAAACGTAAGGAGTAGTGATATTAGTAAACGAAAAAACAAAATTGTTTAAAAATTTTCGGACCATATTTATCGCTAGCATAAAAGCAATTATTCCCTTTAAACTAGGGTTTCACATACTTTTAAGGCTTGATCAAAATTTTAATTTAAGTTTAAATTCACTAGGGCTGTATCGTTTTAAAAGGCTAAATATAACTCGTTTAGAAGAAAGTAAATGATTTTTTTAAAATTACTCGTACAATTCGGAATCAGAAATGTTTGTAAATACAGTTATTACCAAATTATATAACCAATACAAACTCCTTTGCAGTTCTGTTTCCAACTCTAATATACAGAGTGTAACTACTGTATAAATTATGATTGTATTTTAATGAATTTACTATAAAGCTTATTTATACAAATAATTCATTTCTTCTACCTCTTTTCAAATGAATCAAGGTTTTATTGTGCAGTTTGATTACTCACATAATCAAAGAATTAGTAAAATGAACTATTTTAAATTCACATTAAAGGTAAACGGTTGAAAATAATAATAATTTGCGATTTTTACATTTAGAGCGGGAACACGCCGTACTTAGTCTGGAATGGCAGTGGTGTTGCCAGGCAACTGAGTTTGCGTCACAGTCGCGTCTGCATACACTGTAAACCTTGGCATAGGTCAGTGAACTGTCTGGCTACAGAGTGTGCCAATGTTCAGAGCCTCGTTGCTCACTTCACGTGAAACAAGCAAGCTCTGCAATCATTTACCCACGGTCATATTGTAAACAAAAATTATGTTATAAAATTAATATTTTATATATAAAGAACAATAAAAATAAAATGGATATAAAATATTTTATTTATTTACAATAATTGATTAACGAGGATCAACAAACTCAATATTTTGTTTTAAATAAATAAAACCTCAAAGGTTTTTATTTACATCATTAAGTATATTTCGATTGCAAAGTTATCACCAGAGGAAATTATTACAAGAATAACTGCTACTGTAGTTATTTATATACTGTAGGGTTTGAATAAAAACTGTTTGTAGTAAAATGTTTTTATTTATTTAAAATAAAAAAATTACTTTATAGTTGTTCCAAGTTGTAAAACTCAATACTAACAACAAAAATGGACTACATAAAAATAATTAACATTAAATATTTACAAAAGCATGGCTACTCATTTCATCAAAATACGTTTTGTCGTCGGTGCCCCACCTAAATTTTTATTGTTTACAAAAGAAAAAACAGTTTAAATATATATATTTTCTTAAAACTTTTTATATAAAGAAAAAACCCCAACTATGCCATATTGACTTTTGGCGTCTTAGTGGCGCCATATAATTTTATTTTATGCGTGTTATGTAAAGATTTTTAAAAGTTTCTTTACTCTTTTACAGGTCTTCTTTTATTATTCTTAATATTGTTATTATTGATATCTCACAACTTAATTTACTTGTATTTGTTACTTACTTTTTTAATAAATGTTTGAAACGAATGTAAGACTAACAAAACAATATATCGTTAAAAATTTTCATATAAATATATTTTATGACAGAATTGTTTCTCGCGTTTCTATTGCATAGAAGAAAATGAGCTTTAGGTTTATGTCTTTACAAAAATGAAATTTTTGCAAATAGTATTAAAAAAAAAAATATATAAATTAATTTCCTCTATTGATATGTTAAACAGTTGCTAAGAATGATTTGTTTTTAGAGCCCTACTTTTCATGGCGTAGCAGTAACTTCAGAAAAAGGATAGCTTTTTAGAAATATTTCTTGTCCGACTCCACAGTATTTTGACACTCGCGTAAGCACAATGCACAGCGTTTATTACAACACATGATATGATTATTTCATGGGTAACTCGAGGCCTCGTGCTAGGCTCGAAGGCAGAAAGCTTAATGTACATGCGCGAGCAAACAGTTTAGATAACTGTATGGAGGTTATTTTACATCTTGAATCATCTCATTGAATGCAACCTGAAAGCCTTGATAGAAAGCCTAACTTTTTTCGTTGTAATGAAGAATAACACTTTGTCTAGTCATTATAACTGTATGTTGTATTTGTATACTTTTTAAGCGTAGACTATAGTTTGTAATTATTTTTGTTACTGTTTTTTCTAATCTCAATTGTTTATTTGTATGTATGTGTGTGTGTGTGTGTGCGTGCGTGTGTGCGAAAATAAAAGGTATCATTGGGCTAATAAATAGTATAACCTTGATTAAGCATAGATACTTTAATTAAACACACACGTAAACTATCTACGTGCCATTACATAGAAAAATCATTTAATATTAAATAAAATATTGTCCAATAGAGATCAGTTTTCCCATTTATACCCACAGGTTTGTTTTATGGCCGTATATGTATTCAAAGCTAGCAGTGTGTACCCATCTCTACCCACAGGAAGAGGTTTCCTAACTACATCTACCCTTAGGGAGACAGTGTTTACAACAATGTATATCGACATGGACGTTGTATCTGCCCATCTCTACCCACTGGGAGGTTGTATCTACTTATATCTAGTTACATGGAGGCTGTGTCGACCCATCTCTAACCCTCAGGAATGTTTTATGTACATATATCTATCTACCCACATCTAGCAGTGTCTACCCTTCTCTACTCACAGGAAGGGCTTTTCTACCTACATATACACTACAGTGTTTACCACAATATATATCTACAGTGAGGTTGTATCTTTCCATCTCTACCCACTGAGTAGTTGTATCTACTTCTAACTAGTGACAAGGAGGCAGTGTCTATCCATATTACTCAGAGGAAGTTTTTTCTACCTACATCTACCCGTAGGGGGACAGTCTTTAATACAATCTATATCTACAGGGAGGTTGTAACTCTCCATCTCTACCCACTGAGAGGTTGTATCTACTTCTAACTAGTGACATGGAGGCAGTGTCTATCCATATTACTAAGAGGAAGTTTTTTCTACCTACATCTACCCGTATGGAGACAGTCTTTACCACAATCTATATCGACAGGGAGGTTGTATCTTTCCATCTCTACCCACTGAGGGGTTGTATCTACTTCTAACTAGTGACATGGAGGCAGTGTCTATACATATTATTCAGAGGAAGTTTTTTCTACCTACATCTACCCGTATGGAGACAGTCTTTACCACAATCTATATCGACAGGGAGGTTGTATCTTTCCATCTCTACCCACTGGGAGGTTGTATCTACTTATCTTTAGTCACACGGAGGCAGTGGCGACCCATCTCTACCCACAGAAAGGTTTTATCTACCCACAAAGTAGTTTTATATACGTTTATTTACCCACAGCTAGCAGTGTATTCACATCTCTAAACAAGGCAAAGGTTTTTCTACCTACATTTTCCCATAGGGATACCATATCCACAAATGTATATCGACAGGGATGTTGAATCTGCGCATCGCTACCCGCTGAGAGGTTGCATCTACTTTTATCTAGTTTAATGGAGGCTGTGTCTCTCATCCCTGTCCACAGGAATGTTTTATATACCTATATTTACCCACAGCTAGCATTGTATACAAATCTCTACACAAGGTAAGGGATTTTTTACCTACATCTACCCATAGGGATACAGTGTTCACCCATGTCTATCGACAGGGAGGTTGTATCTGCCCATTTCTACCAACTGAGAGGTTTTATCTACTTATCTTTTGTCACTTGGAGACAGTGTCGACCCATCTGTATACTTCAGGAACGCTGTATCTACCCATACGTTGTACACCCCACAGGGAGGTTGTATCTGCCTATGTTTACCTCTTGGGAGGTTTTATCTACGCATCATCTACCACCTAAGATTTTTTATCTACTAGGAAGATACTGTACATCAAGGAGGAAGCTCCAATCACTAAGACAGACACTGCAAAACCTATGGGATAGTCTATAAGACCCCGAAGGCAGCGATCTTCGTACTGGTAAGGGACACATATAACAAATAATCATAGTTATTTAGATTGTAAACTGGTAATGTTGCCAAACACTATTTTTAAATGGGTAAAACAAAGGTCTAACCTAAAAATGTTTTTTTAAGAATATTATTGTAATAATAATATAATATTTAATTAGGTTTCAAATATTCCATAAATGGAGATAGTTTTCGATAGCTGGTATAAATAAATTAAATACATCTAAAATACTGTAAAGTGGAAGGCAATATAAATATGAAATAAAATGAAATATGTAAGAATTGTACGAAGGAATAGAAACTGAGTGCAAATTTGTATGCAAATTGATTGCAGAAGTAAATTTGGATGACTAACTAATTTTTCATATCAGATAGGTACAAGGAAATTATGTATAGACTATATTAACATAGGTTCAAATAATATAATATTATTTTTATTAATTCTAAAGCCGAAGAATAAAATCTAATTTTAATAAATACAGTAAGGAAAAATAAATAAGTCAAAAGAGATTAAATTGAAAATTTAATTTTAATAAAATAATTTTAATTCTGATAGTTCAGAATACCATATCAAACGTTGGATTAGAAATAACAAACAACATATGGTTTCCAGGAATATATCCCTACTATTGTTGCATGTTTGATTTATATAGTCAGTCAGTGAGAGAAGGAGCAAGCATGCAGCGTCTGTCACCTCGACACTGGTTGCGGATAAGAATGTGGGAACAGGGCTTTTGGAAGAGGGCTGGATATAGGGGGAGGGGGAATCTGCAAAGCAGGACGTTTATTAAACGGGAAGGTTAAATTTATATGATTATGCTAATTTTTGTGTTTTACATATGCATTTTATAAGATAAATTGGTCTCTCATTACATACTAAAGCCGTTATGATAGAAAACTTGCACCATTAATTTTAAGTATATACATTTTTTATATTGGCTAATGACAAATCGAGAGAAAATTTTGGTTTTTTAATTTTGCAATTTTAAAGAAGCAAAATTGTTTGTGATCTGTCATAAGCCTATATAAAAAAATTAATAGTTATAAAGAGACATTAAATAAAAATATTAGTTAAGTATATCAATCCAATTTGGTATCTCCTAGGTAAAATATAGGTCTTTCTGGGTATGCTATAATTTGCTTTCCTTTGCCACGCCACA
>JBAIZL010000003.1:33043716-33143716 GCA_036971475.1 Prosapia bicincta
TGCGATAGGAAGAGCCATGGTTCTCCCCTATCTCTCACGACTTCGTTCATTTAACCTAATTATATCTATTATTCACCCCATCCATTGTTCTAAATAAGCTAAAACGTGGTAGCGTTCAGTGCCATAATGGATCTTGTAATAATAGGCTAACGGTTTCATTGCGTTTAAATCATTCAATTTACTTTTTGCGTCAGATGCTAGCCAAAATCGAACTGTTTATGAACACTTTAGTGTCAAAGTTTATTTTAATTCCTTCTATTATTTCACACTCTCCTTATAATATGTATATATATAATTAATGAATAAAAATATTTCTAATATAAAATAGTTTTAAAATTTTTCGCCAATATAATAAATATATTTTCATAAACTTATAGTCAATTAAACTTGATTTTAATACAGATTTTTTCAAGTATGAATTTATTAATTAAATTTTTTTTAATTTCAATTTTATATGGGAGATAAGCGTTAAACAAAAAGGCAGGGTATGCAATATAGTTATTTCGTCCCATATGCCTGAAATAAAAAGATAACATATGCTTTTATAAAACAGCTGATTTTATGTTTTAGAATATGAGACAGCTGTTTTAAAGCAGATGATATGTTACTACATTTATTATCAATTGTAATTATTTAATAAAAACTAACTATGTTGAAAATAAAAAAAATTTTTTGTTGACCTTAGTAAGAATTGACTTTAAAACATTTTTTTAAAATATTAGTTGATTTTAAAACTGATTCGAAATGAAATACATATAGTGTACAAAATGTCATCTAATGTAAAAAGAACTAATATTATTGCAAAATATTTCTTAAAATACAATCGTTATACATTCATTTAAGGCATTGCTTTCGACCCTATTCGGTCACATTTGGACCTCATGACGATATCCTAACTTCACTCTACTTTCAAATCCAACAATGAGAGATACAAAAACACTGACGCTGAAGATAATAACTCTCCTTTACAATAAACAGCACAATTATTTTACCAGAGGGCGTAGCCAGAATAGCCTGGGAGGGGAGTAGCTCTGTGTTTCTTGCATGTGTGCGTGTGTCAACGATACAATCCAATCAGTTGATATTCATGTAATATGAAATCATTTTACATTAAAATTCAATACAAAAACAATAATCGACAGCTATAGCGAACGGCAATGCAAATTGTGCGCCTAGTAATTATAAAATCAAAGGACTCAGCATGCAAAACAAGGAACTTATTGTGGAATAATGCCCAACCCGATGTTTTGTTTCTAGCTACAACTAAACATTCTTCCTAGTGCCTCGTGCCGAAACGTCATCATATTAGAGGACCTACATACAATAGTTGAAGGTATAGGAAAATCATCAATAAATTATTGTTCGATTTAGTTCTGAAACCGGCTTAGTATAAACGTTATTTTTAATTTTTAAAGGCTATAAAGTAGAACGAAAAGTGGAATACCACCAACATCAAAAAATCAGCGTTCGATTCCAATTTGAAACAGGCTTAGTAGACGAATTGTTTTTATTTTATGTAGACTATACATTACACTCAACGTGGAACGCCACTATTTTCAATATATTACCGTTCTATTCTCATTTGAAAAAAGCTTAGTAATGGAATTGATGTTATTTTATGTAGACTATACATTACACTCAACGTGGAACGCCACTATTATCAATATATTACCGTTCTATTCTCATTTGAAACAAGCTTAGTAATCGAATTGATGTTATTTTATGTAGACTATACATTACACTCAACGTGGAACGCCACTATTATCAATATATTACCGTTCTATTCTCATTTGAAACAAGCTTAGTAATCGAATTGTTGTTATTTTATGTAGACTATACAGTAACAAGCAACGTGGAACGCCACTATTATCAATATATTACCGTTCTATTCTCATTTGAAACAAGCTTAGTAATCGAATTGTTGTTATTTTATGTAGACTATACATTACACTCAACGTGGAACGCCACTATTATCAATATATTACCGTTCTATTCTCATTTGAAACATGCTTAGTAATCGAATTGTTGTTATTTTATGTAGACTATACAGTAACAAGCAACGTGGAACGCCACTATTATCAATATATTACCGTTCTATTCTCATTTGAAACATGCTTAGTAATCGAATTGTTGTTATTTTATGTAGACTATACAGTAACAAGCAACGTGGAACGCCACTATTATCAATATATTACCGTTCTATTCTCATTTGAAACATGCTTAGTAATCGAATTGTTGTTATTTTATGTAGACTATACAGTAACACGCAACGTGGAACGCCACTATTATCAATATATTACCGTTCTATTCTCATTTGAAACAAGCTTAGTAATCGAATTGTTGTTATTTTATGTAGACTATACATTACACTCAACGTGGAACGCCACTATTATCAATATATTACCGTTCTATTCTCATTTGAAACATGCTTAGTAATCGAATTGTTGTTATTTTATGTAGACTATACAGTAACAAGCAACGTGGAACGCCACTATTATCAATATATTACCGTTCTATTCTCATTTGAAACATGCTTAGTAATCGAATTGTTGTTATTTTATGTAGACTATACATTACACTCAACGTGGAACGCCACTATTATCAATATATTACCGTTCTATTCTCATTTGAAACATGCTTAGTAATCGAATTGTTGTTATTTTATGTAGACTATACAGTAACAAGCAACGTGGAACGCCACTATTATCAATATATTACCGTTCTATTCTCATTTGAAACATGCTTAGTAATCGAATTGTTGTTATTTTATGTAGACTATACAGTAACACGCAACGTGGAACGCCACTATTATCAATATATTACCGTTCTATTCTCATTTGAAACAAGCTTAGTAATCGAATTGTTGTTATTTTATGTAGACTATACATTACACTCAACGTGGAACGCCACTATTATCAATATATTACCGTTCTATTCTCATTTGAAACATGCTTAGTAATCGAATTGTTGTTATTTTATGTAGACTATACAGTAACAAGCAACGTGGAACGCCACTATTATCAATATATTACCGTTCTATTCTCATTTGAAACATGCTTAGTAATCGAATTGTTGTTATTTTATGTAGACTATACAGTAACAAGCAACGTGGAACGCCACTATTATCAATATATTACCGTTCTATTCTCATTTGAAACATGCTTAGTAATCGAATTGTTGTTATTTTATGTAGACTATACAGTAACACGCAACGTGGAACGCCACTATTATCAATATATTACCGTTCTATTCTCATTTGAAACAAGCTTAGTAATCGAATTGTTGTTATTTTATGTAGACTATACAGTAACAAGCAACGTGGAACGCCACTATTATCAATATATTACCGTTCTATTCTCATTTGAAACAAGCTTAGTAATCGAATTGTTGTTATTTTATGTAGACTATACATTACACTCAACGTGGAACGCCACTATTATCAATATATTACCGTTCTATTCTCATTTGAAACATGCTTAGTAATCGAATTGTTGTTATTTTATGTAGACTATACAGTAACACGCAACGTGGAACGCCACTATTATCAATATATCACCGTTCTATTCTCATTTGAAACAAGCTTAGTAATCGAATTGTTGTTATTTTATGTAGACTATACAGTAACAAGCAACGCGGAACGCCACTATTATCAATATATCACCGTTCTATTCTCATTTGAAACAAGCTTAGTAATCGAATTGTTGTTATTTTATGTAGACTATACAGTAACAAGCAACGCGGAACGCCACTATTATCAATATATTACCGTTCTATTCTCATTTGAAACAAGCTTAGTAATCGAATTGTTGTTATTTTATGTAGACTATACAGTAACAAGCAACGTGGAACGCCACTATTATCAATATATTACCGTTCTATTCTCATTTGAAACAAGCTTAGTAATCGAATTGTTGTTATTTTATGTAGACTATACATTACACTCAACGTGGAACGCCACTATTATCAATATATTACCGTTCTATTCTCATTTGAAACAAGCTTAGTAATCGAATTGTTGTTATTTTATGTAGACTATACATTACACTCAACGTGGAACGCCACTATTATCAATATATTACCGTTCTATTCTCATTTGAAACAAGCTTAGTAATCGAATTGTTGTTATTTTATGTAGACTATACATTACACTCAACGTGGAACGCCACTATTATCAATATATTACCGTTCTATTCTCATTTGAAACATGCTTAGTAATCGAATTGTTGTTATTTTATGTAGACTATACAGTAACAAGCAACGTGGAACGCCACTATTATCAATATATTACCGTTCTATTCTCATTTGAAACATGCTTAGTAATCGAATTGTTGTTATTTTATGTAGACCATACACTAACACGCAACGTGGAACGCCACTATTATCAATATATTACCGTTCTATTCTCATTTGAAACTTGCTTAGTAATCGAATTGTTGTTATTTTATGTAGACTATACAGTAACAAGCAACGTGGAACGCCACTATTATCAATATATTACCGTTCTATTCTCATTTGAAACAAGCTTAGTAATCGAATTGTTGTTATTTTATGTAGACTATACATTACACTCAACGTGGAACGCCACTATTATCAATATATTACCGTTCTATTCTCATTTGAAACATGCTTAGTAATCGAATTGTTGTTATTTTATGTAGACTATACAGTAACAAGCAACGTGGAACGCCACTATTATCAATATATTACCGTTCTATTCTCATTTGAAACATGCTTAGTAATCGAATTGTTGTTATTTTATGTAGACCATACACTAACACGCAACGTGGAACGCCACTATTATCAATATATTACCGTTCTATTCTCATTTGAAACATGCTTAGTAATCGAATTGTTGTTATTTTATGTAGACTATACAGTAACAAGCAACGTGGAACGCCACTATTATCAATATATTACCGTTCTATTCTCATTTGAAACAAGCTTAGTAATCGAATTGTTGTTATTTTATGTAGACTATACATTACACTCAACGTGGAACGCCACTATTATCAATATATTACCGTTCTATTCTCATTTGAAACATGCTTAGTAATCGAATTGTTGTTATTTTATGTAGACTATACAGTAACAAGCAACGTGGAACGCCACTATTATCAATATATTACCGTTCTATTCTCATTTGAAACATGCTTAGTAATCGAATTGTTGTTATTTTATGTAGACCATACACTAACACGCAACGTGGAACGCCACTATTATCAATATATTACCGTTCTATTCTCATTTGAAACATGCTTAGTAATCGAATTGTTGTTATTTTATGTAGACTATACAGTAACAAGCAACGTGGAACGCCACTATTATCAATATATTACCGTTCTATTCTCATTTGAAACAAGCTTAGTAATCGAATTGTTGTTATTTTATGTAGACTATACATTACACTCAACGTGGAACGCCACTATTATCAATATATTACCGTTCTATTCTCATTTGAAACATGCTTAGTAATCGAATTGTTGTTATTTTATGTAGACTATACAGTAACAAGCAACGTGGAACGCCACTATTATCAATATATTACCGTTCTATTCTCATTTGAAACAAGCTTAGTAATCGAATTGTTGTTATTTTATGTAGACTATACATTACACTCAACGTGGAACGCCACTATTATCAATATATTACCGTTCTATTCTCATTTGAAACATGCTTAGTAATCGAATTGTTGTTATTTTATGTAGACTATACAGTAACAAGCAACGTGGAACGCCACTATTATCAATATATTACCGTTCTATTCTCATTTGAAACATGCTTAGTAATCGAATTGTTGTTATTTTATGTAGACCATACACTAACACGCAACGTGGAACGCCACTATTATCAATATATTACCGTTCTATTCTCATTTGAAACATGCTTAGTAATCGAATTGTTGTTATTTTATGTAGACTATACAGTAACAAGCAACGTGGAACGCCACTATTATCAATATATTACCGTTCTATTCTCATTTGAAACAAGCTTAGTAATCGAATTGTTGTTATTTTATGTAGACTATACATTACACTCAACGTGGAACGCCACTATTATCAATATATTACCGTTCTATTCTCATTTGAAACATGCTTAGTAATCGAATTGTTGTTATTTTATGTAGACTATACAGTAACAAGCAACGTGGAACGCCACTATTATCAATATATTACCGTTCTATTCTCATTTGAAACATGCTTAGTAATCGAATTGTTGTTATTTTATGTAGACCATACACTAACACGCAACGTGGAACGCCACTATTATCAATATATTACCGTTCTATTCTCATTTGAAACATGCTTAGTAATCGAATTGTTGTTATTTTATGTAGACTATACAGTAACAAGCAACGTGGAACGCCACTATTATCAATATATTACCGTTCTATTCTCATTTGAAACATGCTTAGTAATCGAATTGTTGTTATTTTATGTAGACTATACAGTAACACGCAACGTGGAACGCCACTATTATCAATATATCACCGTTCTATTCTCATTTGAAACAAGCTTAGTAATCGAATTGTTGTAGTTTTATGTAGACTATACAGTAACAAGCAACGCGGAACGCCACTATTATCAATATATTACCGTTCTATTGTCATTTGAAACAAGCTTAGTAATCGAATTGATGTTATTTTATGTAGACTATACATTACACTCAACGTGGAACGCCACTATTATCAATATATTACCGTTCTATTCTCATTTGAAACAAGCTTAGTAATCGAATTGTTGTTATTTTATGTAGACTATACAGTAACAAGCAACGCGGAACGCCACTATTATCAATATATTACCGTTCTATTGTCATTTGAAACAAGCTTAGTAATCGAATTGTTGTTGTTTTATGTAGACTATACAGTAACAACCAACGCGGAACGCCACTATTATCAATATATTACCGTTCTATTCTCATTTGAAACAAGCTTAGTAATCGAATTGTTGTTATTTTATGTAGACTATACAGTAACAAGCAACGCGGAACGCCACTATTATCAATATATTACCGTTCTATTGTCATTTGAAACAAGCTTAGTAATCGAATTGTTGTTATTTTATGTAGACTATACAGTAACAAGCAACGCGGAACGCCACTATTATCAATATATTACCGTTCTATTCTCATTTGAAACAAGCTTAGTAATCGAATTGTTGTTATTTTATATAGACTATACAGTAACAAGTAACGCGGAACGCCACTATTATCAATATATTACCGTTCTATTCTCATTTGAAACAAGCTTAGTAATCGAATTGTTGTTATTTTATGTAGACTATACAGTAACAAGCAACGCGGAACGCCACTATTATCAATATATTACCGTTCTATTCTCATTTGAAACAAGCTTAGTAATCGAATTGTTGTTATTTTATATAGACTGTACAGTAACAAGCAACGCGAAACGCCACTATTATCAATATATTACCGTTCTATTCTCATTTGAAACAAGCTTAGTAATCGAATTGTTGTTATTTTATGTAGACTATACAGTAACAAGCAACGCGGAACGCCACTATTATCAATATATTAACGTTCTATTGTCATTTGAAACAAGCTTAGTAATCGAATTGTGGTTATTTTATGTAGACTATACAGTAACAAGCAACGCGGAACGCCACTATTATCAATATATTACCGTTCTATTCTCATTTGAAACAAGCTTAGTAATCGAATTGTTGTTATTTTATGTAGACTATACAGTAACAAGCAACGCGGAACGCCACTATTATCAATATATTACCGTTCTATTCTCATTTGAAACAAGCTTAGTAATCGAATTGTTGTTATTTTATGTAGACTATACAGTAACAAGCAACGCGGAACGCCACTATTATCAATATATTACCGTTCTATTCTCATTTGAAACAAGCTTAGTAATAGAATTGTTGTTATTTTATGTAGACTATACAGTAACAAGCAACGCGGAACGCCACTATTATCAATATATTACCGTTCTATTGTCATTTGAAACAAGCTTAGTAATCGAATTGTTGTTATTTTATGTAGACTATACAGTAACAAGCAACGCGGAACGCCACTATTATCAATATATTACCGTTCTATTGTCATTTGAAACAAGCTTAGTAATAGAATTGTTGTTATTTTATGTAGACTATACAGTAACAAACAACGCGGAACGCCACTATTATCAATATATTACCGTTCTATTCTCATTTGAAACAAGCTTAGTAATCGAATTGTTGTTATTTTATGTAGACTATACATTAGCATGCAACGTGGAACGCCACTATTATCAATATATTACCGTTCTATTCTCATTTGAAACAAGCTTAGTAATCGAATTGTTGTTATTTTATGTAGACTATACAGTAACAAGCAACGTGGAACCCCACTATTATCAATATATTCACGTTCTATTCACATTTGAAACAGGCTTAGTACGCGAATTGTTTTTAATTTATGTAGGCTATACATAACACACAACGTGGAACGCCACTATTTTCAATATATTACCGTTCTATTCACATCCGTTTTGTGCACATCTGAAACAGGCTTAGTAGACAAATTGTTTTTAATTTATGTAGACTATACAGCAACACGCAACGTGGACCGCCACTATTATCAATATATTACCGTTCAATTCACATTTGTAACAGGTTTAGTAGGCCAATTGTTTTTATTTAATGTAGACTATACAGTAACAAGAAACGTGGATGGCCACTATTATCAATATATTACCGTTCTGTTAACATTTGAAACGGGCTTATTAGAAGAATAGTTATTATTTTATGTAAGCTACGGAGTAACAAGGAACGTGGACCGCCACTATTATCAATATATTACCGTTCTATTTACATTTGAAAATGACTTAGTAGACGAATTGCATTTACTTTATGTAGACTATACAGTAACAAGTAACGTGGAAAGCCACTATTATCAATATATTACCGTTCTGTTAACATTTGAAACGGGCTTATTAGAAGAATAGTTATTATTTTATGTAAGCTACGGAGTAACAAAGAACGTGGGCCGCCACTATTATCAATATATTACCGTTCTATTCACATTTGAAACATTATTAATACACAAATTTTTTTAATCTTTTGTAGACTATACAGTAACAAGCAACGTGGAACGCCACTATTATCAGTATAATACCGTTTCATTCACATTTAAAACAGGCCAATTAGAAGAACTGTTTTTATATTATGTAGACTATACAGTAACAAGCAACGTGGAACGCCTCTGTTATCAATATAATACCGTTTCATTCACATTTAAAACAGGCCAGTTAGAAGAACTGTTTTTATATTATGTAGACTATACAGTAACAAGCAACGTGGAACGCCACTATTATCAATATAATACCGTTTCATTCACATTAAAACAGGCCAATTAGAAGAACTGTTTTTATATTATGTAGACTATACAGTAACAAGCAACGTGGTACGCCACTTATATATTTATATTACCATTTCAATTCACATTTGAAACCGGCTTAGTGCGCGAATTGTTTTTATATCATGTAGGATATACATTAACACGCAACGTGGAACGCCACTATTATCAATATATTCACGTTCTGTTTACATTTGAATCACTCTTAGTAGACGAATGGTTTTTATTTCATGTAGGATATACATTAACACTCAACGTGGAACGCCACTATTGTCAATATATTAACGTTCTATTCACATTTGAAACAGGCTTAGCAGACGAAGTGTTTTTTATTTTAAAGTAGACCATACAGTAACACGCAACGTGGAACGCCACTATTATCAATATATTACAGTTCTATTCACATTTAAAACAGGCTTAGTAGACCAACAGTTTTTCTTTTATGTAGACTATACAGTAACACGCAACGTGGAACGCCAATATTATCAATATATTACAGTTCTATTCACATTGAAAACAGGCTTAGTAGACCAACAGTTTTTCTTTTATGTAGACTATACAGTAACACCAAACGTGGAACTCCACTATTATCAATGTAATACCGTTCTATTCACATTTGAAACATTCTTAGTAAATGAATTTTCTTAATTTAATGTAGACTATACAGTAACACGCAACGTGGAACTCCACTATTATCAATGTAATACCGTTCTATTCACATTTGAAACATTCTTAGTAAATGAATTTTCTTAATTTAATGTAGACTATACAGTAACACGCAATGTGGAACGCCAATATTATCAATATATTACAGTTCTATTCACATTTAAAACACGCTTAGTAGACCAACAGTTTTTCTTTTATGTAGACTATACAGTAACACGCAACTTGGAACGCCATTATTATCAATATATCAGTGTTCGGTTCACATTTGAAACAGGCGTAGTAGACGAATTTTTTGTATTTCATGTAGGCTATACAGTAACACGCAACATGAAACGCCACTATTATCAATAAATTACAGTTCTATTCAATTTGAAACATGCTTAGTAATCGAATTGTTTTTATTTTATGTAGACTATACATTAGCATGCAACGTGGAACGCCACTATTATCAATATATTACCGTTCTATTCAATTTGAAACAGGCGTAGTACACGAATTGTTTCTGTTTCAAGTAGACCATACAGTAACATGCAACGAGGAACGCCACTATTATCAATATATTACCGTTCTGTGCACATTTGAAACTGGCTTAGTACACGAATTGGTTCTATTTCATGTAGACTATACAGTAACACGCAACGTAGAACGCCACTACTATCTTTAAATTATAGTTCTATTCAATTTGAAACATGCTTAGTAATCGAATTGTTTCTGTTTCATCTAAACCACACAGTAACACGAAACGTGGAACGCCACTATCATCAATAAATTACCTTTCTATTCAATTTGAAACGTGATTAGTAATCGAATTGTTGTTATTTTATGTAGACTATACTCTAACACGCAACGTAGAATGCTACTATTATCAATAAATTACCGTTATATTCACATTTAAAACAGGCTTAGTAATCGTATTTTTTTAAATTTTATGTAGACTGTACAATAACACGCAATGTGGAACGCCACTATCATCAATATATTACCGTTTTGTTAACATTTGATACAGGCCTAATAAATGAATTGTTTTTATTTCATGTAGACTATACAATAACTTGCAATGGGGAACGCCACTATTATCAAAATATTACCATTCTATTCACATTTGGAACCGGAACGTGAAACTCCAGTGACGAATCGACAAGTATGCTAAGAGAAGAAACTAATTATACCGACATATGAACACGTGAACTAATTAACAGATTTGATGTGACAAAATCGAAAATACACTTTTTCATAAAAATAATACTAAGAAGTAACAAGAAGAAGTGAAAAGTTTATAACGACAAATGTACTGGTGGTTTTAGAATCTATCAAACTTTCAATGTGCAACACGTACTTCTGCTGCGACCAGTTCAATTGTGTACCCAAATGAATCAATAATGTAATTCTTTGATGCTCTCAAGGTCACACTACACGGGTTCATGCCCTCCTAGGACCAAGTCTCGAGTCTGAGGGTCTGGCCGATAAAGAACTACCTGAACCAGACTAAACAGATTGAGTATTGCGGTACGAAGTACCTGGCCGTTCGGAAGATTTTACTAGTCCCGAGTAGTTCTAGAAAAGCCGTCGAAACCGTTAGTGGGAGCTCGTCTAATTTGCCCACAAGGAGACGGATCATTCATTAAATTGGCAAGGGTATCCAGCATTGGAAATAAACAGTAGGATGATGGTACGGATGAAATAATAACAAAAGACACAATTTAATAGTACGTAAGGTATGATGTACATGGAAGTAGCAATGCCGAGAGGATTACAGTGTTATCAATTCCAGGATATGAAGGGGCCCAAAGGAAGCAAAGGAGGGAAAGAAGATGGGGCAAAAGCACAAAAATTTACCGATGGGGAAGTCACACTAGCTGACTGGAAGTATGATATTTCAGTCCAAGTAAACATCTGAAAGTCAGCTTAAGTCGTAGAAGTTGTATATGTTCGGATATGCAGCTTTGAAACTGCGACCGTTCTGGCTTCATAGAGACGCTTTACTCTGGTGGGTACCATGGGGTTGTGTGACGATACCGACCAGTTCGGCCGGTTACTCACTTGTTTGAGGAAATATTTCGAAGATTCAGTGGTGTCATTAATATAAAGGTGGACTCTCATCCTCCACTCCATGGTGGAAGCATCTGTAACCAGGTTTCTTGGTATATGCAAGAAACTGTTTCCCCTTTATAGACTTTGCAATCTGTTAAATAGCGATATGGGAGAGACAAGAATAATTATAATTAGGCTCTTAAGAGCATTTATTCCCTGAAGCCTACTGTCCTTGGACAACAGTTATATACAGGTAGTATTCTGTTTATTCCAAGTGAAGTTCCTCCTTGAAAATCACTTCAACTCTACCGTAGTCATCGAGAGGTGTCTACACGGAGCGCAAGGTAGGGATGTGACCGGCTGAAGGCACCAAAAGAAGGAAAATCAAAGTCCCCGTGAAATGCCTTTACATGCGTCAGAGGAATGTATACAAGTTACCTAAGGTAGAATCGTGAGAGGAATAACAAAAAGAAAGGCAGTTATTTAACATCTAGTGAAAGAGAATCAAGTTTAATCGAACGTTCATGACTGGCTCTCCACATGAACTGTAGAGATATGTATAAGTTATCTAATCTGAGAATGTGAAGTTATTACCAATTTTAATACATTAGGAGAATAAAGTTTTTCGTGAAAGGTCTTCACTAACATTTCATAAGATATGTCTATCGGTTATTCAGGTTGAAATGGGGGAACGATATAAAAAAATAAGTGACTAGATGAAAGAAGCTCTAGTTAGGCGTGGAAAGGTCTGACTCTTCACTTGGCCAATAGAAATATGCCCAGCAGTAACTTACTGTAAGATATAAATGTTACCAGTTAGGCTACGGTAAGATAGATCAGGTCAGGTTAGATAAGATTAGGTTACGTTAGATTAAGTTGGTTAATCAAGGCTATTAACCTCTGATGAGGAATAATCTAGGTTTGCGTGAATTGACTTCCTATAGAGAGAAATGTTTACCAGTTGCTTAGGTTTGGAATGTACGAAGGACAAAATCAGTTAAAACACTAGATTAAGAAAGATCAAGTTTCGCTTGGAAAAATATTCGCCCTGATCGTTTCGCGTATATGGTCTTTTTCAGTGGCTTTTCAACATAAGCAGTAAAAAAATTTCCTGTTCGAAATTTGCTTCCAATACCTATTCAACCTAATCTATAAATTGAAAGGTTCATAGAAAATACTAAAAACCGTCAAATTGTGGGAAGTAATACTGATAAACGTGTGTGCTTAAAAATATCTAATTCTTGTATTAAAATACCTGACGAGCAGAAGATTACGTTTTGCATCGAAGAGTTCACGCCTAGTCAGGGTGAATCTGATACTGGTACATACAGAGATAACATTCGGCTGCAACAGTTTATATTTAAATTTTGATCCTCCTTGAGAAGATTTATGTTGTCATTTTAATACGGGTAATAACTAATGGTAGTAGAAACTGAATCAACCCATCCCGAGGTCACATTTTACAATAAGGAATCCAAACCAAAGAAAGAGACAATAGGCCTACATACGTCTTACACAGAGCATTAAATCACATACTTAACACTTCTTTGACACATTTTCTAAATTTCTCTCTTTCTCTATCTATCTTTCTCGTTCTATATTCTTAAAGACCTTCTGTTTGTGTTTAATTTCTATAATAAATTTGTTTGATTAACTTTATGGTTATGTAGAATACACACACACACACACACACACACACACACACACACACACACACACACACACACACACACACACACACACACACACACACACACACACACACACACACACACACATACACACACACACAGGCACAGGCACACTTTTCATAAACTTTAACATATTTCATTAATCGTCAACATATTTATATCTCTATCTTCTCTTAAGAATTTCGACTGGTCAGATCAGTTGCGCGTTGGAGGCATGATAGTACCAGAACTTGCAAACTTGTCAGAGATGCTGTTGTGAGCTTGCTCTGTCGTAGATGCAAGTGAGGTTGTTGGTCCACCAGGCAATTCGACCCTGGGTCAGGGAGGGTTCGCGAGTCACAGTGTTATGAGTTCTCAACTGATGTTCATTAAGCCAAAATAATAAGAGAAATATAAGCCCCAGAGCTCTGTGATCAATGATCGTATAGGAAATGATCGATCATCACCTACATCTGGAAATGATCATAAGTAGCCAATGGGTAAATCCTATCCTGTAATTCCCGCCATAACGCCTGATACGATGGTTGGCTTAAAACAATTTATGGATAAACAAATACTTATGGATGAAACGAAAAATGTCTAAAAGGTTTGGAAGAAAGAGGTCCATCTTCGCACGCGCCTAATAAAATTAGAAAATGTAATGGACGTGCTCCTAAAGTAGCACCAGAATTTCCTCAGAAGACGGTAAATATTTATCAGCAATCGAGCCACTGTTTTTGATAAATAAGGTAATAATTGGGTATGTAGCAGGCCCTGTACTTTTCACCAGAAAGTTGAGAAATAGGTCTTGCTGGTAGTAAACTGTAATGAAAAAGAATCTACATCATTGCTAAAGATGACTTCCTTCTTCGACCAGTCTAAAGTTTCTATTCGCAGACCTTTGAACTCTGTAAAGGAGGTTACCACATGTAGGGACCAATAGACAGTACTAAGTTGCATGTACAGTACTAAGTTTGTATTAGTAGTTGAAATTTTAGATATTATTAATATTTAGTTAGTTATAAGAATTCGTGTCGTTGATGATAACCTCATTTGTTTATCGTTAGAAATATATAATTAAATAAGTTTCTAAGTTACTCGGAAAACGTTTGAATTTTACATCTGCTCCATCGGTGTCGAGCAGATTTTGCCTTCATCTTCTTTCGATTCTCAAAAACCCAAAGAGTTTTAGAACGTTTTTAAAGCATTCCCAGTGCGTATTGTTCATATTTAATGGTAGTGGCTTATAATTATTGTAGTCTCATGCCATAGCATTTGGCTGAAAGTCAGCTTGTCAGACCATCAAGCGACTTATTAGTATGCCACTCAAGGTGACCGGCTGCAGGCATGCACACCTACTCAGGTTCCTGATACACAAGCACGTTTACTTTCTCTCAGACATACAATAGACATTTAGAATCAATTTGCAGTTCAATTTTTGGCAATATTTTCTATTCTACTGGCAGTAAAATGATTCCTCGATAATAAGAACACTTGTTTGACTTTTTAAAAATTTATGTTACGTATACAAAGCTGATATCTAGATTTCTTGGATTTCGCTTTCTCTATATTCATTCATGATTTTTCCTTTAAATTTGAGAGGTATTGCTTTATTGTTTAGGATTTCAGCGCCTAAGGAGAATTTTTTCCGGAAAATTATATATTTGATTTTCCTTACTTGATAATTCAATGTCACATTTCAGTTGTCGAACTGTTGACGTTTTAATTTCAAGTATATCACTATTTAATAATTTCTGAAAATATCAATTTAAAACTTTGATTTCTTTTGAATTATTCTCAATTTCTTGAAGATCCTCAATACAAAGTCATATTCACCAGTTATTTCCCCTGCTTTACCATAACTTCCACCTATTAATACCAGGGAACTATTACGCCTTTTCTTTAGTCGTACCTAACTTAATATACCAATAACTCTTTCTTAGGGCGTCACTCCAGGTACGAAACCTGAACACCATATCTCCTCCATATCCTTAATTATTATATATCCTCTATATAATTATTTTTTATAACTGTGTAATTATACTTATTGTTTAATTATTACTCTTTTATTGTGGTTTTCAGTTTTGTAAATATATTGAATTGACGGATAAAAGTAATATCAACCTTTTACTCATGAAATTGCGAATATTACCTGTCAACCTTGAATCTCTTGCTTGTTTTTTAAAACATTTTTCCGCAAAAAGCGCTTTAGGCTTACTGCTCTCTTCCAAGGCTTTACGTTTACAGTCATATACTAGTGCATTAAGTTTATTGACCTCACCCACGGCTTTACGTTTTATGCTCTCCACCAGTGCTTTACCTTTATTGATCTCTCCCAGAGCTTTAGGCTTATTGCTTTCTTCCAAGGCTCTACGTTTATTGATCTCTCCCAGAGCTTTACAGTAATTGTCCTCTCACGGTATCGTCACCCAGGCCTTTAAGTTTATTACCCTCTCCCGTTACTTTAGGTTTATTTTCCTCATCCAGCCTAGTAAGATTGTTCACCTTCATCCAGGGCCTTAGTTTATTGCACTCTCCTAAGGTTTCATGTTTATTGCCCTCTTACGTTACCGTCACCCAGGCCTTTTACGTTTATTACCCTCTCCCGTTACTTTAGGTTTATTTTCCTCATCCAGCCTAGTAAGATTGTTCACCTTCATCAGGGCCTTAGTTTATTGCACTCTCCTAAGGTTTCATGTTTATTGCCCTCTTACGTTACCGTCACCCAGGCCTTTTACGTTTATTACCCTCTCCCGTTACTTTAGGTTTATTGTTCTCATCCAGTCTAGTAAGATTGTTTACCTTTCTCAGGGCCTTAGTTTATTGATCTCTCCCAGAGCTTTACGTTTATTGCGTCTCCCGTTATTTTAGGTTTATTTTCCTCATCCAGTCTAGTAAGATTTTTCACCTTTCTCAGGGCCTTAGTTTATTGCACTCTCCCAAGGCTTTACGTTTATTTATCTCTCCCAGAGCTTTACGTTTATTACCCTCTCTCGTTATTTTAGTTTATTTTCCTCATACATACTAGTAAGATTGTTCATCTTTCTCAGGGCCTTAGTTTATTGCACTCTCCTAGAGCTTTACGTTTATTTCCCTCTCCCATAGTTTATTTTCCTCATCCATTCTAGTAAGATTTTTCACCTTTCTCAGGGCCTTGGTTTATTGCACTCTCCTAAGGCTTAACGTTTATTGCCCTCTTACGTTACCGTCACCCAGGCGTTTTAAGTTTATTACCCTCTCCCGTTACTTTATTTATTTTCCTCATTCAGTCTACTAAGATTGTTCACCTTTCTCAAGACCTTAGTTTACTGCACTCTTCCAAGGCTTTATGTTTATTGCTCTTTCCTAGCGCTTTAGGATTATTTCCCTCGCCCAGTGCTTTAAATTTATTGCGCTCTACCCTGCTATAATGTTTATTGTTATTTCATAGGGCTTTATAATTATTGCTCTCTCCAAGGCCTTTAACTTCTTTGCCCTAACCCAGGGCTTTAGGTTTACTTCCCTTTCCCAGGACAATAAGTTAATTTTCCTCTCCCGTTGCTTCAAGTTTATTTATCTCTTGCAGCCCTTTAAGTTTATATCCCTCTCCCATGGCATTAAGTTTTAGCCCTTTCCCAAGGTTTTATGTTGATTTCCCTCTCCAAATACTTCAAGTTTATTGCACTCTCCTAGAGCTTCAAGTTTATATTCCTCTTCTAGGTCTTTAAGTTTATTGCACTCTCCCAAGGCTTTAGGTTTATTTCCCTCTCTCAGTCCTTTTAGTATATTGCCCGTACGCGTTGTTTTAGGTTTACTCCCTTTTCTAGTCCTTTTAAGTTTATTCTTCTCTCTCAAGGCTTTAAGATTATTTTGCTCTCATATGGCTTTATGTTTACTGCCTTTTCCTAGCCCTTTAGGTTTATTTCCTCCTCCCAAGCCCTCTCCCAGAGCTTAAGTTTATTATAATCTTCACACAAGTTCTTAAGATACGTATATGAGTCTAGAATTCAGGTAAGATAAGGATTTTGTTAACTAAATTCGTCTACGTTATACTAAGGTATGATATACTTGCAAAGTAGCTAATATTGTGAACTCCAAATACCACAATTGTAATTTTAGTAATTTATTTCTCCTTTTTGCCCATGACGTAACAAAAATATATGTTACCTTCATTCTACTTAGCTCACTATGAATCGATGGCATTTTTACATTGTTTTCTGCTAACAAATTTTGAAGATAACTCTCGGCACTACATTTGTAGGCCTATATTACCAGTGTTCTTTCCATCTTCATAACTGTAGTAGGTAATAACTATGTAGATGGCGTATTGCCAAACTTAGTCGTTTCTTCTGATTCTTAATAAATAACCCATGGTTTATCTGACAAAGAACCTTTTGTGAAGGTATTTTTAAAAAACCAGGCCTAGATTCTGGGTTTTCAATTCCTTCACATTTCCTCTCCGTAATATGTAAATTGATGAATGTCTAAACACTATCTTCCACTTTCACGCCTCGTGTAGAGAGACTTATATAAAGAATCTCTTTATGACCTTCAATTTACTTGTTCATCACAGTGCTTGTTAGAAGTAGGATCACGGACTCGCATATCTTCAGTTACTTGTATCAGATATACTTGAACTTCTAGGCCTGAGTGACAAACATGTTTGTTTCATCAAATATGTTTCTGTTGCTTCCTACAAAGTTCTTTTCGGTCCAAGTTTGTATTTTCTCATTTCAGATAAGTGGTATATCAGACACACTGCAATGTAAACGCTTTACGGAATTATTTTGAATATACAATGGTTAACAAAAGGAATTGAAATGAAATAAAGTAAGGCCAGTCATAACTGAAATTCAAATTTGTTTGTGACTTCCGCCGGTTTAGAGTGTATTTTAAAATAGCATTCGTTTGCAAAAACAAAAAATCATAGTAAATTCAACCTTTGACACCTATTATAAAATTTTAAACAAAGTCAAACCAAAAATAAATTACATTAATACAGCGTTTTAGTTACACAATGTGCCAATCTGCTTTTCATCTCGCACAGACGAGACAAATTTTGCAATCGCGGCTAATTTCGGTACACTAGCTCTTGGGTAAATACAGTACTATTACAAAACGATACACATCTGTGGTTTCATAAAAATTTAGCAATGGTTTCACCTCTCGTTCGTCAGTTCTTCATTCTGTTCAGTTTAATATAGGATTGTCTAAGATTGGGATTAGGATTATACATATCAATGGTTTCACTGCTATACATCTGTCTCTCTCTTCGCTTCTTCATCCTACACAGTTAGCTATAAGATTGTACAGGATTAGGATTATACATATCAATGGTTTCACTGCTATACATCTGTCTCTCTCTTCGCTTCTTCATCCTACACAGTTAGCTATAAGATTGTCCAGGATTAGGATTATACATATCAATGGTTTCACTGCTATACATCTGTCTCTCTCTTCGGTTCTTCATCCTACACAGTTAGCTATAAGATTGTCCAGGATTAGGATTATACATATCAATGGTTTCACTGCTATACATCTGTCTCTCTCTTCGGTTCTTCATCCTACACAGTTAGCTATAAGATTGTCCAGGATTAGGATTATACATATCAATGGTTTCACTGCTATACATCTGTCTCTCTCTTCGCTTCTTCATCCTACACAGTTAGCTATAAGATTGTCCAGGATTAGGATTATACATATCAATGGTTTCACTGCTATACATCTGTCTCTCTCTTCGGTTCTTCATCCTACACAGTTAGCTATAAGATTGTCCAGGATTAGGATTATACATATCAATGGTTTCACTGCTATACATCTGTCTCTCTCTTCGGCTCTTCATCCTACACAGTTAGCTATAAGATTGTCCAGGATTAGGATTATACATATCAATGGTTTCACTGCTATACATCTGTCTCTCTCTTCGGTTCTTCATCCTACACAGTTAGCTATAAGATTGTCCAGGATTAGGATTATACATATCAATGGTTTCACTGCTATACATCTGTCTCTCTCTTCGGTTCTTCATCCTACACAGTTAGCTATAAGATTGTCCAGGATTAGGATTATACATATCAATGGTTTCACTGCTATACATCTGTCTCTCTCTTCGGTTCTTCATCCTACACAGTTAGCTATAAGATTGTCCAGGATTAGGATTATACATATCAATGGTTTCACTGCTATACATCTGTCTCTCTCTTCGGCTCTTCATCCTACACAGTTAGCTATAAGATTGTCCAGGATTAGGATTATACATATCAATGGTTTCACTGCTATACATCTGTCTCTCTCTTCGGTTCTTCATCCTACACAGTTAGCTATAAGATTGTCCAGGATTAGGATTATACATATCAATGGTTTCACTGCTATACATCTGTCTCTCTCTTCGGTTCTTCATCCTACACAGTTAGCTATAAGATTGTCCAGGATTAGGATTATACATATCAATGGTTTCACTGCTATACATCTGTCTCTCTCTTCGGTTCTTCATCCTACACAGTTAGCTATAAGATTGTCCAGGATTAGGATTATACATATCAATGGTTTCACTGCTATACATCTGTCTCTCTCTTCGGTTCTTCATCCTACACAGTTAGCTATAAGATTGTCCAGGATTAGGATTATACATATCAATGGTTTCACTGCTATACATCTGTCTCTCTCTTCGGCTCTTCATCCTACACAGTTAGCTATAAGATTGTCCAGGATTAGGATTATACATATCAATGGTTTCACTGCTATACATCTGTCTCTCTCTTCGGTTCTTCATCCTACACAGTTAGCTATAAGATTGTCCAGGATTAGGATTATACATATCAATGGTTTCACTGCTATACATCTGTCTCTCTCTTCGGTTCTTCATCCTACACAGTTAGCTATAAGATTGTCCAGGATTAAGATTATACATATCAATGGTTTCACTGTTATACATCTGTCTCTCTCTTCGCTTCTTCATCCTACACAGTTAGCTATAAGATTGTCCAGGATTAGGATTATACATATCAATGGTTTCACTGCTATACATCTGTCTCTCTCTTCGGCTCTTCATCCTACACAGTTAGCTATAAGATTGTCCAGGATTAGGATTATACATATCAATGGTTTCACTGCTATACATCTGTCTCTCTCTTCGGCTCTTCATCCTACACAGTTAGCTATAAGATTGTCCAGGATTAGGATTATACATATCAATGGTTTCACTGCTATACATCTGTCTCTCTCTTCGGTTCTTCATCCTACACAGTTAGCTATAAGATTGTCCAGGATTAGGATTAGCGTTATATATAATAAAATATGTATTTCTGTGTATCAATGAAAAATACAATAAGAGAAATACAAATACAAGAATAATTTATTGAATTATACAATTCATAGCTTTTCGTTGGCAAAAAGTACCATCATCAGGAATAATAAAGAATATCAAGCATACAAATGTTAGCTAGATCCAACAAACAGTGTTGCCAAATCTATTACAATTATATTGAACTTATTAGATCTGTTATATATTAAATAATATATAGACATATATATATGCTGATACGTATTCCTTCAGGGATGGAAAAATATGATGAATAGTTATTATTCTCAACTGAAAATTGAAGAGCCTTCAACTGTTGTTGGGTTGTTGACCTCGTCAATGCTGGATGAGAATCTAGCGAAACGTCGGAACTGCGAATTTATACACTGCAGAATGAACGGATGTACTCCAGATAGTAACTATTCACACACACACACACACACACACACACACACACATATATATATATATATATATATATATATATATATATATATATATATATATATATAGTTCCATTGTTCTACATCTATCTCGTTCTTCAGTTTTTCAGTCTAACTAGTTTATTATAGTATTAGGGTTGGGATTGTGTATGTTTATGGTTCCACCATACATCTCTCTATCTCTCTATCTCTGTATATATATATATATATATATATATATATATATATATATATATATATATATATATATGTGTGTGTGTGTGTGTGTGTGTGTGTGTGTGTGTATAAATATAAAATATGTTTTCTTGTTTAATAATGTAAAACAACATAGGTTATTCTAGTACAAGAATATTATTTATCTATATTCAAAGCTTTTCGTTGGTACTATTTACCAACGAAAAGCTTTGAATATAAATAAATAATATTCTTGTATTTGAATAACCTATGTTGTTTAAATATATATATATATATATATATATATACACAAACACACGCGCGCACGCTCGCGAGTAAATTGATGTTTTCATTGTTCTACTTCTATCTAGATCTTCAAATACCTCAAGCTATTCAGTTTGTTACAGGATTGTTTTTGTCAGTTTATTTAACAGAAATGTAGTGCCTTACATGTGTATACATAGTGTTATAATGCGAACATTACAATTTTTTATACGTACGAAAAAATTATTATATAATGTTTTGGACTATATTTTTACATTCAGGATATAGACAGTATTTTGAATAATTCATGCGAGGCGTGGAAGAAGGCTTCGTTCTTCTAGAGATTGGGGTAAAACAGAAGTACATAGGTTTGAGGAAGCGTCAATTATTTCGCCGTTATAACGTCAAGCAATATACAACACACTTTGAAGGAAATTACTGAGAAACTGAATATTTAAACAATCAAACTAACAAGGACTCAAATGTTACTAAATCGGGAATATTCCAGGAACAAACACTTAATAGAGCAGTTTTAGGAAAAACAGAAAAATTAATTTTTTTCATCCATATATAACTAGATATAAACTATATATAACTTCAATGCAATATAATCCATCCAGTTTAGGACGAAAATCCATCGCGGGTTTCCATTTCATCTTGAATTAGGCTCCTTCCCTTGTCCCTACTACAACGCACGTTTGTATATTTCTCTGTTAAACGTTAACCTATTCATGTTACTGGAAATGTCAGTAAACGCGTTTAACCAAATGCCCACATTCATTATTTAATAGTCGACTCAGATATTTACTGGAAAAGAGCAATGTCGAAAAATCGATTTTTTAAAAGTAAATCCCTCCCAGGAAATCTTCTTCGCAACACATTTTAAAGTACCTAATATGCATGCCTAAACTGTCACAAGCCCTGTGACGCGTCTCTTGACCCCCGGTAAGACGAACCAGCTTCACTTAAACGCACTGGCTAAGTGTCTCCTGATTTTCGTCTATTTCTTGTACGCAATTTTTATTATTTTTTCTTTAGGCCTAACTTATTCCATCTTTGCTTCCTTTTCCTTCTTCTTACAAAGGGATGTAATGTATAGACAGTTCTTTAAGGTATCGATAGAGTGTATGTATCTCGGGTAAGCCCTGCGCACTTGATGTCGACCCCCCCCCCATATTCTTCATCAAGGGGTTTTATCCTTAGCTTATTATTATTTTTTATTAGAACCTCGAAAGGACCTTATCGGTGTAGAGCACTTAGCTACAGCGTATTTACTCTCTTCCTATCCCTACCACAGGACTAGCTTAGTGGATACCTACATCTTTGCAGAATTCAAGTACCCACCTGATGCTAAATCTTCCTCTGGTGTATATACCTGCCAGCCAAACCACTTTCTCCTTGCAGCTCCCAAAACAGGGCACTCACGGAGCACGTACATTTGGCTTTCCTCTTGGTCCTCGTCGCATATCTTACACACAGGGGACCTAGATCTTCTAATTTTGTATTCTTTATAAGGAGAGTAGTTCTTTGCTTCACAAGTCTCCCGAGTATCCCCACAGTACCTTGGATTGTTACACCCCAAAGTCGCATTCCATTCTTTCCTGCACAACCTGTCTATATGTGCCATGACCCTCTTGCGCCCCTCCTGTGGCAGCATGCCCACTGTCCTTAGTAACGGTGTTTGAGTTATCCACCCTTGTTTGCCTAAGGCGTCCGCTCTTTCATCCCCTATTCAGCCAGAATGTCCTTGAATACAGGAGTGAATTATACTTACCCAGCTTGGCTAGAGAAGCTATAATTCTAACCACCAGCTTAGAGCTGGAACTAGCCTTACCTAAAGCCTTCAGAGCTGCCTGACTGTCCGAGCAAATTCAAATGGTCTTGCCCCTCTTGCCAGACCCTATTAATTCCTCAGCACATAGTTTGGTCGCGAGCACCTCCGCCTGGAAAACAGAGTCGTAGTCTTCAAGACGAAGACAGAATCTGTCTTGGTGTCTCGGTCCACTAAAGCCGACTCCCACTCCTTCCTTTATCTTGGGCCCATCTGTGAACCAGATTTCACCATGTTTGGGTCTAACTCTGCCCATGCCTCTCTTACAGGAATCTGAATTTTGTGCCTCATAAGAGACAGTATCTTATTCTGAAGCTCTATCCAGAGCTCCTTCAGTGAATCACCAAATAGCTGTTTATGTCGTTTGCTGCTTGTCTTTCACAGCCCGGTACAACTTATCCGGTATGCAGTTTTCATCCCTTCATCCTAATATGAAGGATGGAAAACCCAAAATAACTCTCATGGCAGCACATGGTGTGCTTCTCCTTATAGCTGTTTTGTGTCTAAGAAAGATCCCCTGCACGTGGTCCAGCACTCTTTTAATTGTTTCTTTCTGTGCCCTATCCCAACAGACGGTTGAGGCAAAACTAACCTTGGCACTAAGATGGCAGAATTAATCCAGTTCATCTGACGTCGACCCAAATCCCATCTCATGCCTATCGCTCCTCTGCATTGCCAAAACGTAGCTATGGTTTCTTTGCACTCATCCTCCAAGTGCTCACGTCAGAGTAGCTTCCTATCCAAAATAACTCCCAGATATTTAGAGCTCTCAACGCAGCTTATTTTGGTATTACCAACTTCCATGATCTCCAGCGATTTACTTTTATATCGCTTAGTGAAGATGAGTGTCACCGAATTTTCTTCCTTGAATGCATAGTGTTTTTTCCTTGCACCATGCTTCTGTTACCTTGAGTGCCTCTTGAAACAGGTCTCTGAGGACCTCTTCAAATGTCCCCCTAACAAGGATAGCTATGTCGTTCGCATGTCCTACAACTTTAACACCCATTCCACTGAGTGTCCTTAGTAGACCGTCCGCGATAAGGCTCCATAGCAGAGGAGATAATACCCCACCCTGCGGGCAGCCCTCCGAGACCATCCCACTTATCGTGCACATCATCCAGGATGCAGTACTTATACGGGTTTCCAAGGAACTCATAATCCAATTTATAATTCCGTCAGAAATCCCGTGATCCATAGCTGCTCTCTTGATGGCCAGCCTAGAGGTGCTACTAAAACCTCCCTTCCGCACCAAGAAAGGTCCCTATACATATCCCCTTGTTGTTGATCTGACCTTCAATGATGTCCACAACCGACAACAGCGCAGTCTCCACTGACCTACCCGTCAGGTACGTGTGTTGGTCCTGATGAAGCGTATACTGCTTCAGAGGTCCCTCCTTCAAATAGTGGTCCACCAACCTTTACAGTGTCTATAACAAGAACGATGTAAGGTTGATAAGTCTGAAATCCTTTACCTCTGTATACCTTTCCTCTCCGATTTGGGGATAAAGATAACTTTCGTTTTGAGCCGCTGCTCGGGCGTGTAACCCAGGGCAACACAACCCATTGCGTAATCCCATCAGTGACCCTATAATTTCCTCCAAGCAATTCTGTAGTAATGCTGAAGTAATATTATACAATCCAGGCGTTTTAAAAGGCTCAAAAGACAGAATCGCCTCTCTCACCTTTTGTGCCGAGATCACCTGCCCAGATATATTCCTGGCACCGTATGGCGGAGGTTATAAGCACCATCCCCCACCGGTCTAATATCGGAAAAACAACGTCATCAGTAAACGCAGGGTTTTCTCCGAGGTGTCAGTAAAGCTTCTACACAAACTTGAGCTATTCTCTTGGTGTTTCTGCTAATTTTAAACAGTCTAGCTGTGTCAGTGTGCTAATCTCTGAGCACCACTTTACCCAAGAAGCACGTTTAACTTTCGTTATGAGTTTTTTAATAGAGAAACTGGCTGTCTTTATATGCTTGCCAGGTCTCCACTTCCTTGCTCTATCTTTAACCTAAGCCTACATCACAATCTTTCGTAGGTAATAGCCTTCGAAGTATTGCCGGGTTATCGCCTTCAAACTATAAAATATTACTCTGTTTAAGGCTCAGTTAAAAATAAATCGGAATATAAAAAATGTGGAGATTCATTTCGCTTGATCAGGCATTCCTGTTTTAAGTGAATTCAAAGTCCAAAGTAAAAGTGATAGTCGATGGTATGCAGATATAATGCCACGTTGTTACCACGAAACAAATAACAAACCGAAAGAATTTATTGACAAAACAAAATTAAATACACTTTACTTGAGGCGTAGATATATGCATCGATTCTGCTTAAACAGCGCGACCAAGTGTACACACGCGTCTGGTCGTTGACTGTCTGGCTTTTCTAGTCTTAACCGGCGTCATCAAAATAGTTTACTATAATACTGGACATTCCATAATAACTAGAGATCAAGTTTCTTACAACGTCAACAGCACAACAAAGCGTACCACTTAACTCGTGTATGTTTCTGTAGAACCAGAAGCTTAAGATCCTGAGTTTCGGCCCAACCTAGTCATACAGCATCTGCCTTATTAGTTTATAGAACTCGGCAATCCCATAGTAAATCTCGAAATATTTGTATGTTGCGCGGTTCGTGTGCGATGTTTTAGCGATGTAGCTGTACATCCATCGTCTTACAGAATTAGGACCTACAGAATTTTGTAATTAAAAAAAAATTTTACATTATTTCATGTTATCAAAAAGATTCCCTGTAC
The DNA here is from genome assembly GCA_036971475.1 of Prosapia bicincta. NCBI lineage: Eukaryota > Metazoa > Arthropoda > Insecta > Hemiptera > Cercopidae > Prosapia > Prosapia bicincta. The sequence goes on from JBAIZL010000003.1 coordinate 33,070,199, forward strand.
AACGCCAAAAGTGAATTCTTAATATCGCGTGGGTATCCCTGCCTATCAGTAGCAGTCGGTAATGTAACATCTAGAGTCACACGTAACGTTGAAGTATGGCATTAATCATGCGAACAATGTTTTCCTTGTAGACCTGGAAAGGTCAGTGAATTCCAAAATCAATACTCGATATGAATTAAGTATGAACCTTTACATATACCCACTGTATATCAAGCAGTGTTCTTGATTTAAAAAAATGTTATTTAACCCAGAAGACAAAGCACAGCCTGTCTTTTGTCATCCTAACAATGCGTACAATATAGCTAGGTGATTTCGTCTGCAATGAATAATGCATGCCTAACACATCAGATAAGCTGGCGATTCGGCGCTCTAGTTCGATGTCTCCTTCGCTTACATCATTCAAATTTCCTTCTTATTGAATTTCAAAAGGAATAAGTGGTAACGAAACAGTACAACGTTCTTATGTCGTAACAAAATTTCATTTGAAATTAACTTGAGTTTAGAATTTCTAGAAGCATCACATTAGACCCAAAAATTAGATTGGAGTTTCCGACAGATTGATGCAGTTGTACGTACATTCAACCATACAGTGTTAGCGCTACTTCCTATTGTCTGTGCCACGTCACACACCGTCAGTCGTAGCTCGAACTTATACATTTACCGGTCTTAACGAAATTTTGCTTGTATAATACAATTACGCGACGCACCCATTCATTCTATCCCACTATCTCCCTCATTCTCTTTCTGCCTCTCTCTCCCCTTCCATTTCTCTCTAGAGTGTGATTATCACAATCTATCACAATTGCAATGTACAGTATAGTAATATTAATATATTATGAACAATTTTGAAAAAGAATTAAAAAATAAACTCTCGTATAGTAATATTGTTTTTATTATCTATTATTTAATTACTCTTCGTGCCAGATAGATTCGACTTTTCCTTGTTTCCAAAGTGCGCAAATTTCATTTCGTTCCAATCAAACTGTCGCCTACATTTACATGGTGTGATGATTACAATCTATCACAATTGCAATGAACCGTTGTTTCTATGCCATTCTGTTATCTGATTCCTCTTCGTGCCAGATAGATTCGACTCCACCTTGTTTCCAAAATGCGCAAATTTCATTTCGTTTTAGTCAAACTGTCGCCTACTTTCTACGTAGTGTGATGATCCCAAACTATCACAATTGCAGTGTACAGTATAGTAATATTTTTTCTATGCGTGTCTGTCATCTAATTCCTCTTCGTGCCAGATAGATTCGACTCAGCCTTGTTTGCAAAGTGCGCAAATTTCATTTCGTTTTAATCAAACTGTCGCCTACATTTACATAGTGTGAAGATCCCAAACTATCACAATTGCAGTGTACAGTATAGTAATATGGTTTCTATGCGTGTCTGTTATCTAATTCCTCTTCGTGCCAGATAGATTCGACTCAGCCTTGTTTGCAAAGTGCGCAAATTTCATTTCGTTTTAATCAAAATGTCGCCTACGTTTTACGCAGTGTGGTTATCACAATCTATCACAATTGCAATGTACAGTATAGTAATATGGTTTCTATGCGTGTATGTTATCTAATTCCTCTTCGTGCCAGATAGATTCGACTCAGCCTTGTTTGCAAAGTGCGCAAATTTCATTTCGTTTTAATCAAAATGTCGCCTACGTTTTACGCAGTGTGGTTATCACAATCTATCACAATTGTAATATGCAGTATAGTAATATAATTTCAATGCGTGTATGTTATCTAATTCCTCTTCGTGCCATATAGATTTGACTCTTCCTTGTTTCCAAAGTACGCAAATTTCATTTCGTTTTAATCAAACTGTCGCCTACTTTTTACGTAGTGTGGTTATCACAATACATCACAATTGTAATATGCAGTATAGTAATATTGTTTCTATGCGTGTATGTTATCTAATTCCTCTTCGTGCCATATAGATTTGACTCTTCCTTGTTTCCAAAGTACGCAAATTTCATTTCGTTTTAATCAAAATGTTGCCTACTTTTTACGCAGTGTGGTTATCACAATCTATCACAATTGTAATATGCAGTATAGTAATATAATTTCAATGCGTGTATGTTATCTAATTCCTCTTCGTGCCATATTGATTTGACTCTTCCTTGTTTCCAAAGTACGCAAATTTCATTTCGTTTTAATCAAACTGTCGCCTACTTTTTACGTAGTGTGGTTATCACAATACATCACAATTGTAATATGCAGTATAGTAATATTGTTTCTATGCGTGTATGTTATCTAATTCCTCTTCGTGCCATATAGATTTGACTCTTCCTTGTTTCCAAAGTACGCAAATTTCATTTCGTTTTAATCAAACTGTCGCCTACATTTACATAGTGTGAAGATCCCAAACTATCACAATTGCAATGTACAGTATAGTAATATGGTTTCTATGCCATTCTGTTATCTGATTCCTCTTCGTGCCAGATAGATTCGACTCCACCTTGTTTCCAAAATGCGCAAATTTCATTTCGTTTTAGTCAAACTGTCGCCTACTTTCTACGTAGTGTGATGATCCCAAACTATCACAATTGCAGTGTACAGTATAGTAATATTTTTTCTATGCGTGTCTGTCATCTAATTCCTCTTCGTGCCAGATAGATTCGACTCAGCCTGGTTTGCAAAGTGCGCAAATTTCATTTCGTTTTAATCAAACTGTCGCCTACATTTACATAGTGTGAAGATCACAATCTATCACAATTGCAGTGTACAGTATAGTAATATGGTTTCTATGCGTGTCTGTTATCTAATTCCTCTTCGTGCCAGATAGATTCGACTCAGCCTTGTTTGCAAAGTGCGCAAATTTCATTTCGTTTTAATCAAAATGTCGCCTACGTTTTACGCAGTGTGGTTATCACAATCTATCACAATTGCAATGTACAGTATAGTAATATGGTTTCTATGCGTGTATGTTATCTAATTCCTCTTCGTGCCAGATAGATTCGACTCAGCCTTGTTTGCAAAGTGCGCAAATTTCATTTCGTTTTAATCAAAATGTCGCCTACGTTTTACGCAGTGTGGTTATCACAATCTATCACAATTGTAATATGCAGTATAGTAATATAATTTCAATGCGTGTATGTTATCTAATTCCTCTTCGTGCCAGATAGATTCGACTCAGCCTTGTTTGCAAAGTACGCAAATTTAATTTCGTTTTAATCAAACTGTCGCCTACTTTTTACGTAGTGTGGTTATCACAATACATCACAATTGTAATATGCAGTATAGTAATATTTTTTCTATGCGTGTCTGTTATCTAATTCCTCTTCGTGCCAGATAGATTCGACTCAGCCTTGTTTGCAAAGTGCGCAAATTTCATTTCGTTTTAATCAAAATGTCGCCTACGTTTTACGCAGTGTGGTTATCACAATCTTTCACAATTGCAATGTACAGTATAGTAATATGGTTTCTATGCGTGTATGTTATCTAATTCCTCTTCGTGCCAGATAGATTCGACTCAGCCTTGTTTGCAAAGTGCGCAAATTTCATTTCGTTTTAATCAAAATGTCGCCTACGTTTTACGCAGTGTGGTTATCACAATCTATCACAATTGTAATATGCAGTATAGTAATATAATTTCAATGCGTGTATGTTATCTAATTCCTCTTCGTGCCATATAGATTTGACTCTTCCTTGTTTCCAAAGTACGCAAATTTCATTTCGTTTTAATCAAACTGTCGCCTACTTTTTACGTAGTGTGGTTATCACAATACATCACAATTGTAATATGCAGTATAGTAATATTGTTTCTATGCGTGTATGTTATCTAATTCCTCTTCGTACCAAATAGATTCAACTCCGCCTTGTTTCCAAAGTACGCAAATTTCATTTCGTTTTAATCAAACTGTCGCCTACTTTTTACGTAGTGTGGTTATCACAATACATCACAATTGTAATATGCAGTATAGTAATATTGTTTCTATGCGTGTATGTTATCTAATTCCTCTTCGTGCCAGATAGATTCGACTCAGCCTTGTTTGCAAAGTGCGCAAATTTCATTTCGTTTTAATCAAAATGTCGCCTACGTTTTACGCAGTATGGTTATCACAATCTATCACAATTGCAATGTACAGTATAGTAATATGGTTTCTATGCGTGTATGTTATCTAATTCCTCTTCGTGCCAGATAGATTTGACTCTTCCTTGTTTCCAAAGTACGCAAATTTCATTTCGTTTTAATCAAACTGTCGCCTACTTTTTACGTAGTGTGGTTATCACAATACATCACAATTGTAATATGCAGTATAGTAATATTGTTTCTATGCGTGTATGTTATCTAATTCCTCTTCGTACCAAATAGATTCAACTCCGCCTTGTTTCCAAAGTACGCAAATTTCATTTCGTTTTAATCAAACTGTCGCCTACTTTTTACGTAGTGTGGTTATCACAATACATCACAATTGTAATATGCAGTATAGTAATATTGTTTCTATGCGTGTATGTTATCTAATTCCTCTTCGTGCCAGATAGATTCGACTCAGCCTTGTTTGCAAAGTGCGCAAATTTCATTTCGTTTTAATCAAAATGTCGCCTACGTTTTACGCAGTGTGGTTATCACAATCTATCACAATTGCAATGTACAGTATAGTAATATGGTTCTTATGCGTGTATGTTATCTAATTCCTCTTCGTGCCAGATAGATTTGACTCTTCCTTGTTTCCAAAGTACGCAAATTTCATTTCGTTTTAATCAAACTGTCGCCTACTTTTTACGTAGTGTGGTTATAACAATACATCACAATTGTAATATGCAGTATAGTAATATTGTTTCCATGCGTGTATGTTATCTAATTCCTCTTCGTACCAAATAGATTCGACTCAGCCTTGTTTGCAAAGTGCGCAAATTTCATTTCGTTTTAATCAAAATGTCGCCTACGTTTTACGCAGTGTGGTTATCACAATCTATCACAATTGCAATGTACAGTATAGTAATATGGTTTCTATGCGTGTATGTTATCTAATTCCTCTTCGTGCCAGATAGATTCGACTCAGTCTTGTTTGCAAAGTGCGCAAATTTCATTTCGTTTTAATCAAACTGTCGCCTACTTTTTACGTAGTGTGGTTATCACAATACATCACAATTGTAATATGCAGTATAGTAATATTGTTTCTATGCGTGTATGTTATCTAATTCCTCTTCGTGCCAGATAGATTTGACTCTTCCTTGTTTCCAAAGTACGCAAATTTCATTTCGTTTTAATCAAACTGTCGCCTACTTTTTACGTAGTGTGGTTATCACAATACATCACAATTGTAATATGCAGTATAGTAATATATTTTTCTATGCGTGTATGTTATCTAATTCCTCTTCGTACCAAATAGATTCGACTCAGCCTTGTTTGCAAAGTGCGCAAATTTCATTTCGTTTTAATCAAACTGTCGCCTACATTTTACGTAGTGTGGTTATCACAATACATCACAATTGTAATATGCAGTATAGTAATATTGTTTCTATGCGTGTATGTTATCTAATTCCTCTTCGTGCCAGATAGATTCGACTCAGCCTTGTTTGCAAAGTGCGCAAATTTCATTTCGTTTTAATCAAAATGTCGCCTACGTTTTACGCAGTGTGGTTATCACAATCTATCACAATTGCAATGTACAGTATAGTAATATGGTTTCTATGCGTGTATGTTATCTAATTCCTCTTCGTGCCAGATAGATTTGACTCTTCCTTGTTTCCAAAGTACGCAAATTTCATTTCGTTTTAATCAAACTGTCGCCTACTTTTTACGTAGTGTGGTTATCACAATACATCACAATTGTAATATGCAGTATAGTAATATTGTTTCTATGCGTGTATGTTATCTAATTCCTCTTCGTGCCAGATAGATTTGACTCTTCCTTGTTTCCAAAGTACGCAAATTTCATTTCGTTTTAATCAACCTGTCGCCTACTTTTTACGTAGTGTGGTTATCACAATACATCACAATTGTAATATGCAGTATAGTAATATTGTTTCTATGCGTGTATGTTATCTAATTCCTCTTCGTACCAAATAGATTCAACTCCGCCTTGTTTCCAAAGTACGCAAATTTCATTTCGTTTTAATCAAACTGTCGCCTACTTTTTACGTAGTGTGGTTATCACAATACATCACAATTGTAATATGCAGTATAGTAATATTGTTTCTATGCGTGTATGTTATCTAATTCCTCTTCGTACCAAATAGATTCAACTCCGCCTTGTTTCCAAAGTACGCAAATTTCATTTCGTTTTAATCAAACTGTCGCCTACTTTTTACGCAGTGGGGTTATCACAATACATCACAATTGTAATATGCAGTATAGTAATATTGTTTCTATGCGTGTATGTTATCTAATTCCTCTTCGTACCAAATAGATTCAACTCCGCCTTGTTTCCAAAGTACGCAAATTTCATTTCGTTTTAATCAAACTGTCGCCTACTTTTTACGTAGTGTGGTTATCACAATACATCACAATTGTAATATGCAGTATAGTAATATTGTTTCTATGCCTGTATGTTATCTAATTCCTCTTCGTGCCAGATAGATTCGACTCAGCCTTGTTTGCAAAGTGCGCAAATTTCATTTCGTTTTAATCAAAATGTCGCCTACGTTTTACGCAGTGTGGTTATCACAATCTATCACAATTGCAATGTACAGTATAGTAATATGGTTTCTATGCGTGTATGTTATCTAATTCCTCTTCGTGCCAGATAGATTTGACTCTTCCTTGTTTCCAAAGTACGCAAATTTCATTTCGTTTTAATCAAACTGTCGCCTACTTTTTACGTAGTGTGGTTATCACAATACATCACAATTGTAATATGCAGTATAGTAATATTGTTTCTATGCGTGTATGTTATCTAATTCCTCTTCGTGCCAGATAGATTTGACTCTTCCTTGTTTCCAAAGTACGCAAATTTCATCTCGTTTTAATCAAACTGTCGCCTACTTTTTACGTAGTGTGGTTATCACAATACATCACAATTGTAATATGCAGTATAGTAATATTGTTTCTATGCGTGTATGTTATCTAATTCCTCTTCGTACCAAATAGATTCAACTCCGCCTTGTTTCTAAAGTACGCAAATTTCATTTCGTTTTAATCAAACTGTCGCCTACTTTTTACGTAGTGTGGTTATCACAATACATCACAATTGTAATATGCAGTATAGTAATATTGTTTCTATGCGTGTATGTTATCTAATTCCTCTTCGTACCAAATAGATTCAACTCCGCCTTGTTTCCAAAGTACGCAAATTTCATTTCGTTTTAATCAAACTGTCGCCTACTTTTTACGCAGTGGGGTTATCACAATACATCACAATTGTAATATGCAGTATAGTAATATTGTTTCTATGCGTGTATGTTATCTAATTCCTCTTCGTACCAAATAGATTCAACTCCGCCTTGTTTCCAAAGTACGCAAATTTCATTTCGTTTTAATCAAACTGTCGCCTACTTTTTACGTAGTGTGGTTATCACAATACATCACAATTGTAATATGCAGTATAGTAATATTGTTTCTATGCCTGTATGTTATCTAATTCCTCTTCGTGCCAGATAGATTCGACTCAGCCTTGTTTGCAAAGTGCGCAAATTTCATTTCGTTTTAATCAAAATGTCGCCTACGTTTTACGCAGTGTGGTTATCACAATCTATCACAATTGCAATGTACAGTATAGTAATATGGTTTCTATGCGTGTATGTTATCTAATTCCTCTTCGTGCCAGATAGATTTGACTCTTCCTTGTTTCCAAAGTACGCAAATTTCATTTCGTTTTAATCAAACTGTCGCCTACTTTTTACGTAGTGTGGTTATCACAATACATCACAATTGTAATATGCAGTATAGTAATATATTTTTCTATGCGTGTATGTTATCTAATTCCTCTTCGTACCAAATAGATTCGACTCAGCCTTGTTTGCAAAGTGCGCAAATTTCATTTCGTTTTAATCAAAATGTCGCCTACGTTTTACGCAGTGGGGTTATCACAATCTATCACAATTGCAATGTACAGTATAGTAATATGGTTTCTATGCGTGTATGTTATCTAATTCCTCTTCGTGCCAGATAGATTCGACTCAGCCTTGTTTGCAAAGTGCGCAAATTTCATTTCGTTTTAATCAAACTGTCGCCTACTTTTTACGTAGTGTGGTTATCACAATACATCACAATTGTAATATGCAGTATAGTAATATTGTTTCTATGCGTGTATGTTATCTAATTCCTCTTCGTGCCAGATAGATTCGACTCAGCCTTGTTTGCAAAGTGCGCAAATTTCATTTCGTTTTAATCAAAATGTCGCCTACGTTTTACGCAGTGTGGTTATCACAATCTATCACAATTGCAATGTACAGTATAGTAATATGGTTTCTATGCGTGTATGTTATCTAATTCCTCTTCGTGCCAGATAGATTTGACTCTTCCTTGTTTCCTAAGTGCGCAAATTTCATTTCGTTTTAATCAAACTGTCGCCTACTTTTTACGTAGTGTGGTTATCACAATACATCACAATTGTAATATGCAGTATAGTAATATTGTTTCTATGCGTGTATGTTATCTAATTCCTCTTCGTGCCAGATAGATTCGACTCTTCCTTGTTTCCAAAGTACGCAAATTTCATTTCGTTTTAATCAAACTGTCGCCTACTTTTTACGTAGTGTGGTTATCACAATACATCACTATTGTAATATGCAGTATAGTAATATTGTTTCTATGCGTGTATGTTATCTAATTCCTCTTCGTGCCAGATAGATTCGACTCAGCCTTGTTTGCAAAGTGCGCAAATTTCATTTCGTTTTAATCAAAATGTCGCCTACGTTTTACGCAGTGTGGTTATCACAATCTATCACAATTGCAATGTACAGTATAGTAATATGGTTCTTATGCGTGTATGTTATCTAATTCCTCTTCGTGCCAGATAGATTTGACTCTTCCTTGTTTCCAAAGTACGCAAATTTCATTTCGTTTTAATCAAACTGTCGCCTACTTTTTACGTAGTGTGGTTATAACAATACATCACAATTGTAATATGCAGTATAGTAATATTGTTTCCATGCGTGTATGTTATCTAATTCCTCTTCGTACCAAATAGATTCGACTCAGCCTTGTTTGCAAAGTGCGCAAATTTCATTTCGTTTTAATCAAAATGTCGCCTACGTTTTACGCAGTGTGGTTATCACAATCTATCACAATTGCAATGTACAGTATAGTAATATGGTTTCTATGCGTGTATGTTATCTAATTCCTCTTCGTGCCAGATAGATTCGACTCAGTCTTGTTTGCAAAGTGCGCAAATTTCATTTCGTTTTAATCAAACTGTCGCCTACTTTTTACGTAGTGTGGTTATCACAATACATCACAATTGTAATATGCAGTATAGTAATATTGTTTCTATGCGTGTATGTTATCTAATTCCTCTTCGTGCCAGATAGATTTGACTCTTCCTTGTTTCCAAAGTACGCAAATTTCATTTCGTTTTAATCAAACTGTCGCCTACTTTTTACGTAGTGTGGTTATCACAATACATCACAATTGTAATATGCAGTATAGTAATATATTTTTCTATGCGTGTATGTTATCTAATTCCTCTTCGTACCAAATAGATTCGACTCAGCCTTGTTTGCAAAGTGCGCAAATTTCATTTCGTTTTAATCAAACTGTCGCCTACATTTTACGTAGTGTGGTTATCACAATACATCACAATTGTAATATGCAGTATAGTAATATTGTTTCTATGCGTGTATGTTATCTAATTCCTCTTCGTGCCAGATAGATTCGACTCAGCCTTGTTTGCAAAGTGCGCAAATTTCATTTCGTTTTAATCAAAATGTCGCCTACGTTTTACGCAGTGTGGTTATCACAATCTATCACAATTGCAATGTACAGTATAGTAATATGGTTTCTATGCGTGTATGTTATCTAATTCCTCTTCGTGCCAGATAGATTTGACTCTTCCTTGTTTCCAAAGTACGCAAATTTCATTTCGTTTTAATCAAACTGTCGCCTACTTTTTACGTAGTGTGGTTATCACAATACATCACAATTGTAATATGCAGTATAGTAATATTGTTTCTATGCGTATATGTTATCTAATTCCTCTTCGTGCCAGATAGATTTGACTCTTCCTTGTTTCCAAAGTACGCAAATTTCATTTCGTTTTAATCAAACTGTCGCCTACTTTTTACGTAGTGCGGTTATCACAATACATCACAATTGTAATATGCAGTATAGTAATATTGTTTCTATGCGTGTATGTTATCTAATTCCTCTTCGTACCAAATAGATTCAACTCCGCCTTGTTTCCAAAGTACGCAAATTTCATTTCGTTTTAATCAAACTGTCGCCTACTTTTTACGTAGTGTGGTTATCACAATACATCACAATTGTAATATGCAGTATAGTAATATTTTTTCTATGCGTGTCTGTTATCTAATTCCTCTTCGTGCCAGATAGATTCGACTCAGCCTTGTTTGCAAAGTGCGCAAATTTCATTTCGTTTTAATCAAAATGTCGCCTACGTTTTACGCAGTGTGGTTATCACAATCTATCACAATTGCAATGTACAGTATAGTAATATGGTTTCTATGCGTGTATGTTATCTAATTCCTCTTCGTGCCAGATAGATTCGACTCAGCCTTGTTTGCAAAGTGCGCAAATTTCATTTCGTTTTAATCAAAATGTCGCCTACGTTTTACGCAGTGTGGTTATCACAATCTATCACAATTGTAATATGCAGTATAGTAATATAATTTCAATGCGTGTATGTTATCTAATTCCTCTTCGTGCCATATAGATTTGACTCTTCCTTGTTTCCAAAGTACGCAAATTTCATTTCGTTTTAATCAAACTGTCGCCTACTTTTTACGTAGTGTGGTTATCACAATACATCACAATTGTAATATGCAGTATAGTAATATTGTTTCTATGCGTGTATGTTATCTAATTCCTCTTCGTACCAAATAGATTCAACTCCGCCTTGTTTCCAAAGTACGCAAATTTCATTTCGTTTTAATCAAACTGTCGCCTACTTTTTACGTAGTGTGGTTATCACAATACATCACAATTGTAATATGCAGTATAGTAATATTGTTTCTATGCGTGTATGTTATCTAATTCCTCTTCGTGCCAGATAGATTCGACTCAGCCTTGTTTGCAAAGTGCGCAAATTTCATTTCGTTTTAATCAAAATGTCGCCTACGTTTTACGCAGTATGGTTATCACAATCTATCACAATTGCAATGTACAGTATAGTAATATGGTTTCTATGCGTGTATGTTATCTAATTCCTCTTCGTGCCAGATAGATTTGACTCTTCCTTGTTTCCAAAGTACGCAAATTTCATTTCGTTTTAATCAAACTGTCGCCTACTTTTTACGTAGTGTGGTTATCACAATACATCACAATTGTAATATGCAGTATAGTAATATTGTTTCTATGCGTGTATGTTATCTAATTCCTCTTCGTACCAAATAGATTCAACTCCGCCTTGTTTCCAAAGTACGCAAATTTCATTTCGTTTTAATCAAACTGTCGCCTACTTTTTACGTAGTGTGGTTATCACAATACATCACAATTGTAATATGCAGTATAGTAATATTGTTTCTATGCGTGTATGTTATCTAATTCCTCTTCGTGCCAGATAGATTCGACTCAGCCTTGTTTGCAAAGTGCGCAAATTTCATTTCGTTTTAATCAAAATGTCGCCTACGTTTTACGCAGTGTGGTTATCACAATCTATCACAATTGCAATGTACAGTATAGTAATATGGTTCTTATGCGTGTATGTTATCTAATTCCTCTTCGTGCCAGATAGATTTGACTCTTCCTTGTTTCCAAAGTACGCAAATTTCATTTCGTTTTAATCAAACTGTCGCCTACTTTTTACGTAGTGTGGTTATAACAATACATCACAATTGTAATATGCAGTATAGTAATATTGTTTCCATGCGTGTATGTTATCTAATTCCTCTTCGTACCAAATAGATTCGACTCAGCCTTGTTTGCAAAGTGCGCAAATTTCATTTCGTTTTAATCAAAATGTCGCCTACGTTTTACGCAGTGTGGTTATCACAATCTATCACAATTGCAATGTACAGTATAGTAATATGGTTTCTATGCGTGTATGTTATCTAATTCCTCTTCGTGCCAGATAGATTCGACTCAGTCTTGTTTGCAAAGTGCGCAAATTTCATTTCGTTTTAATCAAACTGTCGCCTACTTTTTACGTAGTGTGGTTATCACAATACATCACAATTGTAATATGCAGTATAGTAATATTGTTTCTATGCGTGTATGTTATCTAATTCCTCTTCGTGCCAGATAGATTTGACTCTTCCTTGTTTCCAAAGTACGCAAATTTCATTTCGTTTTAATCAAACTGTCGCCTACTTTTTACGTAGTGTGGTTATCACAATACATCACAATTGTAATATGCAGTATAGTAATATATTTTTCTATGCGTGTATGTTATCTAATTCCTCTTCGTACCAAATAGATTCGACTCAGCCTTGTTTGCAAAGTGCGCAAATTTCATTTCGTTTTAATCAAACTGTCGCCTACATTTTACGTAGTGTGGTTATCACAATACATCACAATTGTAATATGCAGTATAGTAATATTGTTTCTATGCGTGTATGTTATCTAATTCCTCTTCGTGCCAGATAGATTCGACTCAGCCTTGTTTGCAAAGTGCGCAAATTTCATTTCGTTTTAATCAAAATGTCGCCTACGTTTTACGCAGTGTGGTTATCACAATCTATCACAATTGCAATGTACAGTATAGTAATATGGTTTCTATGCGTGTATGTTATCTAATTCCTCTTCGTGCCAGATAGATTTGACTCTTCCTTGTTTCCAAAGTACGCAAATTTCATTTCGTTTTAATCAAACTGTCGCCTACTTTTTACGTAGTGTGGTTATCACAATACATCACAATTGTAATATGCAGTATAGTAATATTGTTTCTATGCGTGTATGTTATCTAATTCCTCTTCGTGCCAGATAGATTTGACTCTTCCTTGTTTCCAAAGTACGCAAATTTCATTTCGTTTTAATCAACCTGTCGCCTACTTTTTACGTAGTGTGGTTATCACAATACATCACAATTGTAATATGCAGTATAGTAATATTGTTTCTATGCGTGTATGTTATCTAATTCCTCTTCGTACCAAATAGATTCAACTCCGCCTTGTTTCCAAAGTACGCAAATTTCATTTCGTTTTAATCAAACTGTCGCCTACTTTTTACGTAGTGTGGTTATCACAATACATCACAATTGTAATATGCAGTATAGTAATATTGTTTCTATGCGTGTATGTTATCTAATTCCTCTTCGTACCAAATAGATTCAACTCCGCCTTGTTTCCAAAGTACGCAAATTTCATTTCGTTTTAATCAAACTGTCGCCTACTTTTTACGCAGTGGGGTTATCACAATACATCACAATTGTAATATGCAGTATAGTAATATTGTTTCTATGCGTGTATGTTATCTAATTCCTCTTCGTACCAAATAGATTCAACTCCGCCTTGTTTCCAAAGTACGCAAATTTCATTTCGTTTTAATCAAACTGTCGCCTACTTTTTACGTAGTGTGGTTATCACAATACATCACAATTGTAATATGCAGTATAGTAATATTGTTTCTATGCCTGTATGTTATCTAATTCCTCTTCGTGCCAGATAGATTCGACTCAGCCTTGTTTGCAAAGTGCGCAAATTTCATTTCGTTTTAATCAAAATGTCGCCTACGTTTTACGCAGTGTGGTTATCACAATCTATCACAATTGCAATGTACAGTATAGTAATATGGTTTCTATGCGTGTATGTTATCTAATTCCTCTTCGTGCCAGATAGATTTGACTCTTCCTTGTTTCCAAAGTACGCAAATTTCATTTCGTTTTAATCAAACTGTCGCCTACTTTTTACGTAGTGTGGTTATCACAATACATCACAATTGTAATATGCAGTATAGTAATATATTTTTCTATGCGTGTATGTTATCTAATTCCTCTTCGTACCAAATAGATTCGACTCAGCCTTGTTTGCAAAGTGCGCAAATTTCATTTCGTTTTAATCAAAATGTCGCCTACGTTTTACGCAGTGGGGTTATCACAATCTATCACAATTGCAATGTACAGTATAGTAATATGGTTTCTATGCGTGTATGTTATCTAATTCCTCTTCGTGCCAGATAGATTCGACTCAGCCTTGTTTGCAAAGTGCGCAAATTTCATTTCGTTTTAATCAAACTGTCGCCTACTTTTTACGTAGTGTGGTTATCACAATACATCACAATTGTAATATGCAGTATAGTAATATTGTTTCTATGCGTGTATGTTATCTAATTCCTCTTCGTGCCAGATAGATTCGACTCAGCCTTGTTTGCAAAGTGCGCAAATTTCATTTCGTTTTAATCAAAATGTCGCCTACGTTTTACGCAGTGTGGTTATCACAATCTATCACAATTGCAATGTACAGTATAGTAATATGGTTTCTATGCGTGTATGTTATCTAATTCCTCTTCGTGCCAGATAGATTTGACTCTTCCTTGTTTCCTAAGTGCGCAAATTTCATTTCGTTTTAATCAAACTGTCGCCTACTTTTTACGTAGTGTGGTTATCACAATACATCACAATTGTAATATGCAGTATAGTAATATTGTTTCTATGCGTGTATGTTATCTAATTCCTCTTCGTGCCAGATAGATTCGACTCTTCCTTGTTTCCAAAGTACGCAAATTTCATTTCGTTTTAATCAAACTGTCGCCTACTTTTTACGTAGTGTGGTTATCACAATACATCACTATTGTAATATGCAGTATAGTAATATTGTTTCTATGCGTGTATGTTATCTAATTCCTCTTCGTACCAGATAGATTCGACTCAGCCTTGTTTGCAAAGTGCGTAAATTTCATTTCGTTTTAATCAAACTGTCGCCTACTTTTTACGTAGTGTGGTTATCACAATACATCACAATTGTAATATGCAGTATAGTAATATTGTTTCTATGCGTGTATGTTATCTAATTCCTCTTCGTACCAGATAGATTCGACTCAGCCTTGTTTGCAAAGTGCGCAAATTTCATTTCGTTTTAATCAAAATGTCGCCTACGTTTTACGCAGTGTGGTTATCACAATCTATCACAATTGCAATGTACAGTATAGTAATATGGTTTCTATGCGTGTATGTTATCTAATTCCTCTTCGTGCCAGATAGATTCGACTCTTCCTTGTTTCCAAAGTACGCAAATTTCATTTCGTTTTAATCAAACTGTCGCCTACTTTTTACGTAGTGTGGTTACCACAATACATCACTATTGTAATATGCAGTATAGTAATATTGTTTCTATGCGTGTATGTTATCTAATTCCTCTTCGTACCAGATAGATTCGACTCAGCCTTGTTTGCAAAGTGCGCAAATTTCATTTCGTTTTAATCAAACTGTCGCCTACTTTTTACGTAGTGTGGTTATCACAATACATCACTATTGTAATATGCAGTATAGTAATATTGTTTCTATGCGTGTATGTTATCTAATTCCTCTTCGTACCAAATAGATTCAACTCCGCCTTGTTTCCAAAGTACGCAAATTCCATTTTCCTTTCTTTAAACTTTCGCCAAGTTCATACAGTTAACACAATTTACTGATAACTTTATTTCGTACTAATGGAAGTCAAGTTACTATTATGTAGGTGGTTAGGTCCTAACAAATGTAATTACTCCTTGTAATTTCAGAAACCTTCTAAATGTGGCAGTTCTATCAGTTGTACGCTCGTGCATTTGTGTGTGCGCTTGCGGGTGAGTGTGGGTTTTGGATAAAGTATTGTGATAAAATCTAATGTTAATTCTCTTTTACATTCCATCATTAGCTAGCCTACGTTTTTATTATTTGAAATTGATATGTTTTAAAACCTTGGTAGCTAATACATTTTCAGGTAAGTAATTGAAACAGACAACTATTTTCACATTAATAAATGGAACGACATTTTCTGTGAAGTAGCCAAAACTATTTACACGAAATAGAAAATTATCTTGGTAAAATTAATAATGACTTGGCGTACACTAAACTTTATAATGCTTACTCAAAGATAGCCTTACTAGTTATAAAATACCTAGAACTAAAACTGCAATAAAATATTAGTCTAGACCTAATGTCATAAAGGGTAAACACGAATAGTTCTACAATTGTATCAACCTTAAGAATTACATAGGCCTATAGAAACGCTACTCCCATGAGAAAGGTAGCTCGTTTCATATATTGTTGTATTAAACGTATTGGTAGCTATATTTAGGTTTTGTTATTGTTGTAAAACGATGTTGAAACCCAAGTGACCCATTATAGTATAAAAATATTAAATAATACGCTCATATAACAATTATACCACTTTATTGAACTATATTACCATTACACTTTTTTGCATTAATTTCACAAAAACACTACTTACTAATTTATTCATCAGACGCGTTTCGCGCTAGGTTTAGCGCATTATTCAATGCTGTGAATTACTGACAAGACTGTTGCTCAGGTGTGTTGTTTGGTTTGCCAAGTTAATAGAAAAAAGTGTAATTAGACAAAAACCTCAAGATGTACAACACAAAAACTGCACGTATACCCTGACAGTTATACAGGGTGTATTAAAAGGAGTTTACAGCTTTGAAAATTCATATAAATGTACATAGCTGTTTTTCATTACTGTTATTTTATTGAATCGCGCGGTTTGCTAGTACCGAACCACTCCGTAACGAGCGCTGACGTATATGCGTTAAAAATGGCTGCCTTCATTGGATCTACGCATGCAAGATGTGTGCTTAGGTTTGAAGAATCAAAGTCAGCGGCAACTGTTCGACCGAATTTAGTATCCCTACCGCGAGTGAAGGAAACGGGATTGATTGCCCATGTACCAAGCTCATAAGCTCTTTCCATGGAGAATCAGGAGATAGTGAAATGAAACAGTACGGTAAGTGTCGCACTAAGAGCGGCATGAAAAAACCTGGCAAGAAAGAAACCCTGCCAGGAAAAATCCCGCGACAGATCATGCAAGAACCCTGGGGGGCTTGGATCACCTTATGCTAAGGAATAAGAAGAGGTATTACCTTGCAAATACCTTGTTAGTGAGTCTATGGCAGGAATGGCATGCACCTCTTCTTCTGCTGCCTACTCGAAACTGAAAAGGCATGCAATCAAATTAGTACTTCCGTTGGGGCTAAGCTGCGGCCCTGGAGATGTGCCCCTGCGTCACCTGGAACATAACTGTGAAGCAGAATTTATTAGTATGCATTTTTTATTTTGGCGGTATGGTGTGAGCTAGGCGGTCAGTAAGGACAGCGGCCGTCTGTGTGTGTCATGGGTGGGGTCATATCTACCCAGTGAGGAAATGAGTGTTGATGTTGTATGTGCGTGAGCCTGTTTGTAGAACTTTGTTGCTAAGTGTCGGAGGTGTTGTTTGATGAAAGGCACTTTTAAGTCAGTGTGAAGCAGGGTTAATCTTGTACATCTAGGTGCCTTCGTGATTATTCGCAAAACCTTGTTTTGGAATAACTGTAGTCTGCGTGTGCGTGTGTTGCCTGCATGGCCCCAGACGGGTGATGCGTAAGTGAGTATACTGCGCAACATAGATACGTATATAGTAGTGGCCGCCCGTAGTGAAAGTGGGCTTGTTCTGTTAAACATAGGATATAGTTGTGTTAATCTAATTGTTGTTTTTTTGAACGTGTTGGTAATGTGAGGGTCCCAAGTCAGGCCTCTGTCGAGTATGACTCCCAGATATTTGACGTGGTTCCCCCATTGAATGTCCTCGCCTAATAGTTTTAGAGGTGTGTTGAGTTGGTGTGTCCTACGTTTGGAGAGAAGCAAAGCCTGGCACTTGGCCACGTTCACCCTAACTCTCCAGTAGAAAATCATATGTTCTAGACTAAGCTTCACTAGCGCTATCTGTTGTTAAAACGTTTAGACGTTTACGAGGGTATGCCGAGGGAACGCGTCACATTTTCAAATTAAAAATTAAAATTTTATTTTTTATTTACAATAAAAGACGAATTAAGTAAAAGTCTAATTTAATAGAAAGTCCTAATTTAATAATATATTGTCGATTTTTAACTTAAAGTTCTTGAGGGTTGGGGGGGGGGGCGATCGCCCCATCGCCCCCCCCCCCTTGGATACGCGCGTGCTTTAGGGACAAGTAAACGGGCACTCAAGTGGCAAGACGAACAAACATGACTATAGGATTTGGGGCAGTGAAGTTCCGCATAAACACAGTATGTCCGTGATAACTAAAGTAGCAATGTAAATACAGAATGGAACCACCTAGCTAGTTATATCTCCAGGTCATTGAATAAACAGCTTGCTATAAATATTGTCTTTTTCTATAATCTATTGATGTTTAAGAAAAATACAAAAAAATCAACTATCTGTATTTTTATGTTTCTAAGAACCTTGCTATATTTAATGCTTTTTTGTCTCCCTTAATGCTTTTTTTTAATGAATATACAAAATCGACCGGTTAGCTACTTGTATTTATATTTCATTGAATAAACTAAAACTATTTATTGAGTTAAACGTTTAGGCTACTGTGTAATAAATGTTTCCTGTCACGTAGAAAATATACAGACAGAGGAGAGTATTTCTGGTGCCAATGAGCGCGTGCGAGAGAAAACAAGTAGAAATGTGTTAAAATTATTTGATGATATTGATCCTACTTAACATTACGTCCTAAATTAATATTGATTATAATCATTAAAAGTGTTTGTATAGAACTGTTTGTAAAATAAAATAAGAAAAGCAGTCCTTCATAAAGAATATTAAAGTAAATTTAAGGAATACTACTGGCGCACATTACCTCTGCATCAAATAAAAATAAAAAACGCCACGAATTTAAAATCATAAATGAACAGTTTATATAAATTTTATATGTTAAGATTTTATTCTTTAAAACAAGCTAAAAACCAGTTCGATCGGACAAAGGAGCCACAAAATAAAGTTGCTGTACTAAATCTACAGCAACTTCCCTAATAAATGAGATAACATTTTCAAATTTCATTTTTAGACTACTAATTAGTCATATAATATGATATAAAAATTTCACAAAAATTAGACCAGCAGTTTCAATGCAGAAATGCTTTAAAGTTGATCTTCAATAAAAAAGAGTGATAAACCCGTACTTTTTTTCTTTATATTTAAAGCAAAGTTTAATAAAAATCGTACTAAAATTGTTTTTGTTATATACATAAACGCATAATTAATCTCGCTAATTATTGGTGTGAATAGTTTTATTCTAGCACGAATGGCTCGCTTGTAGTTAAAGCTCAAACTGAGGGGGTCCACAATTTCTCTGTCGACATTAGTATCAACTACCTAGAAATGTTGCTGCTAGAGAAGGTTATCCCCTCTTCTTTTTGAGCATTTTATCTTTGCCGCTCTAGATAAGCACTTTTATCTAAACATTTTTGAAGCAAATCTTGGTACTCAAGCAGTGGCAATATTCTTACGTTATCTTCAAGTGTAGCAAAAACGTCTTTGCACAAATACTTGAGCTTACCGCTGGTAAAAATCTGACGAATTAATTTGTAAATGTTACCCTTTTCTAAACTTTTATTTACTGACAATTTTATTCTTACACATTTTACAAGATAATGAATTTAGTTACTTTAAAATGTTTTTAGAACCTTGTAACTAATTGGTATAAAAAGTTAGAAATCCTACAATACTTAATTTACGCGTTTTCCGTTTGTTTCGGCTCTTCAACCTGGAAAGTTTAAGACATTTTGCTAGTTGGTGTGATATGACTGAACACTTAAACCTATTGCAATATCACTGACGTAGGCCCTAATTACCTACACATATAAAATGTTAACATTAATCAATGCACAATGTTTGAATCTAGTTGATTCTTTATTCTACTTAAATTAAATAATGTTAATGACTTGTGTGTACAATGTTACAGGCTAAAATATTTTAATGATACCGAAATTTTTCGGTTACTTTACGATGATAAATTTCAAAAAGCCCAAATTTTAAATTATATATTTAATACATTATGAAATACATTAAATATGTTGTGCCCAATACAAGAACTCCATCAAACCGAAAACATAACCATTTAGACATATTTAAGGTACGTTTTCAGATTAATTTGTGGAGTGTTCTTGATTAAATTTGGTATTTTACAAATAAGAAGTAAATAACTATTTGTGTTTTCGTTTCATTGTAATAGCTCTGTTCATTAAAGTGAATCCTTCTTACAGAGAGCAACATCTAGTTGAAATTTATACATTTAGGCAACACGTATGCCAGGAGTAAAATGTAAAATAAATGCACGAAAGTTTATGCCCGTGATGTTGCTTGTTTACAATTGCCAACTTCTATTAGTAGCTAGTGAAAGAAATATTGTTGTAAAGAACCGGTGTACTGTTCTATTAAAAAAAAGTAGACGTTTATTCTAATAATATATTCAACTACTAACACTAACATCTAATAGTAGCATAGGCAGTTACATACAGATGGTGTGCTATAACTACTAAATGCAAACTTCTATTATTAGCATAGACAGGTACATACAGATAGTAGATATACTATACCATTTGTATGCAGTGGGCTATACTACAAACTAACTCCAGATTTAGTAGTTATACTATACAATCTGTATGCATCAAACTCTACTACAATCTAACATCAGATTTAGTAGTTTTACTATACCAATTGTAAGCACCTGCTTCTACTACAAATTAACATCAGATTCAGAAGTTATACTATACCACTGTATGCATCTGGCTCTACTACCAACTAACGACAGATTTAGTAGTTATACTTTACTATCAGTATTCATCTGGCGCTCATACAAACTAACGTCAAATATAGTAGTTATACTATACCATCTGTAGGCATCTGGCTCTACTATATACTAACGACAGATTTAGTAGTTATACTATACTATCAGTATGCATCTGGCTCTCCTACAAACTAACGTCAAATATAGTAGTCCTACTATACCACTGTATGCATCTGGCTCTACTACATACTAACGACAGATTTAGTAGTTATACTATAGTATCAGTATGCATCTGGCTCTCCTACAAACTAACGTCAAATATAGTAGTCCTACTATACCACTGTATGCATCTGGCTCTACTACAAACTAACGACAGATTTAGTAGTTATACTATACTATCAGTATGCATCTGGCTCTCCTACAAACTAACGTCAAATATAGTAGTTATACTATACCATCTGTTTGCACCTGCCTGTACTACAAACTAACGTCAGATTTAGTAGTTATACAATACCATCTGTATGCATCTGCCTCTACTACAAACTAACGTCAAATATAGTAGTCCTACTATACCACTGTATGCATCTGGCTCTACTACATACTAACGTCAAATATAGTAGTCCTACTATACCACTGTATGCATCTGGCTCTACTACAAACTAACGTCAAATATAGTAGTCCTACTATACCACTGTATGCATCTGGCTCTACTACAAACTAACGTCAAATATAGTAGTCCTACTATACCACTGTATGCATCTGGCTCTACTACAAACTAACGTCAAATATAGTAGTCCTACTATACCACTGTATGCATCTGGCTCTACTACAAACTAACGTCAAATATAGTAGTCCTACAATACCACTGCATGCATCTGGCTCTACTACAAACTAACGTCAAATATAGTAGTCCTACTATACCACTGTATGCATCTGGCTCTACTACAAACTAACGTCAAATATAGTAGTCCTACTATACCACTGTATGCATCTGGCTCTACTACATACTAACGACAGATTTAGTAGTTATACTATACTATCAGTATGCATCTGGCTCTCCTACAAACTAACGTCAAATACAGTAGTCCTACTATACCACTGTATGCATCTGACTCTAATACAAACTAACGTCAAATATAGTAGTTATACTATACCATCTGTATGCATTTGGCTCTACTACAAACTAAAGTCAAATATAGTAGTCCTACTATACCACTGTATGCATCTGGCTCTACTACATACTAACGACAGATTTAGTAGTTATACTATACTATCAGTATGCATCTGGCTCTCCTACAAACTAACGTCAAATATAGTAGTCCTACTATACCACTGTATGCATCTGACTCTACTACATACTAACGTCAAATATAGTAGTTATACTATACCATCTGTATGCATCTGGCTCTAATACAAACTAACGTCAAATATAGTAGTTATACTATACCATCTGTATGCATCTGGCTCTCCTACAAACTAACGTCAAATATAGTAGTCCTACTATACCCCTGTATGCATCTGGCTCTACTACATACTAACGTCAAATATAGTAGTTATACTATACCATCTGTATGCATCTGGCTCTCCTACAAACTAACGTCAAATATAGTAGTCCTACTATACCACTGTATGCATCTGGCTCTACTACATACTAACGACAGATTTAGTAGTTATACTATACTATCAGTATGCATCTGGCTCTCCTACAAACTAACGTCAAATATAGTAGTTATACTATACCATCTGTTTGCACCTGCCTGTACTACAAACTAACGTCAGATTTAGTAGTTATACAATACCATCTGTATGCATCTGCCTCTACTACAAACTAACGTCAAATATAGTAGTCCTACTATACCACTGTATGCATCTGGCTCTACTACATACTAACGTCAAATATAGTAGTCCTACTATACCACTGTATGCATCTGGCTCTACTACATACTAACGTCAAATATAGTAGTTATACTATACCATCTGTATGCATCTGGCTCTCCTACAAACTAACGTCAAATATAGTAGTCCTACTATACCACTGTATGCATCTGGCTCTACTACAAACTAACGTCAAATATAGTAGTCCTACTATACCACTGTATGCATCTGGCTCTACTACAAACTAACGTCAAATATAGTAGTCCTACTATACCACTGTTTGCATCTGGCTCTACTACAACGTCAAATATAGTAGTCCTACAATACCACTGCATGCATCTGGCTCTACTACAAACTAACGTCAAATATAGTAGTCCTACAATACCACTGTATGCATCTGGCTCTACTACATACTAACGTCAAATATAGTAGTCCTACAATACCACTGTATGCATCTGGCTCTACTACAAACTAACGTCAAATATAGTAGTCCTACAATACCACTGCATGCATCTGGCTCTACTACAAACTAACGTCAAATATAGTAGTCCTACAATACCACTGTATGCATCTGGCTCTACTACATACTAACGTCAAATATAGTAGTCCTACAATACCACTGTATGCATCTGGCTCTACTACAAACTAACGTCAAATATAGTAGTCCTACAATACCACTGCATGCATCTGGCTCTACTACAAACTAACGTCAAATATAGTAGTCCTACAATACCACTGTATGCATCTGGCTCTACTACATACTAACGTCAAATATAGTAGTCCTACAATACCATCTGTATGCATCTGGCTCTACTACAAACTAACGTCAAATATAGTAGTCCTACTATACCACTGTATGCATCTGGCTCTACTACATACTAACGTCAAATATAGTAGTTATACTATACCATCTGTATGCATCTGGCTCTCCTACAAACTAACGTCAAATATAGTAGTCCTACTATACCACTGTATGCATCTGGCTCTACTACATACTAACGACAGATTTAGTAGTTATACTATACTATCAGTATGCATCTGGTTCTCCTACAAACTAACGTCAAATATAGTAGTTCTACTATACCACGGTATGCATCTGGCTCTACTACATACTAACGACAGATTTAGTAGTTATACTATACTATCAGTATGCATCTGGCTCTCCTACAAACTAACGTCAAATATAGTAGTTATACTATACCATCTGTTTGCACCTGCCTGTACTACAAACTAACGTTAGATTTAGTAGTTATACAATACCATCTGTATGCATCTGCCTCTACTACAAACTAATGTTACATTTAGTAGTTATATTGTACTATTTGTATGCATCTGGCTCTACTACATACTAACGACAGATTTAGTAGTTATACTATACTATCAGTATGCATCTGGCTCTCCTACAAACTAACGTCAAATATAGTAGTTATACTATACCATCTGTTTGCACCTTCCTGTACTACAAACTAACGTTAGATTTAGTAGTTATACAATACCATCTGTATGCATCTGCCTCTACTACAAACTAATGTTACATTTAGTAGTTATATTGTACTATTTGTATGCATCTGACTCTACTACAAACTAACGTCAGATTTAGTAGTTATACTATACCTTCAGTATGCATCTGGCTCTACTACAAACTAACGTCAGATTTAGTGAGTATAATATACCATCTGTATCCATCTGGCTCTCCTACAAACTAACGTCAAATATAGTAGTCCTACTATACCACTGTATGCATCTGGCTCTCCTACAAACTAACGTCAAATATAGTAGTCCTACTATACCACTGTATGCATCTGGCTCTACTACAAACTAACGTCAAATATAGTAGTCCTACTATACCACTGTATGCATCTGGCTCTACTACAAACTAACGTCAAATATAGTAGTCCTACAATACCACTGCATGCATCTGGCTCTACTACAAACTAACGTCAAATATAGTAGTCCTACTATACCACTGTATGCATCTGGCTCTACTACAAACTAACGTCAAATATAGTAGTCCTACTATACCACTGTATGCATCTGGCTCTACTACATACTAACGACAGATTTAGTAGTTGTACTATACTATCAGTATGCATCTGGCTCTCCTACAAACTAACGTCAAATACAGTAGTCCTACTATACCACTGTATGCATCTGACTCTAATACAAACTAACGTCAAATATAGTAGTTATACTATACCATCTGTATGCATTTGGCTCTACTACAAACTAAAGTCAAATATAGTAGTCCTACTATACCACTGTATGCATCTGGCTCTACTACATACTAACGACAGATTTAGTAGTTATACTTACTATCAGTATGCATCTGGCTCTCCTACAAACTAACGTCAAATATAGTAGTCCTACTATACCACTGTATGCATCTGACTCTACTACATACTAACGTCAAATATAGTAGTTATACTATACCATCTGTATGCATCTGGCTCTACTACATACTAACGTCAAATATAGTAGTTATACTATACCATCTGTATGCATCTGGCTCTCCTACAAACTAACGTCAAATATAGTAGTCCTACTATACCACTGTATGCATCTGGCTCTACTACATACTAACGACAGATTTAGTAGTTATACTATACTATCAGTATGCATCTGGCTCTCCTACAAACTAACGTCAAATATAGTAGTTATACTATACCATCTGTTTGCACCTGCCTGTACTACAAACTAACGTCAGATTTAGTAGTTATACAATACCATCTGTATGCATCTGCCTCTACTACAAACTAACGTCAAATATAGTAGTCCTACTATACCACTGTATGCATCTGGCTCTACTACATACTAACGTCAAATATAGTAGTTATACTATACCATCTGTATGCATCTGGCTCTCCTACAAACTAACGTCAAATATAGTAGTCCTACTATACCACTGTATGCATCTGGCTCTACTACAAACTAACGTCAAATATAGTAGTCCTACTATACCACTGTTTGCATCTGGCTCTACTACAACGTCAAATATAGTAGTCCTACAATACCACTGCATGCATCTGGCTCTACTACAAACTAACGTCAAATATAGTAGTCCTACTATACCACTGTTTGCATCTGGCTCTACTACAACGTCAAATATAGTAGTCCTACAATACCACTGCATGCATCTGGCTCTACTACAAACTAACGTCAAATATAGTAGTCCTACAATACCACTGTATGCATCTGGCTCTACTACATACTAACGTCAAATATAGTAGTCCTACAATACCACTGTATGCATCTGGCTCTACTACAAACTAACGTCAAATATAGTAGTCCTACAATACCACTGCATGCATCTGGCTCTACTACAAACTAACGTCAAATATAGTAGTCCTACAATACCACTGTATGCATCTGGCTCTACTACATACTAACGTCAAATATAGTAGTCCTACAATACCACTGTATGCATCTGGCTCTACTACAAACTAACGTCAATTATAGTAGTCCTACAATACCACTGCATGCATCTGGCTCTACTACAAACTAACGTCAAATATAGTAGTCCTACAATACCACTGTATGCATCTGGCTCTACTACATACTAACGTCAAATATAGTAGTCCTACAATACCACTGCATGCATCTGGCTCTACTACAAACTAACGTCAAATATAGTAGTCCTACAATACCACTGTATGCATCTGGCTCTACTACATACTAACGTCAAATATAGTAGTTATACTATACCATCTGTATGCATCTGGCTCTACTACAAACTAACGTCAAATATAGTAGTCCTACTATACCACTGTATGCATCTGGCTCTACTACATACTAACGCCAAATATAGTAGTTATACTATACCATCTGTATGCATCTGGCTCTCCTACAAACTAACGTCAAATATAGTAGTCCTACTATACCACTGTATGCATCTGGCTCTACTACATACTAACGACAGATTTAGTAGTTATACTATACTATCAGTATGCATCTGGTTCTCCTACAAACTAACGTCAAATATAGTAGTTCTACTATACCACGGTATGCATCTGGCTCTACTACATACTAACGACAGATTTAGTAGTTATACTATACTATCAGTATGCATCTGGCTCTCCTACAAACTAACGTCAAATATAGTAGTTATACTATACCATCTGTTTGCACCTGCCTGTACTACAAACTAACGTTAGATTTAGTAGTTATACAATACCATCTGTATGCATCTGCCTCTACTACAAACTAATGTTACATTTAGTAGTTATATTGTACTATTTGTATGCATCTGGCTCTACTACATACTAACGACAGATTTAGTAGTTATACTATACTATCAGTATGCATCTGGCTCTCCTACAAACTAACGTCAAATATAGTAGTTATACTATACCATCTGTTTGCACCTTCCTGTACTACAAACTAACGTTAGATTTAGTAGTTATACAATACCATCTGTATGCATCTGCCTCTACTACAAACTAATGTTACATTTAGTAGTTATATTGTACTATTTGTATGCATCTGACTCTACTACAAACTAACGTCAGATTTAGTAGTTATACTATACCTTCAGTATGCATCTGGCTCTACTACAAACTAACGTCAGATTTAGTGAGTATAATATACCATCTGTATCCATCTGGCTCTCCTACAAACTAACGTCAAATATAGTAGTCCTACTATACCACTGTATGCATCTGGCTCTACTACAAACTAACGTCAAATATAGTAGTCCTACTATACCACTGTATGCATCTGGCTCTACTACAAACTAACGTCAAATATAGTAGTCCTACTATACCACTGTATGCATCTGGCTCTACTACAAATTAACGTCAAATATAGTAGTCCTACAATACCACTGCATGCATCTGGCTCTACTACAAACTAACGTCAAATATAGTAGTCCTACAATACCACTGTATGCATCTGGCTCTACTACATACTAACGTCAAATATAGTAGTCCTACAATACCACTGTATGCATCTGGCTCTACTACAAACTAACGTCAAATATAGTAGTCCTACAATACCACTGCATGCATCTGGCTCTACTACAAACTAACGTCAAATATAGTAGTCCTACAATACCACTGTATGCATCTGGCTCTACTACATACTAACGTCAAATATAGTAGTCCTACAATACCACTGTATGCATCTGGCTCTACTACAAACTAACGTCAAATATAGTAGTCCTACAATACCACTGCATGCATCTGGCTCTACTACAAACTAACGTCAAATATAGTAGTCCTACAATACCACTGTATGCATCTGGCTCTACTACATACTAACGTCAAATATAGTAGTCCTACAATACCACTGTATGCATCTGGCTCTACTACATACTAACGTCAAATATAGTAGTTATACTATACCATCTGTATGCATCTGGCTCTACTACAAACTAACGTCAAATATAGTAGTCCTACTATACCACTGTATGCATCTGGCTCTACTACATACTAACGTCAAATATAGTAGTTATATTATACCATCTGTATGCATCTGGCTCTCCTATAAACTAACGTCAAATATAGTAGTCCTACTATACCACTGTATGCATCTGGCTCTACTACATACTAACGACAGATTTAGTAGTTATACTATACTATCAGTATGCATCTGGTTCTCCTACAAACTAACGTCAAATATAGTAGTTCTACTATACCACTGTATGCATCTGGCTCTACTACATACTAACGACAGATTTAGTAGTTATACTATACTATCAGTATGCATCTGGCTCTCCTACAAACTAACGTAAATTTAGTAGTTATACTATACCATCTGTTTGCACCTGCCTGTACTACAAACTAACGTTAGATTTAGTAGTTATACAATACCATCTGTATGCATCTGCCTCTACTACAAACTAATGTTACATTTAGTAGTTATATTGTACTATTTGTATGCATCTGGCTCTACTACATACTAACGACAGATTTAGTAGTTATACTATACTATCAGTATGCATCTGGCTCTCCTACAAACTAACGTCAAATATAGTAGTTATACTATACCATCTGTTTGCACCTGCCTGTACTACAAACTAACGTTAGATTTAGTAGTTATACAATACCATCTGTATGCATCTGCCTCTACTACAAACTAATGTTACATTAAGTAGTTATATTGTACTATTTGTATGCATCTGACTCTACTACAAACTAACGTCAGATTTAGTAGTTATACTATACCTTCAGTATGCATCTGGCTCTACTACAAACTAACGTCAGATTTAGTGAGTATAATATACCATCTGTATCCATCTGGCTCTCCTACAAACTAACGTCAAATATAGTAGTCCTACTATACCACTGTATGCATCTGGCTCTCCTACAAACTAACGTCAAATATAGTAGTCCTACTATACCACTGTATGCATCTGGCTCTACTACAAACTAACGTCAAATATAGTAGTCCTACTATACCACTGTATGCATCTGGCTCTACTACAAACTAACGTCAAATATAGTAGTCCTACAATACCACTGCATGCATCTGGCTCTACTACAAACTAACGTCAAATATAGTAGTCCTACAATACCACTGTATGCCTCTGGCTCTACTACATACTAACGTCAAATATAGTAGTCCTACAATACCACTGTATGCATCTGGCTCTACTACAAACTAACGTCAAATATAGTAGTCCTACAATACCACTGCATGCATCTGGCTCTACTACAAACTAACGTCAAATATAGTAGTCCTACAATACCACTGTATGCATCTGGCTCTACTACATACTAACGTCAAATATAGTAGTCCTACAATACCACTGTATGCATCTGGCTCTACTACAAACTAACGTCAAATATAGTAGTCCTACAATACCACTGCATGCATCTGGCTCTACTACAAACTAACCTCAAATATAGTAGTCCTACATTACCACTGTATGCATCTGGCTCTACTACATACTAACGTCAAATATAGTAGTCCTACAATACCACTGCATGCATCTGGCTCTACTACAAACTAACGTCAAATATAGTAGTCCTACAATACCACTGTATGCATCTGGCTCTACTACATACTAACGTCAAATATAGTAGTTATACTATACCATCTGTATGCATCTGGCTGTACTACAAACTAACGTCAAATATAGTAGTCCTACTATACCACTGTATGCATCTGGCTCTACTACATACTAACGTCAAATATAGTAGTTATACTATACCATCTGTATGCATCTGGCTCTCCTACAAACTAACGTCAAATATAGTAGTCCTACTATACCACTGTATGCATCTGGCTCTACTACAAACTAACGTCAAATATAGTAGTCCTACAATACCACTGTATGCATCTGGCTCTACTACAAACTAACGTCAAATATAGTAGTCCTACAATACCACTGTATGCATCTGGCTCTACTACATACTAACGACAGATTTAGTAGTTATACTATACTATCAGTATGCATCTGGTTCTCCTACAAACTAACGTCAAATATAGTAGTTCTACTATACCACTGTATGCATCTGGCTCTACTACATACTAACGACAGATTTAGTAGTTATACTATACTATCAGTATGCATCTGGCTCTCCTACAAACTAACGTCAAATATAGTAGTTATACTATACCATCTGTTTGCACCTGCCTGTACTACAAACTAACGTTAGATTTAGTAGTTATACAATACCATCTGTATGCATCTGCCTCTACTACAAACTAATGTTACATTTAGTAGTTATATTGTACTATTTGTATGCATCTGACTCTACTACATACTAACGACAGATTTAGTAGTTAAACTATACTATCAGTATGCATCTGGCTCTCCTACAAAACCAATGTCAAATATAGTAGTTATACTATACCATCAGTTTGCACCTGTATGTACTACAAACTAACGTCAGATTTAGTAGTTATACTATACCTTCAGTATGCATCTGGCTCTACTACAAACTAACGTCAGATTTAGTGAGTATAATATACCATCTGTATCCATCTGGCTCTATTAAACGAACGTCAGATTTAATGGTTATACTATATCATTTGTATGCACCTGCCTCTATTACAAACTAATGTTAGATTTAGTAGTTATATTGTACCATTTGTATACATCTGGCTATACAAACTAGTTTCAGATTTATTAGTTATACGGTGCCATTTGTATCTACCTGCCTCTACTACAAACTATCGTCAGATGTAGTAGTCCTACTATACCATCTGTATGCATCTGGCTCTACTACAAATTAATGTCAGATTTAGTAGTTTTATTTTAACATTTGTATGCTGCAGGCCATACTATAAATTAACCTCAGATTTAGTAGTTATACTGTACTATCAGTATGCATCTGGCTCTACTACAAACTAACGTCATGTATAGTAGTTATACTATACCATTTGTAAGCTCCTGCCTCTACTACAAACTAACGTCAGATTTAGTAGTTTTACTATACCATTTGTATGCACCTGCCTCTACTACCAAGTAACGTCAGATTTAGTAGTTATATTATACCATTTTTATGCACCTGCCTCTACTACAAACTAACGTCAGATTTACTAATTATACTATACCATCTGTATGCATCTGTCTCTACTACAAACTAACGTCAGATGTAGTAGTTATACTATACCATTTATTTGCACCTGCCTCTACTACAAACTAACGTCAGATTTAGTAGTTTTACTATACCATTTGTATTCACCTGCCTCTACTACAAACTAACGTAAGATTTATTAGTTATACTATACCATTTGTATGTATCTGCCTCTACTACAAACTAACGTCAGATTTACTAATTATACTATACCATCTGTATGCATCTGTCTCTACTACAAACTAACGTCAGATGTAGTAGTTATACTACACCATTTATATGCACCTGCATCTACTATTAACTAACGTCAGATTTAGTAGTAATACTGTACCATCTGTATGCATCTGGATATACTACAGACCATCGTTAGATTTAGTAGTTATACTGTACTATCAGTATGCATCTGGTTCTACTACAAACTAACGTCAGATGTAGTAGTTATACTGTACTATCAGTATGCATCTGGTTCTACTACATACTAACGACAGATTTAGTAGTTATACTGTACTATCAGTATGCATCTGGTTCTACTACAAACTAAAGTCAGATGTAGTAGTTATACTATACCATTTGTATGCACCTGGCTCTACTACAAACTAACGTCAGATTTAGTAGTTATTCTATACCATCTGTATGCATCTGTGTCTACTACAAACTAACGTCAGATTTAGTAAGTATAATATACCATATGTATCCATCTGGCCCTATTAAACGAACGTCAGATTTAATGGTTATACTATATCATTTGTATGCACCTGCCTCTATTACAAACTAATGTTAGATTTAGTAGTTATATTGTACCATTTGTATACATCTGGCTCTACAAACTAATTTCAGATTTAGTAGTTATACGGTGCCATTTGTATCTACCTGCCTCTACTACAAACTAACGTCAGATGTAGTAGTCCTACTATACCATCTGTATGCATCTGGCTCTACTACAAACTAACGTCAAATATAGTAGTCCTACTATACCACTGTATGCATCTGGCTCTACTACAAACTAACGTCAAATATAGTAGTCCTACTATACCACTGTTTGCATCTGGCTCTACTACAACGTCAAATATAGTAGTCCTACAATACCACTGCATGCATCTGGCTCTACTACAAACTAACGTCAAATATAGTAGTCCTACAATACCACTGTATGCATCTGGCTCTACTACATACTAACGTCAAATATAGTAGTCCTACAATACCACTGTATGCATCTGGCTCTACTACAAACTAACGTCAAATATAGTAGTCCTACAATACCACTGCATGCATCTGGCTCTACTACAAACTAACGTCAAATATAGTAGTCCTACAATACCACTGTATGCATCTGGCTCTACTACATACTAACGTCAAATATAGTAGTCCTACAATACCACTGTATGCATCTGGCTCTACTACAAACTAACGTCAAATATAGTAGTCCTACAATACCACTGCATGCATCTGGCTCTACTACAAACTAACGTCAAATATAGTAGTCCTACAATACCACTGTATGCATCTGGCTCTACTACATACTAACGTCAAATATAGTAGTTATACTATACCATCTGTATGCATCTGGCTCTACTACATACTAACGTCAAATATAGTAGTCCTACAATACCACTGCATGCATCTGGCTCTACTACAAACTAACGTCAAATATAGTAGTCCTACAATACCACTGTATGCATCTGGCTCTACTACATACTAACGTCAAATATAGTAGTTATACTATACCATCTGTATGCATCTGGCTCTACTACAAACTAACGTCAAATATAGTAGTCCTACTATACCACTGTATGCATCTGGCTCTACTACATACTAACGTCAAATATAGTAGTTATACTATACCATCTGTATGCATCTGGCTCTCCTACAAACTAACGTCAAATATAGTAGTCCTACTATACCACTGTATGCATCTGGCTCTACTACATACTAACGACAGATTTAGTAGTTATACTATACTATCAGTATGCATCTGGTTCTCCTACAAACTAACGTCAAATATAGTAGTTCTACTATACCACGGTATGCATCTGGCTCTACTACATACTAACGACAGATTTAGTAGTTATACTATACTATCAGTATGCATCTGGCTCTCCTACAAACTAACGTCAAATATAGTAGTTATACTATACCATCTGTTTGCACCTGCCTGTACTACAAACTAACGTTAGATTTAGTAGTTATACAATACCATCTGTATGCATCTGCCTCTACTACAAACTAATGTTACATTTAGTAGTTATATTGTACTATTTGTATGCATCTGGCTCTACTACATACTAACGACAGATTTAGTAGTTATACTATACTATCAGTATGCATCTGGCTCTCCTACAAACTAACGTCAAATATAGTAGTTATACTATACCATCTGTTTGCACCTTCCTGTACTACAAACTAACGTTAGATTTAGTAGTTATACAATACCATCTGTATGCATCTGCCTCTACTACAAACTAATGTTACATTTAGTAGTTATATTGTACTATTTGTATGCATCTGACTCTACTACAAACTAACGTCAGATTTAGTAGTTATACTATACCTTCAGTATGCATCTGGCTCTACTACAAACTAACGTCAGATTTAGTGAGTATAATATACCATCTGTATCCATCTGGCTCTCCTACAAACTAACGTCAAATATAGTAGTCCTACTATACCACTGTATGCATCTGGCTCTCCTACAAACTAACGTCAAATATAGTAGTCCTACTATACCACTGTATGCATCTGGCTCTACTACAAACTAACGTCAAATATAGTAGTCCTACTATACCACTGTATGCATCTGGCTCTACTACAAACTAACGTCAAATATAGTAGTCCTACAATACCACTGCATGCATCTGGCTCTACTACAAACTAACGTCAAATATAGTAGTCCTACTATACCACTGTATGCATCTGGCTCTACTACAAACTAACGTCAAATATAGTAGTCCTACTATACCACTGTATGCATCTGGCTCTACTACATACTAACGACAGATTTAGTAGTTATACTATACTATCAGTATGCATCTGGCTCTCCTACAAACTAACGTCAAATACAGTAGTCCTACTATACCACTGTATGCATCTGACTCTAATACAAACTAACGTCAAATATAGTAGTTATACTATACCATCTGTATGCATTTGGCTCTACTACAAACTAAAGTCAAATATAGTAGTCCTACTATACCACTGTATGCATCTGGCTCTACTACATACTAACGACAGATTTAGTAGTTATACTATACTATCAGTATGCATCTGGCTCTCCTACAAACTAACGTCAAATATAGTAGTCCTACTATACCACTGTATGCATCTGACTCTACTACATACTAACGTCAAATATAGTAGATATACTATACCATCTGTATGCATCTGGCTCTAATACAAACTAACGTCAAATATAGTAGTTATACTATACCATCTGTATGCATCTGGCTCTCCTACAAACTAACGTCAAATATAGTAGTCCTACTATACCCCTGTATGCATCTGGCTCTACTACATACTAACGTCAAATATAGTAGTTATACTATACCATCTGTATGCATCTGGCTCTCCTACAAACTAACGTCAAATATAGTAGTCCTACTATACCACTGTATGCATCTGGCTCTACTACATACTAACGACAGATTTAGTAGTTATACTATACTATCAGTATGCATCTGGCTCTCCTACAAACTAACGTCAAATATAGTAGTTATACTATACCATCTGTTTGCACCTGCCTGTACTACAAACTAACGTCAGATTTAGTAGTTATACAATACCATCTGTATGCATCTGCCTCTACTACAAACTAACGTCAAATATAGTAGTCCTACTATACCACTGTATGCATCTGGCTCTACTACATACTAACGTCAAATATAGTAGTCCTACTATACCACTGTATGCATCTGGCTCTACTACATACTAACGTCAAATATAGTAGTTATACTATACCATCTGTATGCATCTGGCTCTCCTACAAACTAACGTCAAATATAGTAGTCCTACTATACCACTGTATGCATCTGGCTCTACTACAAACTAACGTCAAATATAGTAGTCCTACTATACCACTGTATGCATCTGGCTCTACTACAAACTAACGTCAAATATAGTAGTCCTACTATACCACTGTTTGCATCTGGCTCTACTACAACGTCAAATATAGTAGTCCTACAATACCACTGCATGCATCTGGCTCTACTACAAACTAACGTCAAATATAGTAGTCCTACAATACCACTGTATGCATCTGGCTCTACTACATACTAACGTCAAATATAGTAGTCCTACAATACCACTGTATGCATCTGGCTCTACTACAAACTAACGTCAAATATAGTAGTCCTACAATACCACTGCATGCATCTGGCTCTACTACAAACTAACGTCAAATATAGTAGTCCTACAATACCACTGTATGCATCTGGCTCTACTACATACTAACGTCAAATATAGTAGTCCTACAATACCACTGTATGCATCTGGCTCTACTACAAACTAACGTCAATTATAGTAGTCCTACAATACCACTGCATGCATCTGGCTCTACTACAAACTAACGTCAAATATAGTAGTCCTACAATACCACTGTATGCATCTGGCTCTACTACATACTAACGTCAAATATAGTAGTCCTACAATACCACTGCATGCATCTGGCTCTACTACAAACTAACGTCAAATATAGTAGTCCTACAATACCACTGTATGCATCTGGCTCTACTACATACTAACGTCAAATATAGTAGTTATACTATACCATCTGTATGCATCTGGCTCTACTACAAACTAACGTCAAATATAGTAGTCCTACTATACCACTGTATGCATCTGGCTCTACTACATACTAACGTCAAATATAGTAGTTATACTATACCATCTGTATGCATCTGGCTCTCCTACAAACTAACGTCAAATATAGTAGTCCTACTATACCACTGTATGCATCTGGCTCTACTACATACTAACGACAGATTTAGTAGTTATACTATACTATCAGTATGCATCTGGTTCTCCTACAAACTAACGTCAAATATAGTAGTTCTACTATACCACGGTATGCATCTGGCTCTACTACATACTAACGACAGATTTAGTAGTTATACTATACTATCAGTATGCATCTGGCTCTCCTACAAACTAACGTCAAATATAGTAGTTATACTATACCATCTGTTTGCACCTGCCTGTACTACAAACTAACGTTAGATTTAGTAGTTATACAATACCATCTGTATGCATCTGCCTCTACTACAAACTAATGTTACATTTAGTAGTTATATTGTACTATTTGTATGCATCTGGCTCTACTACATACTAACGACAGATTTAGTAGTTATACTATACTATCAGTATGCATCTGGCTCTCCTACAAACTAACGTCAAATATAGTAGTTATACTATACCATCTGTTTGCACCTTCCTGTACTACAAACTAACGTTAGATTTAGTAGTTATACAATACCATCTGTATGCATCTGCCTCTACTACAAACTAATGTTACATTTAGTAGTTATATTGTACTATTTGTATGCATCTGACTCTACTACAAACTAACGTCAGATTTAGTAGTTATACTATACCTTCAGTATGCATCTGGCTCTACTACAAACTAACGTCAGATTTAGTGAGTATAATATACCATCTGTATCCATCTGGCTCTCCTACAAACTAACGTCAAATATAGTAGTCCTACTATACCACTGTATGCATCTGGCTCTCCTACAAACTAACGTCAAATATAGTAGTCCTACTATACCACTGTATGCATCTGGCTCTACTACAAACTAACGTCAAATATAGTAGTCCTACTATACCACTGTATGCATCTGGCTCTACTACAAACTAACGTCAAATATAGTAGTCCTACTATACCACTGTATGCATCTGGCTCTACTACAAACTAACGTCAAATATAGTAGTCCTACAATACCACTGCATGCATCTGGCTCTACTACAAACTAACGTCAAATATAGTAGTATTACAATACCACTGTATGCATCTGGCTCTACTACATACTAAGGTCAAATATAGTAGTCCTACAATACCACTGTATGCATCTGGCTCTACTACAAACTAACGTCAAATATAGTAGTCCTACAATACCACTGCATGCATCTGGCTCTACTACAAACTAACGTCAAATATAGTAGTCCTACAATACCACTGTATGCATCTGGCTCTACTACATACTAACGTCAAATATAGTAGTCCTACAATACCACTGTATGCATCTGGCTCTACTACAAACTAACGTCAAATATAGTAGTCCTACAATACCACTGCATGCATCTGGCTCTACTACAAACTAACGTCAAATATAGTAGTCCTACAATACCACTGTATGCATCTGGCTCTACTACATACTAACGTCAAATATAGTAGTCCTACAATACCACTGTATGCATCTGGCTCTACTACATACTAACGTCAAATATAGTAGTTATACTATACCATCTGTATGCATCTGGCTCTACTACAAACTAACGTCAAATATAGTAGTCCTACTATACCACTGTATGCATCTGGCTCTACTACATACTAACGTCAAATATAGTAGTTATATTATACCATCTGTATGCATCTGGCTCTCCTACAAACTAACGTCAAATATAGTAGTCCTACTATACCACTGTATGCATCTGGCTCTACTACATACTAACGACAGATTTAGTAGTTATACAATACCATCTGTATGCATCTGCCTCTACTACAAACTAATGTTACATTTAGTAGTTATATTGTACTATTTGTATGCATCTGACTCTACTACAAACTAACGTCAGATTTAGTAGTTATACTATACCTTCAGTATGCATCTGGCTCTACTACAAACTAACGTCAGATTTAGTGAGTATAATATACCATCTGTATCCATCTGGCTCTCCTACAAACTAACGTCAAATATAGTAGTCCTACTATACCACTGTATGCATCTGGCTCTCCTACAAACTAACGTCAAATATAGTAGTCCTACTATACCACTGTATGCATCTGGCTCTACTACAAACTAACGTCAAATATAGTAGTCCTACTATACCACTGTATGCATCTGGCTCTACTACAAACTAACGTCAAATATAGTAGTCCTACTATACCACTGTATGCATCTGGCTCTACTACAAACTAACGTCAAATATAGTAGTCCTACAATACCACTGCATGCATCTGGCTCTACTACAAACTAACGTCAAATATAGTAGTATTACAATACCACTGTATGCATCTGGCTCTACTACATACTAAGGTCAAATATAGTAGTCCTACAATACCACTGTATGCATCTGGCTCTACTACAAACTAACGTCAAATATAGTAGTCCTACAATACCACTGCATGCATCTGGCTCTACTACAAACTAACGTCAAATATAGTAGTCCTACAATACCACTGTATGCATCTGGCTCTACTACATACTAACGTCAAATATAGTAGTCCTACAATACCACTGTATGCATCTGGCTCTACTACAAACTAACGTCAAATATAGTAGTCCTACAATACCACTGCATGCATCTGGCTCTACTACAAACTAACGTCAAATATAGTAGTCCTACAATACCACTGTATGCATCTGGCTCTACTACATACTAACGTCAAATATAGTAGTCCTACAATACCACTGTATGCATCTGGCTCTACTACAAACTAACGTCAAATATAGTAGTCCTACAATACCACTGCATGCATCTGGCTCTACTACAAACTAACGTCAAATATAGTAGTCCTACAATACCACTGTATGCATCTGGCTCTACTACATACTAACGTCAAATATAGTAGTCCTACAATACCACTGTATGCATCTGGCTCTACTACATACTAACGACAGATTTAGTAGTTATACTATACTATCAGTATGCATCTGGTTCTCCTACAAACTAACGTCAAATATAGTAGTTCTACTATACCACGGTATGCATCTGGCTCTACTACATACTAACGACAGATTTAGTAGTTATACTATACTATCAGTATGCATCTGGCTCTCCTACAAACTAACGTCAAATATAGTAGTTATACTATACCATCTGTTTGCACCTGCCTGTACTACAAACTAACGTTAGATTTAGTAGTTATACAATACCATCTGTATGCATCTGCCTCTACTACAAACTAATGTTACATTTAGTAGTTATATTGTACTATTTGTATGCATCTGGCTCTACTACATACTAACGACAGATTTAGTAGTTATACTATACTATCAGTATGCATCTGGCTCTCCTACAAACTAACGTCAAATATAGTAGTTATACTATACCATCTGTTTGCACCTTCCTGTACTACAAACTAACGTTAGATTTAGTAGTTATACAATACCATCTGTATGCATCTGCCTCTACTACAAACTAATGTTACATTTAGTAGTTATATTGTACTATTTGTATGCATCTGACTCTACTACAAACTAACGTCAGATTTAGTAGTTATACTATACCTTCAGTATGCATCTGGCTCTACTACAAACTAACGTCAGATTTAGTGAGTATAATATACCATCTGTATCCATCTGGCTCTCCTACAAACTAACGTCAAATATAGTAGTCCTACTATACCACTGTATGCATCTGGCTCTCCTACAAACTAACGTCAAATATAGTAGTCCTACTATACCACTGTATGCATCTGGCTCTACTACAAACTAACGTCAAATATAGTAGTCCTACTATACCACTGTATGCATCTGGCTCTACTACAAACTAACGTCAAATATAGTAGTCCTACTATACCACTGTATGCATCTGGCTCTACTACAAACTAACGTCAAATATAGTAGTCCTACAATACCACTGCATGCATCTGGCTCTACTACAAACTAACGTCAAATATAGTAGTATTACAATACCACTGTATGCATCTGGCTCTACTACATACTAAGGTCAAATATAGTAGTCCTACAATACCACTGTATGCATCTGGCTCTACTACAAACTAACGTCAAATATAGTAGTCCTACAATACCACTGCATGCATCTGGCTCTACTACAAACTAACGTCAAATATAGTAGTCCTACAATACCACTGTATGCATCTGGCTCTACTACATACTAACGTCAAATATAGTAGTCCTACAATACCACTGTATGCATCTGGCTCTACTACAAACTAACGTCAAATATAGTAGTCCTACAATACCACTGCATGCATCTGGCTCTACTACAAACTAACGTCAAATATAGTAGTCCTACAATACCACTGTATGCATCTGGCTCTACTACATACTAACGTCAAATATAGTAGTCCTACAATACCACTGTATGCATCTGGCTCTACTACATACTAACGTCAAATATAGTAGTTATACTATACCATCTGTATGCATCTGGCTCTACTACAAACTAACGTCAAATATAGTAGTCCTACTATACCACTGTATGCATCTGGCTCTACTACATACTAACGTCAAATATAGTAGTTATATTATACCATCTGTATGCATCTGGCTCTCCTACAAACTAACGTCAAATATAGTAGTCCTACTATACCACTGTATGCATCTGGCTCTACTACATACTAACGACAGATTTAGTAGTTATACTATACTATCAGTATGCATCTGGTTCTCCTACAAACTAACGTCAAATATAGTAGTTCTACTATACCACTGTATGCATCTGGCTCTACTACATACTAACGACAGATTTAGTAGTTATACTATACTATCAGTATGCATCTGGCTCTCCTACAAACTAACGTCAAATTTAGTAGTTATACTATACCATCTGTTTGCACCTGCCTGTACTACAAACTAACGTTAGATTTAGTAGTTATACAATACCATCTGTATGCATCTGCCTCTACTACAAACTAATGTTACATTTAGTAGTTATATTGTACTATTTGTATGCATCTGGCTCTACTACATACTAACGACAGATTTAGTAGTTATACTATACTATCAGTATGCATCTGGCTCTCCTACAAACTAACGTCAAATATAGTAGTTATACTATACCATCTGTTTGCACCTGCCTGTACTACAAACTAACGTTAGATTTAGTAGTTATACAATACCATCTGTATGCATCTGCCTCTACTACAAACTAATGTTACATTAAGTAGTTATATTGTACTATTTGTATGCATCTGACTCTACTACAAACTAACGTCAGATTTAGTAGTTATACTATACCTTCAGTATGCATCTGGCTCTACTACAAACTAACGTCAGATTTAGTGAGTATAATATACCATCTGTATCCATCTGGCTCTCCTACAAACTAACGTCAAATATAGTAGTCCTACTATACCACTGTATGCATCTGGCTCTCCTACAAACTAACGTCAAATATAGTAGTCCTACTATACCACTGTATGCATCTGGCTCTACTACAAACTAACGTCAAATATAGTAGTCCTACTATACCACTGTATGCATCTGGCTCTACTACAAACTAACGTCAAATATAGTAGTCCTACTATACCACTGTATGCATCTGGCTCTACTACAAACTAACGTCAAATATAGTAGTCCTACAATACCACTGCATGCATCTGGCTCTACTACAAACTAACGTCAAATATAGTAGTCCTACAATACCACTGTATGCCTCTGGCTCTACTACATACTAACGTCAAATATAGTAGTCCTACAATACCACTGTATGCATCTGGCTCTACTACAAACTAACGTCAAATATAGTAGTCCTACAATACCACTGCATGCATCTGGCTCTACTACAAACTAACGTCAAATATAGTAGTCCTACAATACCACTGTATGCATCTGGCTCTACTACATACTAACGTCAAATATAGTAGTCCTACAATACCACTGTATGCATCTGGCTCTACTACAAACTAACGTCAAATATAGTAGTCCTACAATACCACTGCATGCATCTGGCTCTACTACAAACTAACCTCAAATATAGTAGTCCTACAATACCACTGTATGCATCTGGCTCTACTACATACTAACGTCAAATATAGTAGTCCTACAATACCACTGCATGCATCTGGCTCTACTACAAACTAACGTCAAATATAGTAGTCCTACAATACCACTGTATGCATCTGGCTCTACTACATACTAACGTCAAATATAGTAGTTATACTATACCATCTGTATGCATCTGGCTGTACTACAAACTAACGTCAAATATAGTAGTCCTACTATACCACTGTATGCATCTGGCTCTACTACATACTAACGTCAAATATAGTAGTTATACTATACCATCTGTATGCATCTGGCTCTCCTACAAACTAACGTCAAATATAGTAGTCCTACTATACCACTGTATGCATCTGGCTCTACTACAAACTAACGTCAAATATAGTAGTCCTACAATACCACTGTATGCATCTGGCTCTACTACAAACTAACGTCAAATATAGTAGTCCTACAATACCACTGTATGCATCTGGCTCTACTACATACTAACGACAGATTTAGTAGTTATACTATACTATCAGTATGCATCTGGTTCTCCTACAAACTAACGTCAAATATAGTAGTTCTACTATACCACTGTATGCATCTGGCTCTACTACATACTAACGACAGATTTAGTAGTTATACTATACTATCAGTATGCATCTGGCTCTCCTACAAACTAACGTCAAATATAGTAGTTATACTATACCATCTGTTTGCACCTGCCTGTACTACAAACTAACGTTAGATTTAGTAGTTATACAATACCATCTGTATGCATCTGCCTCTACTACAAACTAATGTTACATTTAGTAGTTATATTGTACTATTTGTATGCATCTGACTCTACTACATACTAACGACAGATTTAGTAGTTATACTATACTATCAGTATGCATCTGGCTCTCCTACAAAACCAATGTCAAATATAGTAGTTATACTATACCATCAGTTTGCACCTGTATGTACTACAAACTAACGTCAGATTTAGTAGTTATACTATACCTTCAGTATGCATCTGGCTCTACTACAAACTAACGTCAGATTTAGTGAGTATAATATACCATCTGTATCCATCTGGCTCTATTAAACGAACGTCAGATTTAATGGTTATACTATATCATTTGTATGCACCTGCCTCTATTACAAACTAATGTTAGATTTAGTAGTTATATTGTACCATTTGTATACATCTGGCTATACAAACTAGTTTCAGATTTATTAGTTATACGGTGCCATTTGTATCTACCTGCCTCTACTACAAACTATCGTCAGATGTAGTAGTCCTACTATACCATCTGTATGCATCTGGCTCTACTACAAATTAATGTCTAGTAGTTTTATTTTAACATTTGTATGCTGCAGGCCATACTATAAATTAACCTCAGATTTAGTAGTTATACTGTACTATCAGTATGCATCTGGCTCTACTACAAACTAACGTCATGTATAGTAGTTATACTATACCATTTGTAAGCTCCTGCCTCTACTACAAACTAACGTCAGATTTAGTAGTTTTACTATACCATTTGTATGCACCTGCCTCTACTACCAAGTAACGTCAGATTTAGTAGTTATATTATACCATTTTTATGCACCTGCCTCTACTACAAACTAACGTCAGATTTACTAATTATACTATACCATCTGTATGCATCTGTCTCTACTACAAACTAACGTCAGATGTAGTAGTTATACTATACCATTTATTTGCACCTGCCTCTACTACAAACTAACGTCAGATTTAGTAGTTTTACTATACCATTTGTATTCACCTGCCTCTACTACAAACTAACGTAAGATTTAGTAGTTATACTATACCATTTGTATGTATCTGCCTCTACTACAAACTAACGTCAGATTTACTAATTATACTATACCATCTGTATGCATCTGTCTCTACTACAAACTAACGTCAGATGTAGTAGTTATACTACACCATTTATATGCACCTGCATCTACTATTAACTAACGTCAGATTT
This sequence comes from Prosapia bicincta, assembly GCA_036971475.1. NCBI lineage: Eukaryota > Metazoa > Arthropoda > Insecta > Hemiptera > Cercopidae > Prosapia > Prosapia bicincta. Next base: position 33,114,208 of record JBAIZL010000003.1, read on the forward strand.
AGTAGTAATACTGTACCATCTGTATGCATCTGGATATACTACAAACCATCGTTAGATTTAGTAGTTATACTGTACTATCAGTATGCATCTGGTTCTACTACAAACTAACGTCAGATGTAGTAGTTATACTGTACTATCAGTATGCATCTGGTTCTACTACATACTAACGACAGATTTAGTAGTTATACTGTACTATCAGTATGCATCTGGTTCTACTACAAACTAAAGTCAGATGTAGTAGTTATACTATACCATTTGTATGCACCTGGCTCTACTACAAACTAACGTCAGATTTAGTAGTTATTCTATACCATCTGTATGCATCTGTGTCTACTACAAACTAACGTCAGATTTAGTAAGTATAATATACCATATGTATCCATCTGGCCCTATTAAACGAACGTCAGATTTAATGGTTATACTATATCATTTGTATGCACCTGCCTCTATTACAAACTAATGTTAGATTTAGTAGTTATATTGTACCATTTGTATACATCTGGCTCTACAAACTAATTTCAGATTTAGTAGTTATACGGTGCCATTTGTATCTACCTGCCTCTACTACAAACTAACGTCAGATGTAGTAGTCCTACTATACCATCTGTATGCATCTGGCTCTACTACAAACTAATTTCAGATTTAGTAGTTATACTATACCATTTGTATGTACTTACCTCTACTACAAATTAACGTCAGATGTAGTAGTCCTACTATACCATCTGTATGCATCTGGCTCTACTACAAATTAATGTCAGATTTAGTAGTTTTATTTTAACATTTGTATGCTCCAGGCCATACTATAAATTAACCTCAGATTTAGTAGTTATACTGTACTATCAGTATGCATCTGGCTCTACTACAAACTAACGTCATGTATAGTAGTTATACTATACCATTTGTATGCTCCTGCCTCTACTACAAACTGACGTCAGATTTAGTAGTTTTACTATACCATTTGTATGCACCTGCCTCTACTACCAACTAACGTCTGATTTAGTAGTTATACTATACCATTTGTATGCACCTACCTCTACTACAAACTAACGTCAGATTTAGTAATTATACTATAACATCTGTATGCATCTGTCTCTACTACAAACTAACGTCAGATGTAGTAGTTATACTATACCACGTATTTGCATCTGCCTCTACTACAAACTAACGTCAGATTTAGTAGTTATACTATACCATCTGTATGCATCTGTCTCTACTACAAACTAACGTCAGATGTAGTAGTTATACTAAACCACGTATTTGCATCTGCCTCTACTACAAACTAACGTCAGATTTAGTAGTTATACTATACCATTTGTAGGTATCTGCCTCTACTACAAACTATAGTCAAATTTAGTAGTTACACTACACCATTTATATGCACCTGCATCTACTATTAACTAACGTCAGATTTAGTAGTAATACTGTACCATCTGTATGCATCTGGATATACTACAAACTAACGTTAGATTTAGTAGTAATTCTATACCATCTGTATGCATCTGTGTCTACTACAAACTAACGTCAGATTTAGTAGTTATGCTATACCATGTGTGTGCATCTGGCTCTACTACAACCTAACGTCAGATTTAGTAGTTATCCTATACCATCTGTATGCATCTGGCTCTACTACAAACTAATGTCAGATTTAGTAGTAATACTTTACCATCTGTATGCATCTGGCTCTACTACAAATTAATGTCAGATTTAGTAGTTTTATTTTAACATTTGTATGCTCCAGGCCATACTATAAATTAACCTCAGATTTAGTAGTTATACTGTACTATCAGTATGCATCTGGCTCTACTACAAACTAACGTCAGATGTAGTAGTTATACTATACCATGTATTTGCACCTGCCTCTACTACAAACTAACGTCAGATTTAGTAGTTTTACTATACCATTTGTATTCACCTGCCTCTACTACAAACTAACGTCAGATTTAGTAGTTATACTATACCATTTGTATGTATCTGCCTCTACTACAAACTATAGTCAAATTTAGTAGTTATACTACACCATTTATATGCACCTGTATCTACTATTAACTAACGTCAGATTTAGTAGTAATACTGTACCATCTGTATGCATCTGGATATACTACAAACTAACGTTAGATTTAGTAGTTATACTGTACTATCAGTATGCATCTGGCTGTACTACAAACTAAAGTCAGATGTAGTAGTTATACTATACCATTTGTATGCACCTGGCTCTACTACAAACTAACGTCAGATTTAGTAGTAATTCTATACCATCTGTATGCATCTGTGTCTACTACAAACTAACGTCAGATTTAGCATTTATGCTATACCATGTGTGTGCATCTGGCTCTACTACAAACTAACGTTAGATTTAGTAGTTATACTGTACTATCAGTATGCATCTGGCTGTACTACAAACTAAAGTCAGATGTAGTAGTTATACTATACCATTTGTATGCACCTGGCTCTACTACAAACTAACGTCAGATTTAGTAGTAATTCTATACCATCTGTATGCATCTGTGTCTACTACAAACTAACGTCAGATTTAGCATTTATGCTATACCACTGTATGCACCTGGCTCTACTACAAACTAACGTCAGATTTAGTAGTTATACTTTACCATCTGTATGCTATGCATCTGTGTCTACTACAAACTAACGTCAGATTTAGTAGTTATCCTATACCATCTGTATGCATCTGGCTCTACTACAAACTAATGTCAGATTTAGTAGTAATACTGTACCATCTGTATGCATCTGTGTCTACTACAAACTAACGTCAGATTTAGTAGTTATGCTATACCATGTGTGTGCATCTGGCTCTACTACAAACTAACGTCAGATTTAGTAGTTATACTTTACCATCTGTATGCATCTGTGTCTACTACAAACTAACGTCAGATTTAGTAGTTATCCTATACCATCTGTATGCATCTGGCTTTACTACAAACTAACGTCAGATTTAGTAGTTATACTTTACCATCTGTATCCATCTGTGTTTGCTACAAACTAACGTCAGATTTAGTAGTTATCCTATACCATCTGTATGCATCTGTGTCTACTACAAACTAACGTCATATTTAGTAGTTAGCCTATACCAGCTGTATGCATTTGTCTCTACTACAAACTATAGTCAAATTTAGTAGCTATACTACACCATTTATATGCACCTGCATCTACTATTAACTAACGTTAGATTTAGTAGTAATACTGTACCATCTGTATGCATCTGGATATACTACAAACTAACGTTAGATTTAGTAGTTATACTGTACTATCAGTATGCATCTGGCTCTACTACAAACTAACGTCAGATATAGTAGTTATACTATACCATTTGTATGCACCTGGCTTTACTACAAACCAACGTCAGATTTATTAGTTATCCTATACCATCTGTATGCACCTGGCTCTACTACAAACTAACGTCAGATTTAGTAGTTATCCTATACCATCTGTATGCATCTGTGTCTATTACAAACTAACGTCATATTTAGTAGTTAGCCTATACCATCTGTATGCATTTGTCTCTACTACAAACTAACGTCAGATTTAGTAGTTATACTTTAACATCTGTATACATCTGGCTCTACTACAAACTAACATCAGAATTAGTAGTTATACTTTACCAGCTGTATGCATCTGTCTTTACCTCAAACTAACGTCAGATTTAGTAGTTATCCTATACCATCTGTATGCATCTGTGTCTACTATAAACTAACGTCATATTTAGTAGTTCCCCTATACCATCTGTATGCATCTGTGTCTACTACAAACTAACGTCAGATTTAGTAGTTATCCTATACCATCTGTATGCATCTGTGTCTACTACAAACTAACGTCAGATTTAGTAGTTATCCTATACCATCTGTATGCATCTGGCTCTACTATAAACTAACGTCAGATTTAATAGTTATATTGTACAATTTGTATGCATCTGGCTCTACTACAAACTAACGTCATATTTAATAGTTATTCTATAACATAGGTTTGCACCTGCCTACAGTGGCGTTGCCAGGAAGATGTTTGGGGGTCACGTCCTAGGGGGAGTCTGGGGGGTGGAATCCTCCCGGGGAAGTTTTGATCGTGTGTATAACTGGATATATTTTACATAATATTTTATATTATTTATGTGCCTAAAATTACACAGTTGTTGGGTCATCGAAAATCTTTATTGCTAAATATTTAGCACTGTTTTATATGTTAATAATATTTTGCTAAAATGAATTGGCTAGAGGGTCACGTGCCACTCCGTGGCTACGCCGTGGCCTGCCTATAAGATAAACTAACGACATATTTACTATGTATATTAGGTCTAACATCTATATAGCATTACTACTCTTGGAGACGTCTAATAATTTTATATGTAGGTTAATACAGATGGTTTAGTAGCCTGTTACTGCGAATCCTAATAATACTACTGGTAGGTGCATATATTTGCTGTGTTATAGCTACTAAGTTGAAACTCAGTAGGGGAAGGGGATGTTTTTAACAAGCTTTGTATTAGTATTGGTAAAAACATTCTGACATTTTTATGAAAACCTAATAATTGCGAACACAGTAAGAGATGTATCTGCGGAAGTAATGCAAATAGAGGCTCGTCATAAGAAATCCAGACAACCTTCCTATCGAAGGCCAATATTATTTTTATGTTCATTTGACTGTTATTTTTTCTTGGATTTTACTTATATTACATGTTTCTTATATATTCGATCGGTAATCTCATTGTGCTTTAAGGATATTAGGATCAAACCTTCCGTGGATATTTTCGCTTTGTAAATGCATCTTGTACAGTGGGATTTATTAAATGAACTATTTTGGTAAAATTCTGGTGTTATATCTTATTTCTTTCGAGTTTTTTTTGTGAACTAGAGTATACTATTTAAAAGGTATATACATATTTTTAATTGATACAAAGTCAAACACTCCCGTCAATGTCACTAGCTTGCTATCTTCAACACGTAGTCAGAATTTCCCCTTAATACCTTTTGCAAGTTCTAGGAAAATCATCATGAAATAGGATAAATTAACATTTGCGAGATAGGGCCTATGGATTTATGTTTTAATAGGCTGTTTGTAGCCCAAGCATTTCGACATTGTGGAGAGGGTTAATTAATAGGGACTAAATGTTTTATTATTCAATTATCATTATGATAATTTATATTGTTAAACATTGGAACGTAAAGATTTCAAATTAAAAATTAATATTTAAATTATAAAATTTTTAAAGAGATTATTTATTACTAAAGAAAAGACATACAGAAATTTTAAGGACATTTCCAGGATAAACGTCTTGAGACCCCTGCCTTGTTTTACTCGCTACACTTCGTAGATCATCATGGCTGTCGAATATAGGCAGCTACTTTACACGGATTTTCGTGGGCTAGCTCGCTAATCCCAAAGAATAATTAGATATTTAAATTAAATTCTCTTTATTTCCATTTTAAAAATTGAATAATAAATTATAAGATCCATCCAAAGGTAGGCTAACTGAGTAATATTGGACAACAATCCCGATTAGAGAACAACAGAATAAAAAGAAGTACTGCACTTGGATTGTGTAATGAGACTGTAAGGTCAATGACCGATAAAATTACGTGTTTAAATTTACACTTTATCTACTGGCCAAAAATGTTGTCAAAAGCTTCCATATCTAATCAGTTGAGCTGATAGAATAGGCCTGCTCTAATTTGGCACACAGATGAAATTTTAGCTGTAGAAAAGAGACTCACTCAAAAGTTTTGTATTTTTTGAATAACTTTAAGAAAATTCGACTTGAAAATATATTATAATGGATCGGTTACATTAGTATTATTTGTATATTTGATTTGTTTCAATTTAATTGACAATTAAATATTGTTGAATTATAGATAAATAATTTTAAACCACATTTTCAGACCTTAAAATTATTATCTAGTGCTTCAACAAATTTTTAAAAAAAATTTTCAGTATATGGCCGAAAATTTAAACTTAAAAAGTATAAATTTTTTTTTCGAATATCAATTCTAATTAATCCATATAATAAAAAGCCATAATGAAATTATAGTATTTAATAGCTTATCAATTACTTTTAACTACTTTGAATGATAACGTTTATTAAATTTCATTAATTTTTTTTATTAAAACCGTATTATGGTAACAAAAAATAACCAAATTAAAATTAGAAAGGTATTTTGAAATCTCCAGCGTTAGAAAAATACTGAACACGGAGTTGCCACTTCATCAATATATCATTGTCAATTGTTCTATTCAAACCTCTCACAGAGGATGGAAGGCTATTGAAAGCACTCTAGTCATTGTACTGACAAACATGGTCAACCTGCCAATCACAGTTGTCATGGAAACCGCCAGTCTTTGGTTAACCGAAATCGGGGTCAAGCCCTAGTGTCTCTGACTTTGACGAAATACTAATTTCAATTCCATTAGAATGAAATTCCTTGGCTCCGAGTTAATTATTTATTAATAATAATAATAAAGAATAAAAAATAATTGTTTCGCAACTGAGTGAAAACTTTTGAACTCACTTGCAGACGCTTTTCAGGAGAGAGTAACGGCTTGACTTCGTCGACGAAATTATTGTTTCGAAACGCTTCAGCAATTAATTACTGAGTCAAAAGTTTTCATTCATTTACGCAATAATTACTTACAATCCAATCAGTGACAACAAACAAATTTAGTAATAAAGTATTTAATTATATTTTTCAAATGTTATTTTTTTAAAAAATAACAATGTTAGCCTATACGTAAAAAATTAAACTTATCTCTTAAAAAAATAATCAGAAAAATAACCTTTCTATGACAAATGAGACCTTAATTATATAGTCACCTCTAGACTCGGAAACGGACCAAAGGATTGAGCGACTCCACACCTTCACGCACCCACACTCTCAAGCGCTGATCTACCTATTCACCCCGATTGTTGCCATACGTCACCTACGAGGCCTCTGTCTGCTAGTCTAGCATAATTGAAACTGTTATATTTAGGAAATAATTTTTACTGATGTTTTTAGATTCTACATAGATCCTTGAAAATAGAGGTAAAACATGATGTGATTATGCCACTTCTGAAGATTATTACGCTTTATTTTTATAATAATATGTAAAAAAGGCTTTTTTTCATATACGGCAGAGTCTCGATAATTCGAGGTAGACGGGACGGAGCCCCCTCGGATTACCGAAAACAGGAAGTACGTTTCTGTACTTCCATATTTTTTTTTACAAAACCCACAATGCTTTCTTCCTTTTCAGCCGCTTCCAAGAAAGATTGTAAAAGATAACGTCAGTATTATTTTCACACATTTCAGAACACCCTAGGGCTGGATTAGACTCGTAACATTTGCCCGAAGATATAAAGCACGGATATCATCAGAGCATAGTTGTTCTTCATCGGGATGCGACAGTGCTTTGTCTAAAAGTAAATAATTTGAATTTTTTCAAATAGATCAAATAGTCTGAAAAAAAAATAGACTCGAATCACGAAAAATCGGGACTCGGATTTTCGAGACTATATTCTACTTTATTCGTATTACGAGTGACATAATTACGTCGTGTCTGGCCTATATTTCCAAGGAATAAGTAGATTAAAAAAATGTCAAGGTTTAAAATTGTTAGTTTCAAAAATTTTTGTTTTGTAGACTAAGGCCTACTAAGTGACTAACAGAAGAAACAACTGCTTACAAACATCTTCCATGGAAGAAACATGGTTATTTGCTCCTTCTACCTTTCGCCTCAACAAGCAACCACTGACTGTCCTGAAAATCCTGTTGAGATTAAACATCTTCCATGGAAGAGACATGATTATTGGCCCCTTCTACCTTTCGCCTCATCAAGCAACCACTGACTGTCCTGAAAATCCTGATGAGATTAAACATCTTCCATGGAAGAGACATGATTATTGGCCCCTTCTACCTTTCAGCTTATCAAGCAAGCACCGACCGTCCTGAGAATCCCGATGACGTTAAACATCTTCAATGAAAGAAACATGATTATTGGCATCTGCTACCTTTCACCTCATTAAGTAAGCACTGACCGTCCTGAGAATCCCGATGACGTTAAACATCTTCAATGAAAGAAACATGATTATTGGCATCTGCTACCTTTCACCTCATTAAGTAAGCACTGACCGTCCTGAGAATCCCGATGAGGTTAAACATCTTCAATGAAAGAAACATGATTATTGGCATCTGCTACCTTTCACCTCATTAAGTAAGCACTGACCGTCCTGAGAATCCCGATGACGTTAAACATCTTCAATGAAAGAAACATGATTATTGGCATCTGCTACCTTTCACCTCATTAAGTAAGCACTGACCGTCCTGAGAATCCCGATGACGTTAAACATCTTCAATGAAAGAAACATGATTATTGGCATCTGCTACCTTTCACCTCATTAAGTAAGCACTGACCGTCCTGAGAATCCCGATGACGTTAAACATCTTCAATGAAAGAAACATGATTATTGGCATCTGCTACCTTTCACCTCATTAAGTAAGCACTGACCGTCCTGAGAATCCCGATGAAGTTAAACATCTTCAATGAAAGAAACATGATTATTGGCATCTGCTACCTTTCACCTCATTAAGTAAGCACTGACCGTCCTGAGAATCCCGATGACGTTAAACATCTTCAATGAAAGAAACATGATTATTGGCATCTGCTACCTTTCACCTCATTAAGTAAGCACTGACCGTCCTGAGAATCCCGATGACGTTAAACATCTTCAATGAAAGAAACATGATTATTGGCATCTGCTACCTTTCACCTCATTAAGTAAGCACTGACCGTCCTGAGAATCCCGATGAGGTTAAACATCTTCAATGAAAGAAACATGATTATTGGCATCTGCTACCTTTCACCTCATTAAGTAAGCACTGACCGTCCTGAGAATCCCGATGAGGTTAAACATCTTCAATGAAAGAGACATGATTATTGGCATCTGCTACCTTTCACCTCATTAAGTAAGCACTGACCGCCCTGAGAATCCCGATGAGGTTAACATCACTAAACGAGTAAAAATATTGAAGTTAATTCCTACTGAGGTCAACAAAGAAAAGTTTTATTTTAGTTACTTTTTATTTTGGAATTACAATCAATATAAATATGTATAAACATATGACAGAATCACAATATTAAGTGCTAAAAGATAAACCAAATTTCCTTGCAATTTTCCATTTTTCTCTCTGTATATGCTGTTGGACTATTATTTTTGTTTGTTACTAATTATTCGCTTTTTTCGTTACTAATTTATGAAGCTGATGGTGATCTATAATTTCTCATTCTATACATCCCTTATATTTTTTAATTATTACAAAAAAACTTTTCTCTCATAGTTCTATATAGGCCTACACCTTTAAATAATAGATTTCCAGCAATGGAAAAGTTGGTCCAGAGCCAAAGTCCTGGATTTCAAACATGTAGTTATTCAGTTCGAATCAGACTGAGACATCAGTTTCAAAAATTGTAATTATTGAATAAATACTATTTGAAAAACTGTATTAACATCAATTGTCATCCACTACAGGTTTTAAAAAAATTATTTAAACTCTATTTGATGAATAAAAAAACATTTTATTAACTATAGAAAATTTGTACAAGATATAAGGAGAGTGTGAACTAATAGAAGGAATTGAAAAATGGTAACCTGTCGAACGTCGGCAATAGACTTTGTGAAACTGGTTGGACACATCACATCCCAACAACTCTATAATAATTGTCTATAATTCGGTTCCATTTTATTCTTACAAAGGTCAGACGAAAAAAGTCAAATATTATTCTCTCTTTGCTCAGTTAGAATACGTGGCTACAGGAGAAAGGTTTACATGCCTAAGATTTGGCTTTCCCATATCACGTGAGTGTTATGATCCATGAATTCTTGTATATTCTATGTAATAATTTGGTACCCATTTTCATACCTTCGCCTAATATAGACTATTTGATTAAAAGTCCTATGGAATTTGTCGATCCCTTGGGTCTTCCAAACTATTATGATTTTATTAGTAGACTAAATTAGAATTCGATGTCCCGGAAAGAGTGGATCGTTTTTTTACCTCAAAGGTTATTTGTCGGTAGTACTTTTGACATTGGTAAGCTTGCAAACTGAAACTGTAGATTTGAAGGTTGGTTCGTATGGAAATGAAGGAGTTTTCAATATGTCAGCACTGGAGAAAGAAATTCTGGTAAATTCTAGTTTAGGGAACTCAGTTTTAAAGATATTTTTTCACAAAGTAGGTGTTTGTAGTTTAGGAAACTCAGGCAAACATAGATGTGAGAACATTCCCGGGCATATTCTAAAACTATTTTGATATATGGTTTATTTTATATTGCAACGGAAGGTAATTTGTGTTTATCAATTCTTAGTTGATTCCCGCGTAATGATACCCGTCTGCACCACTTCTTCGACGCTGCGCGAAGACTCTACCCACCCACTCATTAAGGTTTGTTTATATTCTCTTAGGTTAGGTTATGCTAGTTTTTATTCATTCCCTCCCAAAAAAACCTACTTTTGTACGTAAAAACAATACTTTTATATACAAACAACTGAAAAACGCGTTAATATTCGGTTAGGTGTTTTTTTACCAGAGGAAAATTTATTTTCTTGCTGCAGAGTTTTCGAAAAACAGCTATTTCGGGAGACAATATTTTAAAAAAAACTGAATATATACAGAAATTTTGTATGGAATTAACTAATTGTAAACTGAAGTTAAAACTCCGTTTATAGCAGTTGGGAAAGAAGCTTTCAGATTACGTAGGCATATTCTCAAGCCATATCCGCTGAAGGAGATAGATGCAAATATAAGTTCCACCTCCTATATGCACGTAGAGAGTTTGCGGATGCATTCTCATTACGTCAATTTTACACTCTGATAAACCTTAAACCTGATAGTGTGACAAAATTATCATTCCTTCATTTTGTTTGCCCGACCGTTTCAGAGATTCCTACTTGGACATCATAACGCATCACCTCAACCCACACCATGATTGTCGTGACCAGAAGGACACTATCATACTGAGATTTTTAAAGTGATTTTTAACGACCTCTTTACACTGAGTTGTATTAATCTACTAAAGCAGTTTACATCTGCTATATGACTTGTGATTTTGGTGTATTTGCCCAAAAAAATCCTGTTCACGCAATTACAGGTCACAAGTAATATTACTTCTACCTATCATCTTAGGAGATAAAAGCCAAGAGGCTAGGGGGTTCTTGCGCAACTCCATTCTTGTGAAAATGGTTGTGTGCTTTAATTTATTTAAAAAACTGTAATTACCTGTATCCTTTATACTTGTAGAGACTCGCCGGGTCAATTGTTTTCCTTAACAATTGTATCTTACGACTAACTCAGGCAGACTGGCTGCCTAATCGTTTTAAATAAGACAGGTTACATTAACTATTTTTGTTTGTGTTTACAAAAAAAAATAACTTGAAAACAATTAAAACAGTCAAAATATTACACTTTAAAAATTTGTTTTTTTACTTGTTTAATATCATAAATTAAAATACAAAGTTCACGTTCTTTAAAAAATATTTTGAGATAAAGCTATGTTAATATACGCTTATATCATATATTTACTGATTTGATTGTATTGAAAAATAACAAAAATTGAATTAAAAACGTACCTTGGCAATCACACGAACTTACTTGCTTATTTAGCATAGGCTTATATTATAATCTACACAGGTTTACTTTTATACCGTCGTTAATCTTTGAAAATAATAAACTAAACGTAACATAGCCACTTATAAAACATTTCCCTGTTTTTAATAAATTTTGAAAATTAAATCATTAAAGGTTTAAATACAAATTATAACGATTGCCAGCCCATGTCATCCTCCGTCCAGCGTAGCTATTGAAAGATAGACGAAACGCTTTTTCTGACGGCAACCTAACGGATGATTCTGAATCTCTTCGCCCTTGTATATTCAGAAAAGGTATTTCATTGGTTTACGTATTTAAGATGGTCTTCATATGACTAGCTTTGTCATGAAACATTTTCAGAAACAAAAATTTCTTCTAAACCAGGCCGACTTTACATTAACTTAATAACAAATATTTATGCAACATGCTGAATTGTAACAAAATATTATTTAGCATGATACACTCTTCTCTGTTAACCTCTTTCTTTCTTCTTTAACTTTTCACTAACACAATCTATCCTCTACATCCCGAGGGACGCAGTCTAGTCCGAACGGAAGTATTAATTTTGTTTTGTATGCCCATTTCATTTTCGAGTAGGCAGTATAAGAAGTACACGTCATTCCTACAATAGTCACTAAGAAGGTATTTGCAAGTTATCCCTTCTTATCTCATAGTATATTCTAGCCTCCAAGGCTCGTGCATGATCTATCACGGGTTTTTCTAGTCAGGATTTGTTTCTTGCCAGAAAATGCCATCCCACTCTTAACGCGATCTACTCATCAGCTTGGTACATGGGCAATCTATCCGCATTTCTTTACGCGTACGGGATGGGCCTAGCTCGCTAAAGGATGGTTGTCACAAGGGCTGAGCGAGTTTTGGGTCGCCCAGGGGTCCAATGGGCAAAAAAGTGAATCAGTGCCCAACGGTCGGTCACTGCTGTCGGCTGTCCGAGTTCTCAAGATCTCACAGGTTGCGTTTATACCCACCCGAGTCTGAGGATCCAGCCCTTGGGTAAATCCAACCGAGAGTGTACAAAGGTCCGATTGTACTAACTGTACATAGCTGGGTATTGAGGTAACCCTGAACGGGACGGAAGGTTCTACTGGTCCCGAGGGAAGCCCGGTCACCAGTCCAGGCCTTGTAGCAAGGTCGCAAGACTCTTTCATTGTGGTACCTCAGGTTGTGGTACCAAGCCCCTGTTAGGCCTGACGCTAGTGACGAATTCGCTGTTAGGTTTGTGAGGTAGAGGTTTCGTATGTCTAGTTTGGAGATTATTCCACATAAGAATCTATCTTTGTGTTTTTTGACAAGGAGGTGAAGCCGAAAGACAACGTTCTTCTTTTGTCATCATATTTTTTGTCTTTCACACTTTTACGCATAACACACTGTCGCATATCGGCTGTCTGAACGAAATACTACCTTAAGTAAGTTATAGGTGAAGAAAGTTTTCACCTGTATTTCAAGTCCTCCTTGAAATTAGATCGTACTAAAACTTTTGGGGCGTTAATAAGGAGAGTAAAGGGTTTTGAGCCGTGAAAGGGAATGAAACAATTTCCAGAAAATGATCTTATACAGAACATATTTAAATAAAACTTGTAGAAAATATAAGTATGAACATGTTATTATAAATAAAGTAAAAAACAAAATTAAAATCAATGGCAAAATTCAAAACTTTTAAAATTAAATTTTAAAAATCCGGAATTTGGCTTTGAAAACCTTAAAGCAGCAAATGTGAAACTTTTTGAAAGTATTAAGGGCAGAGATCATCTTTCTTAATTATTCGTGTCCTGTAGTCCGGTTCTCTGCAGTAAACCACTATGTTCAACTGGGGCACTATAGGTTTCGCTCTGACCTTCGATCGGCAAGTGAAGACGCGCAGTGGTGAGGGGGGACGAATCAATGCTTTCCTGCAAACATTCATTTTCTTGTAATTCTAACCGTTCTAAAGGCACTTGTCCTATGGCTAGTCAGTGTCTCACTGCCAGTTGTCAAGTTAATTGTGTAGCTTCTCTTGTTATATATATATATATATATAAGTTTACCTGTTGTAACTGTCGTGTGTGATTATCATGGCTCTTGTAGTTAGTAAAATACCTCCCATGAAATAGTTTTCCGTGTATTAGAGTTTTGTGAAGAAGAAGCTCGAATGTGTAATGATGAACACCTCTTGATTCCAGAGAAATAGTGACAGAAGCGGTGTAATCGGGTGACTGGAGTGCCACTGGACAATGTCAAAAAGAGGTGAATGCAATGTCGGAAGGGCAAACCAGATGTTTACATCTCCAGACAAAATACGTATAAAAGCAAAATCAGTGCACCATTGGACGAATTTTATAAGCTAATGACGCGGAATTTCAAAACTTACAGCTGTACACGTTTTTCTAACGGCGGGTGTAGAGTCAGACAGCACAGTATGAAGACGCGGTGGGAGTAAGGTGAGAGTTGTAGTACGCAGTCTGGCTAGTAGCGGCCGAGTCAGAGCAGAACTTGTAGTGCGTCAGGAATAGTCGGGATGGAATAGGGAGAAGGTGCCAAGAATCAGCCGCGGCAGGAGAATAAACCTTCAATGTTTATAGGTTTCCGTTTTGCTTATACTCCTGTAAAACAATTAAGAAATAACGATTCTCGAGAAAGTAATTTTCAAGGCGCCATAAATTCCCAAATAAACGAGTTCATAACAACGTGTACATTGTATAGCTTGCAAAAGCAATAAGAGAACAGTGCATTTCAAGTGTACGGTTTTCTGAAAGTGAGGGGATGTTATGTAGGTATTAAAGGACGAATCAGTCGCAACACTGTAAGAGCTGGCCGTTGGTTGAAAAGTGTAGGAAGTATAGACCACTTGATTCTACCTTCTCTTTTGCAAGACTAAGAAATAAATTCTTGAAATATATTTACAGTTTTCGGCTGATAAACACACATTTACAAGAGAAATAGTTCAGAAGAAGTTTCATTGCAAGATATTTTCAGTAATGATATTTCCTTTATTTAGAAAATAAAAAAACCCTGTAGTTAAACATAACTAATTGATGTAAACACATAACGTACAAATCTAAGCGAATTCTGAAAAAAAAACTTACAATATCACTAACAACGCATTATTTTAATTGATCTTTGCGCAACTGTGAAGACGTGATACTTTAGTCGATAAACCTCTTCATGTTCCTATATAATATTTTTAGGAATATGGGCTACAGGTAGTGTATTAGGTAGAAAATTAAAATTATTAAATAAAATTCAAATATTTTCTCACCATTTGTTGTTATTTTTAATTATTTCACTAACACTACACTTTAGTATTTAACGCCTTCTTAATTATATTTCATATAGTATAATGTTTTACAAATAATCGATGAAAGCGTATCGGTACTAAAGTAGCACCAAATATGTGCCAAATCTTCCATGCTATATCAGTACATTTTTCAGCAAACGCGACCAATATCTATAGGTTTTAGTACCGGAAAAGTCATGCCCCAAGGTGAATACAATGGTGAATGTACAAATTAAAGTATTTTTGGATCAATGGATGAATTAGATGTACCAACACAACAAACACACAATCAAACGCCGCACTGCGCTTAGTCCCACACGGTTAGATACACAAACAAAACAAACAAACAAACCAGACACAGCACCATGCTTTTACTCGAGTAAATCAAACGCAACAACAGAACAAATGCACAAACCATACACCTCGCATCGCTTTGCCTCGGGTAAAACGATGGGTTAGATGTACCAACAGAATAAACACACAACCAGACGCCGTACTACGCTTAGTCCACGCTATAACGAGGGGTTAGATACACAAACATACCAGACACAGCACCTTGTTTTTAACCGAGTAAAACAAACTCAACAACAGAACTAATAAACAAACCAGACACATCACATCGCTTTTCCCCAACTATAACAACGATTTGGATGTACCATCGTGACAAACGCACAAACCAGAGACATAACCTCGCTTTTCCCCAACTATAACAATGATTTGGATGCACCATCTCGATAAACACACATAACAGAGACATTACATCGCTTGTCGTCGACTATAACAATGATTTGGATGTACCATCGCGACAAACGCGCAAACAGAGACATAACCTCGTTTACCCCCGACTATAACAATGATTTGGATGTACCATCGCAACAAACTCACAAACCCGAGACATCACATCAATTATCTCCGACTAAAACAATGCTTTAGATGTACCATCGCAACAAACTCACAAATCCGAGACATCACCTCAATTATCTCCGACTAAAACAATGATTTAGATGTACCATCGCAACAAATACACAAACCAGAGACATCTCCTCGCTTTTCCCATCTATATCAATGATTTGGATGTACCATCGCAATAAACACACAAACCCAAGAAACCACGTCAATTATCTCCGACTATAACAATGATTTAGATGTACCATCGCAACAAACACACAAACCAGAGTTATCACCTCTCTTTTCCCCCACTATAGGTATGATTTGGATATACCATCGCGATAAACACACAAAAGATACACATCAACTCGCTTTTCTCCGACTATAACAATGATTTGGATGTACCATCGTGACAAACGCACAAACCAGAGACATAACCTCGCTTTTCCCCGACTATAACAATGATTTGGATGCACCATCTCGATAAACACACATAACAGAGACATTACATAGCTTGTCGTCGACTACAACGATGATTTAGATGTACCATCGCGACAAACGCACAAACCAGACACACCACTTCGCTTAACCCCGACTACAGGAATGATTTAGATGTACCATCGCAACAAACTCACAAACCCGAGACATCACCTCAATTATCTCCGACTAAAACAATGATTAAATGTACCATCGCAACAAATACACAAACCAGATTCATCACCTCGCTTATCAACGACTATAACATTGATTTGGATGCACCATCTCGATAAACATACAAACCAGAGACATTACATCTCTTGTCGTCGACTATAACAATCATTTGGATGTCCCATCGCAACAAATACACAAACCAGATTTATCACCTCTCTTTTCCCCCACCACAACAATGATTTGGATTCACCATCGCCATAATCACACAAAACATAGACATCACCTCCCTTTTCCACGACTATAACAATGATTTGGATGTATCATCGCGACAACAAACCACAAACGCACAAACCACAGACATCACTTCGCTTATCCCTGCCTATAACAATGATTTTTAAGTAGCATCGCAACAAACGCATAAACCAGAGACATCACCCCAATTATCTTCGACTATAACAATTATTTGGATGTACCATCGCAACAAACACACAAACCAGAGACATCAGCTCAATTATCTTCGACTATAACAATGATTTGGACGTACCATCGCAACAAATACTCAAACCAGAGACATCACCTCAATTATCTTCGACTATAACAATGATTTGGACGTACCATCGCAACAAACGCACAAACCAGAGACATCACCTCAATTACCTCCGACTATAACAATTATTTGGATGTACCATCGCAACAACCACACAAACCAGAGACATCACCTCAATTATCTTCGACTATACCAATGATTTGGACGTACCATCGCAACAAATACACAAACCAGAGACATCACCTCTATTACCTCCGACTATAACAATGATTTGGACGTACCATCGTAACAAACACACAAACCAGAGACATCACCTCAATTACCTCCGACTATAACAATGATTTGGACGTACCATCGTAACAAACACACAAACCAGAGACATCACCTCAATTACCTCCGACTATAACAATTATTTGGATGTACCATCGCAACAAACACACAAACCAGAGACATCACCTCAATTATCTTCGACTATAACAATGATTTGGACGTACCATCGCAACAAATACACAAACCAGAGACATCACCTCAATTATCTTCGACTATAACAATGATTTGGACGTACCATCGCAACAAATACACAAACCAGAGACATCACCTCAATTATCTTCGACTATAACAATGATTTGGACGTACCATCGCAACAAACGCACAAACCAGAGACATCACCTCAATTACCTCCGACTATAACAATTATTTGGATGTACCATCGCAACAAACACACAAACCAGAGACATCACCCAATTATCTTCGACTATAACAATGATTTGGACGTACCATCGCAACAAATACACAAACCAGAGACATCACCTCAATTACCTCCGACTATAACAATGATTTGGACGTACCATCGTAACAAACACACAAACCAGAGACATCACCTCAATTACCTCCGACTATAACAATTATTTGGATGTACCATCGCAACAAACACACAAACCAGAGACATCACCTCAATTACCTCCGACTATAACAATGATTTGGACGTACCATCGCAACAAATACACAAACCAGAGACATCACCTCTATTACCTCCGACTATAACAATGATTTGGACGTACCATCGCAACAAACACACAAACCAGAGACATCACCTCAATTACCTCCGTCTATAACAATTATTTGGATGTACCATCGCAACAAATACACAAACCAGAGACATCACCTCAATTATCTTCGACTATAATAATTATTTCGATGTACCATCGCAACAAACACACAAACCAGAAACATCACCTCAATTACCTCCGACTATAACAATGATTCGGATGTACCAACGTGACAAATACACAAACCAGAGACATCACCTCGCTTCTCCCCGACTATAACAATGATTTGGATGTACCATCGCAACACACAAACCAGAAACATTACCTCAATTATCTCCGACTATAACAATGATTTGGATGTACCATCGCGACAAACGCACAAACCAGAGACATAACCTTGCTTATCCCCGACTATAACAATGATTCGGATGTACCATTGCAACAAACACACAAATAGAGGTATCACCTCGCTTTTCCCTGTCTATAACAATGATTTGGACGTACCATCGCGACAAACGCACAAATCAGAGTCATCAGCTCGCTTTTCTCTGACTATAACTATGATTTGGATGTACCATCACATCAAACAAATAAACCAGTCACCGCACCACTTTTTCCTCGGCTATAACGAAGAGTCAGATGTACCAACACAACAAACACATTAACGTGATACCGTACTACACTTTTCCCTAGTCAACATAATGTCTTAGTTTTTCGGAATTATTATGATGGGTAAGACGTACCAAGACAACAAACACACAACGAGACACACCTCCACTGTTTTCCCCGATTAAAACGGTCGGTTAGATGTACTAACACAACAAACACACAACCAGACACACCTCCATTGTTTTCCCCGATTAAAATGATCGGTTAGATGTACTAACACAACAAACACAGATGATAGGGTTGGACTATTGCACTAGCGATAAAAGACTTGTAAAAACTCACTAGCGATGATAGAGCAGCATTGATTCTCTAGCGGTGATAGACTATCAATAATACACTAACAATAGACTCACAATGGTATACTACTGATGATTTAACAGCAATGATTCTCTAGCGATGACACACCAGCATTTATTCTCTAGCGATGATATTGTAGTAATGATACACTAGCGATAGACTCATAACGTTACACTAACGATGATATACCATCATTGATTCTCTATCAACGATACAGTTGCAATGATACACTAGCGTTAGACTGACAATAATACACTAGCGATGATGAGCCAGTATTGATTCTCTAGAGATGATGTAGTAGCAATAATAAACTAGCGATAGACTAAAAATGATATACTAGTGAAGATAGACCAGCAATGATTCTCTAGCGATGATGTAGTAGCAATAATACACTGGCGATAGACTTACAATGATACACTAGCGATGAAAGAACAGCATTGATTGTCTAGCGATGATATAGTAGCAATGAAACACTATCGATAAACTCACAATGATACACTAGCTATGATAGACCAGCATTGATTCTCTAGCGATGATATAGTAGCAATAATACACTATCGATTGGCTCACAATGATACAGTAGCTATGATATACCAGCATTGATTCTCTAGCGATGAGATAGTTGCAATAATACACTAGCGATAGATTGACAATGATACACTAGCGATTATAGACCGGCATTGATTCTCTAACGTTGATATAGTAGCAATTATACATTAGGGATAGATTCACAATGACACACTAGTGGTGATAGACAAACATTGATTCTCTAGCGATGATATAGTAGCAATGATACACTAGCAACAGACTCACAATGATACACAAGCGATGATAGACCAACATTGATTCTCTAGCGATGAGTTGCAATGATACACTAGCGGTAGACTAACAATGATACAGTTGCGATGATAGACCAACATTGACTCTTTATCGATGATATAGTACCAATGACACACTAGCGATACACTCACAATGACACACTAGCAAATATAGACCAGCATTGATTTTTTAACGATGATGAGTTAGCAATGATACACTAGTGATGGACTCACAATGATACACTAGTGATGATAGACCAACATTGATTCTCTAGCGATGATAGACCAACAGTGATTCTTTAGCGATGATATAGTAGCAATAATACACTATCGATTGGCTCACAATGATACAGTAGCTATGATATACCAGCATTGATTTTCTAGCGATGATATAGTTGCAATGATAAACTAGCGATAGATTGACAATGATACACTATCGATTATTTATAGACCGGCATTGATTCCCTAACGCTGATATAGTAGTAATTATACGCTACGGATAGATTAAAAATGATACACTAGCGATGACAGACCAGCATTAATTCTCTAGCGATGATATAATAGCAATGACACACTAGCGATATACTCACAGTGATACACTAGAGATAGACTCACAATGATACACTAGCGAGCTACTCACAATGATACACTAGCGAGCGACTCACAATGATACACTAGCGATAGACGCACAATGATACACTAGCGATGATATACCAACACTGATTCTCTAGCAATGATACATTAGCGAGAGACTCAAAATGATACACTAGCGATGATACATCAATGATTCTTTAGCGATGATATCGTAAGAAATACACACTAGGGATAGACTCACAATGATACACTAGCGATGATATACCAACATTGATTTTCTGGCGATGATATAGTAGCAACGCTAGAAAATCTATGACACTTGATACACTAGCGATAGACTGAAAATAGTACACTAGCGGTAGACTCACATTGATACACTAGTGATGATAGACCAACATTGATTTTCTAGCAATGATGCACTAGCGATCGACTCACAATGATACACTAGGGATGATAAACCAACATTGATTCTCTAGCAATGATACACTAGCGATAGACTAACAAAGATACACTAGCGATAGACGCACAATGATACACTAGCGATGATATACCAACATTGATTCTCTAGCGATATAGTAGCAATGATACACTGGCGATCGACTCACAATGATGCACTAGGGATGATAAACCAACATTGATTCTCTAGCAATGATACACTAGTGATAGACTAACAATGATACACTAGCGATAGACGCACAATGATACACTAGCGATGATATACCAACATTGATTCTCTAGCGATATAGTAGCAATGATACACTAGCGATGATAAACCAACATTGATTCTCTAGCAATGATACACTAGCGATAGACTAACAAAGATACACTAGCGATAGACGCACAATGATACACTAGCGATGATATACCAACATTGATTCTCTAGCGATATAGTAGCAATGATACACTGGCGATCGACTCACAATGATGCACTAGGGATGATAGACCAACATTGATTCTCCAGCAATGATACACTAGTGATAGACTAACAATGATACACTAGCGATAGACGCACAATGATACACTAGCGATGATATACCAACATTGATTCTCTAGCGATATAGTAGCAATGATACACTAGCGATGATAAACCAACATTGATTCTCTAGCAATGATACACTAGCGATAGACTAACAAAGATACACTAGCGATAGACGCACAATGATACACTAGCGATGATATACCAACATTGATTCTCTAGCGATATAGTAGCAATGATACACTGGCGATCGACTCACAATGATGCACTAGCGATGATAAACCATCATTGATTCTCTAGCAATGATACACTAGTGATAGACTAACAATGATACACTAGCGATAGACGCACAATGATACACTAGCGATGATATACCAACATTGATTCTCTAGCGATATAGTAGCAATGATACACTGGCGATCGACTCACAATGATACACTAGCGATGATATACCAACATTGATTCTCTAGCGATATAGTAGCAATGATACACTGGCGATCGACTCACAATGATGCACTAGCGATGGTATACCAACATTGATTCTCTAGCGATATAGTAGCAATGATACACTGGCGATCGACTCACAATGATACACTAGCGATGATATACCAACATTGATTTTCTAGCGATATAGTAGCAATGATACACTGGCGATCGACTCACAATGATGCACTAGCGATGGTATACCAACATTGATTCTCTAGCGATATAGTAGCAATGATACACTGGCGATCGACTCACAATGATGCACTAGGGATGATAAACCAACATTGATTCTCTAGCAATGATACACTAGCGATAGACTCAAAATGATACACTAGCAATGGTAGACTAGCATTGATTCTCTAGCAATGATACACTAGCGATAGACTCAAAATGATATACTATGCGCTGATAGACCAACATTGATTCGCTAGCAAAGATACACTATGCGCTGATAGACCAACATTGATTCGCTAGCAAAGATACACTAGCGATAGAATCACAATGATACACTAGGGATGAAAGACCATTATTGATGCTCTAGTGTTGATATAGTAGCAATGATACACTAGCGATTGATTCACAATGATACACTAGCGAGCTACTCACAATGATACACTAGCGATAGACGCACAATGATACACTAGCGATGATATACCAACACTGATTCTCTAGCAATGATACATTAGCGATAGACTTAAAATGATACACTATGCGATGATACACAATCAATGATTCTTTAGCGATGATATAGTAGGAAATATACACTAATGATAGACTCACAATGATACACTAGCGATGATATACCAATATTGATTCTCTGGCGATGATATAGTAGCAATGCTAGAATATCTATGAGACTTGATACACTAGCGATAGACTGAAAATAGTACACTAGCGATAGACTCACAATAATACACTAGCGATGATATACCAACATTGATTCTCTAGCGATATAGTAACAATGATACACTAGCGATAGACTCAAAATGATACACTAGCAATGGTAGACTAGCATTGATTCTCTACCGATGATATAGTAGCAATGATACACTAGCGATAGACTCACATTGATACACTAGTGATGATAGACCAACATTGATTTTCTAGCAATGATGCACTAGCGATCGACTCACAATGATACAGTAGGGATGATAAACCAACATTGATTCTCTAGCAATGATACACTAGCGATAGACTCAAAATGATATACTATGCGCTGATAGACCAACATTGATTCGCTAGCAAAGATACACTAGCGATCGACTCACAATGATACACTAGGGATGATAAACCAACATTGATTTTCTAGCAATGATACACTAGCGATAGACTCACAACGATACACTAAGCGCTGATAGACCACCATTGATTTGCTAGCAAAGATACACTAGCGATAGACTCACAATGATACACTAGGGATGATAAACCAACATTGATTCTCTAGCAATGATACACTTGCGATAGACTCAAAATGATACACTATGCGCTGATAGACCAACATTGATTAGCAAAGATTCACTAGCGATAGAATCGCAATGATACACTAGCGCTGATAGACCAACATTGATTCTCCAGCAATGATTCACTAGTGATAGACTTTCAATGATACACTAGCGCGGATAGGCCAACATTGATTCTCTAGCGATGATATAGTAGCAATGCTAGAATATCCATAAGAATTGATACACTAGCTATAGACTCAAAATGATATACTAGCGATAGACTCACATTGATAAACTAGCGATGATACACCAACACTGATTCTTTAGCAATGATACATTAGCGATAGACTCAAAATGATACACCAGCGATAATAGACCAACACTGATTCTTTATCAATGATACATTAGCGATAGATTCAAAATAATACACTAGCGATGATATACCAACATTGATTCTCTAGCAATGATACACTGGCGATGATAGACCAACATTGATTCTCTAGCAATGATACACTAGCGATGGTAGACTAGCAATGATAGAATAGTAGCAATTTAGGAATCATCAACGGTAAACATAATATGGTAAACCTTTCGAAATATTCGACACAATATTATGTAAATTCTACCTCGTTTCGGAGATGTTCTAGTGACATTTTTGTGGTATTTTTACAAGAGCAAATGAAAATTATTATAAACGCTCTAATGAAAGACAGAAATATGCATTTTGATTTCTATATCGCTCCTTCTGCACGTTGTTAAAGTATTTCTACTGGTTTTAGTGTAATCTTGTGAGACACGAAGTATCGATTAGCTGAGCTAAAGACGGGGTCGTAGCCACAACAGGAGACGTATGTTTCGTACGACAGGACTTCTCGTAAAACCGGATTTGATAATGTCGGTTCATTATTGGTTCAGACTGAAAAAATAATGATAAAGGCAATAACATATAAAAAAATAAGGTTTAATTTCAAATACGTGATCCGCACAATTATATAATAGCAAACGGTTTGAAGAAATTACTTTTTTGTCGCAATTCTTTCTGGTCATTAAATTTTAGTTGTAGCCTAGCTAGTGTAGTCTACCACTTAGGATTTTGACTTTGTCTGAAAAGCGTTTGAGTAGGTAAATGTTTTTTTTTAGGAAAATAGTTCTACTTTATTTTTATAGGCAAACATTGCATTTTACAATAGCAACTATCATTTTACTTTTGTTTTTGTCTCATTGATACGGAATTAAAACAATGTAATTATAATAAAATAATTTCACCAAAAAAATAAAAAAATATTAAAACAAAACGACAAAAGAATATAAATTTTACTAAATATACCAACACAAGCTTTATTAATTTCCAATATTTATAAACACAAATTATGTCTAGTAAGTATGAGGCCGAAAAAAATTAAAATTCAATTTAACAATAAAGGCTGTCTCAAAATTTTTAATAATTAGAATTTATTCAAACAAATATTTAGTAAAGAATATAATAAATTGTTTGGTGTGTTTAAGAGTTTACAATAACTTACCGAAATAAACCGTGAAAATATTTGCTTGATTTCTGAAAATATTATAGCTTTCGGGCTCAGATTACGTCTTAGTGCTACATTTCTAATAGGGCAATAAATTTGGGAAGACTTCAGCCACTTCATCAGCATTCAATAGCCATTGGTAAGTCGTAAAGAGAAACAACGACGAGCCTCTACGACATAACTGGTAAAATACCTTTCTAATTTTCATTGTACAATTTTATTTGTTTACTGCATTTTCATAAACTCTTTGATCTCGACCATACGAATAAATCAAGTTCTGCTTTCGAATAGGGTACTGTATTTTAGGTTTAGGTCCTTTTCACTGGTATCTATAGGATTTATAAATGTTTAAATGTGCATCTGAACATCTGACCGAGAACCGAGACCAATATATTGGTTGCAACAACATAGGCTAATGAAAAGTAGGCGGTAAAAGCAAAATTCCTATTCACAAGCACTTACTACTTACATTTATGTGTATATATATATATATATATATATAACTTCTTATAATTACTTATAATTTTATATATATATATATATATATATATATATATATATATATATATATATATATATATTAATCAATCTACGTAATTTTCATGAACAAGAACTGGGTATTTATAAAATAATATGCTCTGAGCTTTTCATCTTTATAATATAATATTAATAATATATATTGTATAATACTGTATATATAATAATATATAATATCTTCAGGAGTTTCGAACACTGTCAGTGTACAACAGTTAAAACTAAATTTGTTTGGATGAAATGATTGTACATAAATAAATAAATATTTAACAAGATAAAAGCCATCTACAAATCATATATAACTAGGAGAACGTGGGTTGATGTCCCTTGCGGGGCCTCAGGGGATGTATGCTTGTTCACCCAACACAGCCTCATATAGAAAATCTACACGTAGGGCTATACTTCCGTCCCGCCTGTTTTTACAACTTTATAAACTTATGAACCAAGAAACATATATCAATTATTGTTAAAGTAGCATACAATCTCCCAAACAACAAAATGATAAAAACGTTTATAATGGGATAAAACTGCACATAATAAAATAACAATAAGCAGGCGCGTATCCAGCGACTTGCTTTATGGGGGGCGATCGATGCATTATATATATATATATATATATATATATATATATATATATATATATATATATATATGTATGTATGTATAGTGTGTGAGTGTGTGCGCGCGCTCGTGCGTGTATGTAAAAACATGTAACAAAAATGCTTAAAATTTGAAAATATTTAATGATTTTAATTTTTATAAGTATTATTTATTTAACAATAGGATCAAATATCAAATAAAAATTAAATTCATACTAAAATTAATAGTTCGTAGTTAAATAATAAACTCTAGTCATGTTTGCGTTTTCTTGCGTAAAGATCAATGACAGAATCTATATCAATTTTTTTTCTCGATTGATATTAAGCAATGCTAATCCTGTCAAGCGTTCCTCTTCCATGGTTGATCTTACAATAAAAGACGAATTAACTTAAGTTAAAATTCGAGCGTATTTATAAACATAGACTAGCATTTGATAAGTGATTCTATTTTTGTAATTATTCAAAGAGCATTACAATGTTACAAAATGATTATTATATTTATTACAGTTAGGATTTTATATTTGAGAATATACTATAACTTAATTATCGAAAAAAGTCCTAATTTAATAATATATTGTCGATTTTTAACCCATAGTTCTTGAAGGTTGGGGGGGCGATCGTCCCATCGCCCCCCCTTGGATACGCGCCTGATAAGCGACAGAGTTTATTGTTTTATTCCTCTTATTACTAGGTCCGCAAAGGCCAGTTTGGATTTACAATCTGACCTAAATGTTTGATGATCCTAAACAAGTATAAACATTTAAATTCAATATACTGAATAACAAAACAATGAATAGGCTATATTAGATAACCATTTTAGGCAAAATTCAGTTTTTATGTAATATTGTGTCTACGATATATGTCTGCATGATTCAATAAAACAAAATAAGATTTATTTTTGTGTATATATGTAAACAAATAAATTGTGAAACAATGAAGGGGGTTTTTAAATTTAATTTACAAGTTTTATTTTTAACAAGCCAAGACGAGACTTACAATGTGCAAGTTGATCATCTATATTTTTTCGGGAGTGAAGGTGCAAAATTGTATTACATAATTTGTCTTCATGATTACGTTTTTTATGTTTTTACAAAAATGTTAATCATACTCTGCTTTTTTGTAATATATTATATATCATCCTCAAACAAAAAGTCTTACTCCTAAGGATATAAAAGTATATTCAAAAAACAGTAAATAATTATCATAAACTTAATAACAATTAATAGATTTTGCTCAATGGATCTATAAGACGGGGACATTAGCCATAGCCTTTGAGGTGGATTGGCACACCTGGTATTTTAATATATTACAATAATTTTTAATTGTGCATTTTGTTGTACGATTACATTCTTATTTGATGAAATAATTTAATCTAAGGATTTTTTTTACTTACATTTTATTTTACAAAAAAAAGAAGTAGTACAGTACTTTATTTTTTCACACTTTATTATATAGCTGTACACTTTGTACTATTGTACTACTTTAGAGTGAAACAGTAAAATAACACTAATATTTAAAATGTAATTAGCCTACCAGGGTACATTAAATATGAGTAAACTCATATTTTTTCTCTTAACTAGGGCAAAGATGAAAGTGGTTTGAGGAACAGTAACTGCTACAATTTCAAAACCTTGACGTGAGTTGTGCCAACTCATTTTATTAAAAGAACAGTTAAAATTCGACTCCAAACAAATGTATTTTCAGCTGTGGTTTCAACATATACACAAATGTTTCACAAGTAGGCTGAAGTTTTAAAAACTGATATTTTTAAGACTTATTGCGTGATTAAATATTATTTCAGAATAGAAAAATTACAATTAACCTAGAAACTAGCTTATATGATTCATTTGGAAAGACGAAATTATTGACAAAGTGGGCTTGATAGGAACTTTGCACAGTGTAACATATAGATCATTGACCTAGGCCAACCTACCTCCCCTCTTCACCTCTCTCCCTCACATTCCTTCGCGAATACAAAAACAACGGGAAATATAAGCAGAAGATTGTCATGTCATCGTTGCATTTCAGTCCTGCCAACTGATCACTGCAATTTTATTTGAATCACGAACAACAAATGAACAATAAATTCCCGTAATATTTTCCGTAAAAATAGTAATTTACTATTTAAATTCAATTTGCTGATGATTATTTGTAGTTTAATACAGCTTTGTTCTAATTTATTTTTAGAGTGCAAACTTATTACATTGATATCTGCACAGTTCGCAAGCATCATTTGCGTCGATGCGCAGAAAGTTGCGCAGTGGGAACCCGCACCTACCTCAAGCTTGGCCCAGGTCAGTACATTGTGTGCCGTGCCTTTTGAAAACAACTGTCAAATTTTATTATTTTACTGTTTTATAATTTAATTCTCATAGTTTTTTTTTCGAAAGACAATTCATGTTTATTTTCGACCCGCATAAAACACTGAAGGTAAGGTTATAATTTTAAAAATTCTTGCATTCTAAATACGTTTATGCTTATTAATAAAAACTTATGCATATTAGGATTGTGTAGAAAATAGCTTTCTATATTTAAATAAAGAAGTTTTATTTTATGTTTGTTTTTATGTTGAATGTGAGTTTGTAATTTAATTTTTTAAAATAATTTATAATATTATTCGTACAGAAACCTAATGGCCTCTCAAGTGAAATCGACCGTTATGAAATATCGTGTAGTTAGTAACCAACAATATACACGGAGAATGATAGCGTATTGCAAATATGACTCATTAACTTGAGTACTCTTATAGTAGAAAATTATTTTTAAAAGAGGAACATATTTAAAGCTTTAAAATTATAGTTTTATAGCCTAAATATTTTCGAAATAAATTAAACTTGTAAAACATTTGGCATTGGAAATAAATGTATACACTTGGTCATATATTATGTGACACTTGCCTATAAAAACATTTACATGTTAAAATTGAAAGTGGAATCAAATAATAGGAAATATTAATTTCTAATAAACTAAATGGTAGACTAGTATTACGATTCTCATAAAATCAACTTATTGAACTATGGAAATAAGGAATTACAAAATAGAAACTATAAATGTAAGGTTTTCAGAATTAGAAATGTGACGTAGAGTAAAAACATTTTTTTACACATTTTCGAGACGATATTGTGATTTGGACGTCTTGAACAATGAAAGCTTGTAGGAAATTTTGGTAACATTTGTCAAAATTTAGTTGCAAATCGTTTACAGACTACTTTTCGTTTTTCATTTATGAATAACGAACATAAATAATTGTGTTTTAATCTATTCACCTAAATACAAATAGAATTTAACTACAGTAATATCTCTGTCTGTCTGTCTGCCTCTCTCTCTCTCTCTCTCTCTCTCTCTCTCTCTCTCTCTCTCTCTCTCTCTCTCTCTCTCTCTCTCTCTCTCTCTCTCTCTCTCTCTCTCTCTCTCTAACACACACACACGCGCGCGCGCGCGCACACAGCCGAAATCAAGCGTGTATGTATTTTATTTATATATTTATGTAGGAATTTGGTTTTTGATAATTTCAGACAGGCTATAGAAGTTGTTGAGTACC
>JBAIZL010000003.1:33151216-33256216 GCA_036971475.1 Prosapia bicincta
GCATCATAGGTCACTATGGTCTCCCTCTGTCTTCTCCCGTAGAGTTATTGAATTTTAAAAAATTAGCTAATTATTTGATTTGATAACACAAAAGACTGTTTATTGCGTTTTATTTTTTTAATAGTTTTTTAAAGTATTTTTTAATTACCTAAAGTAGGCCTATAGACAAGTAGGTCTTGTCATTCCTAAATAATAAACTTGTATCTGAGTCCATATTAATTCAATATTAGATTGTCCATTCAATAGCATTGATCTACAACTGTGTTACATTTTCTTATAATCAAGGCATTTCCTGTCATCTGAATGAACTCTTGCAATTCAATATCCTTTATAGAATCTTTGCTCGATGCAAAGGCAACATCCGGCGCGGCGAGGGTATAATCTTTCTCTACATCTCACGACGTTCATCAAAGGTTTCCTACAGAATCATTACGTTACGGTAGTTTCACCTTATGCTTCGACCAGCTGAGCGTCGAAATAAATAATATCGGCTAATTGAAGTATGACCACCAATGTTTCGGATTTTCGCCCAACATCTTCAAGAAGAACGTTATCCGTAGATTCTGCACCAATTGTAATATTTTCAGGAGTCAATTTTGAAATTGTGTGTTAGGGTGTGAATATTTTGGGGAATCGCTTTAATAGAGTGAAAAATGACTACAGTTGACACTTTAAAAATTCGTCCCCCTATGTGAAAGTTTTGCACATTTTGTTTATGTACAAAAAGGATAGTTGCATTAAGTAATCTACTTCTATGACAAACTGACTCCTGCTTCGATAGAATTCTCCAGGACCACTAATATATGCAGGGACGAAAAATTCATCCTTAACACATGAGGTAATATTTTCCACCCGTCCCCCAGATTATGGTGTGGATTTTGAGTTGTGAACTCACCTGCATAAATTAATACGAGTATTATCCGCTTTCCTCTGGAGGCAACTATTGATTTTGAGCCGTGATACATTAAATTCTGATCTTACTGAAACTATTTTTAAAGTGATAACTTTACACGCGGTAAACGTGAGAATAAATCATTGATTTTATCACGCTATTTCTGAAACACATACTTTACAGGATATATTTCCTTCAGATTACGCTATGGGTCACCTCAAAGTGAAATGATAACATATGATTTGATGTAACGTCTGATTTTGGGTGATAGTTTATGTTGTAGGACAGCTGTTTTACACCTAGATTATTATTACATAGTTTTGATCGGTTAATAAATATAATAATTTATTTAAATTTTGATAAATCTCAATACGTATAATCGATAATAACAAGATGCATTTTTATTGCACATTTTTAAGGGAAAACATTTTTTGGCGTATCTTATATTTCTGAAGAACTGGTTTGAGTTGAATTGGTTTAAAAAAATTTGTATTCAGTAACACATCTAATAAAAGTTTTTTATACCCACATTAATTTATTACTAAATACAGTAAATATTATTCTTTATTAAATACACTCAAATAAAGATGTAAAAACTGAATAAAAAATGAATAAATTCATATTTTCGGCGATTTTCGTTGAAAGTTTTGTGAAACTACTAGCTCTATTTTGTTATCACTACTGTCTGGAATGTCAGAAAAAAATTTTATTTTATAAATAATTCCCTTTGTAGATGATTGCTTTGCAATTGAATGTACCTAAGGTTGTAAATAAAAAGTATTATTTGGGGGGGTATTATTTATTTAAATTATAAAACTACTCCCCTTTGATCCAAGTTTTTAGCACTGAAACTATAGAAGAATTTCAGTAATTGGAGGTAGATGGGGCCGAGAACCCCTTGGATGACTTAAAACTCGGATTACACGGAAATACGTTCCTGTGCATTAACAAAACAGGAGTTCTAATGACTCTAATATTATGATTAAGAATGCACAAAATACATTTATAAAACTGTATTGATTAAAATACTTACATATATTTAATATTGCTTTTAAATGCATTGTTTATCACGGTTTCATTCTACGGCTTTGCCTGGACGTCCTAGCAGAAGCACATCTGTTGGCTGTTTGTCAATATAGCGTAGTGCAGTTTGCAAGACGGACGTTCCTTCACCGAGACTAATTTTCCCTTCTTGTACTGTCTGGGTTGAGCCTTCATCTTTATTCTTGTCATCTCTGACTTCAATAATATTTTGTAGCATTTCAATAGTGGTGACATGTGTTACTGTTACTTACGTTCGCACATTGACGTATGCCCTTATCATCGACATTTTCACAACCTGAAAGTTTCTTGATAAGAAATGTTAAATCTGAGTCTTCTTGTGGATCAATGACGCAGGCAACAGTTTTATTATGACTCAGGACTTTATTCCATGACTTACTTAATGTTCTTTTATTTCGTTCCATGATCCCGTGACATTTGCGGGAAGATATAATGCACGGATATCATCAGACCACAGTTGATGTTCGTCGGGA
Organism: Prosapia bicincta; assembly: GCA_036971475.1. NCBI lineage: Eukaryota > Metazoa > Arthropoda > Insecta > Hemiptera > Cercopidae > Prosapia > Prosapia bicincta. The sequence continues at coordinate 33,153,644 of JBAIZL010000003.1, forward strand.
AGCGATCCAAAATTTAATTTGTATGTGTGTGTGTGTGTGTGTGTGTGTGTGTGTGTGTTTATAAGAACAGTCCTAAGTTTACGTTTCCTTTTTCAAATGTTACAATGTTGCTTAACCTTGGATTACTTTTGTCTAAATTGTGGCACACGATTACTTATGTTTCATCAATTTGACTACTCCAATTTTTTTTTTTTTATTTGACAAAATAATGTATTTTTTATTAATGCTTTAAACATCGTAATATCTCATACTTCTTTAGCGATTGGAAAAAAATATTATAATAGCTACGAATCCTACTATTAGACAGAAAAATAATAATTACGATGACTACGTTTTAATGGAACAGGGAAACACAAATGTTTTCAAAAAGTCTTTTTAAAATAATGGTAAACGCATTTTATTTACAAAAAAAACACAGAGTGTAACAAACGAATGAGATGTAGAACAGGTTTTTAATAAAATAAAAAGAATTTTTACAAAAATATCTATAGAGAACACAATCATTAAAAAAGTCACACGATAACTTATGTATCGTCAGAATGACGACGCGAGCTCTGTTACACTAAGACGCATACGAACTTTAGCGACGAAACTGCACATCTGATATCGGTTGTTGTAGCTACGAAGGTACTGAGAAGATGGATGCGCGCGAACAGCTCATTTGTCAGATACAGAAATTTTTTTAATGGAGCGTCGTCATTTTGACGAGGTATAACTGATCTAGGATTAATAAATATATTATTTAATGTGATTCAAAATGTGTAACAATAGTTAATTGTCTTATGTACTCACGTAATATGTATTATGTATGTAATATGATACTATGTCTTGTATGTAATTCTTATATTTTAACTAACATTAGAATAATTCAATGTATTACGAATTGTTTTTCAAATGATTCAGGCTACAAAAGTAACTCAAGTCAATACTCAAATAATTGTTCAATATGTGTCATTTCCGATGGAACTTTCTATTAACTTAAAGATGTAAGCGTTAGTTATTTTCCAAGCAACACGTAGCCTTATTCTAGAACATTGATGTAATCATTGACCAATGTACAAGTAAACTGAATAAGTTATATATACACCTAGCGCGAGCGGAAAGCTAGTTCTTGTCAAGTTTTCGTCCGGTTCTTGTCTAGTCTTCCTCCAGTTCTTGTTAAAGTCTTTGCTAAGTTCTTATTCAAATTCTTGTCTAATTCAGTTTCAATATCTATCTTTAAATTCAAAGACTATATTATACAACTACTATTTCTCGTACGAATTACTATTTTATATACAACTACTATTTCTCGTACGAATTACTATTTTATATACAATTACTATTTCTCGTACGAACTACTATTTTATATTCGCCTACTATTTCTCGTACGAATTACTATTTTATATACAACTACTATTTCTCGTACGAACTACTATTTTATATACAACTACTATTTCTCGTACGAACTACTATTTTATATACAACTACTATTTCTCGTACGAACTACTATTTTATATACAACTACTATTTCTCGTACGAACTACTATTTTATATTCGCCTACTATTTCTCGTACGAACTACTATTTTATATTCGCCTACTATTTCTCGTAGGAAACTACTATTTTATAATTCGCCTACTATTTCTCGTACGAACTACTATTTTATATTCGCCTACTATGTCTCGTACGAACTACTATTTTATATACAATTACTATTTCTCGTACGAATTACTATTTTATATACAACTACTATTTCTCGTACGAAGTACTATTTTATATTCGCCTACTATTTCTCGTACGAATTACTATTTTATATACAAATACTATTTCTCGTACGAACTACTATTTTATATACAACTACTATTTCTCGTACGAACTACTATTTTATATTCGCCTACTATTTCTCGTACGAATTACTATTTTATATACAACTACTATTTCTCGTACGAACTACTATTTTATATACAACTACTAATTCTCGTACGAACTACTATTTTATATACAACTACTATTTCTCGTACGAACTACTATTTTATATTCGCCTACTATATCTCGTACGAACTACTATTTTATATTCGCCTACTATTTCTCGTAGGAAACTACTATTTTATAATTCGCCTACTATTTCTCGTACGAACTACTATTTTATATTCGCCTACTATTACTCGTACGAACTACTATTTTATATACAATTACTATTTCTCGTACGAATTACTATTTTATATACAACTACTATTTCTCGTACGAAGTACTATTTTATATTCGCCTACTATTTCTCGTACGAATTACTATTTTATATACAAATACTATTTCTCGTACGAACTACTATTTTATATACAATTACTATTTCTCGTACGAACTACTATTTTATATTCGCCTACTATTTCTCGTACGAATTACTATTTTATATACAACTACTATTTCTCGTACGAACTACTATTTTATATACAACTACTAATTCTCGTACGAACTACTATTTTATATACAACTACTATTTCTCGTACGAACTACTATTTTATATTCGCCTACTATTTCTCGTACGAATTACTATTTTATATACAACTACTATTTCTCGTACGAATTACTATTTTATATACAACTACTATTTCTCGTACGAATTACTATTTTATATACAACTACTATTTCTCGTACGAATTACTATTTTATATACAACTACTATTTCTCGTACGAACTACTATTTTATATTCGCCTACTATTTCTCGTACGAATTACTATTTTATATACAACTACTATTTCTCGTACGAACTACTATTTTATATTCGCCTACTATTTCTCGTACGAACTACTATTTTATATTCGCCTACTATTTCTCGTACGAACTACTGTTTTATATTCGCCTACTATTTCTCGTACGAACTACTATTTTATATTCGCCTACTATTTCTCGTACGAACTACTAATTTATATTCGCCTACTATTTCTCGTACGAATTACTATTTTATATACAAATACTATTTCTCGTACGAACTACTATTTTATATACAACTACTATTTCTCGTACGAACTACTATTTTATATTCGCCTACTATTTCTCGTACGAATTACTATTTTATATACAACTACTATTTCTCGTAAGAACTACTATTTTATATTCACCTACTACTTCTCGTACTAACTACTATTTTATATACAACTACTATTTCTCGTACGAACTACTATTTTATATACAACTACTATTTCTCGTACGAACTACTATTTTATATTCGCCTACTATTTCTCGTACGAATTACTATTTTATATACAACTACTATTTCTCGTACGAACTACTATTTTATATACAACTACTAATTCTCGTACGAACTACTATTTTATATACAACTACTATTTCTCGTACGAACTACTATTTTATATTCGCCTACTATATCTCGTACGAACTACTATTTTATATTCGCCTACTATTTCTCGTAGGAAACTACTATTTTATAATTCGCCTACTATTTCTCGTACGAACTACTATTTTATATTCGCCTACTATTACTCGTACGAACTACTATTTTATATACAATTACTATTTCTCGTACGAATTACTATTTTATATACAACTACTATTTCTCGTACGAAGTACTATTTTATATTCGCCTACTATTTCTCGTACGAATTACTATTTTATATACAAATACTATTTCTCGTACGAACTACTATTTTATATACAATTACTATTTCTCGTACGAACTACTATTTTATATTCGCCTACTATTTCTCGTACGAATTACTATTTTATATACAACTACTATTTCTCGTACGAACTACTATTTTATATACAACTACTAATTCTCGTACGAACTACTATTTTATATACAACTACTATTTCTCGTACGAACTACTATTTTATATTCGCCTACTATTTCTCGTACGAATTACTATTTTATATACAACTACTATTTCTCGTACGAATTACTATTTTATATACAACTACTATTTCTCGTACGAATTACTATTTTATATACAACTACTATTTCTCGTACGAATTACTATTTTATATACAACTACTATTTCTCGTACGAACTACTATTTTATATTCGCCTACTATTTCTCGTACGAATTACTATTTTATATACAACTACTATTTCTCGTACGAACTACTATTTTATATTCGCCTACTATTTCTCGTACGAACTACTATTTTATATTCGCCTACTATTTCTCGTACGAACTACTGTTTTATATTCGCCTACTATTTCTCGTACGAACTACTATTTTATATTCGCCTACTATTTCTCGTACGAACTACTAATTTATATTCGCCTACTATTTCTCGTACGAATTACTATTTTATATACAAATACTATTTCTCGTACGAACTACTATTTTATATACAACTACTATTTCTCGTACGAACTACTATTTTATATTCGCCTACTATTTCTCGTACGAATTACTATTTTATATACAACTACTATTTCTCGTAAGAACTACTATTTTATATTCACCTACTACTTCTCGTACTAACTACTATTTTATATACAACTACTATTTCTCGTACGAACTACTATTTTATATTCGAATACTATTTCTCGTACGAACTACTATTTTATAATCGCCTACTATTTCTCGTACAAACTACTATTTTATATACAACTACTATTTCTCGTACGAACTACTATTTTATATTCGCCTACTATTTCTCGTACGAATTACTATTTTATATACAACTACTATTTCTCGTACGAACTACTATTTTATATACAACTACTAATTCTCATACGAACTACTATTTTATATACAACTACTATTTCTCGTACGAACTACTATTTTATATTCACCTACTATTTCTCGTACGAACTACTATTTTATATACAACTACTATTTCTCGTACGAACTACTATTTTATATTCGCCTACTATTTCTCGTACGAATTACTATTTTATATACAACTACTATTTCTCGTACGAATTACTATTTTATATACAACTACTATTTCTCGTACGAATTACTATTTTATATACAACTACTATTTCTCGTACGAACTACTATTTTATATTCGCCTACTATTTCTCGTACGAATTACTATTTTATATACAACTACTATTTCTCGTACGAACTACTATTTTATATTCGCCTACTATTTCTCGTACGAACTACTATTTTATATTCGCCTACTATTTCTCGTACGAACTACTGTTTTATATTCGCCTACTATTTCTCGTACGAACTACTATTTTATATTCGCCTACTATTTCTCGTACGAACTACTAATTTATATTCGCCTACTATTTCTCGTACGAATTACTAGTTTATATACAACTACTATTTCTCGTACGAACTACTATTTTATATACAACTACTATTTCTCGTACGAACTACTATTTTATATACAACTACTATTTCACGTACGAACTACTATTTTATATTCGCCAACTATTTCTCGGACGAACTACTATTTTATATTCGCCTACTATTTCTCGTAGGAAACTACTATTTTATAATTCGCCTACTATTTCTCGTACGAACTACTATTTTATATTCGCCTACTATTTCTCGTACGAACTACTATTTTATATACAATTACTATTTCTCGTACGAATTACTATTTTATATACAACTACTATTTCTCGTACGAACTACTATTTTATATTCGCCTACTATTTCTCGTACGAACTACTAATTTATATTCGCCTACTATTTCTCGTACGAACTACTATTTTATATTCGCCTACTATTTCTCGTAGGAAAATACTATTTTATAATTCGCCTACTATTTCTCGTACGAACTACTATTTTATATTCGCCTACTATTTCTCGTACGAACTACTATTTTATATACAATTACTATTTCTCGTACGAATTACTATTTTATATACAACTACTATTTCTCGTACGAAGTACTATTTTATATTCGCCTACTATTTCTCGTACGAATTACTATTTTATATACAAATACTATTTCTCGTACGAACTACTATTTTATATACAACTACTATTTCTCGTACGAACTACTATTTTATATTCGCCTACTATTTCTCGTACGAATTACTATTTTATATACAACTACTATTTCTCGTACGAATTACTATTTTATATACAACTACTATTTCTCATACGAATTACTATTTTATATACAACTACTATTTCTCGTACGAATTACTATTTTATATACAACTACTATTTCTCGTACGAACTACTATTTTATATTCGCCTACTATTTCTCGTACGAATTACTATTTTATATACAACTACTATTTCTCGTACGAATTACTATTTTATATACAACTACTATTTCTCGTACGAATTACTATTTTATATACAACTACTATTTCTCGTACGAACTACTATTTTATATTCGCCTACTATTTCTCGTACGAATTACTATTTTATATACAACTACTATTTCTCGTACGAACTACTATTTTATATTCGCCTACTATTTCTCGTACGAACTACTATTTTATATTCGCCTACTATTTCTCGTACGAACTACTGTTTTATATTCGCCTACTATTTCTCGTACGAACTACTATTTTATATTCGCCTACTATTTCTCGTACGAACTACTAATTTATATTCGCCTACTATTTCTCGTACGAATTACTAGTTTATATACAACTACTATTTCTCGTACGAATTACTATTTTATATACAACTACTATTTCTCGTACGAATTACTATTTTATATACAACTACTATTTCTCGTACGAACTACTATTTTATATTCGCCTACTATTTCTCGTACGAATTACTATTTTATATACAACTACTATTTCTCGTACGAACTACTATTTTATATTCGCCTACTATTTCTCGTACGAACTACTATTTTATATTCGCCTACTATTTCTCGTACGAATTACTATTTTATATACAACTACTATTTCTCGTACGAATTACTATTTTATATACAACTACTATTTCTCGTACGAATTACTATTTTATATACAACTACTATTTCTCGTACGAATTACTATTTTATATACAACTACTATTTCTCGTACGAATTACTATTTTATATACAACTACTATTTCTCGTACGAACTACTATTTTATATTCGCCTACTATTTCTCGTACGAACTACTATTTTATATTCGCCTACTATTTCTCGTACGAACTACTATTTTATATTCGCCTACTATTACTCGTACGAACTACTGTTTTATATTCGCCTACTATTTCTCGTACGAACTACTATTTTATATTCGCCTACTATTTCTCGTACGAACTACTAATTTATATTCGCCTACTCTTTCTCGTACGAATTACTATTTTATATACAACTACTATTTCTCGTACGAACTACTATTTTATATTCGCCTACTATTTCTCGTACGAACTACTAATTTATATTCGCCTACTATTTCTCGTACGAACTACTATTTTATATTCGCCTACTATTTCTCGTAGGAAAATACTATTTTATAATTCGCCTACTATTTCTCGTACGAACTACTATTTTATATTCGCCTACTATTTCTCGTACGAACTACTATTTTATATACAATTACTATTTCTCGTACGAATTACTATTTTATATACAACTACTATTTCTCGTACGAAGTACTATTTTATATTCGCCTACTATTTCTCGTACGAATTACTATTTTATATACAAATACTATTTCTCGTACGAACTACTATTTTATATACAACTACTATTTCTCGTACGAACTACTATTTTATATTCGCCTACTATTTCTCGTACGAATTACTATTTTATATACAACTACTATTTCTCGTACGAATTACTATTTTATATACAACTACTATTTCTCGTACGAATTACTATTTTATATACAACTACTATTTCTCGTACGAATTACTATTTTATATACAACTACTATTTCTCGTACGAACTACTATTTTATATTCGCCTACTATTTCTCGTACGAATTACTATTTTATATACAACTACTATTTCTCGTACGAACTACTATTTTATATTCGCCTACTATTTCTCGTACGAACTGCTGTTTTATATTCGCCTACTATTTCTCGTACGAAGTACTATTTTATATTCGCCTACTATTTCTCGTACGAACTACTAATTTATAATCGCCTACTATTTCTCGTACGAATTACTATTTTATATACAACTACTATTTCTCGTACGAACTACTATTTTATATACAACTACTATTTCTCGTACGAACTACTATTTTATATACAACTACTATTTCTCGTACGAACTACTATTTTATATTCGCCTACTATTTCTCGTACGAACTACTATTTTATATTCGCCTACTATTTCTCGTAGGAAACTACTATTTTATAATTCGCCTACTATTTCTCGTACGAACTACTATATTATATTCGCCTACTATTTCTCGTACGAACTACTATTTTATATACAATTACTATTTCTCGTACGAATTACTATTTTATATACAACTACTATTTCTCGTACGAATTACTATTTTATATACAACTACTATTTCTCGTACGAATTACTATTTTATATACAACTACTATTTCTCGTACGAATTACTATTTTATATACAACTACTATTTCTCGTACGAATTACTATTTTATATACAACTACTATTTCTCGTACGAACTACTATTTTATATTCGCCTACTATTTCTCGTACGAATTACTATTTTATATACAACTACTATTTCTCGTACGAACTACTATTTTATATTCGCCTACTATTTCTCGTACGAACTACTAATTTATATTCGCCTACTATTTCTCGTACGAACTACTATTTTATATTCGCCTACTATTTCTCGTACGAACTACTGTTTTATATTCGCCTACTATTTCTCGTACGAAGTACTATTTTTTATTCGCCTACTATTTCTCGTACGAACTACTAATTTATAATCGCCTACTATTTCTCGTACGAATTACTATTTTATATACAACTACTATTTCTCGTACGAACTACTATTTTATATACAACTACTATTTCTCGTACGAAATACTATTTTATATACAACTACTATTTCTCGTACGAAATACTATTTTATATTCGCCTACTATTTCTCGTACGAACTACTATTTTATATTCGCCTACTATTTCTCGTACGAACTACTATTTTATATACAATTACTATTTCTCGTACGAATTATTATTTTATATACAACTACTATTTCTCGTACGAAGTACTATTTTATATTCGCCTACTATTTCTCGTACGAATTACTATTTTATATACAAATACTATTTCTCGTACGAACTACTATTTTATATACAACTACTATTTCTCGTACGAACTACTATTTTATATTCGCCTACTATTTCTCGTACGAATTACTATTTTATACACAACTACTATTTCTCGTACGAACTACTATATTATATACAACTACTATTTCTCGTACGAACTACTATTTTATATACAACTACTATTTCTCGTACGAACTACTATTTTATATTCACCTACTATTTCTCGTACTAACTACTATTTTATATACAACTACTATTTCTCGTACGAACTACTATTTTATATTCGCCTACTATTTCTCGTACGAATTACTATTTTATATACAACTACTATTTCTCGTACGAATTACTATTTTATATACAACTACTATTTCTCGTACGAATTACTATTTTATATACAGCTACTATTTCTCGTACGAATTACTATTTTATATACAACTACTATTTCTCGTACGAACTACTATTTTATATTCGCCTACTATTTCACGTACGAATTACTATTTTATATACAACTACTATTTCTCGTACGAACTACTATTTTATATTCGCCTACTATTTCTCGTACGAACTACTATTTTATATTCGCCTACTATTTCTCGTACGAACTACTATTTTATATTCGCCTACTATTTCTCGTACGAACTACTGTTTTATATTCGCCTACTATTTCTCGTACGAAGTACTATTTTATATTCGCCTACTATTTCTCGTACGAACTACTAATTTATAATCGCCTACTATTTCTCGTACGAATTACTATTTTATATACAACTACTATTTCTCGTACGAACTACTATTTTATATACAACTACTATTTCTCGTACGAACTACTATTTTATATACAACTATTATTTCTCGTACGAACTACTATTTTATATTCGCCTACTATTTCTCGTACGAACTACTATTTTATATTCGCCTACTATTTCTCGTAGGAAACTACTATTTTATAATTCGCCTACTATTTCTCGTACGAACTACTATATTATATTCGCCTACTATTTCTCGTACGAACTACTATTTTATATACAATTACTATTTCTCGTACGAATTACTATTTTATATACAACTACTATTTCTCGTACGAAGTACTATTTTATATTCGCCTACTATTTCTCGTACGAATTACTATTTTATATACAAATACTATTTCTCGTACGAACTACTATTTTATATACAACTACTATTTCTCGTACGAACTACTATTTTATATTCGCCTACTATTTCTCGTACGAATTACTATTTTATATACAACTACTATTTCTCGTACGAATTACTATTTTATATACAACTACTATTTCTCGTACGAATTACTATTTTATATACAACTACTATTTCTCGTACGAATTACTATTTTATATACAACTACTATTTCTCGTACGAACTACTATTTTATATTCGCCTACTATTTCTCGTACGAATTACTATTTTATATACAACTACTATTTCTCGTACGAACTACTATTTTATATTCGCCTACTATTTCTCGTACGAACTACTATTTTATATTCGCCTACTATTTCTCGTACGAACTACTATTTTATATTCGCCTACTATTTCTCGTACGAACTACTGTTTTATATTCGCCTACTATTTCTCGTACGAAGTACTATTTTATATTCGCCTACTATTTCTCGTACGAACTACTAATTTATAATCGCCTACTATTTCTCGTACGAATTACTATTTTATATACAACTACTATTTTTCGTACGAACTACTATTTTATATACAACTACTATTTCTCGTACGAAATACTATTTTATATACAACTACTATTTCTCGTACGAAATACTATTTTATATTCGCCTACTATTTCTCGTACGAACTACTATTTTATATTCGCCTACTATTTCTCGTACGAACTACTATTTTATATACAATTACTATTTCTCGTACGAATTACTATTTTATATACAACTACTATTTCTCGTACGAACTACTATTTTATATTCGCCTACTATTTCTCGTACGAATTACTATTTTATACACAACTACTATTTCTCGTACGAACTACTATATTATATACAACTACTATTTCTCGTACGAACTACTATTTTATATACAACTACTATTTCTCGTACGAACTACTATTTTATATTCACCTACTATTTCTCGTACTAACTACTATTTTATATACAACTACTATTTCTCGTACGAACTACTATTTTATATTCGCCTACTATTTCTCGTACGAATTACTATTTTATATACAACTACTATTTCTCGTACGAATTACTATTTTATATACAACTACTATTTCTCGTACGAATTACTATTTTATATACAGCTACTATTTCTCGTACGAATTACTATTTTATATACAACTACTATTTCTCGTACGAACTACTATTTTATATTCGCCTACTATTTCTCGTACGAATTACTATTTTATATACAACTACTATTTCTCGTACGAACTACTATTTTATATTCGCCTACTATTTCTCGTACGAACTACTATTTTATATTCGCCTACTATTTCTCGTACGAACTACTATTTTATATTCGCCTACTATTTCTCGTACGAACTACTGTTTTATATTCGCCTACTATTTCTCGTACGAAGTACTATTTTATATTCGCCTACTATTTCTCGTACGAACTACTAATTTATAATCGCCTACTATTTCTCGTACGATTTACTATTTTATATACAACTACTATTTCTCGTACGAACTACTATTTTATATACAACTACTATTTCTCGTACGAACTACTATTTTATATACAACTACTATTTCTCGTACGAAGTACTATTTTATATTCGCCTACTATTTCTCGTACGAATTACTATTTTATATACAAATACTATTTCTCGTACGAACTACTATTTTATATACAACTACTATTTCTCGTACGAACTACTATTTTATATTCGCCTACTATTTCTCGTACGAATTACTATTTTATATACAACTACTATTTCTCGTACGAATTACTATTTTATATACAACTACTATTTCTCGTACGAATTACTATTTTATATACAACTACTATTTCTCGTACGAATTACTATTTTATATACAACTACTATTTCTCGTACGAACTACTATTTTATATTCGCCTACTATTTCTCGTACGAATTACTATTTTATATACAACTACTATTTCTCGTACGAACTACTATTTTATATTCGCCTACTATTTCTCGTACGAACTACTATTTTATATTCGCCTACTATTTCTCGTACGAACTACTATTTTATATTCGCCTACTATTTCTCGTACGAACTACTGTTTTATATTCGCCTACTATTTCTCGTACGAAGTACTATTTTATATTCGCCTACTATTTCTCGTACGAACTACTAATTTATATTCGCCTACTATTTCTCGTACGAATTACTATTTTATATACAACTACTATTTCTCGTACGAACTACTATTTTATATTCGCCTACTATTTCTCGTACGAACTACTATTTTATATTCGCCTACTATTTCTCGTAGGAAACTACTATTTTATAATTCGCCTACTATTTCTCGTACGAACTACTATTTTATATTCGCCTACTATTTCTCGTACGAATTACTATTTTATATACAACTACTATTTCTCGTACGAATTACTATTTTATATACAACTAATATTTCTCGTACGAACTACTATTTTATATTCGCCTACTATTTGTCGTACGAATTACTATTTCATATACAACTACTATTTCTCGTACGAACTACTATTTTATATTCGCCTACTATTTCTCGTACGAACTACTATTTTATATTCGCCTACTATTTCTCGTACGAACTACTATTTTATATTCGCCTACTATTTCTCGTAGGAAACTACTATTTTATAATTCGCCTACTATTTCTCGTACGAACTACTATTATATATTCGCCTACTATTTCTCGTAGGAAACTACTATTTTATAATTCGCCTACTATTTCTCGTACGAACTACTATTTTATATTCGCCTACTATTTCTCGTACGAACTACTATTTTATATACAATTACTATTTCTCGTACGAATTACTATTTTATATACAACTACTATTTCTCGTACGAAGTACTATTTTATATTCGCCTACTATTTCTCGTACGAATTACTATTTTATATACAACTACTATTTCTCGTACGAACTACTATTTTATATTCGCCTACTATTTCTCGTACGAACTACTATTTTATATTCGCTTACTATTTCTCGTACGAACTACTATTTTATATTCGCCTACTATTTCTCGTACGAACTACTGTTTTATATTCGCCTACTATTTCTCGTACGAACTACTATTTTATATTCGCCTACTATTTCTCGTACGAACTACTAATTTATATTCTCCTACTATTTCTCGTACGAATTACTATTTTATATACAACTACTATTTCTCGTACGAACTACTATTTTATATTCGCCTACTATTTCTCGTACGAACTACTATTTTATATTCGCCTACTATTTCTCGTACGAACTACTATTTTATATTCGCCTACTATTTCTCGTACGAACTACTGTTTTATATTCGCCTACTATTTCTCGTACGAACTACTGTTTTATATTCGCCTACTATTTCTCGTACGAAGTACTATTTTATATTCGCCTACTATTTCTCGTACGAACTACTAATTTATAATCGCCTACTATTTCTCGTACGAATTACTATTTTATATACAACTACTATTTCTCGTACGAACTACTATTTTATATTCGCCTACTATTTCTCGTACGAACTACTATTTTATATTCGCCTACTATTTCTCGTACGAACTACTAATTTATATTCTCCTACTATTTCTCGTACGAATTACTATTTTATATACAACTACTATTTCTCGTACGAACTACTATTTTATATTCGCCTACTATTTCTCGTACGAACTACTATTTTATATTCGCCTACTATTTCTCGTACGAACTACTATTTTATATTCGCCTACTATTTCTCGTACGAACTACTGTTTTATATTCGCCTACTATTTCTCGTACGAACTACTGTTTTATATTCGCCTACTATTTCTCGTACGAAGTACTATTTTATATTCGCCTACTATTTCTCGTACGAACTACTAATTTATAATCGCCTACTATTTCTCGTACGAATTACTATTTTATATACAACTACTATTTCTCGTACGAACTACTATTTTATATTCGCCTACTATTTCTCGTACGAATTACTATTTTATATACAAATACTATTTCTCGTACGAACTACTATTTTATATACAACTACTATTTCTCGTACGAACTACTATTTTATATTCGCCTACTATTTCTCGTACGAATTACTATTTTATACACAACTACTATTTCTCGTACGAACTACTATATTATATACAACTACTATTTCTCGTACGAACTACTATTTTATATACAACTACTATTTCTCGTACGAACTACTATTTTATATTCACCTACTATTTCTCGTACTAACTACTATTTTATATACAACTACTATTTCTCGTACGAACTACTATTTTATATTCGCCTACTATTTCTCGTACGAATTACTATTTTATATACAACTACTATTTCTCGTACGAATTACTATTTTATATACAACTACTATTTCTCGTACGAATTACTATTTTATATACAGCTACTATTTCTCGTACGAATTACTATTTTATATACAACTACTATTTCTCGTACGAACTACTATTTTATATTCGCCTACTATTTCTCGTACGAATTACTATTTTATATACAACTACTATTTCTCGTACGAACTACTATTTTATATTCGCCTACTATTTCGCGTACGAACTACTATTTTATATTCGCCTACTATTTCTCGTACGAACTACTATTTTATATTCGCCTACTATTTCTCGTACGAACTACTGTTTTATATTCGCCTACTATTTCTCGTACGAACTACTATTTTATATTCGCCTACTATTTCTCGTACGAACTACTAATTTATATTCGCCTACTATATCTCGTACGAATTACTATTTTATATACAACTACTATTTCTCGTACGAACTACTATTTTATATTCGCCTACTATTTCTCGTACGAACTACTATTTTATATTCGCCTACTATTTCTCGTAGGAAACTACTATTTTATAATTCGCCTACTATTTCTCGTACGAACTACTATTTTATATTCGCCTACTATTTCTCGTACGAATTACTATTTTATATACAACTACTATTTCTCGTACGAATTACTATTTTATATACAACTAATATTTCTCGTACGAACTACTATTTTATATTCGCCTACTATTTGTCGTACGAATTACTATTTTATATACAACTACTATTTCTCGTACGAACTACTATTTTATATTCGCCTACTATTTCTCGTGCGAACTACTATTTTATATTCGCCTACTATTTCTCGTACGAACTACTATTTTATATTCGCCTACTATTTCTCGTAGGAAACTACTATTTTATAATTCGCCTACTATTTCTCGTACGAACTACTATTTTATATTCGCCTACTATTTCTCGTAGGAAACTACTATTTTATAATTCGCCTACTATTTCTCGTACGAACTACTATTTTATATTCGCCTACTATTTCTCGTACGAACTACTATTTTATATACAATTACTATTTCTCGTACGAATTACTATTTTATATACAACTACTATTTCTCGTACGAAGTACTATTTTATATTCGCCTACTATTTCTCGTACGAATTACTATTTTATATACAACTACTATTTCTCGTACGAACTACTATTTTATATTCGCCTACTATTTCTCGTACGAACTACTATTTTATATTCGCTTACTATTTCTCGTACGAACTACTATTTTATATTCGCCTACTATTTCTCGTACGAACTACTGTTTTATATTCGCCTACTATTTCTCGTACGAACTACTATTTTATATTCGCCTACTATTTCTCGTACGAACTACTAATTTATATTCTCCTACTATTTCTCGTACGAATTACTATTTTATATACAACTACTATTTCTCGTACGAACTACTATTTTATATTCGCCTACTATTTCTCGTACGAACTACTATTTTATATTCGCCTACTATTTCTCGTACGAACTACTATTTTATATTCGCCTACTATTTCTCGTACGAACTACTGTTTTATATTCGCCTACTATTTCTCGTACGAACTACTGTTTTATATTCGCCTACTATTTCTCGTACGAAGTACTATTTTATATTCGCCTACTATTTCTCGTACGAACTACTAATTTATAATCGCCTACTATTTCTCGTACGAATTACTATTTTATATACAACTACTATTTCTCGTACGAACTACTATTTTATATTCGCCTACTATTTCTCGTACGAATTACTATTTTATATACAAATACTATTTCTCGTACGAACTACTATTTTATATACAACTACTATTTCTCGTACGAACTACTATTTTATATTCGCCTACTATTTCTCGTACGAATTACTATTTTATACACAACTACTATTTCTCGTACGAACTACTATATTATATACAACTACTATTTCTCGTACGAACTACTATTTTATATACAACTACTATTTCTCGTACGAACTACTATTTTATATTCACCTACTATTTCTCGTACGAACTACTATTTTATATACAACTACTATTTCTCGTACGAACTACTATTTTATATTCGCCTACTATTTCTCGTACGAATTACTATTTTATATACAACTACTATTTCTCGTACGAATTACTATTTTATATACAACTACTATTTCTCGTACGAATTACTATTTTATATACAGCTACTATTTCTCGTACGAATTACTATTTTATATACAACTACTATTTCTCGTACGAACTACTATTTTATATTCGCCTACTATTTCTCGTACGAATTACTATTTTATATACAACTACTATTTCTCGTACGAACTACTATTTTATATTCGCCTACTATTTCGCGTACGAACTACTATTTTATATTCGCCTACTATTTCTCGTACGAACTACTATTTTATATTCGCCTACTATTTCTCGTACGAACTACTGTTTTATATTCGCCTACTATTTCTCGTACGAACTACTATTTTATATTCGCCTACTATTTCTCGTACGAACTACTAATTTATATTCGCCTACTATTTCTCGTACGAATTACTATTTTATATACAACTACTATTTCTCGTAGGAAACTACTATTTTATAATTCGCCTACTATTTCTCGTACGAACTACTATTTTATATTCGCCTACTATTTGTCGTACGAATTACTATTTTATATACAACTACTATTTCTCGTACGAACTACTATTTTATATTCGCCTACTATTTCTCGTACGAACTACTATTTTATATTCGCCTACTATTTCTCGTACGAACTACTATTTTATATTCGCCTACTATTTCTCGTAGGAAACTACTATTTTATAATTCGCCTACTATTTCTCGTACGAACTACTATTTTATATTCGCCTACTATTTCTCGTAGGAAACTACTATTTTATAATTCGCCTACTATTTCTCGTACGAACTACTATTTTATATTCGCCTACTATTTCTCGTACGAACTACTATTTTATATACAATTACTATTTCTCGTACGAATTACTATTTTATATACAACTACTATTTCTCGTACGAAGTACTATTTTATATTCGCCTACTATTTCTCGTACGAATTACTATTTTATATACAACTACTATTTCTCGTACGAACTACTATTTTATATTCGCCTACTATTTCTCGTACGAACTACTATTTTATATTCGCTTACTATTTCTCGTACGAACTACTATTTTATATTCGCCTACTATTTCTCGTACGAACTACTGTTTTATATTCGCCTACTATTTCTCGTACGAACTACTATTTTATATTCGCCTACTATTTCTCGTACGAACTACTAATTTATATTCGCCTACTATTTCTCGTACGAATTACTATTTTATATACAACTACTATTTCTCGTACGAACTACTATTTTATATTCGCCTACTATTTCTCGTACGAACTACTATTTTATATTCGCCTACTATTTCTCGTACGAACTACTATTTTATATTCGCCTACTATTTCTCGTACGAACTACTGTTTTATATTCGCCTACTATTTCTCGTACGAACTACTATTTTATATTCGCCTACTATTTCTCGTACGAACTACTAATTTATATTCGCCTACTATTTCTCGTACGAATTACTATTTTATATACAACTACTATTTCTCGTACGAACTACTATTTTATATTCGCCTACTATTTCTCGTACGAACTACTAATTTATATTCGCCTACTATTTCTCGTACGAACTACTATTTTATATTCGCCTACTATTTCTCGTAGGAAAATACTATTTTATAATTCGCCTACTATTTCTCGTACGAACTACTATTTTATATTCGCCTACTATTTGTCGTACGAATTACTATTTTATATACAACTACTATTTCTCGTACGAACTACTATTTTATATTCGCCTACTATTTCTCGTACGAACTACTATTTTATATTCGCCTACTATTTCTCGTACGAACTACTATTTTATATTCGCCTACTATTTCTCGTAGGAAACTACTATTTTATAATTCGCCTACTATTTCTCGTACGAACTACTATTTTATATTCGCCTACTATTTCTCGTAGGAAACTACTATTTTATAATTCGCCTACTATTTCTCGTACGAATTACTATTTTATATACAACTACTATTTCTCGTACGAATTACTATTTTATATACAACTACTATTTCTCGTACGAACTACTATTTTATATTCGCCTACTATTTCTCGTACGAACTACTATTTTATATTCGCCTACTATTTCTCGTACGAACTACTATTTTATATTCGCCTACTATTTCTCGTACGAACTACTGTTTTATATTCGCCTACTATTTCTCGTACGAAGTACTATTTTATATTCGCCTACTATTTCTCGTACGAACTACTAATTTATATTCGCCTACTATTTCTCGTACGAATTACTATTTTATATACAACTACTATTTCTCGTACGAACTACTATTTTATATACAACTACTATTTCTCGTACGAACTACTATTTTATATACAACTACTATTTCTCGTACGAACTACTATATTATATTCGCCTACTATTTCTCGTACGAACTACTATTTTATATTCGCCTACTATTTCTCGTAGGAAACTACTATTTTATAATTCGCCTACTATTTCTCGTACGAACTACTATTTTATATTCGCCTACTATTTCTCGTACGAACTACTATTTTATATACAATTACTATTTCTCGTACGAATTACTATTTTATATACATCTACTATTTCTCGTACGAAGTACTATTTTATATTCGCCTACTATTTCTCGTACGAATTACTATTTTATATACAAATACTATTTCTCGTACGAACTACTATTTTATATACAACTACTATTTCTCGTACGAACTACTATTTTATATTCGCCTACTATTTCTCGTACGAATTACTATTTTATACACAACTACTATTTCTCGTACGAACTACTATATTATATACAACTACTATTTCTCGTACGAACTACTATTTTATATACAACTACTATTTCTCGTACGAACTACTATTTTATATTCACCTACTATTTCTCGTACTAACTACTATTTTATATACAACTACTATTTCTCGTACGAACTACTATTTTATATTCGCCTACTATTTCTCGTACGAATTACTATTTTATATACAACTACTATTTCTCGTACGAATTACTATTTTATATACAACTACTATTTCTCGTACGAATTACTATTTTATATACAACTACTATTTCTCGTACGAATTACTATTTTATATACAACTACTATTTCTCGTACGAACTACTATTTTATATTCGCCTACTATTTCTCGTACGAATTACTATTTTATATACAACTACTATTTCTCGTACGAACTACTATTTTATATTCGCCTACTATTTCGCGTACGAACTACTATTTTATATTCGCCTACTATTTCTCGTACGAACTACTATTTTATATTCGCCTACTATTTCTCGTACGAACTACTGTTTTATATTCGCCTACTATTTCTCGTACGAACTACTATTTTATATTCGCCTACTATTTCTCGTACGAACTACTAATTTATATTCGCCTACTATTTCTCGTACGAATTACTATTTTATATACAACTACAAATTCTCGTACGAACTACTATTTTATATTCGCCTACTATTTCTCGTACGAACTACTATTTTATATTCGCCTACTATTTCTCGTAGGAAACTACTATTTTATAATTCGCCTACTATTTCTCGTACGAACTACTATTTTATATTCGCCTACTATTTCTCGTACGAATTACTATTTTATATACAACTACTATTTCTCGTACGAACTACTATTTTATATTCGCCTACTATTTGTCGTACGAATTACTATTTTATATACAACTACTATTTCTCGTACGAACTACTATTTTATATTCGCCTACTATTTCTCGTACGAACTACTATTTTATATTCGCCTACTATTTCTCGTACGAACTACTATTTTATATTCGCCTACTATTTCTCGTAGGAAACTACTATTTTATAATTCGCCTACTATTTCTCGTACGAACTACTATTTTATATTCGCCTACTATTTCTCGTAGGAAACTACTATTTTATAATTCGCCTACTATTTCTCGTACGAACTACTATTTTATATTCGCCTACTATTCTCGTAAGAACTACTATTTTATATACAATTACTATTTCTCGTACGAATTACTATTTTATATACAACTACTATTTCTCGTACGAAGTACTATTTTATATTCGCCTACTATTTCTCGTACGAATTACTATTTTATATACAAATACTATTTCTCGTACGAACTACTATTTTATATACAACTACTATTTCTCGTACGAACTACTATTTTATATTCACCTACTATTTCTCGTACGAATTACTTTTTTATATACAACTACTATTTCTCGTACGAACTACTATTTTATATACAACTACTATTTCTCGGAAGAACTACTATTTTATATACAACTACTATTTCTCGTACGAACTACTATTTTATATTCACCTACTATTTCTCCTACGAACTACTATTTTATATACAACTACTATTTCTCGTACGAACTACTATTTTATATTCGCCTACTATTTCTCGTACGAATTACTATTTTATATACAACTACTATTTCTCGTACGAACTACTATTTTATATTCGCCTACTATTTCTCGTACGAACTACTATTTTATATTCGCCTACTATTTCTCGTACGAACTACTATTTTATATTCGCCTACTATATCTCGTACGAACTACTGTTTTATATTCGCCTACTATTTCTCGTACGAACTACTATTTTATATTCGCCTACTATTTCTCGTACGAACTACTAATTTATATTCGCCTACTATTTCTCGTACGAATTACTATTTTATATACAACTACTATTTCTCGTACGAACTACTATTTTATATTCGCCTACTATTTTATATTCGCCTACTATTTCTCGTAGGAAACTACTATTTTATAATTCGCCTACTATTTCTCGTACGAACTACTATTTTATATTCGCCTACTATTTCTCGTACGAATTACTATTTTATATACAACTACTCTTTCTCGTACGAATTACTATTTTATTCACAACTACTATTTCTCGTACGAACTACTATTTTATATTCGCCTACTATTTGTCGTACGAATTACTATTTTATATACAACTACTATTTCTCGTACGAACTACTATTTTATATTCGCCTACTATTTCTCGTACGAACTACTATTTTATATTCGCCTACTATTTCTCGTACGAACTACTATTTTATATTCGCCTACTATTTCTCGTACGAATTACTATTTTATATACAACTACTATTTCTCGTACGAATTACTATTTTATATACAACTACTATTTCTCGTACGAATTACTATTTTATATACAACTACTATTTCTCGTACGAATTACTATTTTATATACAACTACTATTTCTCGTACGAACTACTATTTTATATTCGCCTACTATTTCTCGTACGAATTACTATTTTATATACAACTACTATTTCTCGTACGAACTACTATTTTATATTCGCCTACTATTTCTCGTACGAACTACTATTTTATATTCGCCTACTATTTCTCGTACGAACTACTATTTTATATTCGCCTACTATTTCTCGTACGAACTACTGTTTTATATTCGCCTACTATTTCTCGTACGAACTACTATTTTATATTCGCCTACTATTTCTCGTACGAACTACTAATTTATATTCGCCTACTATTTCTCGTACGAATTACTATTTTATATACAACTACTATTTCTCGTACGAACTACTATTTTATATACAACTACTATTTCTCGTACGAACTACTATTTTATATACAACTACTATTTCTCGTTCGAACTACTACTTTATATTCGCCTACTATTTCTCGTACGAACTACTATTTTATATTCGCCTACTATTTCTCGTAGGAAACTACTATTTTATATTCGCCTACTATTTCTCGTACGAACTACTATTTTATATTCGCCTACTATTTCTCGTACGAATTACTATTTTATATACAATTACTATTTCTCGTACGAATTACTATTTTATATACAACTACTATTTCTCGTACGAAGTACTATTTTATATTCGCCTACTATTTCTCGTACGAATTACTATTTTATATACAAATACTATTTCTCGTACGAACTACTATTTTATATACAACTACTATTTCTCGTACGAACTACTATTTTATATTCGCCTACTATTTCTCGTACGAATTACTATTTTATACACAACTACTTTTTCTCGTACGAACTACTATATTATATACAACTACTATTTCTCGTACGAACTACTATTTTATATACAACTACTATTTCTCGTACGAACTACTATTTTATATTCACCTACTATTTCTCGTACTAACTACTATTTTATATACATCTACTATTTCTCGTACGAACTACTATTTTATATTCGCCTACTATTTCTCGTACGAATTACTATTTTATATACAACTACTATTTCTCGTACGAATTACTATTTTATATACAACTACTATTTCTCGTACGAATTACTATTTTATATACAACTACTATTTCTCGTACGAATTACTATTTTATATACAACTACTATTTCTCGTACGAACTACTATTTTATATTCGCCTACTATTTCTCGTACGAATTACTATTTTATATACAACTACTATTTCTCGTACGAACTACTATTTTATATTCGCCTACTATTTCTCGTACGAACTACTATTTTATATTCGCCTACTATTTCTCGTACGAACTACTGTTTTATATTCGCCTACTATTTCTCGTACGAACTACTATTTTATATTCGCCTACTATTTCTCGTACGAACTACTAATTTATATTCGCCTACTATTTCTCGTACGAATTACTATTTTATATACAACTACTATTTCTCGTACGAACTACTATTTTATATTCGCCTACTATTTCTCGTACGAACTACTATTTTATATTCGCCTACTATTTCTCGTACGAACTACTATTTTATATTCGCCTACTATTTCTCGTACGAACTACTGTTTTATATTCGCCTACTATTTCTCGTACGAACTACTATTTTATATTCGCCTACTATTTCTCGTACGAACTACTAATTTATATTCGCCTACTATTTCTCGTACGAATTACTATTTTATATACAACTACTATTTCTCGTACGAACTACTATTTTATATTCGCCTACTATTTCTCGTACGAACTACTAATTTATATTCGCCTACTATTTCTCGTACGAACTACTATTTTATATTCGCCTACTATTTCTCGTAGGAAAATACTATTTTATAATTCGCCTACTATTTCTCGTACGAACTACTATTTTATATTCGCCTACTATTTGTCGTACGAATTACTATTTTATATACAACTACTATTTCTCGTACGAACTACTATTTTATATTCGCCTACTATTTCTCGTACGAACTACTATTTTATATTCGCCTACTATTTCTCGTACGAACTACTATTTTATATTCGCCTACTATTTCTCGTAGGAAACTACTATTTTATAATTCGCCTACTATTTCTCGTACGAACTACTATTTTATATTCGCCTACTATTTCTCGTAGGAAACTACTATTTTATAATTCGCCTACTATTTCTCGTACGAATTACTATTTTATATACAACTACTATTTCTCGTACGAATTACTATTTTATATACAACTACTATTTCTCGTACGAATTACTATTTTATATACAACTACTATTTCTCGTACGAACTACTATTTTATATTCGCCTAATATTTCTCGTACGAATTACTATTTTATATACAACTACTATTTCTCGTACGAACTACTATTTTATATTCGCCTACTATTTCTCGTACGAACTACTATTTTATATTCGCCTACTATTTCTCGTACGAACTACTTTTTTATATTCGCCTACTATTTCTCGTACGAACTACTGTTTTATATTCGCCTACTATTTCTCGTACGAAGTACTATTTTATATTCGCCTACTATTTCTCGTACGAACTACTAATTTATATTCGCCTACTATTTCTCGTACGAATTACTATTTTATATACAACTACTATTTCTCGTACGAACTACTATTTTATATACAACTACTATTTCTCGTACGAACTACTATTTTATATACAACTACTATTTCTCGTACGAACTACTATATTATATTCGCCTACTATTTCTCGTACGAACTACTATTTTATATTCGCCTACTATTTCTCGTAGGAAACTACTATTTTATAATTCGCCTACTATTTCTCGTACGAACTACTATTTTATATTCGCCTACTATTTCTCGTACGAACTACTATTTTATATACAATTACTATTTCTCGTACGAATTACTATTTTATATACAACTACTATTTCTCGTACGAAGTACTATTTTATATTCGCCTACTATTTCTCGTACGAATTACTATTTTATATACAAATACTATTTCTCGTACGAACTACTATTTTATATACAACTACTATTTCTCGTACGAACTACTATTTTATATTCGCCTACTATTTCTCGTACGAATTACTATTTTATACACAACTACTATTTCTCGTACGAACTACTATATTATATACAACTACTATTTCTCGTACGAACTACTATTTTATATACCACTACTATTTCTCGTACGAACTACTATTTTATATTCGCCTACTATTTCTCGTACGAATTACTATTTTATATACAACTACTATTTCTCGTACGAATTACTATTTTATATACAACTACTATTTCTCGTACGAATTACTATTTTATATACAACTACTATTTCTCGTACGAATTACTATTTTATATACAACTACTATTTCTCGTACGAACTACTATTTTATATTCGCCTACTATTTCTCGTACGAATTACTATTTTATATACAACTACTATTTCTCGTACGAACTACTATTTTATATTCGCCTACTATTTCGCGTACGAACTACTATTTTATATTCGCCTACTATTTCTCGTACGAACTACTATTTTATATTCGCCTACTATTTCTCGTACGAACTACTGTTTTATATTCGCCTACTATTTCTCGTACGAACTACTATTTTATATTCGCCTACTATTTCTCGTACGAACTACTAATTTATATTCGCCTACTATTTCTCGTACGAATTACTATTTTATATACAACTACAAATTCTCGTACGAACTACTATTTTATATTCGCCTACTATTTCTCGTACGAACTACTATTTTATATTCGCCTACTATTTCTCGTAGGAAACTACTATTTTATAATTCGCCTACTATTTCTCGTACGAACTACTATTTTATATTCGCCTACTATTTCTCGTACGAATTACTATTTTATATACAACTACTATTTCTCGTACGAACTACTATTTTATATTCGCCTACTATTTGTCGTACGAATTACTATTTTATATACAACTACTATTTCTCGTACGAACTACTATTTTATATTCGCCTACTATTTCTCGTACGAACTACTATTTTATATTCGCCTACTATTTCTCGTACGAACTACTATTTTATATTCGCCTACTATTTCTCGTAGGAAACTACTATTTTATAATTCGCCTACTATTTCTCGTACGAACTACTATTTTATATTCGCCTACTATTTCTCGTAGGAAACTACTATTTTATAATTCGCCTACTATTTCTCGTACGAACTACTATTTTATATTCGCCTACTATTCTCGTAAGAACTACTATTTTATATACAATTACTATTTCTCGTACGAATTACTATTTTATATACAACTACTATTTCTCGTACGAAGTACTATTTTATATTCGCCTACTATTTCTCGTACGAATTACTATTTTATATACAAATACTATTTCTCGTACGAACTACTATTTTATATACAACTACTATTTCTCGTACGAACTACTATTTTATATTCACCTACTATTTCTCGTACGAATTACTATTTTATATACAACTACTATTTCTCGTACGAACTACTATTTTATATACAACTACTATTTCTCGGAAGAACTACTATTTTATATACAACTACTATTTCTCGTACGAACTACTATTTTATATTCACCTACTATTTCTCCTACGAACTACTATTTTATATACAACTACTATTTCTCGTACGAACTACTATTTTATATTCGCCTACTATTTCTCGTACGAATTACTATTTTATATACAACTACTATTTCTCGTACGAACTACTATTTTATATTCGCCTACTATTTCTCGTACGAACTACTATTTTATATTCGCCTACTATTTCTCGTACGAACTACTATTTTATATTCGCCTACTATATCTCGTACGAACTACTGTTTTATATTCGCCTACTATTTCTCGTACGAACTACTATTTTATATTCGCCTACTATTTCTCGTACGAACTACTAATTTATATTCGCCTACTATTTCTCGTACGAATTACTATTTTATATACAACTACTATTTCTCGTACGAACTACTATTTTATATTCGCCTACTATTTTATATTCGCCTACTATTTCTCGTAGGAAACTACTATTTTATAATTCGCCTACTATTTCTCGTACGAACTACTATTTTATATTCGCCTACTATTTCTCGTACGAATTACTATTTTATATACAACTACTCTTTCTCGTACGAATTACTATTTTATTCACAACTACTATTTCTCGTACGAACTACTATTTTATATTCGCCTACTATTTGTCGTACGAATTACTATTTTATATACAACTACTATTTCTCGTACGAACTACTATTTTATATTCGCCTACTATTTCTCGTACGAACTACTATTTTATATTCGCCTACTATTTCTCGTACGAACTACTATTTTATATTCGCCTACTATTTCTCGTACGAATTACTATTTTATATACAACTACTATTTCTCGTACGAATTACTATTTTATATACAACTACTATTTCTCGTACGAATTACTATTTTATATACAACTACTATTTCTCGTACGAATTACTATTTTATATACAACTACTATTTCTCGTACGAACTACTATTTTATATTCGCCTACTATTTCTCGTACGAATTACTATTTTATATACAACTACTATTTCTCGTACGAACTACTATTTTATATTCGCCTACTATTTCTCGTACGAACTACTATTTTATATTCGCCTACTATTTCTCGTACGAACTACTATTTTATATTCGCCTACTATTTCTCGTACGAACTACTGTTTTATATTCGCCTACTATTTCTCGTACGAACTACTATTTTATATTCGCCTACTATTTCTCGTACGAACTACTAATTTATATTCGCCTACTATTTCTCGTACGAATTACTATTTTATATACAACTACTATTTCTCGTACGAACTACTATTTTATATACAACTACTATTTCTCGTACGAACTACTATTTTATATACAACTACTATTTCTCGATCGAACTACTACTTTATATTCGCCTACTATTTCTCGTACGAACTACTATTTTATATTCGCCTACTATTTCTCGTAGGAAACTACTATTTTATATTCGCCTACTATTTCTCGTACGAACTACTATTTTATATTCGCCTACTATTTCTCGTACGAATTACTATTTTATATACAATTACTATTTCTCGTACGAATTACTATTTTATATACAACTACTATTTCTCGTACGAAGTACTATTTTATATTCGCCTACTATTTCTCGTACGAATTACTATTTTATATACAAATACTATTTCTCGTACGAACTACTATTTTATATACAACTACTATTTCTCGTACGAACTACTATTTTATATTCGCCTACTATTTCTCGTACGAATTACTATTTTATACACAACTACTATTTCTCGTACGAACTACTATATTATATACAACTACTATTTCTCGTACGAACTACTATTTTATATACAACTACTATTTCTCGTACGAACTACTATTTTATATTCACCTACTATTTCTCGTACTAACTACTATTTTATATACATCTACTATTTCTCGTACGAACTACTATTTTATATTCGCCTACTATTTCTCGTACGAATTACTATTTTATATACAACTACTATTTCTCGTACGAATTACTATTTTATATACAACTACTATTTCTCGTACGAATTACTATTTTATATACAACTAATATTTCTCGTACGAATTACTATTTTATATACAACTACTATTTCTCGTACGAACTACTATTTTATATTCGCCTACTATTTCTCGTACGAATTACTATTTTATATACAACTACTATTTCTCGTACGAACTACTATTTTATATTCGCCTACTATTTCTCGTACGAACTACTATTTTATATTCGCCTACTATTTCTCGTACGAATTACTATTTTATATACAACTACTATTTCTCGTACGAACTACTATTTTATATTCGCCTACTATTTCTCGTACGAACTACTATTTTATATTCGCCTACTATTTCTCGTAGGAAACTACTATTTTATAATTCGCCTACTATTTCTCGTACGAACTACTATTTTATATTCGCCTACTATTTCTCGTACGAATTACTATTTTATATACAACTACTATTTCTCGTACGAATTACTATTTTATATACAACTACTATTTCTCGTACGAACTACTATTTTATATTCGCCTACTATTTGTCGTACGAATTACTATTTTATATACAACTACTATTTCTCGTACGAACTACTATTTTATATTCGCCTACTATTTCTCGTACGAACTACTATTTTATATTCGCCTACTATTTCTCGTACGAACTACTATTTTATATTCGCCTACTATTTCTCGTTGGAAACTACTATTTTATAATTCGCCTACTATTTCTCGTACGAACTACTATTTTATATTCGCCTACTATTTCTCGTAGGAAACTACTATTTTATAATTCGCCTACTATTTCTCGTACGAACTACTATTTTATATTCGCCTACTATTTCTCGTACGAACTACTATTTTATATACAATTACTATTTCTCGTACGAATTACTATTTTATATACAACTACTATTTCTCGTACGAAGTACTATTTTATATTCGCCTACTATTTCTCGTACGAATTACTATTTTATATACAAATACTATTTCTCGTACGAACTACTATTTTATATACAACTACTATTTCTCGTACGAACTACTATTTTATATTCGCCTACTATTTCTCGTACGAATTACTATTTTATATACAACTACTATTTCTCGTACGAACTACTATTTTATATACAACTACTATTTCTCGTACGAATTACTATTTTATATACAACTACTATTTCTCGTACGAACTACTATTTTATATTCGCCTACTATTTCTCGTACGAACTACTATTTTATATTCGCCTACTATTTCTCGTACGAACTACTATTTTATATTCGCCTACTATTTCTCGTACGAACTACTGTTTTATATTCGCCTACTATTTCTCGTACGAACTACTATTTTATATTCGCCTACTATTTCTCGTACGAACTACTAATTTATATTCACCTACTATTTCTCGTACGAATTACTATTTTATATACAACTACTATTTCTCGTACGAACTACTATTTTATATTCGCCTACTATTTTATATTCGCCTACTATTTCTCGTAGGAAACTACTATTTTATAATTAACCTACTATTTCTCGTACGAATTACTATTTTATATTCGCCTACTATTTCTCGTACGAATTACTATTTTATATACAACTACTATATCTCGTACGAATTACTATTTTATACACAACTACTATTTCTCGTACGAACTACTATTTTATATTCGCCTACTATTTGTCGTACGAATTACTATGTTATATACAACTACTATTTCTCGTACGAACTACTATTTTATATTCGCCTACTATTTCTCGTACTAACTACTATTTTATATTCGCCTACTATTTCTCGTACGAACTACTATTTTATATTCGCCTACTATTTCTCGTAGGAAACTACTATTTTATAATTCGCCTACTATTTCTCGTACGAACTACTATTTTATATTCGCCTACTATTTCTCGTAGGAAACTACTATTTTGTAATTCGCCTACTATTTCTCGTACGAACTACTATTTTATATTCGCCTACTATTTCTCGTAGGAAACTACTATTTTATAATTAACCTACTATTTCTCGTACGAATTACTATTTTATATTCGCCTATTATTTCTCGTACGAACTACTATTTTATATTCGCCTACTATTTCTCGTACGAACTACTATTTTATATTCGCCTACTATTTCTCGTACGAACTACTATTTTATATTCGCCTACTATTTCTCGTACGAATTACTATTTTATATACAACTACTATTTCTCGTACGAACTACTATTTTATATTCGCCTACTATTTCTCGTACGAACTACTATTTTATATTCGCCTACTATTTCTCGTACGAACTACTATTTTATATTCGCCTACTATTTCTCGTACGAACTACTGTTTTATATTCGCCTACTATTTCTCGTACGAACTACTATTTTATATTCGCCTACTATTTCTCGTACGAACTACTAATTTATATTCACCTACTATTTCTCGTACGAATTACTATTTTATATACAACTACTATTTCTCGTACGAACTACTATTTTATATTCGCCTACTATTTCTCGTACGAACTACAATTTTATATTCGCCTACTATTTCTCGTAGGAAACTACTATTTTATAATTCGCCTACTATTTCTCGTACGAACTACTATTTTATATTCGCCTACTATTTCTCGTACGAATTACTATTTTATATACAACTACTATTTCTCGTACGAACTACTATTTTATATTCGCCTACTATTTCTCGTACGAACTACTAATTTATATTCGCCTACTATTTCTCGTACGAATTACTATTTTATATACAACTACTATTTCTCGTTCGAACTACTACTTTATATTCGCCTACTATTTCTCGTACGAACTACTATTTTATATTCGCCTACTATTTCTCGTAGGAAACTACTATTTTATATTCGCCTACTATTTCTCGTACGAACTACTATTTTATATTCGCCTACTATTTCTCGTACGAATTACTATTTTATATACAATTACTATTTCTCGTACGAATTACTATTTTATATACAACTACTATTTCTCGTACGAAGTACTATTTTATATTCGCCAACTATTTCTCGTACGAATTACTATTTTATATACAAATACTATTTCTCGTACGAACTACTATTTTATATACAACTACTATTTCTCGTACGAACTACTATTTTATATTCGCCTACTATTTCTCGTACGAATTACTATTTTATACACAACTACTATTTCTCGTACGAACTACTATATTATATACAACTACTATTTCTCGTACGAACTACTATTTTATATACAACTACTATTTCTCGTACGAACTACTATTTTATATTCACCTACTATTTCTCGTACTAACTACTATTTTATATACATCTACTATTTCTCGTACGAACTACTATTTTATATTCGCCTACTATTTCTCGTACGAATTACTATTTTATATACAACTACTATTTCTCGTACGAATTACTATTTTATATACAACTACTATTTCTCGTACGAATTACTATTTTATATACAACTACTATTTCTCGTACGAATTACTATTTTATATACAACTACTATTTCTCGTACGAACTACTATTTTATATTCGCCTACTATTTCTCGTACGAATTACTATTTTATATACAACTACTATTTCTCGTACGAACTACTATTTTATATTCGCCTACTATTTCTCGTACGAACTACTATTTTATATTCGCCTACTATTTCTCGTACGAACTACTATTTTATATTCGCCTACTATTTCTCGTACGAACTACTGTTTTATATTCGCCTACTATTTCTCGTACGAACTACTATTTTATATTCGCCTACTATTTCTCGTACGAACTACTAATTTATATTCGCCTACTATTTCTCGTACGAATTACTATTTTATATACAACTACTATTTCTCGTACGAACTACTATTTTATATTCGCCTACTATTTCTCGTACGAACTACTATTTTATACTCGCCTACTATTTCTCGTAGGAAACTACTATTTTATAATTCGCCTACTATTTCTCGTACGAACTACTATTTTATATTCGCCTACTATTTCTCGTACGAATTACTATTTTATATACAACTACTATTTCTCGTACGAATTACTATTTTATATACAACTACTATTTCTCGTACGAACTACTATTTTATATTCGCCTACTATTTGTCGTACGAATTACTATTTTATATACAACTACTTTTTCTCGTACGAACTACTATTTTATATTCGCCTACTATTTCTCGTACGAACTACTATTTTATATTCGCCTACTATTTCTCGTACGAACTACTATTTTATATTCGCCTACTATTTCTCGTTGGAAACTACTATTTTATAATTCGCCTACTATTTCTCGTACGAACTACTATTTTATATTCGCCTACTATTTCTCGTAGGGAACTACTATTTTATAATTCGCCTACTATTTCTCGTACGAACTACTATTTTATATTCGCCTACTATTTCTCGTACGAACTACTATTTTATATACAATTACTATTTCTCGTACGAATTACTATTTTATATACAACTACTATTTCTCGTACGAAGTACTATTTTATATTCGCCTACTATTTCTCGTACGAATTACTATTTTATATACAAATACTATTTCTCGTACGAACTACTATTTTATATACAACTACTATTTCTCGTACGAACTACTATTTTATATTCGCCTACTATTTCTCGTACAAATTACTATTTTATATACAACTACTATTTCTCGTACGAACTACTATTTTATATACAACTACTATTTCTCGTACGAATTACTATTTTATATACAACTACTATTTCTCGTACGAACTACTATTTTATATTCGCCTACTATTTCTCGTACGAACTACTATTTTATATTCGCCTACTATTTCTCGTACGAACTACTATTTTATATTCGCCTACTATTTCTCGTACGAACTACTGTTTTATATTCGCCTACTATTTCTCGTACGAACTACTATTTTATATTCGCCTACTATTTCTCGTACGAACTACTAATTTATATTCACCTACTATTTCTCGTACGAATTACTATTTTATATACAACTACTATTTCTCGTACGAACTACTATTTTATATTCGCCTACTATTTTATATTCGCCTACTATTTCTCGTAGGAAACTACTATTTTATAATTAACCTACTATTTCTCGTACGAATTACTATTTTATATTCGCCTACTATTTCTCGTACGAATTACTATTTTATATACAACTACTATATCTCGTACGAATTACTATTTTATACACAACTACTATTTCTCGTACGAACTACTATTTTATATTCGCCTACTATTTGTCGTACGAATTACTATGTTATATACAACTACTATTTCTCGTACGAACTACTATTTTATATTCGCCTACTATTTCTCGTACTAACTACTATTTTATATTCGCCTACTATTTCTCGTACGAACTACTATTTTATATTCGCCTACTATTTCTCGTAGGAAACTACTATTTTATAATTCGCCTACTATTTCTCGTACGAACTACTATTTTATATTCGCCTACTATTTCTCGTAGGAAACTACTATTTTGTAATTCGCCTACTATTTCTCGTACGAACTACTATTTTATATTCGCCTACTATTTCTCGTACGAATTACTATTTTATATACAACTACTATTTCTCGTACGAATTACTATTTTATATACAACTACTATTTCTCGTACGATTTACTATTTTATATACAACTACTATTTCTCGTACGAATTACTATTTTATATACAACTACTATTTTTCGTACGAACTACTATTTTATATTCGCCTATTATTTCTCGTACGAACTACTATTTTATATTCGCCTACTATTTCTCGTACGAACTACTATTTTATATTCGCCTACTATTTCTCGTACGAACTACTATTTTATATTCGCCTACTATTTCTCGTACGAATTACTATTTTATATACAACTACTATTTCTCGTACGAACTACTATTTTATATTCGCCTACTATTTCTCGTACGAACTACTATTTTATATTCGCCTACTATTTCTCGTACGAACTACTATTTTATATTCGCCTACTATTTCTCGTACGAACTACTGTTTTATATTCGCCTACTATTTCTCGTACGAACTACTATTTTATATTCGCCTACTATTTCTCGTACGAACTACTAATTTATATTCACCTACTATTTCTCGTACGAATTACTATTTTATATACAACTAATATTTCTCGTACGAACTACTATTTTATATTCGCCTACTATTTCTCGTACGAACTACAATTTTATATTCGCCTACTATTTCTCGTAGGAAACTACTATTTTATAATTCGCCTACTATTTCTCGTACGAACTACTATTTTATATTCGCCTACTATTTCTCGTACGAATTACTATTTTATATACAACTACTATTACTCGTACGAATTACTATTTTATATACAACTACTATTTCTCGTACGAACTACTATTTTATATTCGCCTACTATTTCTCGTACGAACTACTATTTTATATTCGCCTACTATTTCTCGTACGAACTACTATTTTATATACAACTACTATTTCTCGTACGAACTACTATTTTATATACAACTACTATTTCTCGTACGAACTACTATTTTATATTCGCCTACTATTTCTCGTACGAATTACTATTTTATATACAACTACTATTTCTCGTACGAACTACTATTTTATATTAGCCTACTATTTCTCGTACGAACTACTATTTTATATTCGCCGACTATTTCTCGTACGAACTACTATTTTATATTCGCCTACTATTTCTCGTACGAACTACTGTTTTATATTCGCCTACTATTTCTCGTACGAACTACTATTTTATATTCGCCTACTATTTCTCGTACGAACTACTAATTTATATTCGCCTACTATTTCTCGTACGAATTACTATTTTATATACAACTACTATTTCTCGTACGAACTACTATTTTATATTCGCCTACTATTTTATATTCGCCTACTATTTCTCGTAGGAAACTACTATTTTATAATTCGCCTACTATTTCTCGTACGAACTACTATTTTATATTCGCCTACTATTTCTCGTACGAATTACTATTTTATATACAACTACTATTTCTCGTACGAATTACTATTTTATACACAACTACTATTCCTCGTACGAACTACTATTTTATATTCGAATACTATTTGTCGTACGAATTACTATTTTATATACAACTACTATTTCTCGTACGAACTACTATTTTATATTCGCCTACTATTTCTCGTACGAACTACTATTTTATATTCGAGTGCTATTTCTCGTACGAACTACTATTTTATATTCGCCTACTATTTCTCGTACGAACTACTATTTTATATTCGCCTACTATTTCTCGTACGAATTACTATTTTATATACAACTACTATTTCTCGTACGAACTACTATTTTATATTCGCCTACTATTTCTCGTACGAACTACTATTTTATATTCGCCTACTATTTCTCGTACGAACTACTATTTTATATTCGCCTACTATTTCTCGTACGAACTACTGTTTTATATTCGCCTACTATTTCTCGTACGAATTACTATTTTATATACAACTACTATTTCTCGTACGAACTACTATTTTATATTCGCCTACTATTTCTCGTACGAACTACTATTTTATATTCGCCTACTATTTCTCGTAGGAAACTACTATTTTATAATTCGCCTACTATTTCTCGTACGAACTACTATTTTATATTCGCCTACTATTTCTCGTACGAATTACTATTTTATATACAACTACTATTTCTCGTACGAATTACTATTTTATATACAACTACTATTTCTCGTACGAACTACTATTTTATATTCGCCTACTATTTCTCGTACGAAATACTATTTTATATTCGCCTACTATTTCTCGTACGAATTACTATTTTATATACAACTACTATTTCTCGTACGAATTACTATTTTATATACAACTACTATTTCTCGTACGAACTACTATTTTATATTCGCCTACTATTTCTCGTAGGAAACTACTATTTTATAATTCGCCTACTATTTCTCGTACGAACTACTATTTTATATTCGCATACTATTTCTCGTACGAATTACTATTTTATATACAATTACTATATCTCGTACGAATTACTATTTTATATACAACTACTATTTCTCGTACGAACTACTATTTTATATTCGCCTACTATTTGTCGTACGAATTACTATTTTATATACAACTACTATTTCTCGTACGAACTACTATTTTATATTCGCTACTATTTCTCGTACGAACTACTATTTTATATTCGCCTACTATTTCTCGTACGAACTACTATTTTATATTCGCCTGCTATTTCTCGTAGGAAACTACTATTTTATAATTCGCCTACTATTTCTCGTACGAACTACTATTTTATATTCGCCTACTATTTCTCGTAGGAAACTACTATTTTATAATTCGCCTACTATATCTCGTACGAACTACTATTTTATATACAACTACTATTTCTCGTACGAACTACTATTTTATATTCGCCTACTATTTGTCGTACGAATTACTATTTTATATACAACTACTATTTCTCGTACGAACTACTATTTTATATTCGCCTACTATTTGTCGTACGAATTACTATTTTATATACAACTACTATTTCTCGTACGAACTACTATTTTATATTCGCCTACTATTTCTCGTACGAACTACTATTTTATATTCGCCTACTATTTCTCGTACGAACTACTATTTTATATTCGCCTACTATTTCTCGTACGAATTACTATTTTATATACAACTACTATGTCTCGTACGAACTACTATTTTATATACAACTACTATTTCTCGTACGAACTACTATTTTATATTCGCCTACTATTTCTCGTACGAAATACTATTTTATATTCGCCTACTATTTCTCGTACGAACTACTATTTTATATTCGCCTACTATTTCTCGTAGGAAACTACTATTTTATAATTCGCCTACTATTTCTCGTACGAACTACTATTTTATATTCGCCTACTATTTCTCGTACGAATTACTATTTTATATACAACTACTATTTCTCGTACGAATTACTATTTTATATACAACTACTATTTCTCGTACGAACTACTATTTTATATTCGCCTACTATTTCTCGTACGAAATACTATTTTATATTCGCCTACTATTTCTCGTACGAACTACTATTTTATATTCGCCTACTATTTCTCGTAGGAAACTACTATTTTATAATTCGCCTACTATTTCTCGTACGAACTACTATTTTATATTCGCCTACTATTTCTCGTAGGAAACTACTATTTTATAATTCGCCTACTATTTCTCGTACGAACTACTATTTTATATTCGCCTACTATTTCTCGTACGAATTACTATTTTATATACAACTACTATTTCTCGTACGAATTACTATTTTATATACAACTACTATTTCTCGTACGAACTACTATTTTATATTCGCCTACTATTTCTCGTAGGAAACTACTATTTTATAATTCGCCTACTATTTCTCGTACGAACTACTATTTTATATTCGCCTACTATTTCTCGTACGAATTACTATTTTATATACAATTACTATATCTCGTACGAATTACTATTTTATATACAACTACTATTTCTCGTACGAACTACTATTTTATATTCGCCTACTATTTGTCGTACGAATTACTATTTTATATACAACTACTATTTCTCGTACGAATTACTATTTTATATTCGCTTACTATTTCTCGTACGAACTACTATTTTATATTCGCCTACTATTTCTCGTACGAACTACTATTTTATATTCGCCTACTATTTCTCGTACGAAATACTATTTTATAATTCGCCTACTATTTCTCGTACGAACTACTATTTTATATTCGCCTACTATTTCTCGTACGAATTACTATTTTATATACAACTACTATTTCTCGTACGAACTACTATTTTATATTCGCCTACTATTTCTCGTACGAACTACTATTTTATATTCGCCTACTATTTCTCGTAGGAAACTACTATTTTATAATTCGCCTACTATTTCTCGTACGAACTACTATTTTATATTCGCCTACTATTTGTCGTACGAATTACTATTTTATATACAACTACTATTTCTCGTACGAACTACTATTTTATATTCGCCTACTATTTCTCGTACGAACTACTATTTTATATTCGCCTACTATTTCTCGTAGGAAACTACTATTTTATAATTCGCCTACTATTTCTCGTACGAACTACTATTTTATATTCGCCTACTATTTCTCGTACGAATTACTATTTTATATACAACTACTATTTCTCGTACGAACTACTATTTTATATTCGTCTACTATTTCTCGTACGAACTACTATTTTATATTCGCCTACTATTTCTCGTAGGAAACTACTATTTTATAATTCGCCTACTATTTCTCGTACGAACTACTATTTTATATTCGCCTACTATTTCTCGTACGAATTACTATTTTATATACAACTACTATTTCTCGTACGAATTACTATTTTATATACAACTACTATTTCTCGTACGAACTACTATTTTATATTCGCCTACTATTTCTCGTACGAACTACTAATTTATATTCGCCTACTATTTCTCGTACGAATTACTATTTTATATACAACTACTATTTCTCGTACGAACTACTATTTTATATTCGCCTACTATTTCTCGTACGAACTACTATTTTATATTCGCCTACTATTTCTCGTAGGAAACTACTATTTTATAATTCGCCTACTATTTCTCGTACGAACTACTATTTTATATTCGCCTACTATTTCTCGTACGAATTACTATTTTATATACAACTACTATTTCTCGTACGAATTACTATTTTATATACAACTACTATTTCTCGTACGAACTACTATTTTATATTCGCCTACTATTTCTCGTACGAAATACTATTTTATATTCGCCTACTATTTCTCGTACGAACTACTATTTTATATTCGCCTACTATTTCTCGTAGGAAACTCTTATTTTATAATTCGCCTACTATTTCTCGTACGAACTACTATTTTATATTCGCCTACTATTTCTCGTAGGAAACTACTATTTTATAATTCGCCTACTATTTCTCGTACGAACTACTATTTTATATTCGCCTACTATTTCTCGTACGAATTACTATTTTATATACAACTACTATTTCTCGTACGAATTACTATTTTATATACAACTACTATTTCTCGTACGAACTACTATTTTATATTCGCCTACTATTTCTCGTAGGAAACTACTATTTTATAATTCGCCTACTATTTCTCGTACGAACTACTATTTTATATTCGCCTACTATTTCTCGTACGACTTACTATTTTATATACAATTACTATATCTCGTACGAATTACTATTTTATATACAACTACTATTTCTCGTACGAACTACTATTTTATATTCGCCTACTATTTGTCGTACGAATTACTATTTTATATACAACTACTATTTCTCGTACGAACTACTATTTTATATTCGCCTACTATTTCTCGTACGAACTACTATTTTATATTCGCCTACTATTTCTCGTACGAACTACTATTTTATATTCGCCTGCTATTTCTCGTAGGAAACTACTATTTTATAATTCGCCTACTATTTCTCGTACGACTTACTATTTTATATTCGCCTACTATTTCTCGTAGGAAACTACTATTTTATAATTCGCCTACTATATCTCGTACGAACTACTATTTTATATACAACTACTATTTCTCGTACGAACTACTATTTTATATTCGCCTACTATTTGTCGTACGAATTACTATTTTATATACAACTACTATTTCTCGTACGAACTACTATTTTATATTCGCCTACTATTTGTCGTACGAATTACTATTTTATATACAACTACTATTTCTCGTACGAACTACTATTTTATATTCGCCTACTATTTCTCGTACGAATTACTATTTTATATACAATTACTATATCTCGTACGAATTACTATTTTATATACAACTACTATTTCTCGTACGAACTAATATTTTATATTCGCCTACTATTTGTCGTACGAATTACTATTTTATATACAACTACTATTTCTCGTACGAACTACTATTTTATATTCGCCTACTATTTCTCGTACGAACTACTATTTTATATTCGCCTACTATTTCTCGTACGAACTACTATTTTATATTCGCCTGCTATTTCTCGTAGGAAACTACTATTTTATAATTCGCCTACTATTTCTCGTACGACTTACTATTTTATATTCGCCTACTATTTCTCGTAGGAAACTACTATTTTATAATTCGCCTACTATATCTCGTACGAACTACTATTTTATATACAACTACTATTTCTTTTACGAACTACTATTTTATATTCGCCTACTATTTGTCGTACGAATTACTATTTTATATACAACTACTATTTCTCGTACGAACTACTATTTTATATTCGCCTACTCTTTGTCGTAAGAATTACTATTTTATATACAACTACTATTTCTCGTACGAACTACTATTTTATATTCGCCTACTATTTCTCGTACGAACTACTATTTTATATTCGCCTACTATTTCTCGTACGAACTACTATTTTATATTCGCCTACTATTTCTCGTAGGAAACTACTATTTTATAATTCGCCTACTATTTCTCGTACGAACTACTATTTTATATTCGCCTACTATTTCTCGTACGAATTACTATTTTATATACAACTACTATTTCTCGTACGAACTACTATTTTATATTCGCCTACTATTTCTCGTACGAACTACTATTTTATAATCGCCTACTATTTCTCGTAGGAAACTACTATTTTATAATTCGCCTACTATTTCTCGTACGAACTACTATTTTATATTCGCCTACTATTTCTCGTACGAATTACTATTTTATATACAACTACTATTTCTCGTACGAATTACTATTTTATATACAACTACTATTTCTCGTACGAACTACTATTTTATATTCGCCTACTATTTCTCGTACGAAATACTATTTTATATTCGCCTACTATTTCTCGTACGAACTACTATTTTATATTCGCCTACTATTTCTCGTAGGAAACTACTATTTTATAATTCGCCTACTATTTCTCGTACGAACTACTATTTTATATTCGCCTACTATTTCTCGTATGAAACTACTATTTTATAATTCGCCTACTATTTCTCGTACGAACTACTATTTTATATTCGCCTACTATTTCTCGTTCAAATTACTATTTTATATACAACTACTATTTCTCGTACGAATTACTATTTTATATACAACTACTATTTCTCGTACGAACTACTATTTTATATTCGCCTACTATTTCTCGTACGAAATACTATTTTATATTCGCCTACTATTTCTCGTACGAACTACTATTTTATATTCGCCTACTATTTCTCGTAGGAAACTACTATTTTATAATTCGCCTACTATTT
Organism: Prosapia bicincta; assembly: GCA_036971475.1. Taxonomy (NCBI): domain Eukaryota; kingdom Metazoa; phylum Arthropoda; class Insecta; order Hemiptera; family Cercopidae; genus Prosapia; species Prosapia bicincta. The sequence continues at coordinate 33,195,353 of JBAIZL010000003.1, forward strand.
CTCGTACGAACTACTATTTTATATTCGCCTACTATTTCTCGTAGGAAACTACTATTTTATAATTCGCCTACTATTTCTCGTACGAACTACTATTTTATATTCGCCTACTATTTCTCGTACGAATTACTATTTTATATACAACTACTATTTCTCGTACGAATTACTATTTTATATACAACTACTATTTCTCGTACGAACTACTATTTTATATTCGCCTACTATTTCTCGTAGGATAGTACTATTTTATAATTCGCCTACTATTTCTCGTACGAACTACTATTTTATATTCGCCTACTATTTCTCGTACGAATTACTATTTTATATACAATTACTATATCTCGTACGAATTACTATTTTATATACAACTACTATTTCTCGTACGAACTACTATTTTATATTCGCCTACTATTTGTCGTACGAATTACTATTTTATATACAACTACTATTTCTCGTACGAACTACTATTTTATATTCGCCTACTATTTCTCGTACGAACTACTATTTTATATTCGCCTACTAATTCTCGTACGAACTACTATTTTATATTCGCCTGCTATTTCTCGTAGGAAACTACTATTTTATAATTCGCCTACTATTTCTCGTACGAACTACTATTTTATATTCGCCTACTATTTCTCGTAGGAAACTACTATTTTATAATTCGCCTACTATATCTCGTACGAACTACTATTTTATATACAACTACTATTTCTCGTACGAACTACTATTTTATATTCGCCTACTATTTGTCGTACGAATTACTATTTTATATACAACTACTATTTCTCGTACGAACTACTATTTTATATTCGCCTACTATTTGTCGTACGAATTACTATTTTATATACAACTACTATTTCTCGTACGAACTACTATTTTATATTCGCCTACTATTTCTCGTACGAACTACTATTTTATATTCGCCTACTATTTCTCGTACGAACTACTATTTTATATTCGCCTACTATTTCTCGTAGGAAACTACTATTTTATAATTCGCCTACTATTTCTCGTACGAACTACTATTTTATATTCGCCTACTATTTCTCGTAGGAAACTACTATTTTATAATTCGCCTACTATATCTCGTACGAACTACTATTTTATATTTGCCTACTATATCTTGTACGACGCGAATTATTCAGTTTACTTATTGCAACATCTTGTATTTGTTTATCAAATAAATTCTTGTTATACCCAAGTGCGTGTTTCATTGACCGCACCCCTTGCAAACACAGGGACACAACAATTGTAATGAAATGTTTCATTAATATCTTTTTAACTACGTATTTGCAGGAAGCATGTAAGAGTAATTGCGTTGAAAATGTTATATAGGCTACGTCTACAAGATCGGTAGTTGAGAGTGAATTATAAATTATAAGTCGTTCAGCATCCTAATAAAACATGCCATTACATCATGGTGGCTTCCTACTGTAACCATAATTAGGAGCTGATTGTGTGTTGATTCCGCTATTTTGAAATGACTTGACGAAAACCGTTGTTTCTCACACTGATAAGCTTTCCAGGAAGAATGTTAGATAAGGATGAAAGGAAAGCACGATGCTGACTTGCTGAAAGGCAGGCTTTTATCGTTTACGCTCCGACATAGTTCGTACAGAGTCTTGTTGTTCGATGTGCATCTGTGGCAGGCACTCAGTGGTAACAGCCAAGGGACTAGGGAGGGCTTATGTTTTCATTTCTGGAGATTAAATAAATTTCTCATAGAATCTGTGGTCATTCCTATATAAACTAACTATTTAATATACTAAAATCTCACTAATCCGGCTAATATGATGTTGGGATACTGCCAGATTACTAAAGGTTCCATTAAAAACACAATGCACTTTGAACAATATGTAGCCTATGTGTATTCCCCAAAAATAAAGAAAACAGGAAAATAGTCCTGTACTGTACTTGAAATGATAAACCGACAATGAATGTACTGGTATGTGATTTACAATAACAGGTTACCTTATCTTAAACAGTAAAAATAAAATGTAATTTGTTTTCGTTTACACTGCAAAGACATTGTTCACCCGCACTTCAGTAACAGTCACTGTACATAACTAGAGCAACATCATATTGCTCGAAATAGTTTGTAGGCCTATATCACGAGCTACACAACTACTGTCTGTTCAGAATGTGTTTGCAGCAGCGAGTGGTGAACTGTTCACGTGAACATAACGATTTCGGCAACCCTATTGGCTGAGTGACCACGTGACAAAACTGAAATATCCTGCCGCCCGATTAACAGTTAGTCTGGAAAAGTACATGAGTTATTTTTAAAAAAATGAACTTCCGACTTTAAATAAAGTAATAAAGTACTACTCTTAGTTAATACCGACGGACAGTTAGGCATAGCTAACCTAAGACGAACCACTTTGTTTCACATATTAAAAAAGCTAAACTTCACGTATGAGAAACGTAACCGTAAAAGTATACTGTTAGACAAAGAAGATATTATTCTATGTAGAAGAGATTACTTGAGAAAAATAAAAGCCTATCGCGAGAAAGGTCGTACGATTTATTATTTGAACGAAACGTGGGTCAATGCAGGCCATACGAAATCAAAGGTTTGATCAGATAAATTAGTCTGTTCCAGTAAAGATGTTTTTCTGAAAGGTCTGTCGGCGGGATTAAAATGTCCAACTGGAAAGGGTAAGAGACATATTGTCACTCATATTGGGTCACAAAAAGGTTTTTTAGAAGATAAACTGTTGATTTTCGAATCAAAATCAGATACTGACTACCATTCAGAAATGAATGGTGAAAATTTTAAAGAATGGTTTTCCGCGATAATACAGAAATTGGAGAACTGCTTATAGTAATGGACAACGCTCCGTATCATTTTGTACAAGTAGAACACTTACCTACGACCCGTTGGAATAAGCAACAAATTCGAAACTGGTTGACTGACAAAGGGATTTTTCAGATAAAACCATGTTGAAGGTCGAATTACTAAAACTCGTGTCCTATCATAGGCCAAATTACAAAAAATAAGTTAACGATGAAATTGCTAAAGAAAGAAATAGAATAGTTTTGAGAACCCCTCCTTATCACTCCGAATTAAACCCAATAGAAATGGTATGGGCTGATTTTAAAGGTTATGTTGCGTCTAACAATGCAACTAACTATTACCAATAAAGAGGTGCAAAGACTGTTAACCGAAGGTGTCTCGCGTGTTACACCTGATAAGTGCGAAAAATATGTGAAACATGGGGTGGACGTTGAAGAGCCAAATATGTGGAAATTAGACAATATAATTATGAAGACATTGAGCCATTCGTCATAGCTGTTGACGACAGTTCCTCGTCGTCATCAGAATCGGATTTTGTAGACCCCTTAGACATGGAATAATAACACGTTAAGTTAAAAACTTGTAGCATAAATTATTGAATAGTCTTATTACTTTCATTAGTCTACAATTCTCTTTTTCGAATGATTAAGTGTACCAGTGTAAGACGTAGCCCTAATTGTCGGTGCATGATTGTGAACCGGACTCATAGCCTAACGTCCCTTGTACGTGTTGGCCTCGTGATAGTGTTTACGTCTGCTGCAAACACATTCTGAACCGACTGTAGAACCTGGCGGCGTGAAGATCACTCGCTCACTAACATCGAGATACAATGAAATATATACATGTTATATTTACTTACTCTTTACTTTTACATCTTCCGTCCTTGGAGAAAAGCTCGGATTACTGGAGGGCTCTGATAGGCGAAGAACCGGATTATAGGGAGTTTACTGTAGTTTGTAAAAAAAATTTAATAGATATTTACTTACTTATTACACTTTGATATTACTTACGACTAGACTTTTTGTTAACTAAAGGTTGTTAACGTTTAGGTTGTAAACGTTATCGTCTTACGACTTCATCAGCCTCGTATTTTTGCCGCTATGATTGCTGCAGTTGTGCTTCTTTGAACCAATTTTTGAAAGTTAGAAGTGATGTGATCGAAGAGTATATGTGATCTGTGTCGTGTTCGTTCATTTAGGATGTCATTTTTATGTGTGTTGCTATGTCTGTATATTTCATATTGTCCTAGTGTGTTTAATTTATGGCCTTTGTTGCATGTGTGGAGGATGCTCATGTTATTTCCATACTATTGCATGGGTTTTTAGTGTCCATGAGGTTACTTGCGAAGGTGGATTCAATAGTAGTGTGCCGTCTGCTTTTTTGTTCTTCACAACCTTTAGTTAACTAAAAGTCTGGTCGCAAGAAATATCAAAGTGTAAAAAGTAATTAACAATCAGCTCTTCATGAACAGCAACAAACAAGATTTCGATATTTACCTAGTAAAACTGTAATTTTGGTAGGTTGGGTGAAAAGATTTAGCCTAACGTTTTGTTAAGAGTACTATATAATTTTCGCCTGAGATTTGTCATATTTCTTTAAAAGACTTGATCGTCCCTAGATATGGATAAGAGCTTATCTTTTCATTGACATTTTACTGCTTCACCTTCTATTAGTAACGAAACCATCCGCGTCTCAAGTATATGCAGTGTATCTTGTGCGTGTCTGATGGAAGAGTTAGCTGACACTCCAACTTTTCTTTTCATGGCTCTATTGAAGTACTAGTTGTGTAATATTGTAAAGAGTACACGTCATTTAACGCTTTGTGTAGTTTAATAAGGAACCTTGTTTGTAGAATACGTCACAAAAACGCTGTTCCCAACAGGCATGTCAATGCCCATTGCCGTGCAACGGCGTCAAATCATATAGTATAATTGAACGAGGTCATGTATTGAATGCAACTGCTATTCGACGTACGATTACGTGAATGAGCCATCCTAATATTGCTCTTGAATAAAATTTGTTTACTTTCGAATTTAACAGTCCACGAACAAAGGATAATTATTCTTAACTGAAGATAACATTTTTAATAACCCTCGTGACTGCATCCTTAACCTAACGATTTGTCTCTGTCTAGCACAGGGGTAAAAACATGCTCCCCTGTGCCCGCAGAACACTCTAAAATCTTGCTCTTGAATTTAGAGAAAAGGAATTCTATTGCATATGAGAAGGCATAAGCTAGCCCAATATTGCTATACTAGCAGTATTTTTGACAATATTCAAATTGACTTATTGATCTGCAGCACATGATTCAGTTAAAGACAAAATTGTGTGAGGTTTCAATATTAGATTTCTACAAACATTACTTACCTCTAGAAATGGTTAATCTGTGAGAAGTATTATTTTATATTTCGTGTTTGTTCATTTGTAGTAGACTATTTTTATTTGTGATGAGGAGTTTTCGTTTAGTAGTCGTTTATCTGACAGTCATTTCAAATTTAATTTGAAAATAGCAACTATAAACATTGAAATAGACATTGAACAGTTATGCAACTAAAAAAATACAAATTTCCCACTAAAATAAACATTTTTAGACTTCATTTTATATTTATAACATTTTTACGATTAAAATTCTGATGTAATATCAACATTGCAACATTAGAAAGATAGGGAATTATCAACACCTTGATACATTGTTACAGCTATATATGCCATTATTATTACAAAATGTGTATGTGTGGTACTTACGCATATTACAATATAAAATGTAGGATACAATATTTGAAAATTGATGCACAACTAAATAAGAAGTATTCCAATTGCTGAACTCGGTAAATTTAAGTCCTCCGGTTCGGCTAGAGAAATGTGAACAATTAGTTGACCCACCATTCCAAAAAGGTTGTGAACCACTTGTCTAACATTATCATACGGTTAGTAAACCTATCGTAAAGGAAGAAATCTGGAATGACCGCCCATGTAGAAAACTAATAAGCTCCGAAGGAAAATCAGGAGATAGTGAAAAAACAATAAGAGCGGTCTGAAAAAACCTGACAAGAAAGAAATCCTGCCAGGAGGCACATCTCGATCATGGAGGAATCTAGGGGGGGGGATATCGTAATACTAAGGGATAAGGAGGGGCTCTTACTTTACAAATATCTGTTAGTGAAGCTATGGATAGGAGTGAATGCATTTATTTTTCTGGTTTAGTGGCGACTCTATACTATTTTCACTGGTGGACCCGACCACCTTAAGTTCAGTTTACTGATTGCATGAAGTAATTTGATTCAAATAAATATCGAGACATGAAAAAGTAATTAAGTAAAATTGTATTTACTTACTGGATACTGAAATTTCTGATTGCTTCATAAACTGTAAGCATGAGGATAGACGGTATTGTTTGGTTTTGTTTATTTTTTGTAGGGTAGTTGAGTTTGCCTCGATAACTCTATTATTGAAGTTTGTCACTTCAATATTTTATGTGTGTGCTCGTAAGTCATTGAGCATATGAAGACGCCAATAAAGTGGTAGGACTACATTATAGAAGAGTTTTTAAATATAAATAGAAAATCTTCATTTTAAATTAGTTGTCTATCCAAAAGCCTACCCTGCAGTAGAATCATCTGAGTAGTCATTTTTCTATTGTCTCAAAACGTGAATTATTCGCTTTATAAATCCTTTACGCTGCAAAAATCTCGTTGGCTGGAAGTTCCATCGTGTTGGAAAAGCAGTAGGTAATCTTGTGCAGTAGATCCTTGATAAATTGAACCCTGTTAACACGGATATCCGGATAACCCGGAAGGATTTTGAAATACAATAAATAAGGAATAACAAAAATCAAATAAGCACAGTGGATACTTAAAGAGTATACCACAAGAAGAAAAACGCCCAAGATCTACAAATAAACAAAATAATAGTTTGTACTTCTTATGCTGAAAAGACACGAAAGCTGCTTAAAAAATTTAAACAGCCAAAATTGACTGATTTGTATGCCAAGAAATCAATTACATGTGAAGATTACTTGTTTTTTTTCGTGCGAAAACCGAATCAGTTATCATCGCCCACCTCAAGTGTTATTTAAAATAAAATTTCCATAATTGATACTAATGACCAGGCACCCAGAGAAATGACACCTCGTAATTGGAGCCTGTGTATTGAGCACAAGATGTCTCCAACTAAAGTGTATATTTCATCTTAGTGTACATTTCCTGAATAGCCTGGAGAGTATTTTTGGAATCGAAAAACACAAGATAATTAGATGTTACAGACCGAATAGATCCTAAAGCTTGGAAAATGACATTGAGTTCTGCTGTAAAGACGCTACAGGCTGAGGGGCAATCCAGCCACGTTTTGGAATTACGCTGGAGTCTGCATTTGCAAAACTGATCGTAAACGATACATAAAAAAGTTCATCGACCCTGCCAGGATTCGAACCTGGAATCTTCTGATCCGTAGTCAGACGCGTTATCCGTTGCGCCACAGGGCCTTTAGAAATATTCGTTATATTAAGGTATTACAATCATAGCAGAGCAGTGTAATTTCAAGCAGTAACTCGCAAGCAATTTACGAAAGACTTGCATCGAATATAAATGAGCAAGTCACTAGACACTGACAGTTTTACTTCCTCTAATCCTCGTTTCATGCTGTCTACTCGATTTTAGCTGTCCATCATTAGTTATTATAGTTTTACTAATGTAATAACGATTTCAAGGTTGTGTTCATGGATTCGCTTTGTTACTAATGAAGTCCTTTTATCTTATTAATAACGGGCCTGAGTCATTTGGCTCTTATGAAAGAACCGCCTCTGCTACTGGTGCCTACTCGAAACTAAAATTGACAAGCGAATCTAACGTTAGTGCTGCGACCCTTTGGTTGTGCCCCTGCGTCACCTGAAACATAACTGTTGTGCAGGTTAATCGTAGTATTAACAATATCAGATTAGCCCATCAGTTACGACAGCAGCCGTCTATTTTGTCAAGTAGGGGATCGTGCTTAGCCAGTGAAGAATCAGTGTGGTTGTTTGTGAGTGGACTTGTTTATAGTAGGTTGGCAAGGTATTTTCATGTCTTTATTGTAGCGTTGACTGTGCATTATTCTTAATCCTGTGCATTAAGAATCTTTCAAATTATTTATACAACCTAGTTTTGGAATAACTCTGGAGTCTGCATTTGCAAAACCTGATCGGAAACGCACTTTAAAAAAGTTTAATCGACCCTGCCAGGATTCGAACCTGGAATCTTCTGATCCGTAGCCAGACGCGTTAATCGCTTAAGACGAAGTTTTTATATTAAGATATTACAATCATAGCAGAGCAGCGTAATTTGAAGCAGTAATTTCCAAGCAATTTATGAAATACTAGCATCGAATATAAATGAGCAAGTTGCTAGACACTGAGCGTTTTACTTCCTTTAATTTTCGTTTCATGCTATCTTCTCGATTTTAGCTGACCATCATTAGCTATCATAGTTTACTATTGTACTCCTAACCCATCATGTACAAATTAAAATAAATTATTGGAAAAACCCCAATCTCACAAAAATAATAAAAAAATGACTAATATTACAAGTTACCTAATATTAAACCCTTATGTACATTTCGATGACCACGTCGTCATCATCAGAGAGTCTCGTTACAAAATTACAATCTCGAATACAATAATATACAAAATAGACTGACTAAATTATTGTCTTCTAGATTGTAATATGACCCTCTGATAATGGAGACTTTGTAATCGAAATGTACATAAGAGTTTAATATTAGGTAACTTGTAATAGGGCCTATTAGTTTTGTTTATTATTTTTGTGATAATGGAGGTTTTCCAACATTTTTATTGTAATATATTGTAGCACTGTGCTCTAGATATTGTATATACAAATTAATTATGGAAATTTATTCTGATATGAAAATTTTACCTCGCTAAACGAATGCTATGTTAACTTTTTATATGAGGTTAGAAAGAGGAAATATCTTTGGTTACTCCCCTCTAATGAGATCATTTCTCTATTTGTGGCCGCTGAGTCACGTAATGTCACATAATGTAAACGCTATTTTTTAATGAAAGTCACAAAACACTTACAGCTTTTTAGAAGAACTTATCACTTAGATATACCCAGCTATAATAGATATACCTAGGTATAATCAGGTACAATTGATACACCCAGATACACCCAGGTATGACAGATATACCCAGGAATCATCAGGTATAATAAATACACCTAGATATAATCGGGTATAATAGATACACCCAGGAATCATCAGGTATAATAGATATACCCAGATATAGTCAGGTATAATAAATATCCCTAGGTATAATCAAGTCTAATAGATAGGCCTATACCCAGAAATCATCAGGTATAATAGATACACCCAGATATAATCAGGTATAATAGATATAACCAGGTATAATAGATACACCCAGGTATGATAGATATACCCAGGAATCATCAGGTATAATAGATACACCCAGATCTATACAGGTATAATAGTTATTCTCCGGTATAATCAGGTCTAATAGTTATATCCAGGTATAATCAGGTCTAATAGATATACCCAGGTATAATAGATATACCCAGGTAAAATCAGGTCTAATAGATATACCCAGAAATCGTCAGGTATAATAGATACAACCAGATATAATCAGGTATAATGGATATAACCAGGTATAATAGATACACCCAGGTATGATTGATACACCTATGTATAATAAGATATGTATAACACCTATGTGTAACACCTATGTATAACAGATATGCTCCGGTATAGTCAGGTCTAATAGTTATACCCAGGTATAATCAAATGTAATAGATATATCCAGGAATTATCAGATATAATAGATACACCCAGATATAATCAGGTATAATTGATATACTCAGGAATCATCGTGTATAATAGATATACCCAGGTATAAACAGGTATAATAGATACACCCAGATATAATCGGGTAGAATAGATATGCCCTGCTATAATCAGGTCTATAGGATATACTCAGATATATCAGGTCTAAGAAATACACTCAAGAATCATCAGGTATACTAGATATACCCAGATATAGTCAGGTATAATTAATATGCCTAGGTATAATCATGTCTAAAATATATACCCAGGTATAATCAGGTCTAATATATATACCTAGAAATCATCAGGTATAATAGATACACCCAGATATAATCAGGTACAAATGATATAACCAGGTAGGCTATAATAGATACACGCAGATATAATAGATACACCAAGGTATAATCAGGTATATTAATTACACCCAGGTATGATAGATTACCCAGGTATCATCAGGTATAATAGATACACCCAGATATAATCTGGTATAATGGATATACCCAGATATAATCAGGTATAATAGATATAACCAGGTATAGTAGATACACCCAGGTATATTAGGTACACCCAGGTATATCGGGTATAATTTATACATAAGTATATAAAGGTATAATAGATATACCCAGGTAATCCGGTCTACTTCAGGTAAGCGAATCTACTTACGCGACGCCATACTTTTCCTCTTTACCCAGAAGTCAAAAATTATTGTCGTTCTCTTAGTCTTATCTAATTTCATATATCATTCTTTATAGTTTTGCTCGCAATTAAGTGTGTAATAAGTTATACCATAACTGTATTCCTCACTTACACGAGTTAAATGCATCGTTCCTTGGCCTTTATTTTTATACGAAATAGAATTGTTACATAAATATTAATTTAATTTAGAGTCAAAGGTTCCTACGTTATTATCCAGACAATAAAGGGGGGGGGGGTAAAAATGTTTATTTTCCCTATTGAGAATCGTAATAGATCACAAAAGTTGCGTGTATGAACACAATATTCTTAAAATCTCATATAAAGAGTTAGGAACGAGCTAAATCAGCTAAGGTGTTGAATTTAAAACACTTACTGTTACCCTTTTACTAGCTTTAAATGTTCCTAGGCTCTGTAGAATTGTAATAAAATAAAATAATTTGTAAGGCATTTCTATTAACACATGTAAAAATGATTATAAGGTTTTATTTTGTAGGAACGTAAGTTTTTAACACACAATTTTCTTTCGTCGTGACTTTTATTACACAACAAAAATGCATACTATTTATAGAATGATAGGGCCTATATCTCTTAAACTGTAAAGCCTCTTTATTCCACAAGGCCCCTAGCCGTCGGACCAGTTCCCTGGGGTAAGCAGTCGGCTCTTGTGTGTTCGAGTCTCCGTATCGTTCAGTTTACATATATTCTACAGGATTTTGTGTTAATTAGGTAATTTAGTTGGTTATTTTACCTAGAATTTGTAATTTAAAATATAGGCTACAGTATTGCGGAAAAGCGGAATAACAGGGTTTTCTATATCGCCGTAAGTGATAACAAAGGAAACCTTAGTTCATTAGTGAAACAAATGGCAATCTTCAAATAAGTTGAACTTATTTATTTCATACATCTGGTTCTTATAAGAATGGTTGTTAATATGTAGTACAAACGTACACCATTACATGACCCCTCCCATATCCGGACTTTTTGTTATTCGGATTGGGCTGACGCTACGTTGATCCGGATATTAGAGGTTTTACTGTACTGGTATTTTCGGCCACGATAAAAGTAGATGTAAAAAATCCGTTCCGGCTCTCATGCCCACATACTTCCTCAGAGATTCGGTGACTTCCAACTTTCCGCTGCCTGTGAATAGAAATTTAAAACACTTCTCTTGATTGTACCTTTATCGAAAGTACTCGTACGTTATTCTCTGGCGTACGTTATTCTCTGGGGTTATTCTCTGGCGTACGTTATTCTCTGGCGTTATTCTGTGGCGTACGTTATTCTCTGGCGTACGTTATTCTCTGGCGTTATTCTGTGGCGTATGTTATTCTCTGGCGTTATTCTCTGGTGTATGTTATTCTCTGTGGTTATTCTCTGGCGTGCGTTATTCTCTGGCGTTATTCTGTGGCGTACGTTATTCTCTGGCGTTATTCTCTGGTGTATGTTATTCTCTGGGGTTATTCTCTGGCGTGCGTTATTCTCTGGCGTTATTCTCTGGCGTACGTTATTCTCTGGCGTACGTTATTCTCTGGTGTACGTTATTCTCTGGGGTTATTCTCTGGCGTACGTTATTCTCTGGCGTTATTCTGTGGCGTACGTTATTCTCTGGCGTACGTTATTCTCTGGCGTACGTTATTCTCTGGCGTTATTCTCTGGCGTACGTTATTCTCTGGCGCACGTTATTCTCTGGCGTACGTTATTCTCTGGTGTACGTTATTCTCTGGGGTTATTCTCTGGCGTACGTTATTCTCTGGCGTTATTCTCTGGCGTACGTTATTCTCTGGTGTACGTTATTCTCTGGTGTACGTTATTCTCTGGCGTACGTTATTCTCTGGCGTACGTTATTCTCTGGTGTACGTTATTCTCTGGTGTACGTTATTCTCTGGCGTACGCTATTCTCTGGCGTACGTTATTCTCTGGCGTACGTTATTCTCTGGCGTATGTTATTCTCTGGCGCACGTTATTCTCTGGCGTATGTTATTCTCTGGCGTACGTTATTCTCTGGCGTACGTTATTCTCTGGCGTGCGTTATTCTCTGGCGTACGTTATTCTCTGGCGTACGTTATTCTCTGGGGTTATTCTCTATCGTACGTTATTCTCTGGCGTACGTTATTCTCTGGAGTACGTTATTCTCCATCACCGGCGTGGAAGTAACTTCACAAGTCGACCTGGCAATCAACTCCCTGTTTTCTAAAGTTTCAAAATTAATTGCAGGTGGAAAAAATAGCCTTTGCCAGTAGAAGATCATTTCTACCTTTTAGTGTCCTATTACACAATAAACATAAGCCCTAGAGAGTGAACTTGATTGATAAACTATATAGCTTAATCATTCAACAACAATAACCCTTGCTACAAATATTTAAACAAACAATGTATTTTTTTATTTAAGTGCCGCTAACAAAAAAAACGACGATTTTATAATGAATTAACAAATATTAAAGGTATTGCTAGGTGGAACCATTTTGATATTAAAGTTATTGACAACATATTACGGAAAAAAAAGAAAGCTGTTGATGAAAGATGCCTCAAATCTAACGGAAGAAGGAAATAGAAGATACATTAGTTTACCGTATGACATGAATATTACAAGAGGATTGCACAGTATTTTTAACAAGTTTAATATTACAATCGCGTATAAAAGTTCAAATAATTTAGGAAGTTTGTTAGGGAATCCGAAAGATAAGATTCCTATGTTAGAAAAATCGGGTATAGCCTATATGAAATAAATTGTGAAGATTGTGATCAAATTTATATAGGTCAGTCTAGGAGAAAAATCGTCACTAGATTTAAAGAACATATTCCCTATATCAAGTACCTCCGACCAGAAAAATCTGGCGCAGCAGAACATATAATAGACACAAACCATAGTTTAGATTCCAATAATATTAAATTAATAAAAAATGTTAACAACATAAGTTTATTAAATGTTTTTGAAAGTATTTATATAGATAGGCCTAAATGTAGACAACATAATTTAATGAATTGTGACAAAGGGCCTATCCCTAATTCAGTCTTATATTCCTTGATTGGTTAAATAAAAACAGCTGATTATAACTGACAATGGATAAGACAAAGTAACAATAAATTTATAACTTCAATATTTTTTGCTATATATGTTACATTGTAAATTAAATTAATTTTGTTCAGTACTTCTGAAGATGGTTACCTGGTAACCGAAATGTACATCAAGTGATTAAATAAAGTTATTTTGTGGTTATTGGGTTTGTTATTTAAAATATTAAAACTTGATGTACATTTCGCTAACACAGTTAGCATCATCAGAAGCCTGCAAACATATTGAAGGAGTATGTTTGTAACCTTCTGATGATGCTATCCGTGTTAACGAAATTTACTTCAAGGTTGTTTAATTATTTGTAAGAAGCAGAACCGTCTTTAGCAAATGAGAGGCCTTTTTTGTAAAAAAAATAGTCTCCCAAGAAACATTTTAAAATTCTCGAGCAAAAATGTGTGTTTAAAGCAATTTTCATGAAATCATTTAAATCAAAACACGCCAATTATTTACGTGATTTTTTTCACGGTTGGGTGTATTTTTATTTTCGATGTGTGCAATATTTTACTCTGTGCAATGAATTGAGAAAGGAAAGAAATATAATATATGGCCTTGGTCTAAACTCTTCCATTTTAATTTTTATTCAGTGAGCTATTACAAAAACTATAATAATTCAGACGAGTGGAAGTAAATAAATTCGCAAAGTAAACCAATGTTTGTTGTTGCTTTTTTAGTTAATAAACAATCATAGATAATTAAATATTATTCCCAAAAATTAATGTAATTTGTATATACTATTATTTGTTTAGTGGAAATTTTAATTATTGTTCACGAAAGTTCATTGTGAATATTTATTGCATCTTGTCATTCCGTCGCTTTGTAAATCTTCATATCTTGTTTACTTAGGTTTTTCCAAGCTAGGTGCAGCTCTCGGTAGTCGGTCTCCAGGCCCGTCACCCCACCGCCGCTATCATACGATGTTTTGCATTCTTTTGGTTGCGAGGCCGATATGTCGTTCGTAAGTTTTGTCATTGATGAATATTTTAACATATTGCGAGGGTAATCAGACAGATATTTTAAGCACAATATTATATAATTTTCATTCAACCAAAACTGTTTACTAATTGTTTTAGCGCGAGTAAGTGCGAGGCTGGAACGACCCTGGGGGCGGCTCTAGTAGCTATTGTTGCTTAATGATTATAACTAAGCTATTGTTCTCTAACCAGATTTTTGTAAATATAGCTTGTAAACATGCCATTAAAAATAGCCTATAGCTAGGTAATAAAAACTATCCAATACCAACGCACTGTAATAGATATTTATCTTTAACGCATAGCCGTCCTTAAGTTGGAGTGGCCGCTCTCGGCCTCGCGCTGCGCTAAATTATTAGTAAAAGTTTTGGCTGAATGAAAACTATTTAATAACATAGGCCTATATCCCCCCTACCTGCTTATGATCATCCTTGGAACTACACAAAACATTATACGTCTAACTTGACAATAAGTAAATAAACCGGACATGAACATTTACAAGATGCAATAATTCACAATAAGGTGTTTGTTTTTTATTTGTTCAGTAGTTGTGATGAACTTTCGAGGGCAGTATTTGAGATTTAAGAATACTAAACAAATAATAGTATGTCCAAATAATATTAATATTTTGTAATAATATGCGCTTATTTATGATTGATTACTAATTAAAGAAACAGAAATTGATTTTTTATACGAATTTATTTATTTCCTGTCAGACCTAAATTATTTTCCTAATGGCTCGTTGATTAAAAAATTAAAATGACCATGTAATAGGCCTAAATCATATTTCTTTCTAATCTCAATTCTTTATAGTAAAATATTGTACACATCAAAAATAAAAATAGACTCAACCCTGCCAAATGAATAAAAATCTAGTAAATAATTGGCGTGTTTTGAGACGAAATCACTTCATCAAAAATGGCTCTAAACACCTATTTTTGGACTAAAGATTTAAACATTTTTTGGAGGGAGACAATTTTATTAAAAAAGGCATCGCAAAAATGTTTTGTTGTAGACCTCGCTTCTCTAAGTACGGCTCTGCTTTAACGCATCAGAAAATAATATAAACTGAATGCGTAAGTAGGAATATGCTATGTAGGGTCTATGTAATCAGGGCTCTGATGTCCAGCTCTTGATATTATAGGGCCTATAACTAGTTACTTAGTATAGGCGTTTCGACCAATCCTTATATTCTGTATATATTTCTTCTGTCTGTGGCTGAATTACTCCTAAACAGCTGGACAGATTTTTATGAAACTTTTTGTGGTTAAGTTGATTCAAGAAGGGCTTAGATTTACAATTTAATTCGGTAGGCAGCGCTGCGATCGTGCTTTAGTTTGTTTTTATTGTAAAAAAAATGTTATTACTTTTTAACTGTTCATTTAGTCACCTACATCGTTATTTAAAAAAACGTTTGTGCGTGCATCCGTCCCATTTAACTTAAAAACTACTGAACCAGTTTCTTTAATATTTACAACATATTTTAGCTGTTCCTTGAATTAAGTGAGAATATATGATTACATACAACCGTGTAGGCCTATATGAAACAACCTATATTATTTTAGGTTAGTTTATATAACAAGCTGTTATAATGCCTAAATTATATTACTTTAATAATTGTACATATATAGGTTAAAATGCTAATGAATTGAAAATTTTTAATTTAATAAATATTATAATTTATATTTAGAACAAATCTAATTATTGAATTAATTATAATTATAATGAATTAGATATTTTGTGTGTTAACGTATTATATGAATGAAATAGATATAGAACTGGACTATATTGTTTTAGAAAGCTAAAAATTAGGTTAAAATTTGTACACTTAAATCCTGGAATTACCGATTAAAATTTATTTAATAATCTGTGATACCAAGTGATTTCTTATAGGCCTATATTAGGCAGTGGTTAAAGTTGTTTTTCATAGACCGTAAGTAGGCCTACATTGTTAGAACTTATGAATTTAGTTCTTCTTATAACTGAATATAGTATATAACTCAATATATAGACCCTATACAAATACTTACATACATATACATATAGGCCTATGTATATATACAAAAATATCGCAATATGTATTTTTGTATATTAATAAAGAACATAAGTCAAAATACAAATACAAGAATTACATTTGAATTTACAATTCAAAGCTTTTCGTTGGCTAACAATACCAAAATCATCAGGAATATTAAACAATTCAATTGAATTGTAAATTCAATTATAATTCTTGTATTTGTATTTTGATTTATGTTCTATATATATAGTAGTCTATATGCAATTATATATTTAAAAATTAATAATATTTAAGAATGTGTATTATAAAGTTTTGAACTTCGTTAACTTTTTGGTGGCAGTTTAGTTCTTACTTCTTGTCCCTATAAAACCATTAGAAGTGACAATACTTTGTCATTATCTTTTGTTCATTTTTATTAAATGAACTCGAGTTTTCGATAAGTTGCATCTTATACAATATAGTTGACATTAAAGGAAGGCCTACTACCAACAACGTCATCTATCGGTGAACGATTTAGCTTGTTACAGTAGGTCTACAAAGATTTAATATGATAATACGGTAGTTAGGAAAAAAATAAATAACAATTACAATAAAAGTTGTTAGTACTGAGAATTGCTATAAGGCAGTAAATACAATTTTTAATTAAATTGAATAAGAAGTTATAGGCATATAAAGTCTTGAGCTGTTCATCAGAGTCCTGGTTATATAGGTCATAGAAAATAATATGTTTACTGTTAATGAACAGCATAGAGTAACGGTCTACGAATAATAAAAACCACGCTTGTGTGGAATCATACATTATCAAATAGTTTAATACGACATTTCTGAAAATAAAAAAAATTGCATTTGAAAATTAGTTTCTACTTACTTTAGCCAATGCCATATCAAGGCATTTCTGCTATCCTCCTAGCCTCCCAGTAGAGACAATGCTGCCTTCGGTCTTCCACATCTTGCAATGTTGTGCAATTCTGAAGATGTGAGACGTCCATCTTTTGACGGTTGCTAACCCTCAACAATGGCCTTCAGTCATGGCCCATTCTGAATCTGGCAACAGCTTCCACTCTTGTGTGGTATTAACACTGTGTGCGGCAGGCCCCTCCATGTCTTTCCGGCACTCGTTTCTTGTTGGCTTTCCCTTGTTTTTCCATTAATAGTAGATTCAATCAGGCTTCTTGATGTCAGTAGAGATATAGAATTGTCAGGCTGTGGCAAGGTGTTACCTTTCTTCGCTAGCTGGTCTGCGCGTTTCCTTCAATGCCAACATGACTAGGAGGTCATTGCAGCACAATGCGCTACCCTTCTTCAATCATCCCTGCCAGGGCCTCAGGATGCCAGTTCAGGTTGTATACTGAGTAGAGATATTTGCGTCTTGAGTAGCGACGTCGCAGGTTTATATTTCTCCCAGTGTCTGTAGTTTATCCTCTTATATTAGTTTCTGGCACTCGGGGAAGTGATAGAAGTGACAGCTCTTATAGCCACGTCTACAGATATTTTAAATTGAGAAAAAATGTTTAATTTAGCGTAATGAGAAATTACCTAAACATATGATATAAGACCAGCCTAGGAATGTTTTAAATTAAAAAAATTGGATTAAAAACACGTAACTTAATATTATCAATCACTACAACAAAAAAAGTAACAAAAAAAGTTTTAACAAATTTACTAAATATAAAGTTCGGATAGTCATAAACTATTGTTTAAGTGATTATTAAGATTCACCGAACGTAATGGACTACAAAATTCCAGAATTAATATTATCGTTATATCGAATTATTCGTATTGAGATTTATCAAAATTTTAATAAATTATTATATTTATATATTTAATAATAAACTTTTCCCTTAACAATGTTCCATAAATAATGTGACATAACCTACGTGCTATAACAGTTGTCATAACGTAAAAATAAAATCAGCTGATGTAAGAAATCATATGTTATTTAATTCACTTTGAGATGACTCATAGCGTAGCCAGATGGAATTTATACTGACGCTATCAATCTGACGGATATTATACTAATGCGAAATTGTATTTTTATATCCATCCAATAGGTTTTTGTATAGGTTTATAAGCTATAAACGTTTTCACGTAGTAACCTTCTAATTAACTCTGGGTGAAAACGAACGCTCTGTTAGAGTTAAACCAACGTTATGTTATCTTTGGGAAGGGTCGTTAGATAAAAAGAAAGACAATGGCTCCCGTATAGAAGCTGAAAAGATGTAGAGAGGGGAAAATTATTACACGTTCTCCCCTGTGACGTCATGTACAACGGATTCACCCCCAAGTAGTCTTATTGCAAGCTGCTTCATAACAAGCTATAGGGTCTACTTCACAATTCATTTTTGCAACATAAAAGTCTAATTTACGTTTATTGATGCGATGACGTATTACGGTTCCTGAATAAGGCCTGAAGATGGTATCAAGAATATCGAAACTAGTGATACAATGTTACATTTTATGGTTATTTAAATTGGATCCTGAATTAATATCAATTATTATTCTAAATTATATTGAAATTATATTAAATAATTATCATATTCTAACAACAACTTAAAGCAACTGTGGCGTAAATGTTTATATTAATTAAAACAACCTCTCGCCACAAATTCAACAGATTTTATTTTAACCTTATGTACATTTCGACTACAAAGTAATCATTTTCAGAGGTATTTTTACAAATAAAGGTTATTTGTAAAAATACCTCTGTAGATGATTACTTTGTAGTCGAAATGTACATAAGGTTAAAATAAAATTTGTTGAATTTGTGGTGAGAGGCTGTTTTAATTAATATAATTATATTCTAAGTTATATTATTAAGTTATATTCCCCTATCATTATTGATAACTGATAAATACATATTATTGCAGGCGTTTACAATTTTCTGAATAAATTTTCCTTTCCTTAAAACAAAATTCTTGTTGAGTTCTTTTTTTCAATTAATTTCAACACATTTAAAAGCATTAATAATAATATTTGCAAAAACCTCAATACCACAACAATAATTTTAAAATTACAAGATACCTAAGAAAACCCCCTTATCTCATCATCACCAGAGCGTTATATTTCACAATTACAATCTAGAATACAATAATTTACCAAATATACTGCCTTAGTTTGGGGTTTTTGCCAATATTTTTGTTGTGATATATTGTACCACAGTGCTATTAATATCGTACGCTTAGGCATTTTTAATTCGTGATTCTGTAAGCATTGTGTTTGCTTTGCTACTTTATCCAAATACACAGATAATACACTAGCCTGTATATTTTGCACTTGAATAGTTTGAGGTTACATTTAAAATCATGAAAGACCTAAAATTACGGGCAGCCAGCTGACATTATCGTACACGTTAAGCACAAACGAGCCGGTTTTGCATGTTCTACAAATATGCATACTGTTTTCATTTCCAAAAGCTGACTGAACAATCCAGACATGCGCCATCTTGTCTCCAGTGATTGCGTGAGATGAACGGCAACGCACCTGCCGCGCACGCGCATTGCGCAATGTTAAGCTCGCCCCAAGCAGTGTAAAATCTATAACAAATTTTTATTATTACCCCCTTCAGTGTTTTTTTTTTTTTGCCTTTAGTTCAACATGTCTGGCTTATTGATCTAGCGTACGTTACATAATGCTCTTAATATACAATCCCCTACTGAATCCGGTTTCAGTTGCAGGCTATTTAGGGCTACTAGAAGTTCAGTAGTTCACCGTAGTTTTGCCTAGTAATAGTATAGGCCTAAATAACATGTACTTCCTACGGTAATAAGATATGGAATAAAAAGCATAACGAAATTAAGTGAATTGAATGTTTAAAGTAACGTGTAAAGATACAATGACAAATCGGTACGGTCCCGATTTTTAAAGTTGTGTCCCGTAAAATAATATACTTGAGGCGACCGCGCCTAAATTAGAAAGTAGCTATTAATGTATACAGATAGTTAATTTTGTGCAGATGCGTTTTTGTCACGTGCCTAGCCCTGTCTTTTTTTTAGCCACATATCTTTCCTAAATTTCAAGCGCGTTTTTGTGAGAATATATCTCTCACATTTGTTCACAGGTCGACTATACGCCAATACAGGATATTGTGATTTGTTCTTTGCCAAATTACCAAAATTTGAATAAATAAAAAGACCTAATTAGATATGGTAAACTTTTTTATATAGCCTAGGCTAATGACAGATCACATACAATTTTGCTTTTTTAAAACACTCAACGTTTCAAATTTCTTTCAGAAATTCCTTTTCAAGAGTTCAATTTTAACCAAACAATTATACAACATAACTTACTATTTATAAAATACATAACATTATATAAAACATAATAAAAATCAACAAATTATAAAACTCTTAATAAATATCCCTTTACAAGTCAAATTTTTTCTATCACAATAAAACAGACAAATCCAAAAATTGGATTGTTATGTATTTTATAAATAGTAAATTATGTTGTATAGTTTTTTTTATTAAAATCGAGCTCTTGAAAAGGAATTTCGGAAAGAATTTCGAAACGTTGAGTGTTTTAAAACAGCAAAATCGTCTGTGATCTGTCATTAGCCTGTATAAAAAAGTTAATAGTTATTTACAGACATTAAATAGAAATATTGTAAACTCATAGGAATTTTGTTTGGGAAGCAGAACTGGACTATTTTAGATATATTATGTGTATTATAGTATGAGTATGATAAAATTGTAATAAATCTATTGCTTAAGAACTTTCGGGGTCCAAGTGCTTCTTACATTCTATTACTTAATACATCCAAAGGTAGGTTGTTCCAATTTCGACTAATAAAAATATAGTCACAGTGTCTATACAACGTTGTAAATGGAATTCAAATATAAATAACGTTTGTTCGTTGCAAATTTCGATTCTATAATAATTGTTAGCACTTTCTCAATATACGAAACTAAAATACTTAATATACTCTATAATAATATTAACATTGCAGTGTTAATATGTTGCCTGAGGTGTGTACAATTGAACAATTTCTAATCTATTAAGGTAGTAAAACAATTAGGATGTGGCATTCCCCTTGCCCACAGAACTGAAAACTTTTATACAAAAAACATTTAATTTTGACTAACGAGAAATTACTTAAGCATTTGTCAGACGCACCTAATAATTTTTTCATCTAAAAAATTGGATTAAAGTACATAACTTACTACCGTTATATTGAATTATGTTGAGATTTATAAATATTTAGAATAAATTGATATATTTATTAACTGATCAAAACTATTTAATAATAATATTTTCTTCCTAACAATGTTCAATAAATACTGTAACATAACCTACATATTGTAAGTTGGAGTTTGTAGTAGCGACACTCTCTGATGATGATGACTTTGTCTTTGAAACGAGTATGAGTAAATAAATGATTAAATTGTGAGTCTTGTGTATGTCTTTTATTCGTTTTAACATAACCTCACAAGCTAAGCTCAAATTATAGTTGTATAACCTACATGTAATAACAGTTGTTACAACATAACCTAACATAAAATCAGCTGATATATGGAATCATATGTTATCATTTAATCCACTTAGAGGTGACTCAAAGCGTAATACTAACGCTAATAATCTGACGGAAATTATACTTTTTCCCAATAGATTACGTTTTTGGAGGGGTTACTATACATGTTTTCACTCCAACTGGATAGTATAAATCCATACTTGGTCAAATAGGTCGTTCTGTATAAACTTCATAAAACCTGGGCAATAACTGAAGATGTCTCTAGTAATCTCCCGGATTGACAAAATGTTACAATGTCAGTATAAATTAATATTCCAACAGATTGTTCTTCTGGTTACTTAATTGCAATGTAAGGTAGTCATTGTAGTGCGATGTAAGGGATGGTAGTTCAAGCTCTTTTTTTTTAAAAGACATAATTTTCATTAAAATAATTTTCACATTTTTTCTTTTTAAAAACTAGTTATTTTGTAAAAATTTAGAACTAATTTTTGAAATATTTCTCTCTGTCTAACCTTTATAATTACAAGAGCACAATTCTGCACTATTACTCGTGAATGATGGCATTTTTAATCTGCCAGAGCGAACCAGAACCTTTCCCCAATTTTTCTAAGTAGATTTGGTCAAAGTCCGTAGTTGTCCCACAGTCTGTAGCAAACAAAATTTTGTGTGAGAAGGATTGACTTTATATCGTTCGGAAACAACGCCAGAACAGTAGTTCAACTAGTAGTTCAGAATAAAGTAGAAATTAAAAAAAAGACACGATCTCAAGATTAAGTCCTATTTCCGTGGCGCTGCGTACCCGACCCAAATTATACACGGTTAAATATTTAGCACTCTCCAATAAGAACACAAATATAAATTAACTCAATAATTTAGAAAACAAGTTGTTCAAACTTAAAGCGTTAATTATTTTTAGAATTAATGATTTTGGGATACTTTGATATATTTAATTTCAATGTAGATTTAACCCAAAATGCCTGTATTTCAAAAAGCTATTTTGGTGCAGATCAGTAACGCCGAGAAAGTCGTTTTCAAGCTCGGGGCATGTTTGTGATTGATGTTTTAGTATTTAAAATCTTGAGGTTTTCTTAAAAAATTACTACTATTGGTAACACTTGGAAAAAAGCTATATTTACTGATATTTTTCAGACACATTTCACACTAGATCACTACATCGTTCAATGCTGTGAGTCATTGACATAACCTGTCCGTGACAAGTTTTACAAAAGTAGTACCAGGGACATAAATGTTTCCTCCTTGTTTCCTTCCTCCACCTTTGTATTCTCATTAATATAATTTTTTAGTTCTGGCCTCTTCCAACAATATCTTAGTAACAATGTATCCAAGTACGGGCGATAGCATTATTTCGGTCAAGCTAGTCTTTTTAAACAATCCATGTTCTGGGACACAAACCAGTATTATTAATGACTTGCTAATGTTATTATTATTTACATCATTATATCACATTTCGCCGGGTGCCATCTTATTACATCACAAACGAGGCAAACAGCATTATTCAATTGTAAATCGTTTTTTGTTATCTTCCAATGAATAACGTAACTTTGCGATCGCTGGATTATTATATCACAGACCAGGCTTAACGCATTTTGATGTAACTCGGGGTATTTGTTATCTTTCTATTTCCTATGAATTATGCCACATTGCGGCTACTGGCTTCTTATATGTCAGACCAGGGTAATCTTCCTACTGCCAATGAACCATGCCAGAATGCACCCGCTGGCTTGATATTATATCACAGACCAGGGTTACCGCATTTTGCAGATTTAACTCAAGGTATTTCTTATCTTCTACTTCCAATGAATCACGCCACATTGCGCCCGCTGGCTTCTTCTTATATTACAAACCAGGCTTACAGCATTTTGTAGATGTAACTCGGGGTATTAGTTATCTTTCTATTTCCTAGGAATCACGCCACACTGCGCCGGCTAGCTCCTTATTATACCATAGTCTAGGCTAACCGCAATTTGCAGATGTAACTCCGGGTTTTTTGTTATCTTTCTACTTCCTAGGAATAGTGCCATATTGCACCCTCTGGCTTCGTATTATATCACAAAACCAGGCTTACCGCATTTTGCAGATGTAACTCGGGGTATTTGTTATCTTTCTACTTCCTAGGAATAGTGCCATATTGCACCCTCTGGCTTCGTATTATATCACAAAACCAGGCTTACCGCATTTTGCAGATGTAACTCGGGGTATTTGTTATCTTTCTACTTCCTAGGAATAGTGCCATATTGCACCCTCTGGCTTCGTATTATATCACAAAACCAGGGTTACCGCATTTTGCAGATGTAACTCGGGGTATTTGTAATCTTCCTACTTCCTAGGAATAGTGCCATATTGCACCCTCTGGCTTCGTATTATATCACAAAACCAGGCTTACCGCATTTTGCAGATGTAACTCGGTGTGTTTGTAATCTTCCTACTTTCAATGACCCACGCCACATTGCACCCCCTGGCTTTGTATTATATCACAGACCAGTCTTACCGCATTTTGCATATGTAAGTCGGGGTATTATTTTTTTATTTCCTAGGAATCACGCCACATTGCGCCGGCTAGCTCCTTATTATACCACAGTCTAGGCTTACCGCATTTTGCAGATGTAACTCGGGGTATTTGTTGTCTTTCTACTTCCTAGGAATAGTGCCATATTGCACCCTCTGGCTTCGTATTATATCACAAAACCAGGCTTACCGCATTTTGCAGATGTAACTCGGGGTATTTGTTGTCTTTCTACTTCCTAGGAATAGTGCCATATTGCACCCTCTGGCTTCGTATTATATCACAAAACCAGGGTTACCGCATTTTGCAGATGTAACTCGGGGTATTTGTAATCTTCCTACTTCCAATGACCCACGCCACATTGCACCCTCTGGCTTTGTATTATATGACAAAACCAGGGTTACCGCATTTTGCAGATATAACTCGGTGTATTTGTAATCTTCCTACTTCCAATGACTCACGCCACATTGCACCCTCTGGCTTCGTATTATATCACAAAACCAGGGTTACCGCATTTTGCATATGTAAGTCGGGGTATTATCTTTTTATTTCCTAGGAATCACGCCACATTGCGCCGGCTAGCTCCTTATTATACCACAGTCTAGGCTTACCGCATTTTGCAGATATAACTCGGTGTATTTGTAATCTTCCTACTTCCAATGACTCACGCCACATTGCACCCTCTGGCTTCGTATTATATCACAAAACCAGGATTACCGCATTTTGCAGATGTAACTCGGGGTATTTGTTGTCTTTCTACTTCCTAGGAATAGTGCCATATTGCACCCTCTGGCTTCGTATTATATCACAAAACCAGGGTTACCGCATTTTGCAGATGTAACTCGGGGTATTTGTAATCTTCCTACTTCCAATGACCCACGCCACATTGCACCCTCTGGCTTCGTATTATATCACAAAACCAGGATTACCGCATTTTGCAGATGTAACTCGGGGTATTTGTTGTCTTTCTACTTCCTAGGAATAGTGCCATATTGCACCCTCTGGCTTCGTATTATATCACAAAACCAGGGTTACCGCATTTTGCAGATGTAACTCGGTGTATTTGTAATCTTCCTACTTCCAATGACCCACGCCACATTGCACCCTCTGGCTTTGTATTATATCACAAAACCAGGGTTACCGCATTTTGCAGATGTAACTCGGGGTATTTGTAATCTTCCTACTTCCAATGACCCACGCCACATTGTACCCTCTGGCTTTGTATTATATCACAAAACCAGGGTTACCGCATTTTGCAGATGTAACTCGGTGTATTTGTAATCTTCCTACTTCCAATGACCCACGCCACATTGCACCCTCTGGCTTTGTATTATATCACAAAACCAGGGTTACCGCATTTTGCAGATGTAACTCGGGGTATTTGTAATCTTCCTACTTCCAATAACCCACGCCACATTGCACCCTCTGGCTTTGTATTATATCACAAAACCAGGGTTACCGCATTTTGCAGATGTAACTCGGTGTGTTTGTAATCTTCCTACTTCCAATGACCCACGCCACATTGCACCCCCTGGCTTCGTATTATATCACAAAACCAGGCTTAGCGCATTTTGCAGATGTAACTCGGTGTATTTGTAATCTTCCTACTTCCAATGACCCACGCCACATTGCACCCTCTGGCTTCGTATTATATCACAAAACCAGGGTTACCGCATTTTGCAGATGTAACTCGGTGTGTTTGTAATCTTCCTACTTCCAATGACCCACGCCACATTGCACCCCCTGGCTTTGTATTATATCACAGACCAGTCTTACCGCATTTTGCATATGTAAGTCGGGGTATTATTTTTTTATTTCCTAGGAATCACGCCACATTGCGCCGGCTAGCTCTTTATTATACCACAGTCTAGGCTTACCGCATTTTGCAGATGTAACTCGGTGTATTTGTAATCTTCCTACTTCCAATGACTCACGCCACATTGCACCCTCTGGCTTCATATTATATCACAAAACCAGGCTTACCGCATTTTGCAGATGTAACTCGGGGTATTTGTTGTCTTTCTACTTCCTAGGAATAGTGCCATATTGCACCCTCTGGCTTCGTATTATATCACAAAACCAGGGTTACCGCATTTTGCAGATGTAACTCGGTGTATTTGTAATCTTCCTACTTCCAATGACCCACGCCACATAGCACCCTCTGGCTTTGTATTATATCACAAAACCAGGGTTACCGCATTTTGCAGATGTAACTCGGGGTATTTGTAATCTTCCTACTTCCAATAACCCACGCCACATTGTACCCTCTGGCTTTGTATTATATCACAAAACCAGGGTTACCGCATTTTGCAGTTGTAACTCGGTGTGTTTGTAATCTTCCTACTTCCAATGACCCACGCCACATTGCACCCTCTGGCTTTGTATTATATCACAAAACCAGGGTTACCGCATTTTGCAGATGTAACTCGGGGTATTTGTAATCTTCCTACTTCCAATGACCCACGCCACATTGTACCCTCTGGCTTTGTATTATATCACAAAACCAGGGTTACCGCATTTTGCACATGTAACTCGGTGTATTTGTAATCTTCCTACTTCCAATGACCCACGCCACATTGCACCCTCTGGCTTTGTATTATATCACAAAACCAGGGTTACCGCATTTTGCAGATGTAACTCGGGGTATTTGTAATAATCCTACTTCCAATAACCCACGCCACATTGCACCCTCTGGCTTTGTATTATATCACAAAACCAGGGTTACCGCATTTTGCAGATGTAACTCGGTGTATTTGTAATCTTCCTACTTCCAATGACCCACGCCACATTGCACCCTCTGGCTTCGTATTATATCACAAAACCAGGGTTACCGCATTTTGCAGATGTAACTCGGTGTGTTTGTAATCTTCCTACTTCCAATGACCCACGCCACATTGCACCCCCTGGCTTTGTATTATATCACAGACCAGTCTTACCGCATTTTGCATATGTAAGTCGGCGTATTATTTTTTTATTTCTTAGGAATCACGCCACATTGCGCCGGCTAGCTCCTTATTATACCACAGTCTAGGCTTACCGCATTTTGCAGATGTAACTCGGTGTATTTATAATCTTCCTACTTCCAATGACTCACGCCACATTGCACCCTCTGGCTTCATATTATATCACAAAACCAGGCTTACCGCATTTTGCAGATGTAACTCGGGGTTTTTGTTATCTTTCTACTTCCTAGGAATAACGCCACATTGCACCCTCTGGCTTCGTATTATATCACAAAACCAGGGTTACCGCATTTTGCAGATGAAACTGGGGGTATTTGTTATCTTTCTACTTCCTAGGAATAGTGCCATATTGCACCCTCTGGCTTCGTATTATATCACAAAACCAGGCTTACCGAATTTTGCAGATGTAACTCGGGGTATTTGTTGTCTTTCTACTTCCTAGGAATAGTGCCATATTCCACCCTCTGGCTTCGTATTATATCACAAAACCAGGGTTACCGCATTTTGCAGATGTAACTCGGTGTATTTGTAATCTTCCTACTTCCAATGACCCACGCCACATTGCACCCTCTGGCTTTGTATTATATCACAAAACCAGGGTTACCGCATTTTGCAGATGTAACTCGGGGTATTTGTAATCTTCCTACTTCCAATGACCCACGCCACATTGTACCCTCTGGCTTTGTATTATATCACAAAACCAGGGTTACCGCATTTTGCAGATGTAACTCGGTGTATTTGTAATCTTCCTACTTCCAATGACCCACGCCACATTGCACCCTCTGGCTTTGTATTATATCACAAAACCAGGGTTACCGCATTTTGCAGATGTAACTCGGGGTATTTGTAATCTTCCTACTTCCAATAACCCACGCCACA
Organism: Prosapia bicincta; assembly: GCA_036971475.1. NCBI lineage: Eukaryota > Metazoa > Arthropoda > Insecta > Hemiptera > Cercopidae > Prosapia > Prosapia bicincta. The sequence continues at coordinate 33,223,565 of JBAIZL010000003.1, forward strand.
TTGCACCCTCTGGCTTTGTATTATATCACAAAACCAGGGTTACCGCATTTTGCAGATGTAACTCGGTGTATTTGTAATCTTCCTACTTCCAATGACCCACGCCACATTGCACCCCCTGGCTTTGTATTATATCACAGACCAGTCTTACCGCATTTTGCATATGTAAGTCGGGGTATTATTTTTTTATTTCCTAGGAATCACGCCACATTGCGCCGGCTAGATCCTTATTATACCACAGTCTAGGCTTACCGCATTTTGCAGATGTAACTCGGTGTATTTGTAATCTTCCTACTTCCAATGACTCACGCCACATTGCACCCTCTGGCTTCATATTATATCACAAAACCAGGCTTACCGCATTTTGCAGATGTAACTCGGGGTTTTTGTTATCTTTCTACTTCCTAGGAATAACGCCACATTGCACCCTCTGGCTTCGTATTATATCACAAAACCAGGGTTACCGCATTTTGCAGATGTAACTGGGGGTATCTGTTATCTTTCTACTTCCTAGGAATAGTGCCATATTGCACCCTCTGGCTTCGTATTATATCACAAAACCAGGATTACCGCATTTTGCAGATGTAACTCGGGGTATTTGTTGTCTTTCTACTTCCTAGGAATAGTGCCATATTGCACCCTCTGGCTTCGTATTATATCACAAAACCAGGGTTACCGCATTTTGCAGATGTAACTCGGTGTATTTGTAATCTTCCTACTTCCAATGACCCACGCCACATTGCACCCTCTGGCTTTGTATTATATCACAAAACCAGGGTTACCGCATTTTGCAGATGTAACTCGGGGTATTTGTAATAATCCTACTTCCAATAACCCACGCCACATTGCACCCTCTGGCTTTGTATTATATCACAAAACCAGGGTTACCGCATTTTGCAGATGTAACTCGGTGTATTTGTAATCTTCCTACTTCCAATGACCCACGCCACATTGCACCCTCTGGCTTCGTATTATATCACAAAACCAGGGTTACCGCATTTTGCAGATGTAACTCGGTGTGTTTGTAATCTTCCTACTTCCAATGACCCACGCCACATTGCACCCCCTGGCTTTGTATTATATCACAGACCAGTCTTACCGCATTTTGCATATGTAAGTCGGCGTATTATTTTTTTATTTCCTAGGAATCACGCCACATTGCGCCGGCTAGCTCCTTATTATACCACAGTCTAGGCTTACCGCATTTTGCAGATGTAACTCGGTGTATTTGTAATCTTCCTACTTCCAATGACTCACGCCACATTGCACCCTCTGGCTTCATATTATATCACAAAACCAGGCTTACCGCATTTTGCAGATGTAACTCGGGGTTTTTGTTATCTTTCTACTTCCTAGGAATAACGCCACATTGCACCCTCTGGCTTCGTATTATATCACAAAACCAGGGTTACCGCATTTTGCAGATGTAACTGGGGGTATTTGTTATCTTTCTACTTCCTAGGAATAGTGCCATATTGCACCCTCTGGCTTCGTATTATATCACAAAACCAGGCTTACCGAATTTTGCAGATGTAACTCGGGGTATTTGTTGTCTTTCTACTTCCTAGGAATAGTGCCATATTGCACCCTCTGGCTTCGTATTATATCACAAAACCAGGGTTACCGCATTTTGCAGATGTAACTCGGTGTGTTTGTAATCTTCCTACTTCCAATGACCCACGCCACATTGCACCCTCTGGCTTTGTATTATATCACAAAACCAGGGTTACCGCATTTTGCAGATGTAACTCGGGGTATTTGTAATCTTCCTACTTCCAATGACCCACGCCACATTGTACCCTCTGGCTTTGTATTATATCACAAAACCAGGGTTACCGCATTTTGCAGATGTAACTCGGTGTATTTGTAATCTTCCTACTTCCAATGACCCACGCCACATTGCACCCTCTGGCTTTGTATTATATCACAAAACCAGGGTTACCGCATTTTGCAGATGTAACTCGGGGTATTTGTAATCTTCCTACTTCCAATAACCCACGCCACATTGCACCCTCTGGCTTTGTATTAAATCACAAAACCAGGGTTACCGCATTTTGCAGATGTAACTCGGTGTATTTGTAATCTTCCTACTTCCAATGACCCACGCCACATTGCACCCCCTGGCTTTGTATTATATCACAGACCAGTCTTACCGCATTTTGCATATGTAAGTCGGGGTATTATTTTTTTATTTCCTAGGAATCACGCCACATTGCGCCGGCTAGCTCCTTATTATACCACAGTCTAGGCTTACCATATTTTGCAGATGTAACTCGGTGTATTTGTAATCTTCCTACTTCCAATGACTCACGCCACATTGCACCCTCTGGCTTCATATTATATCACAAAACCAGGCTTACCGCATTTTGCAGATGTAACTCGGTGTGTTTGTAATCTTTCTACTTCCAATGACCCACGCCACATTGCACCCCCTGGCTTTGTATTATATCACAGACCAGTCTTACCGCATTTTGCATATGTAAGTCGGGGTATTATTTTTTTATTTCCTAGGAATCACGCCACATTGCGCCGGCTAGCTCCTTATTATACCACTGTCTAGGCTTGCCGCATTTTGCAGATGTAACTCGGGGTTTTTGTTATCTTTCTACTTCCTAGGAATAACGCCACATTGCACCCTCTGGCTTCGTATTATATCACAAAACCAGGGTTACCGCATTTTGCAGATGTAACTCGGGGTAATTGTTATCTTTCTATTTCCTAGGAATAGTGCCATATTGCACCCTCCGGCTTCGTATTATATCACAAAACCAGGCTTACCGCATTTTGCAGATGTAACTCGGGGTATTTGTTGTCTTTCTACTTCCTAGGAATAGTGCCATATTGCACCCTCTGGCTTCGTATTATATCACAAAACCAGGGTTACCGCATTTTGCAGATGTAACTCGGTGTGTTTGTAATCTTCCTACTTCCAATGACCCACGCCACATTGCACCCTCTGGCTTTGTATTATATCACAGACCAGTCTTACCGCATTTTGCATATGTAAGTAGGGGTATTATCTTTTTATTTCCTAGGAATCACGCCACATTGCGCCGGCTAGCTCCTTATTATACCACAGTCTAGGCTTACCGCATTTTGCAGATGTAACTCGGTGTATTTGTAATCTTCCTACTTCCAATGACTCACGCCACATTGCACCCTCTGGCTTCATATTATATCACAAAACCAGGCTTACCGCATTTTGCAGATGTAACTCGGGGTTTTTGTTATCTTTCTACTTCCTAGGAATAACGCCACATTGCACCCTCTGTCTTCGTATTATATCACAAAACCAGGGTTACCGCATTTCGCAGATGTAACTCGTGTATCTGTTAATTGCCTACTTCTAATGAATCACTCCTTAATGCACCCGATGGCTTCCTATAATATCACAGACTCCCTTACCGCATTTTCCAGATTCAACTCGAGGTATATGTATTCTTCCTACTTCCAATGAACCACGCCACAATGCACCCGCTGTCTTCCAATAATATCACAAATCAGTGTTATCGCACATTTGCAGATTTAACTCGGGGTAATTGTTATCTTTCTATTTCCAATGAATCACTCCACAATGCCCCCACTGCCTTCCGATAATATCACAGATCAGGGTTATCGCACTTTGACGAATTAACTCGGGGTATTTCTCATATTCCTACTGGTTAGCGCACTTTTCAAAATTAAATCGGGGTAATTCTTATCATCCTACTTCCAATGAATTACTCCACAAAGCACCCGCTGCCTTCCCATAAAATCACAGATCAGGGTTATTACACTTTGATGAATTAACTCGTGGTATTTGTTATCTTTCTGCTTTCAATGAATCACTCCAGAATGCACCCGCTGGTTTCATATAATATCACAGATCAGGGTTATCGCAGATTGCAAATTAAACTCGGGGTATTTGTTATCTTTCTACTTCCAATGAATCACTTCATAATTCACCAGCTGTCTTCTTATTATATCACAAAACCAGGATTAGCACATTTTGCAGATGTTACTCGGTGTATTTGTTATCTTTCTACTTCCAAGCAATCATGCCACTTTGCACCCTCTAGCTTCGTATTATATTACAGACCAGATTAACTGCATTATGCAGATTTTATTCGGGGAATTTGGTATCTTCCTACATCCAATAAACCACGCCACAATGCACCCGCTGTCTTCCAATTATATCACAGATCAGGGTTATCCTACCCTGCAGATTTAACTCGGGGTATTTGTTAACATTCTTTCCAATAAATCACTCCACAATGCACCCACTGCCTTCCAATAATATCACAGATCAGGGTTACTGCACTTTGCAGATTTACCTGGGGCTATTTCTTATTTTCCTACTTCCAATGAATTACTCCACAATGCACCCGCTGCCTTCCTATAATATCACAGATCAGGGATATTGCGCTTTGTAAATTTAACTCGGGGTATTTGTTATCTTTCTACTTCCAATGAATCACTCCATAATGCAGCCGCTGGCTTCATATAATAAGACGGATCAGGGTTATCGCAATTTGCAGATTTAACCAGGGGTATTTTTTATCTTTCTACTTCCAATGAATTACTCCACAATGCACCCGCTGCCTTCCTATAATATCACAAATCAGGGTTATGGCACTTTGCAGATTTAAGTAGAGGTATTTGTTATCTTTCTACTTCCAATGACTCATTCTACAATGCACCCGCTGCCTTCCTATAATATCACAGACCATGGTTACCGCATTTTGCAGATGTAACTTGGGGCATTTGTTATCTTCCTACTTCCAAAGAATCACTCCACTATGCTCCAGCTGTCTTCTTATTATATCACAAAACCAGGCTTAGCGCATTTTGCAGATGTAACTCGGTGTATTTATTATCTTTCTACTTCCAAGCAATCATTCCACATTGCACCCTCTGGCTTCGTATTATATTACAGACCAGATTAACTGCATTATGCAAATTTTACTCGGGGTATTTTTTATTCTGATACTTCCAATGAACCACGCCACAATGCACCCGTTGTCTTCTTATTATACAACAGATCAGGGTTACCGCACTTTGCAGATTTACCTCGGGGTATTTCTTATCTTCCTACTTCCAATGAATCACGCCACAATGTACCCGCTGCCTATAATAACACAGATCAGGTTTATCGCACTTTACAGATTTACCACGGGGTATATCTTGTCTTCTTCCTTCCAATGAATCACTCCACAATGCACCTGCCGCTTTCCTATAATATCACAGATCAGGGTTATCGCACTTTGCAGATTTAACTCTGTGTATTTGTTATCTTTCTACTTCCAATGAATCACTCCACAATGCACCAGCTGTCTTCTTATTATATCACAAAACCAGGCTTAGCGCATTTTGCAGATGTAACTCGGTGTATTCATTATCTTTCTACTTCCAAGCGTCCACACTGCACCCGCTGGCTTCATATAATATCACAGATCAGGGTTATCGCACTTTGCAGATTTAACTCGGGGTATTTGTGATCTTTCTAATTCCAATGAATCACTCCACAATGCACCAGCTTTCTTCTTATTATATCACAAAACCAGGCTTAGCGCTTTTTGCAGATGTAACTCGGTGTATTAATTATCTTTCTACTTCCAAGCGTCCACATTGCACCCTCTGGCTTCGTATTATATTACAGACCAGATTAACTGCATTATGCAGATTTTATTCGGGGTATTTGTTATCTTGATACTTCCAATGAACCACGCCACAATGCACCCGTTGTCTTCTTATTATACAACAGATCAGAGTTACCGCACTTTGCAGATTTAACTCGGGGTATTTCTTGTCTTCCTTCTTCCAATGAATCACTCCACAATGCTCCCTCTGCCTTCCAATAATATCACAAATCAGGGTTATCGGACTTTGCTGACTTAACTCGGGGTATTTCTTATCTTCCTACTTCTAACGAATCACTCCACAATGCACCCGCTGCCTTCCTATAATTTCACAAATCAGGGTTATCGCACATTGCAAATTTAACTCGGTGTATTTGTTATCTCTCTACTTCCAAAGAATCACGCCACAATGTACCAGCTGGCTTCTTATTATATCACTGACCAGGCTTACCGCATTTTACAGATTAAAATCGGGGTACTTGTTATCTTCCTACTTCCAATGAATCACGTCACCTTGTGCCCTCTGGCTTCTTCTTATATCACAAACCAGGCTTACCACATTCTACCAATTTAACTCGGGGTATTTCTTATCTTCCTACTTCTAACGAATCACTCCACAATGCACCCGCTGCCTTCCTATAATTTCACAAATCAGTGTTATCGCACTTTGCAAATTTAACTCGGTGTATTTGTTATCTCTCTACTTCCAATGAATCACGCCACAATGTACCCGCTGGCTTTTTATAATATCACAGAACAGGCTTACCGCATTCTATAGATTTAACTCGGGGTAGTTGTTATCGCGCTACTTCCAATGAATCACGCCAGAATGTACCCGAACTTCCTATATTATCACAGACCAGGCTTACCGTATTCTATAGATTTAACTCGGGGTAGTTGTTATCGCCCTACTTCCAATGAATCACGCCACAATGTACCCGCTGGCTTCCTATATTATCACAGACCAGGCTTACCGCATTCTATAGATTTAACTCGGGGTAGTTGTTATCGCGCTACTTCCAATGAATCACGCCAGAATGTACCCGAACTTCCTATATTATCACAGACCAGGCTTACCGTATTCTATAGATTTAACTCGGGGTAGTTGTTATCGCGCTACTTCCAATGAATCACGCCAGAATGTACCCGAACTTCCTATATTATCACAGACCAGGCTTACCGTATTCTATAGATTTAACTCGGGGTAGTTGTTATCGCCCTACTTCCAATGAATCACGCCACAATGTACCCGCTGGCTTCCTATATTATCACAGACCAGGCTTACCGCATTCTATAGATTTAACTCGGGGTAGTTGTTATCGCCCTACTTCCAATGAATCACGCCACAATGTACCCACTGGCTTCCTATAATATCACAGACCAGGCTTACGGCATTCTATAGATTTAACTAGGGGTATTTGTTCTCTACCAAGGAATCACGCCACAATGTACCCGTTGTCTTCTTTTTATATCACAGACCAGGCTTACCACATCTTATAGATGTATTTCGGTGTATGTGTTATCTACCTACTTTCAATGAATCACGCCACAATGTACCCGCTGGCTTCCTATAATATCACAGACCAGGCCCACCGCATTCTATAGATTTAACTAGGGGTATTTGTTCTCTACCAAGGAATCACGTCACAATGCACCCGCTGGCTTCCTATAATATCACAGACCAGGCTTACGGCATTCTATAGATTTAACTAGGGGTATTTGTTCGCTACCAAGGAATCACGCCACAATGTACCCGTTGTCTTCTTTTTATATCACAGACCAGGCTTACCACATCTTATAGATGTATTTCGGTGTATGTGTTATCTACCTACTTTCAATGAATCACGCCACAATGTACCCGCTGGCTTCCTATAATATCACAGACCAGGCCCACCGCATTCTATAGATTTAACTAGGGGTATTTGTTCTCTACCAAGGAATCACGCCACAATGCACCCGCTGGCTTCCTATAATATCACAGACCAGGCTTACGGCATTCTATAGATTTAACTAGGGGTATTTGTTCTCTACCAAGGAATCACGCCACAATGCACCCGCTGGCTTCCTATAATATCACAGACCAGGCTTACGGCATTCTATAGATTTAACTAGGGGTATTTGTTCTCTACCAAGGAATCACGCCACAATGCACCCGCTGGCTTCCTATAATATCACAGACCAGGCTTACGGCATTCTATAGATTTAACTAGGGGTATTTGTTCGCTACCAAGGAATCACGCCACAATGTACCCACTAACTTCTTTTTATATCACAGACCAGGCTTACCGCATTTTATAGATGTAATTCGGGGTATGTGTTATCTACCTACTTTCAATGAATCACGTCACAATGCACCCGCTGGCTTCTCATTATAACACGGACGTTGCTTGCCGCATTTTCCAATTGTAGCTCGGGGTATTTGTTCTCTAGTAAGAAATCACGCCACGTTTTATCTGCTGGCTTCTCATTATATTACGGACCAGGCTTACCGCATAATGTAATTGTAACTAGAGATATTTGTTGTCTTCCAATGAATCAAGCCATATTGCACCCGCTGGCTTCTTATTATATAACATACTTGGCTTAGCCCATTTTGCAATTTTAATTTGGAATAACTGTTCTCTTCCATGGAATCACACAACATTGCGCCTGTTGGTATTTTATCATATCACAGATCTGGCTTACCGCATGTTGCAATTGTAACTAGGGGAATTTGTTCTCTTTCTTGAAAGCACGATCTAGAAGCTAGAGCGTTAAAGTTGTGCAAGATTCTTACAATGAATATGGTTAACATTACATAATTCTAAAAAACAATAAACCTTGTTTTTATACATACTTACTCATAGTTGTGTTTCTCAATTCTAGGTTACAAGTAATAAAAGTCAGTTACTATATGTAGGCGTTTTAACTTTATTTAAACATTACCCAAAATAACTCTTTCCCTTGCAGTTTTTTTCAAAATAATTCGTAGATGCTTTACATCAGTTTTAGTTATTGAAATTATCAAGATACCTCATTCACCAGTCAATATTTAATAGAAGCCTTTTGTTGACTCCAGTTGTGTTGTTTCAAATTGTTGGCTGGTGAAGGTTAGGTTGATAATGTTAACATATTAAGTTGATGAAAATCATTCTATTTTTATAAATATTGTTGTTTATGAAATGTATGTTGAATAATTATATAAACACTTGACAGTAAAAACGACACGTAGGCCTATTAAATTTAAACACACACATACACACACACACACACACACACACACACACAACACACACACACGCACACACGCACACGCACACACACACACACACGCACACACACACACACACACACACACACACATACACACACGCACACAGACATACAGATAGACAGACGGAACAGACACACAGGCACACATACACACATACAGACAGACCAGACACACAGACACACAGACACAAACACACACACACACACGCGCACTCACACAGACATACAGATAGACAGACGGAACAGACACACAGGCACACATACAGACAGACCAGACACACAGACACACAGACACAAACACACACACACACACACACACGCACTCACACAGACATACAGATAGACAGACGGAACAGACACACAGGCACACATACACACACACAGACAGACAGACAGAACAGACACATAGACACAAACACACACAAAAACTATTTCACTAGACATTTAGGCCTATATTAGGCATTGTTAAGTAATTAGACCTGCATTTGAGAATGGCCAAGTGCCGGGTTTTGTAGATACGCATTACTATTTTAAACCAAACAAGTTGAACCAGGAACAATGATCTTGAAAATATTTCCCTTAATCTTCCTGTTCTCGAAAATTGATTGCCTAGGCTACTGAAACCATTTTCGTAATAGTTGGCATGTATTATTTGTCAGGGTAATGTATATAGGGCGTAATGCACCAGTTACTAGATAGAAATTAGTAGTCCTAGGTTAAAGGGTAATTTCAAACTGCTCAATGCATGTAACAAAACGTATTATGAAACATATTTGTCTTATGCTAGCAAACATATTCGTCAAAAACAAGTAGGCCTACTTGATAATTTCCTATATTACGACGACGTTCAAGTCATAATTCAGAGCGAAACGTATCTAGTGTGGTTAGATGGGCGTGGTTTTAGTATTGGGAAGTTAACTTTATTTATGAACCTTCGATCCCTGACGGGGATATTTGTGTTTATTTATATAATGTGGTTACACTGATAACCACACCCATTCTGTAACTATTATGTATGATGTAAAATTGTCGTTCTTTATCAATCTAACAATTTCGTGTCATAAATAGTGTTCTGTAAAAGTGTGTTTAATTTTTCATGATAAAATCATATTATCGTATTCGTGTCTGATTATACAATATATTGTAACAATGGGTTAAGCTCCAAGAAGCTGTTAAAAATGTACTCTCTTTCTGAGCAAAAGTATAAAACAAAGACTTTTGGGTGGGGGACAGTAAATGCTAGTTTAAAAAAAATTAAAAACTGAATACTTTTTCCCCTCAAGGAATGAAAAATGTGGTTATAGAAGGAAAATCACTGCAACACGGGATCGTTTGTTGGTGAAAAAAATTAAGTGAATCCAAAATTAACTGCTGTGGACTTGGGCTGAGAGCTAATAGACAGTGTAACATATTTACATGAGACAGGGCAGGAAGCTCATCGAACAGCTAAAACAATCAATGTTTGCACGCGGTTCTTGGGTGCCAGAATAGAGGATAACTGGACTGTTCTACGACGAAGTTATGAAACTTCAGAGGCAAATAACTGATGCTTTTGGAAAGCAACGGAGGAAAAATCATCATCAGATCATATCCATCAATCGGTTAAATTTCCCAAAACGGGAATTTTGGGGTTGCCTCACATTTGAATGCCCTTGATAATTAGTTTCAGTGATGTCGCTAAAAATGCGACCAGTGAAATATGCGGTCAGCAAAATAAGCGACCATTACGAATTTTCTACCTGCGCCCAGAGTCTTGATCTTCAATAAAATCAGCGACAATTGAAATAAGCGACCATCATAAAATTATACGTGCTCTGGGTATTCCTCACTCTTCGTAAGAGAGTTTGAACTTTTAGATTTTTTATGTTCTCTTCTGATTTCCAGGTTTTGAACTTACTATATAATAATAAATCGATTCTATCATTTAGGCGTGTTTATAATCAGCGTTAAGAAAGCTTCGTCAATGATATTTTTATATATATGCTTTATAATTTTTTGTAACGTTTTATAATATTCTAAAAAGTATTTACATAAGTTTATATTTATTTCTATATTTTTGTATGTTTCCCTTTTTTGTGATCGCCAACTAAATCCAGGTTTTGAAGGTAGGAGAGAGTACAGGAACAAGCCTTTATGTTACCTTTTCTTCATTGTTTTCTCAATAGCTGTATCCACTTTCTTATACTGCAGCTTTCTTCATTTTCCTTCCAAGTTCAACCGTAATGGGTAGTGGAAGTGTAGCTTGGTCGCTTATTTCGCGCATTCCGTATTCAGTATCCCCTGGTTGTATAACCTTGGCGGCGGTAGGGGTAGCTTGGTCGCTTATTTCGCACATTCCGGATTCAGTATTCCTTGGTTGTATAACCTTGGCGGCGGTAGGGGTAGTTTTGTCGCTTAATTCGCGCATTCCGGATTCAGTATCCCTCGGTTGTATAACTTTGCGGTGGTAGGGGTAGTTTGGTCGCTTATTTCGCGCATTCCGGATTCAGTATCCCTTGGTTGTATAACCTTGGCGGCGGTAGGGGTAGCTTGGTCGCTTATTTCGCGCATTCCGGATTCAGTATCCCTTGGTTGTATAACCTTGGCGGCGGTAGGGGTAGTTTTGTCGCTTAATTCGCGCATTCCGGATTCAGTATCCCTCGGTTGTATAACTTTGCGGTGGTAGGGGTAGTTTGGTCGCTTATTTCGCGCATTCCGGATTCAGTATCCCTTGGTTGTATAACCTTGGCGGCGGTAGGGGTAGCTTGGTCGCTTATTTCGCGCATTCCGGATTCAGTATCCCTTGGTTGTATAACCTTGGCGGCGGTAGGGGTAGTTTGGTCGCTTATTTCGCGCATTCCGGATTCAGTATCCCTTGGTTGTAAAACCTTGGCGGCGGTAGGGGTAGCTTGGTCGCTTATTTCGCACATTCCGCGATGGTCGCTCATTTCACTGGTCGCATTTTCCATAAATTCGTTCCAGTACATACGATAAAACACGATGGATATGTTTAAGTTCCTTAAGTCGAAGGTTGTACCACAAAGAGAAAGGAAATTCTCACGAGGCACTAGAGCGTCCCAATAACATGTAGCGCTATGCTATGCTGCCAAAAAAGTGAGCTTTTCCGAAGAAAGATATTGAAGAATAAAAACGTTCAGGCAATAGTCAAAACCGATTTCGGAATAAAGATTGCACTATAAAGAGTAACCTTATTGTAGAAGTAAAGTGCTTATGATTTTGTGACAAGAAAGTGTAGTAGGGCCTACATGAAGGGATAAAAAAATATTAGTCAATCAATTTTCACAACTTCTACAAAAATAATTTTTCCGTAGGTAAAGCTAGTTTTTATTAAACATCTGCTTCCGCTACAGTAGTACCACAGTTGGCGGTAACTTGTTTTGAACTACAGTTTACACTCTGATTTGTTGGACAACAAGCCATGGGTAAAAAACAGTGCGTAGTCGTGGAATTGGCCGATAGAAGTGAAAAATATAGTATTATGTTTATATATTGTTAAACAATTTACTCACTAAAAAAATGAATTTAATTGAACCTGGTTTTAAAAATGTGTCGACGAGCCCAAATACACTAGATGGTTTGAATAAATATTTTTTGGTGGTTACTCGACTAACAGTGTTTTCACACTAATAGGTCAAACTGTGATCGCTACTTTGAAATAACTGTGATTTTAAACCGTGTTTGTGAGTTTTAACTGTGGTTGTCAGTTGCTTTAGTTATTAAGGATAGGTAATATGTAAGTTGGCCAAGTCTGTAAGACTGTTTTATATTAATTAATAGTTGTGTGTGTGTGTGTGTGTGTGTGTGTGTGTGTGTGTGTGTGTGTGTGTGTGTGTGTGTGTGTTAAATTCAATAATAATGTTAGGTAAAACAAAACACTTATAGAAAAGGAAATTAAACATTTACTACAAGAGATTCGCTGTTTCTTTTGCTAATTCTAGATATTCCACATTTAGACACGGGCTGTATTTATTAGTACTATGTAATATATAGTCTACTATCTAAAAATAACATCTAAAAAATCGGCTTAAATGAAACAAATTATTTAATAATGAATAGCAAACTACTGCAAACAAAACTGTTTCAGAACTATCTTTAGCGATTACTACAACACCATTGGTCACACAAATCACAGCCACAGTCAGTGGAGTGAGAAAGAGAAACTGAGAATCACAATCAAAGAAAAAAACAGGTTCTAATTTCCAGCTCATTTTCTTTCGTTCCGATTGTCAAATCAATGACTGACACACCCCACATACACCAAAGGTAGTTTATGATCGACCTTAGTTCGCCTAACTGGGTGTGACAGTTGTAAACAGTTGGGGTCCCGCTTCACGTGTAGGTGCGATTTGCCATTCCATCACAGTTTAGTTAGACAAGAACCTGATACTTCGTCTCGCTACGCAACAGGACGAACTGTGATTTTCGAGTAACAGTGAATAAATCACAGGCTTGCAAATCACTTCCAATCCCTGGCCACTACGGGGTACCCTCACAGGCAAGCATGTTCTGCTAGAAATGAAGAGTTGGCCGAGATTCATCATCGTTACGATCTTCGAGGGAGTTATGGGTCGATGCCACAGCTATTGATCGTGTAATGACACCTTCCTACACCACCTTAATTTATTTAATAAAATATAATAATATTTTGTTTAGTTTTAGTTCGAATTAGTGTATTTTAATTCTTCTATCTTTAATCTTATCTTAAATTTTAATTAAATTCAATTCTTTTCTTTTATGCCTTATTTTAAGCAAATTTGTGTAACTGTTTAGCTATAAGGTCTTAGTAGTAGTTATTAGTTTTATTTTTTAAATCTGTAGTCTTTGATTAGTTATTTTTTGCAGTTAGACAATGATAACCATGTCTGGTTTTACGCCGGTAAAATCTTTTAATAACATAATATTGAATTCACTATAGTAAGGATTATTGAAATATAAATTAAAATTTGTATTGACTGATAATTAATATTGAATAACATTTAGGCCTATTTAATAATCTACCACAAGGGATGTAACATTACCTACAAATAATGAAAATAGCATATGAAATTATTTTAATGCTTATACGTACAGGCCTATATAACTAGACCTCTTCCGAGAATTATGACGAAGCGACAGTTTCTCCATCCTAAAAAATTTATAATTATCCCCAAAAAAATGGCCTTTTTACTTCAATAAAGTCAATTTACTGCCATAACATTGTTTATCGTTTTTACTTCAATTCTAACAGTAAACCAATTTAATTAACTTTATAACATTACAACAAAATATTTTAAAAAACATATATTATATAGTATTTCGAGTAGTATTAAGTGTCCAGAATAATATTTCTACTAAACACTTGGATTAAAGTAATTTTATTTCCTAAACCCTTTCACGTTTACTCCTTATGTTTACATTACGGTATTAAAAAGCAAACTTACAGTTCAAAGTGATCTAATCATCCTGTCTTTATGTTAACACAAAATACGTAATCCTGGTTTTTTCACACAGCAGTTTTACATGTTTTTAATTTTCAATTAATAATAAAAATGTACCAAGTTAATCAAATTATTTATAGAATATTAAAATTGTATAAATGTTTTACAGCGTGAGCGCGAGGTATTAAGGGAGACCGCAAACGAAATTAATACCTACAAAGCATTAAGACTTTCGATTTAGCTGACTATGGCATATTGGGCATCACTTTCGGCAGTGCATGTCTAGAGCTTAGCGCATGAGGTTGCCATAATGGGGTAAGTCTGATTAGATAATTGATGGCTTTAGCCACCAAAAAATATATTATTTTTTAACAAGTAATAATTTTATTTGCATTTTAAATTAGAATAATATTAATGTTTCAAAGTATTTCAACAAGTGATATAAACGTTATTTCTCATGTTTTGGCATCTTTCAGAAGAGATTTTGTATTAGTAGTTTCTGGAAAAAACTGTGCAAAAAATTAAGCAATACCTTGAATAGCTATTGAATTGATAGCTAACCATCTAGTACACGACTAATCCTTTGAAAAAAATTACCGTAACAATAAATCCATGCAAAAGAAATTTGTTTCTGCGGTCGCTACCGGAACTTTCCTCAGTCAATAAGTAAACTTCGTGAAGTTCCAGTTAATGTTGAGATAAGTTACGGTGTTGCCTCTGAATGGTACTAAATATCTAAAAATGTTTAAGGGAACTAAGAAACTAATAAATTGAACAGCGTTGAGTTTCACTTAATATATTTTTTCAGTTGAAATTTTAATTTTCATTTCGTGCTACAAACAACGTTGGCCTCGAATCTGGCTAAAAGGAGGAGCCAGACTTGCTTTGCCCTAAGTCAGAAAGGCCCTGATAACACGGAATTAAGCTATTATGCTCTGAAAAGATTATATGTTTTTGCATCTAAATTCTGTCTGTGAATCTGAGATAGATCTACTCACTATCACATTCTTGGTGTCACAATGTATCTACTCAATATATTCTTGTAGTACCGTAAGAATAGGGAGGGGAGGTGGTATAAAGGATGCGATAAAAAAACTGTAGCTGACGTGTACTTTGTCCTATAACCGAAATAGATGTACTCACGTTCATGGTCGTGGGGTGATTATGTGTCTACTCGAGACATTCTCAATGTATATTAGGTATTGAGAGTAAATGTAGGATTACAGAAGAGGCAGTAGCAACCTCAATGAAAATTAATCACAGCTGAAGTGTACATGGATGTATTTCTAACAAAAAAATCTACTCACTATCATTGTCATGGTGTGATAATGTAACTATTCAATACATACGGTAGTGATGAGTATTGATGATAGGCATACAGAACGGGCTTGTAACTCCCCTGATGTAAAAAAAATCAGCCCTACAGCTCAGATGTGTAGAGTCACATTTTGCCTTTATGTGAAGCGATAGATCTACTTACAATCATGGTCATGTGGTCATATTCTGTCTACACGTAATATTCTCATTGTACTGTAGAGGTAAGGAGGGAAGGTAGAATTACGTAAGGTATACGGGTATGAAACTCATTTGCTGTAAACGAATCTACCCAGATATAATATCGCTAACATGTACGCTGACATATTTATAATATAGGCCTAGATCTACTCACTATAGCAATTATTGTGTCGCAATGTGTCTATACATTCTCGTGATACAAAAGGAACAAAGATTTACTGTAGGATTACGAAAGGTACTCGAATGTTCCCTGATATAATACACTTACCTTGTACGGTGTCGTATTTATGTGATACATCTACTCACTATCGAGGTTATTGTGTCGTAATGTGTCTATACATTCTCGTGATACAATAGGGACAAGGATTGACGGTAGGATTACTGGACGTACTCGAATGTTCCCTGATATAATATAGTTATCTTTTACGGTGTCGTATTTATGTGATACATCTACTCACTATCGCGATTATTGTGTCGCAATGTGTCTATACATTCTCGTGATGCAATAGGGACAAGGATTGACGGTAGAATTACGGAAGGTACTCGAATGTTCCCTGATATAATACAGTTACCTTGTACGGTGTCGTATTTATGTGATACATCTACTCACTATCGCGATTATTGTGTCGCAATGTGTCTATACATTCTCGTGATGCAATAGGGACAAGGATTGACGGTAGAATTACGGAAGGTACTAGAATGTTCCCTGATATAATACAGTTACCTTGTACGGTGTCGTATTTATGTGATGCATCTACTCACTATCGAGGTTATTGTGTTGCAATGTGTCTATACATTCTCGTGATACAATAGGGACAAGGATTGACAGTAGGAATACGGAAGGTACTCGAATGTTCCCTGATATAATACACTTACCTTGTACGGTGTCGTATTTATGCGATACATCTACTCACCATCAAGGTTATTGTTTCGTAATGTGTCTATACATTCTCGTGATACAATAGGGACAAGGATTGACAGTAGGATTACGGAAGGTACTCGAATGTTCCCTGATATAATACAGTTAACTTGTACGGTGTCGTATTTATGTGATACATCTACTTACTATCGAGGTTATTGTGTCGTAATGTGTCTATACATTCTCGTGATACAATAGGGACAAGGATTGACGGTAGGATTACTGGACGTACTCGAATGTTCCCTGATATAATATAGTTATCTTTTACGGTGTCGTATTTATGTGATACATCTACTCACTATCGCGGCTATTGTGTCGTAATGTGTCTATACATTCTCGTAATACAATAGGGACTAGGATTGACGGTAGGATTACGGAAGGTACTCGAATGTTCCCTGATATAATACAGTTACCTTGTACGGTGTCGTATTTATGTGATACATCTACTCACTATCGAGGTTATTGTGTCGCAATGTGTCTATACATTCTCGTGATACAATAGGGACAAGGATTGACGGTAGGATTACGGAAGGTACTCGAATGTTCCCTGATATAATACAGTTACCTTGTACGGGGTCGTATTTATGTGATACATCTACTCACTATCGCGATTATTGTGTCGCAATGTGTCTATACATTCTCTTGATACAATAGGGACAAGGATTGACGGTAGGAATACGGAAGGTACTCGAATGTTCCCTGATATAATACAGTTACCTTGTACGGGGTCGTATTTATGTGATACATCTACTCACTATCGAGGTTATTGTGTCGTAATGTGTCTATACATTCTCGTGATACAATAGGGACAAGGATTGACGGTAGGATTACGGAAGGTACTCGAATGTTCCCTGATATAATACACTTACCTTGTACGGTGTCGTATTTATGTGATACATCTACTCACTATCGAGGTTATTGTGTCGTAATGTGTCTATACATTCTCGTGATACAATAGGGACAAGGATTGACGGTAGGATTACGGAAGGTACTCGAATGTTCCCTGATATAATACACTTACCTTGTACGGTGTCGTATTTATGTGATACATCTACTCACTATCAAGGTTATTGTGTCGTAATGTGTCTATACATTCTCGTGATACAATAGGGACAAGGATTGACAGTAGGATTACGGAAGGTACTCGAATGTTCCCTGATATAATACACTTACCTTGTACGGTGTCGTATTTATGTGATACATCTACTCACTATCGAGGTTATTGTGTAGCAATGTGTCTATACATTTTCGTGATACAATAGGGACAAGGATTGACGGTAGAATTACGGAAGGTACTCGAATGTTCCCTGATATAATACACTTAAATTGTACGGTGTCGTATTTATGTGAGACATCTACTCACTATCGAGGTTATTGTGTTGCAATGTGTCGATACATTCTCGTAATACAATAGGGACAAGGATTGACAGTAGGATTACGGAAGGTACTCGAATGTTCCCTGATATAATACAGTTACCTTGTACGGTGTCGTATTTATGTGATACATCTACTCACTATCGAGGTTATTGTGTCGCAATGTGTCTATACATTCTCGTGATGCAATAGGGACAAGGATTGACGGTAGAATTACGGAAGGTACTAGAATGTTCCCTGATATAATACAGTTACCTTGTACGGTGTCGTATTTATGTGATGCATCTACTCACTATCGAGGTTATTGTGTTGCAATGTGTCTATACATTCTCGTGATACAATAGGGACAAGGATTGACAGTAGGATTACGGAAGGTACTCGAATGTTCCCTGATATAATACACTTACCTTGTACGGTGTCGTATTTATGCGATACATCTACTCACTATCAAGGTTATTGTGTCGTAATGTGTCTATACATTCTCGTGATATAATAGGGACAAGGATTGACAGTAGGATTACGGAAGGTACTCGAATGTTCCCTGATATAATACACTTACCTTGTACGGTGTCGTATTTATGTGATACATCTACTCACTATCGAGGTTATTGTGTTGCAATGTGTCTATACATTCTCGTGATACAATAGGGACAAGGATTGACAGTAGGATTACGGAAGGTACTCGAATGTTCCCTGATATAATACAGTTAACTTGTACGGTGTCGTATTTATGTGATACATCTACTCACTATCGAGGTTATTGTGTCGTAATGTGTCTATACATTCTCGTGATACAATAGGGACAAGGATTGACGGTAGGATTACTGGACGTACTCGAATGTTCCCTGATATAATATAGTTATCTTTTACGGTGTCGTATTTATGTGATACATCTACTCACTATCGCGGCTATTGTGTCGTAATGTGTCTATACATTCTCGTAATACAATAGGGACTAGGATTGACGGTAGGATTACGGAAGGTACTCGAATGTTCCCTGATATAATACAGAGACCTTGTACGGTGTCGTATTTATGTGATACATCTACTCACTATCGTGATTATTGTGTCGCAATGTGTCTAAACATTCTCGTGATACAATTGGGACAAGGATTGACGGTAGGATTACGGGAGGTACTGGAATGTTCCCTGATATAATACAGTTACGTTTTACGGTGTATTTATGAGATACATTGTCTCGCTATCGCGGTCTTCGTGTCATATTGTGTCTATACCTTCTCGTGATACAATAGGGACAAGGATTTACTGTAGGATTAAGGAAGGCACTCAAATGTTAACTGATATAATACAGTTACCTTGTACGGTGTCGTATTAATGTGATACAACTACTCACTATCGCGGTTATTGTGTCGTAATGTGTCTATACATTCTCGTGATACAAAAGGGGTAAGGATTGACGGTATTATTACGGAAGGTACTCGAATGTTCCCTGATATAAAATAGTTATCTTTTACGGTGTCGTATTTATGTGATACATCTACTCACTATCGCGGCTATTGTGTCGTAATGTGTCTATACATTCTCGTAATACAATAGGGACTAGGATTGACGGTAGGAATACGGAAGGTACTCGAATGTTCCCTGATATAAAATAGTTATCTTTTACCGTGTCGTATTTATGTGATACATCTACTCACTATAGCGGCTATTGTGTCGTAATGTGTCTATACATTCTCGTAATACAATAGGGACTAAGATTGACGGTAGGATTACGGAAGGTACTCGAATGTTCCCTGATATAATACAGTTACCTTGTACGGTGTCGTATTTATGTGATACATCTACTCACTATCGCGATTATTGTGTCGCAATGTGTCTATACATTCCTGTGATGCAATAGGGACAAGGATTGACGGTAGAATTACGGAAGGTACTAGAATGTTCCCTGATATAATACAGTTACCTTGTACGGTGTCGTATTTATGTGATACATCTACTCACTATCGAGGTTATTGTGTTGCAATGTGTCTATACATTCTCGTGATACAATAGGGACAAGGATTGACAGTAGGATTACGGAAGGTACTCGAATGTTCCCTGATATAATACAGTTACCTTGTACGGTGTCGTATTTATGTGATACATCTACTCACTATCGCGATTATTGTGTCGCAATGTGTCTATACATTCTCGTGATGCAATAGGGACAAGGATTGACGGTAGAATTACGGAAGGTACTCGAATGTTCCCTGATATAATACAGTTACCTTGTACGGTGTCGTATTTATGTGATACATCTACTCACTATCGCGATTATTGTGTCGCAATGTGTCTATACATTCTCGTGATGCAATAGGGACAAGGATTGACGGTAGAATTACGGAAGGTACTAGAATGTTCCCTGATATAATACAGTTACCTTGTACGGTGTCGTATTTATGTGATGCATCTACTCACTATCGAGGTTATTGTGTTGCAATGTGTCTATACATTCTCGTGATACAATAGGGACAAGGATTGACAGTAGGAATACGGAAGGTACTCGAATGTTCCCTGATATAATACACTTACCTTGTACGGTGTCGTATTTATGCGATACATCTACTCACCATCAAGGTTATTGTTTCGTAATGTGTCTATACATTCTCGTGATACAATAGGGACAAGGATTGACAGTAGGATTACGGAAGGTACTCGAATGTTCCCTGATATAATACAGTTAACTTGTACGGTGTCGTATTTATGTGATACATCTACTTACTATCGAGGTTATTGTGTCGTAATGTGTCTATACATTCTCGTGATACAATAGGGACAAGGATTGACGGTAGGATTACTGGACGTACTCGAATGTTCCCTGATATAATATAGTTATCTTTTACGGTGTCGTATTTATGTGATACATCTACTCACTATCGCGGCTATTGTGTCGTAATGTGTCTATACATTCTCGTAATACAATAGGGACTAGGATTGACGGTAGGATTACGGAAGGTACTCGAATGTTCCCTGATATAATACAGTTACCTTGTACGGTGTCGTATTTATGTGATACATCTACTCACTATCGAGGTTATTGTGTCGTAATGTGTCTATACATTCTCGTGATACAATAGGGACAAGGATTGACGGTAGGATTACTGGACGTACTCGAATGTTCCCTGATATAATATAGTTATCTTTTACGGTGTCGTATTTATGTGATACATCTACTCACTATCGCGGCTATTGTGTCGTAATATGTCTATACATTCTCGTAATACAATAAGGAACTAGGATTGACGGTAGGATTACGGAAGGTACTCGAATGTTCCCTGATATAATACAGTTACCTTGTACGGTGTCGTATTTATGTGATACATCTACTCACTATCGAGGTTATTGTGTCGTAATGTGTCTATACATTCTCGTGATACAATAGGGACAAGGATTGACGGTAGGATTACTGGACGTACTCGAATGTTCCCTGATATAATACAGAGACCTTGTACGGTGTCGTATTTATGTGATGCATCTACTCACTATCGCGATTATTGTGTCGCAATGTGTCTATACATTCTCGTGATACAATAGGGACAAGGATTGACGGTAGGATTACGGAAGGTACTCGAATGTTCCCTGATATAATACAGTTACGTTTTACGGTGTATTTATGAGATACATTGTCTCGCTATCGCGGTCTTGGTGTCATATTGTGTCTATACCTTCTCGTGATACAATAGGGACAAGGATTTACTGTAGGATTAAGGAAGGCACTCAAATGTTCCCTGATATAAAATAGTTATCTTTTACGGTGTCGTATTTATGTGATACATCTACTCACTATCGCGGCTATTGTGTCTTAATGTGTCTATACATTCTCTTAATACAATAGGGACTAGGATTGACGGTAGGATTACGGAAGGTACTCGAATGTTCCCTGATATAAAATAGTTATATTTTACGGTGTCGTATTTATGTGATACATCTACTCACTATCGCGGCTATTGTGTCGTAATCTGTCTATACATTCTCGTAATACAATAGGGACTAGGATTGACGGTAGGATTACGGAAGGTACTCGAATGTTCCCTGATATAATATAGTTATCTTTTACGGTGTCGTATTTATGTGATACATCTACTCACTATCGCGGCTATTGTGTCGTAATGTGTCTATACATTCTCGTAATACAATAGGGACTAGGATTGACGGTAGGATTACGGAGGGTACTCGAATGTTCCCTGATATAATATAGTTATCTTTTACGGTGTCGTATTTATGTGATACATCTACTCACTATCGCGGCTATTGTGTCGTAATGTGTCTATACATTCTCGTAATACAATAGGGACTAGGTTTGACGGTAGGATTACGGAAGGTACTCGAATGTTCCCTGATATAAAATAGTTGTCTTTTACGGTGTCGTATTTATGTGATACATCTACTCACTATCGCGGCTATTGTGTCGCAATGTGTCTATACTTTCTCGTAATACAATAGGGACTAGGATTGACGGTAGGATTACGGAAGGTACTCGAATGTTCCCTGATATAATACAGTTACCTTTTACGTGTCGTACTTATGAGATACATTATCTCGCTATCGCGGTCTTGGTGTCATAATGTGTTTGTAGAAGCCTGAAAACATTAGAAGAATTAAAGTGTAGGTTTATAAACGTTATAATATAATACGACCAGAGTACAGATCCAATTTGCATTCAAAAATCATTAGGAAAACAAATCTTCTGTGTGACCGAACATATGCTGTTCACGGCTTTATTTGTCTACCAGCTTCCTCACAACAAGATCTAGGAATGCAGACTTGACAACAGATCGTATGTACATCCGTCTCTTTTTCATAACGGCAGTTCTTCCATCAAAACAACATTATTGTGACGCAAGCAAAAAAATGTAACTTAACCCCTGAAACACGAGGTAGAAATGTATAGATGAGAAAACATCATGTTTCAAGTCATATTATGTTTTATAATGCTATTGAAATTGGACTGTTTAAAATATAACTGAAATGTAATTATTTTCCACCTATCATTTAAAAGCTAATTATTGATTAACGGAAAGCATCGTACAAATGTGTAATGTATCGAGTGTAAAGAGGTTACTGCTATTTGTATCACCTATCATTTAAAAGCTAATTATTGATTAACGGAAAGCATCGTACAAATGTGTAATGTATCGAGTGTAAAGAGGTTACTGCTATTTGTATCACCTATCATTTAAAAGCTAATTATTGATTAACAGAAAGCATCGTACAAATGTGTGATGTATCGAGTGTAAAGAGGTTACAGCTATTTGTATCAATGGAGCGAAAATTTGACTCAATCAAACCAGACTTAATCAATGGCTAACTGTGGTCTCATTTAGACTCTTGGTTAAACAGGGTGTAAATTTTTACCTTACTTTTGAATAAGTTTTTGTACAGATAATTTTCATTTATATTTCCGACTTTCACCAATTTAAACAAGAGTAATTAATTTAATAAAAATTGAGAATATGTTAAAGGAATCTGATGTAGGCCATCGTTTGATAGCGCAAGGCCTATAAGGAATTTAACAAATAGCAATAAATGTATCCCATGAAAACGAACACTTATGGGCTAAAGGTAGGCTAATACCAAAATTAAATAAGTCGACAATGTATTCGATTCAAAAAATCATAAGAAATAGGGTTTTATTAGATTAAATTTTATTCGTTCTTTTGTTGCTGTTCATGGCGGTCGGAGAGACTTGAATACCTTGTATTCTAACGACTTGTTCGAACGTACAATTAAACAAATGAAACAAAGTGTTTTCGACTTCACTAGCCTATCGTCAAGTGCCTAGCTGGACAACAGAGAAATTCTACACAAGGCACAGTCTTTAACAAAGATACTATGTAGAAACGCTAAATTGAAAACGACACTCATGAAATCCACACAATAGATGAACAAACATCAACCCTCTTCAACCAAGACACAATCCATGGAGAACAACATTCATGAAACCACATAATATATAAACAAACATCAACCCTCTTCAACCAAGACACAATCCATGGAGAACAACACTCATGAAACCACATAATATATAAACAAACATCAACCCTCTTCAACCAACACACAATCCATGGAGAACAACACTCATGAAACCACATAATATATAAACAAACATCAACCCTCTTCAACCAAGACACAATCCATGGAGAACAACACTCATGAAACCACATAATATATAAACAAACATCACAACCAAAATAGAGATAAATCAGCGGCCACTGTTATGTTATTCTCATTTGGTTTTAATTTAGAGCCTAATAATGATGGAAATAAATATTTGGCGCCAATTTTTGTTCCCTTAATCCTAATGTATCGGTGTTTGAGTATCCCAAGTAGATTTTCATTTCTTTAAATGTCAACGAAAGTGTATACCGTCTTCAACCCTAATGGGTTACAGTAATTTCTTTTACCTAACGAACTTTCTCTATAATGTTCACTAATTTACTACTTCTAATGGGGGATAAGTAGGCCTATATAGTGGGCTAAGAAATGAGATTGCATGGTTGCATTATTATTCGAACGGAAGTTGGCTATGATATCAATTTCCGGCATTTTATGATTGCGCATTAGTGTTAATACAGTGCTATTGTTTTATCAAACAGGCCTATCTACCGATCTGGCACGCGTTCACAGAGTTAGACATGTAAGTAGGTTAAGGCCTAAGCTATACAGTAAGTAGTTAGTAAGTAGTATATGAGCATTAATATATCAACCAAAGTAGGCGTTTATTGCAATATTGGTATAAGGATCAACTAAGTGAATTAATACACAATATCAAGAGCACAGTGGTACAATATATTACAATAAAAATATTGAATGAACGATTGGCATCATTCTAGTTTGTAACTTCTTGTGTGCTAGATTGTATTTTGTAATAAGACCCTCTGATGATGATGACATGGTCATCGAAATGTACATAAAGGTTTAATCTTAAGTAACTTGTTTTATGTGTTATTTTTGATTATTTTTGTGGTATTGTGGTTCTTTCAATATTTTTATTGTAAGTGAATTAATACTATAAAGAGGAAAAACCCTTCACGAAACAGGGAAAGATGCCAAGTGTGAGCAAAATGTGCATTAGGATTTTGTTACCATGTCACATATTCTTTGTAGCCAAGAGAGTTTCTTGTTTACATTGAAAGCACCATGCATTATTTTTTAGTTCTGGATGTTTTTTAAAGTGAAGAACTTCATTACAGACATTTATTGATCTACATTTATAAATTTTGAGCATTACTTCATACTTTTTGGGAAGTTCTATTTTAAATTTCCTCAGATTACCAAGTCTGTACTGTGTAGTGGCTGCACCTCTCTTTACCCCAGTTTAGAGGAGGTGAACTCAGAAAGGGGCGATAATAGCAGAGGATCATTATGTCGTTTTATTAGTCCTAGGCAATTCCGTCTAACCTCGCTTATCATTCTTCCTTAGAAGGGGGAAAAGAGGAAACACCTCTCTATGCCCTCGAAGAGTAGGCCTACTTTCAGGCATATAACCCTGCACAAGTGATGTCGTGACCACTTCTTGTGGGCCCATTTTTAGAAAGTTAATCCCTCTAACTCGATTGTGCAGATATTGACAATCCTTTCTCTCCGTCGTAGGTTAATCATAGTGGCTGATCGTTCTAAAGCTAGAATAACGTTGAATAAATAAAATTCAAACATACTATGTCTATATATTCACGCAATAAATAGGACTTCAATTTTACTAGGGAACATCTGGTGAGAGAATGTAAAACTGTTTGGGTTTAGAAATAGCCTATTATTAAAACAATTGTCTGCTGAGCGTTTAGGTTATAAATTTGGGAGTTTGGCTTCTCATATGATTTCTCCCCAGTGTATAAGGGGAGATAAATCATGCTTCTTCACTGCAAACCAACATTGTTCATGCTGCCTTCTTGTTCTTCCTCTTACTTTGTGAAGAATATAGGCCTAGTCCATTTCGTCTTACAATTTCTCCTGTCGCCAAGCCTACCTTTTCTTCGTCGACCCTTAAACAAACTACGTTCCGTTGTTCCTTTCGGTGTCCTCTATTTGTTTCGACGAATAAAAGAGTATCATTTCTCGCACTACCCTTTCATTTAACCGTTCTTTCTCCTTCCAGATTCACGTTTTAAACGCTTCCCGTAGTTTTTCTCTGCTTCCCTGTAACAGCGTACGCAAAGTACTAAGCAGCATCCCTTCCCAAGTTGCTTAAGTCTGACGTAGCTCTCGGCTACTCTTTCTGATCACAGATGCTACTATATTTAGATCCGCTAGTCTGTTTGAAGTTTCAGGCCTACTTCTATTCACTTAATTAACTGTCGCTAATTTTCCAGATTAAAATATCTTTCACTTTTCATACCTTGTCATTCATTACTCTCGTACAGGTCATCTCAACCTTCATCGAGAAGCTTCGTCACTACTTGTTTACAACTTTCTATTAGTCCTAACGGACAGGGTCGAACTGGGCCCACGATTTAAACATCATAGGCGGATTACCGTCAACCCTCGAAGGATCGAGTTGAATTGGGCCCCTGGTCAGTCGGGCAACATTAGTTATATTAAGTGATTAGACATTCGTTTTTTTTCATTTTAATGTACGATAGAATTAAAAACTAAAATATAATATAAGCAAATACATACAATAAAACTTCTCTAAAACATTAAGAAATATAAAATTCATTAAACATACTGTACTTTCATCTTTTAATTATTATATAAACTTACGAATAATCCTACTCAATAACTTAATGTGACCAATGTCTGTTTCAATACAACATTTTATATCAAAAGCCAGCGTTTTCACACAGCGTAATCACAGTTTTATTGAATTTAACTCTAGGGTCAGGGAGTCCTGAGCTTAAAAAAAAAATCTATTTTTAAATAGTAAGTAAAAAACACATTTTAGGTGTTTGAATGTATTTAAAGCTAAAGTGGATTAGCATTCCATTTTGTATTTCATGACTGTATAGGTATGGGCTCAATTCGACAATACCTCCAAACTGACCATGGGCCCAATTCTACATCACCCGTCCTACCATAGATTAGCAAATCTTTTCTTCGTAGGTGGTAAAAGGGTTAATCGTACAGTCTGATCACCTTAAAACTATAAACACAGAAGTTGAATAAATATAAAAAATACTAGGACTAAATAGGCTATTCACTACCCTAAAATGTATGACTAGGCCCGTTCAAAAAAAATTTTGGACCCCTGGACAAACATGATTACGGGCCCCTTCATTACTTCCAACATAGGCCACAACCCTGTATTTTGCATGACATTATAAATAAATTATTGCTTCCGTATTAAAACCAACTAGACCTACTAAATCTAATCTGTGTATGTTTAGTTTTGTTGAAATATACTGCCGTTCGTTTACAGCAACTAAGATTGAATTTTATGTAAACAGAACATTCCATTTAATCAGTAAGCGTATTACTTTGCCATTAAAAGCTTGAACAATTGCCCATTTTACGTTTATACTTTATTGGTGTAATGTTTTTATTTCTTGTACGAAACTCGCCACACGAGTAATTATTTTCCGCAGTAAAAAATACACCAACCTGGCCAGGCTTCTCCTGAGCACGGGCCCCTGGGTCATTGCCCCCCTTTCCTCCTTCTCTGGGTGAGCCTGAGTATGACTCTAATTTTATTTGAAACATCTGGTGGGAGAATGTGAAAACTGATTGAGTTTAGAAATAGCGTATTATTAAACAATAGCCTGCTCTGTGTTTATATTACTGCGTTTGGCTTCATCTATGACTCCTCTCAAGTGTGTAGTTTTATATTAGGCCTATTTATTGTCTACTAAAATCAGTTATTTACTAAAGCCTGCCTAAAGAGCTTGCCTGCAGTCCTATATTGTGTAGGGTTGCTGATAATTTGGCCACAGGATGAATCACTAGTTTTCATACCTTTTTGAAATTTTTCTCTGATTCTAATTGACGGTTTTCTTCGCTTAAGAGTCTTCAAATTTCCAACCCGTCCAAAGTGAACAAGAATTGTTAGCTACGAGGTTTGGTAGTGTCCTTGACGTCAAGGAATTGCGGACTACATTATGCCTAAACAAATATGAAAGCAATCATGATCGTACAGGTTTTATGAGCAATTCATGAGCCCTATATGCTGAGTACACTTTCTACACTATTTTAGTTCGGCTTCTGACGGTCTCTGTCAGGGTAGTTATTAGACTATATAGAATCAGCATTTATGATGTATAAGTATAACGTGGTCTAGAGTAGTATATTTTGAATAGGCCCGTATAAATAATGGTTTAAAACGAAAGGAGTGCATGGAAAGAGTTTGTTGGCTTTGGTTAGACTCACCGGGTGCCGTCATTAGTACAAATTGTAGACACGAAAACGACTGCAGCGTTTGAGACAGTTTTTACCTGTTTTTTTTCTTTATGAGAAGTACTGGACCCGCTGAGATGAATGTCAACACATTTTTTCTTTAGTAGACCTACGTTTGGAACGCCTACGTAGGCGTGGCCAAGTTGAAGGGAGGGAATAAGCATATCAGAATCATAGATAGTTTAAAAATGGTGACGGCCATGGTAGCCATTTCTCGGGATAACATATTTAAACATGAGTCAGTGTTATTAGTTGCGCGTTTCAGAGCGCCAACGGAAAAGTATGATGAGCAACGTTTATCTAATAGTTTAGGAGTTGGTCTACCAGAATTTCGTATTAAATTAGTTTTAGGTATGCTATATAGATTACGTTTTACAGTTTTAAATATTAATACACTAATCCTTAAAAAATAAGATAAAGTTTTCTGTAATTAGAAGTAAGTAAATACAACCAATAGCTTACAGAGTAAGCTAATTACTACAGCTAATAATTTGCGGAGTATGCAGAGTGGAATATCGATTTATTGCTTTAAATGGAAACTAAAACTATTTTCATAGTAAAAATAACAATTTGTTATTAATTTTATAAAAACACAATAACAATAGGCGTATATTTTTTTAAAATTATAAATCAACAAAACCTCTTGACCACAAAAACGTTATTTGAAGCCTGGTGTATATTTCTATTGCGAAGCAATCATCTTCACAGAAATCGAAGAGTTAGTCTTGTAGTAATATCCTCTGAAGATGATTGCTTCGCAGTCGAAATGTAAATGAGGATTTAATTAAAATGTATTGTCCTTAAAAGGTTTTATTTATTTATAATAAAAAATTACACTGCAGTTCCACCAAGTTATATATATGTATATATACACACACACACACACACACACACACACACACACACACACACATATATATATATATACATATATATATATATATATATATATATATATATATATATATATATATATATATATATATATAAAACAACATAGGTTAATCAAATACAAGAATATTTATTAATTTATATTCAAAGCTTTTCGTTGGTAAACAGTACCAACATCATCAGGAATTAATAATACAATAATCTTATTTTATTATTCATTCCTGATGATGTTGGTACTGTTTACCAACGAAAAGCTTTGAATATAAATTAATAAATATTCTTGTATTTGAATAACCTATGTTGTTTTAGATTAAACAAGAAAACATATTTTATATATATATATATATATATATATATATATATATATATATATATATATAGAGAGAGAGAGAGAGAGAGAGAGAGAGAGAGAGAGAGATCTATATATACATTTACCAACAGCAAGTCGGACCATGATTATTCAACCACATTTTCTGTTTTAATTTTGTCTAGCCAATAGGCTACCTTCATTTGTTTAGTCTACATTGTGGTACTTCTGTGTTGGCCATTTTGTTGAATGTTTTAGTGTTCTTTGAAGTTATATTTAGGTGTTGACAAAATGAGTAGCAATTAGGCCTCCATTCTAGCACATAATTTGTAAGCTCAAAATACAGCAAAAGAATAGAAACAGCAAGCTGGTATCACAGGCACAATTATCGAAGTAGATAGGCCTACTACCTTCACAGGTTTCAGGGTTTTCCTTATTTTTAAATATTGGGTCTTTTACCCCCCACCCTTACTTTACAGGCTCAGAGACTCTTCACCTCAATCAACCAAGTAGCTTATCCTGTCATTTTGTCTCAGGAAGTAGTCATAGTTCAGTTGAATAGTTAATATTGTTTGGATTAGGAATACCCTTGCTCCTTTCTAGAATTCCTATTGCAAACTGTCCGTTAGATTTGTCTCTACCAGAGTTTCATATAGGCACTGTTTTCTTCTTTACTATTATCGAGTTATTTAATTTTTAGTTTTAATCCTCTAATAGGCTTCAAATTTAAGGCACTTTTATACCAACCTTTAATGAAAAAATAGCCTATTATAGAGTGTAAAATTAACCGCTGCTCTTGATATTAGTTTACAATTCACTTTCCTAAAATTAACAGTCGGAGTGCTTATAGGCTAAAATTATCTTTGCTGACCCTATTAATTTGTGTAGGGCTACACTTATCGCATGTAGCCTAGTCCAATTTAAATAGGTCCTACTAACTATTTAATTGTACTTAGGCTCTACTTAACGACATCTTAGTTAATGGAATGCCCCCGAAACGAGATAAGTAGCTTATCCTGTCATTTTGTCTCAGGAAGTAGTCATAGTTCAGTTGAATAGTTAATATTGTTTGGATTAGGAATACCCTTGCTCCTTTCTAGAATTCCTATTGCAAACTGTCCGTTAGATTTGTCTCTACCAGAGTTTCATATAGGCACTGTTTTCTTCTTTACTATTATCGAGTTATTTAATTTTTAGTTTTAATCCTCTAATAGGCTTCAAATTTAAGGCACTTTTATACCAACCTTTAATGAAAAAATAGCCTATTATAGAGTGTAAAATTAACCGCTGCTCTTGATATTAGTTTACAATTCACTTTCCTAAAATTAACAGTCGGAGTGCTTATAGGCTAAAATTATCTTTGCTGACCCTATTAATTTGTGTAGGGCTACACTTATCGCATGTAGCCTAGTCCAATTTAAATAGGTCCTACTAACTATTTAATTGTACTTAGGCTCTACTTAACGACATCTTAGTTAATGGAATGCCCCCGAAACGAGATAAGTAGCTTATCCTGTCATTTTGTCTCAGGAAGTAGTCATAGTTCAGTTGAATAGTTAATATTGTTTGGATTAGGAATACCCTTGCTCCTTTCTAGAATTCCTATTGCAAACTGTCCGTTAGATTTGTCTCTACCAGAGTTTCATATAGGCACTGTTTTCTTCTTTACTATTATCGAGTTATTTAATTTTTAGTTTTAATCCTCTAATAGGCTTCAAATTTAAGGCACTTTTATACCAACCTTTAATGAAAAAATAGCCTATTATAGAGTGTAAAATTAACCGCTGCTCTTGATATTAGTTTACAATTCACTTTCCTAAAATTAACAGTCGGAGTGCTTATAGGCTAAAATTATCTTTGCTGACCCTATTAATTTGTGTAGGGCTACACTTATCGCATGTAGCCTAGTCCAATTTAAATAGGTCCTACTAACTATTTAATTGTACTTAGGCTCTACTTAACGACATCTTAGTTAATGGAATGCCCCCGAAACGAAATAAGTAGCTTATAAACATAGGAGCAGAACTATGAAACGAAAGAATTGAAAGATATACAAACCAGTAGTGAAAAAATAATAGCCTAGTTGTAAATAAAAAAGATTTTAAGAGATGGGCATAAAAACCGGCTACATTTTAGAAATATTAGTAGATAGGTAGGTTACTATGTTAAGAATTGTCTAGCCTATATCTTACTTAAATCTAGTAGTCTACTGGCCTAAGGACATCAGTTCTTGCCTTACCAAAAGGCGTGCAGAGCGGCATTAAGGTTTGGTTGGCCTAAATGATGATAGTCATAACATTCGTCGTTATACCCAAGTTTGTTTTTTTATTAGTTTTTAGTTATTAGACCTATATTGAGCTTTCTTTGGGGCTTTTTTCTACAGTAAAGACGGCGCTTAGTTTTTACTGGATGGAACTCCTCAGAGCTCGTTCGTTTCACACACACACACACACACACACACACACACACACACACACACACACACACACACACACACACACACACACACACACACACACACACACACACACACACACACACACACACACACACACACACACACACACACACACACACACACACACACACACACACACACACACACACACACACACACACACACACACACACACACACACACACACACACACACACACACACACACACACACACACACACACACACACACACACACACACACACACACACACACACACACACACACACACACACACACACACACACACACACACACACACACACACACACACACACACACACACACACACACACACACACACACACACACACACACACACACACACACACACACACACACACACACACACACACACACACACACACACACACACACACACACACACACACACACACACACACACACACACACACACACACACACACACACACACACACACACACACACACACACACACACACACACACACACACACACACACACACACACACACACACACACACACACACACACACACACACACACACACACACACA
>JBAIZL010000003.1:33258716-33328716 GCA_036971475.1 Prosapia bicincta
CACACATAGGCGCGCATTTAAACCGTACGTAGAAAATACAGAATAGACTATCTGAAGTAGAAAGTTACAAGGGTAGGTAGAAATAATACCGGAAGAATGTATTATGTAAGTTAATCTTTGTTTTGTCTATGTTTTTTGTAGTAAAAAATAACAGTTATCTTCGAAAAAGTTTTATTTTGTCACTGACGAATTAATTTTACCATTGTAATGTGAACTTTACGTAATGTTTTGCATTGTGTACAAGACTGAATATATTCGAGTTTCAGTTTTGGACGAATATCAATGACGCAACAAAGATAATAAGCAGCTTAAAGAACCACTAAGCTGGACCCTAGGAAATGGTTTTACTACTGTCTGAAGACTACAACCGACCCTTTTATATTGCCTTGTTTTAACTATTCATGTTCAGTCTAAATCAGGGGTCCTCACTAGGAATACTTTGAGAGCCAAACATTTTGCACAAATTTTCCTGAGGGCCGCAAGTACAAGAGGCACTAAATAACTGACAAACAATATGATTATAACATACGTTTATTACATTACCAACATAAATCAACTGTTTTGCGCATAAAAAAGTTTGAAAATGTCTTTTTTTACTTAGTTAATTCTTTGAAGTTGATGGGCCAAATCTTTCACAGTCCTCTAATAAGGCATCTATGTTGGCAGGTTGGGAAGAAACTGAAATTCTTAAAATGTTCTCAACATTCTCACTTGTTAGCCTAGATCTGTACTTGTTTTTTACAAACTTCAGCTTACTGAAAAAACACAATATTTTCTGAGCACATTCAAGTAAGTTAGGAAATTTGTCCTTTTCAAAAACCCTCCAAAACTTATAGTGAGCTTCATTCTTCATCTTTTCTTCAAAAATACTTTTGAGTTCCTTATCGTTCTGAAGATAGATTAATTCATTTTTCAAATCCCTAGCTTCATATCCAAAAACAGAAAGATGAGCTGCATTAGCTGGTTTCATTGCCCATGGATTTTCTACCAAGCGAAATGGTTCCTGATATTTCCTGAAGTCACTAAACCTCTGAGACATTTCTTCCTTCAGGTCTTTCAACAGTTTTAGTAAATCGGAAACATTTTTACTTTCATCAGGATTTTCTACCAAGCGAAATGGTTCCTGATACTTCCTGAAGTCACTAAACCTCTGAGACATTTCTTCCTTCAGGTCTTTTAACAGTTTTAGTAAATCGGAAACATTTTTACTTTCATTAGGATTTTCTACCAAGCGAAATGGTTCCTGATATTTCCTGAAGTCACTAAACCTCTGAGACATTTCTTCCTTCAGGTCTTTCAACAGTTTTAGTAAATCGGAAACATTTTGACTTTCATCAGGATTTTCATCAAAGAGTGTTTTAACTGGAGGGAAGCTGGAATAATCACTGTTTGATAGTTCTTCAATATACATATTGAGTTTTTGTTCATGTGCAAATACGATACTCATCATCTTAGTTACAATGTTATTATAGTCTCCTTGCAATTTAGTCAGCGTTTCATTCATAATGCCCATTGTGTCAGTAAGAAACGCTACTTTAACCCACCAACTAAAATTATAAACTTCAGGGTACTCTTTGCTCTTTGTAGCCAAAAACAAAGTAATCTCATGTCGAATGCTGAAGAAACGTTCCAAAATTTTACCCTTACTCAGCCATCTAACTTCTGTGTGGTAAAGCACATCCCCGTATTGCGAAATAAGTTCTTTCAAAAACTCTTGAAACGTTCTGTGGTTCAGTTCATTTGATCTTATGAAATTCACGATCTTAACAACGTCTTTCATAACACACCAACAAAAAATATTTTGAGTTCAATCCTATCCGTCTAAGGGCCGCAAAAAATCGTCCCGAGGGCCGCATGCAGCCCGCGGGCCGCGTAGGGAGGATGCCTGGTTTAAATCGTCTGGATTTGTTCCGGCCAACTTTCTTTTCTTTAACTAAAGGTAAGGGTTTACTACTTATAGGCCTATTCAAAATCCTATCTATATTCACAATACAACCCGTGTTCACAACCCTACCTTTATTCACAATCATACCTATATTCATATTACAATATATATTTGAATTCCTATACTGATTCAAAATTGCTTATTTGTATTCAAAATATAACCTATGTTTACAATCTTACTTATATTCACAATCATACCTATATTCATATTACAATATATATTTGAATTCCTACACTGATTCAAAATTTCCTATTTATATTCAAAATATAACCTATGTTTACAATCTTACTTATATTCACAATTCTACCTATATTCATATTCCAATCTATAATCATAATTCTATCTATATTTACAATACAATCTATAATTGAATTCCTGTCCAGATTCACAATCCTACCTATTTTCATAATCCTATCTATATTCACAATACAACCCGTGTTCACAATCCTACTTATATTTGCAATCCTACCAAATTTCACAATCCTACCTATATTCATAGTCCTATCTATATTCACAATACAAACTATGTTCACAAGCCTACTTATATTCGCAATCTTACCTATATTCACAATACAATCTATAGGCCTATTTGAATTCCTATCCAGATTCATAATCCTATTTATATTCATAGTTCTGTCTATATTTACAATACAACCTGTGTTCACAACCCTACTTATATTCCCAATCATACCAATATTCACAATACAATCTATAATTGAATTCCTATCCAGATTCACAATCCTACCTATATTCATAGTCCTATCTATATTCACAATACAAACTATGTTCACAAGCCTACTTATATTCGCAATCTTACCTATATTCACATTACAATCTATAGGCCTATTTGAATTCCTATCCAGATTCATAATCCTATTTATATTCATAGTTCTGTCTATATTTACAATACAACCTGTGTTCACAACCCTACTTATGTTCCCAATCATACCAATATTCACAATACAATCTATAATTGAATTCCTATCCAGATTCACAATCCTACCTATATTCATAATCCTAACTATATTCACAATCCTACCTATAATTACAATACATCCTATATTCGCAATCCTGCCAATATTCACAATCCAACCTATAATTGCATTATTACCTACTTACTCACAAACATTTATATTTTCGAAACTCTACATATGTTCATAATCCTACCAGTATACCCTATCCTAGCTATATTCACAATCTTACCTATATTCACAATCCTACCTATAATTAAAATTCAACCTACATCCGCAATCGTAGGCCTACCTATATTCACAATCCTACCTATAATAACAATTCAACACATATTCGTCATCCTACATGTATTCATAATCCTACAATCTTACCTACCTACTCATAACCTATTATATATTCACAATTCTACGTATGTGCATAATCCTACAAATATTCCCAATCCTAGTTATATTCGCAATCCTACCTATATTCTCAATCCTTCCTATATTCACAATCCTACCTATAATTACAATCTTACCTACCTTCTCACAACCTATTATATATTCACAATTCTACATATGTTCATAATCCTACAAATACTCCCAATCCTAGTTATATTCGCAATCCTACCTATATTCCCAATCCTTCCTATATTCACAATCCTACCTATAATTACAATCTTACCTACCTTCTCACAACCTATTATATATTCACAATTGTACATATGTTCATAATCCTACAAATACTCCCAATCCTAGTTATATTCACAATCCTTCCTATATTCCCAATCCTTCCTATATTCACAATCCTACCTATAATTACAATCTTACCTACCTTCTCACAACCTATTATATATTCACAATTCTACATATGTTCATAATCCTATAAATACTCCCAATCCTAGTTATATTCACAATCCTTCCTATATTCCCAATCCTTCCTATATTCACAATCCTACCTATAATTACAATCTTACCTACCTTCTCACAACCTATTATATATTCACAATTCTACATATGTTCATAATCCTACAAATACTCCCAATCCTAGTTATATTCACAATACTACCTATAATTAAAGTTCAACCTATATTCGCAATACTACCTATATTCACTATCCTACCAATATTCCCAATCCTATCTATATCCCTAATTCTTCCCATATTCACAATCCTATCTATAATTAAAATTCAACCTATGCTCGCAATCCTACCTATATTCCCAATCCTACCTATAATCACAATCTTACCTACTTACTCACAATCCTATCTATAATTACAATTCAACCTATTATAATCGCAATACAACGTTAATTCGAAAATCTACATATAGGGTATTCAAAAACCTACCTATATTCACAACCTACCAATAATCATAATCTGGCCTATAACCAAAATCTCACCTACATTCGCCAGTCTACATCTATTCACAACCCTACACTTTCACGTGCCTACTAATATTCTCGATTCTACCGATACTAGTATTTTTAGGGCCTACTTTTATCGGGATCCTGAGAGCATTCTACAACGCCATGAGTATAAGTGACACGTGAATGGGATTTTCATAACGTTAATAGACCTTGTAGTAGAGTATTCAGAATTTTTAAAGTGCGTCCTTCATGCCCCATTCGTTATAATCTCATTTTATAAGGATATCATCCCCTTCGACTCATATTTGAATCCTTGAGTTAAACTTATTGCAGTGCAATCCCCTCTTCCACACTAGCTCGGTTACCTTGGCGTTCAGCCATCTTTGTACATAAGCAATGTTGAGGTTAACGACCGACTTGACTCAGTTTTTCACTGTATCGTCCCTTTGGTTATTTTTTTAAATTTTCAACTCTATACATCGCTGAAAATGAGACTTTTTTATTTTAGGTTTATATGATACCACTAAATACACTGAGATGCCTAGAACCTCAACTGATAATGTTTTTTTTTGTCATATAGGCGCTAACACGCAACCAACATCACCTTAACGTTCCATCCATATGGCTACTACTTTTTAGGGCGATTAGCCAATATAATTATTGCGTTTTAAGAAGATAAGGTAATATGACTATAGCGTTTCAAGAGAATGAGGTAATATGACTGTTGCGTTTTAAGAAGATGAGGTAATATGACTGTTGTGTTTTAAGAAGATAAGGTAATATGACTATAGCGTTTCAAGAGAATGAGGTAATATGACTATAGCGTTTCAAGAGAATGAGGTAATATGACTGTTACGTTTTAAGAAGATGAGGTAATATGACTATAGCGTTTCAAGAGAATGAGGTAATATGAGTATAGCGTTTCAAGAGAATGAGGTAATATGACTATAGCGTTTCAAAAGGATGAGGTAATATGACTATAACGTTTCAAGAGAATGAGGTAATATGACTGTTGCGTTTTAAGAAGATGAGGTAATATGACTATAGCGTTTCAAAAGAATGAGGTAATATGACTATAGCGTTTTAAGAGGATGAGGTAGTATGACTATTGCGTTTAATGAGGATGAGGTAGTATGACTATAGCGT
Organism: Prosapia bicincta; assembly: GCA_036971475.1. Lineage (NCBI taxonomy): Eukaryota > Metazoa > Arthropoda > Insecta > Hemiptera > Cercopidae > Prosapia > Prosapia bicincta. The sequence continues at coordinate 33,264,127 of JBAIZL010000003.1, forward strand.
TTAATGAGGGTGAGGTAGTATGACTATAGCGTTTTAAGAGGATGAGGTAGTATGACTATAGCGTTTCAAGAGGATGAGGTAGTATGACTATTGAGTTTTAAGAGGATGAGGTAGTATGACTATAGCGTTTCAAGAGGATGAGGTAGTATGGCTATAGCGTTGCAAGAGGATGAGGTAGTATGACTATAGCGTTTCAAGAGAATGAGGTAATATGACTATAGCGTTTTAAGAGGATGAGGTAGTATGACTATTGCGTTTTATGAGGATGAGGTAGTATGACTATAGCGTTTTATGAGGGTGAGGTAGTATGACTATAGCGTTTTAAGAGGATGAGGTAGTATAACAATAGCGTTTTAAGAGGATGAGGTAGTATGACTATTGCTTTTTAAGAGGATGAGGTAGTATGACTATTGAGTTTTAAGAGGATGAGGTAGTATGACTATAGCGTTTCAAGAGGATGAGGTAGTATGGCTATAGTGTTGCAAGAGGATGAGGTAGTATGACTATAGCGTTTTAAGAGGATGAGGTAGTATGACTATTGCGTTTTAAAATGATAAGGTAATATAGTTATAGCGTTTCTAAAGGATGAGGTGATATGACTATTGCGTTTTAAGAAGATGATGTAATATGGCTATTGCGTTTTCAGAGGAGGAGGTAATACGGTTATTGCTATTTAAAGGACATGAGGTAATAAGACTATTGCGTTTTAAGAGGATGAAGTAACATGAATATTGCGTTTTAAAAAGGATGAGGTAATATAGCTATAGTATTTTTAAAGGATGAGGTGATATGACTATTGCGTTTTAAGAGGATGAGGTAATATGGTAATTGCGCATCAAGAGAATGACTTAATATGGCTATAGCATTTTCAGAGGAAGAGGTAGTATAGCTATTGCTATTTTAAGGGGATGAGGTAGTATGTCTATTGCGTTTCAAGAGGATGAGGTAGTATGACTATTGAGTTTTAGGATTGTAAGGTAATATGGTAATTGCGTTTCAAGAGAATGACGCAATATAACTATTGAGTTTTCGGAGGAGGAGGTAATAGTCTGCAGCTATTACTCTTTTAAGGGGATGAAGCAATATAGCTATTGCGTTTTAAGGTGATTAGTCCATAGAACGATTGCATTTTAGGGCGATTAGAGAATTTTAGTATCAGGTATTAAGGCAACTATCCAATATGAATATTGCGTTTTAAGGTGATTAGTCCATACAACTATTGCATTTAAGGCGGTTAGAGAAATTTAGTATCGGGTTTTCAGGCAACTATCCAATATGAATATTGCGTTTTAAGGTGATTAGTCCATACAACTATTGCTTTTTAAAGCGATTAGAGAATTTTAGTATCGGGTTTTAATGCAAGTATCCAATATGAATATTGCGTTTTAAGGTAATTAGTCCATACAACTATTGCATTTTAAAATGATTAGAGAATTTTAGTATCAGGTTTTAAGGCAACTATCCAATATGAATATTGCGTTTTAAGGTGATTAGTCCATACAACTATTGCTTTTTAAGGCGATTAGAGAATTTTAGTATCGGGTTTTAATGCAAGTATCCAATATGAATATTGCGTTCTAAGGTAATTAGTCCATACAACTATTGCATTTTAAAATGATTAGAGAATTTTAGTATCAGGTTTTAAGGCAACTATCCAATATGAATATTGTATTTTAAGGTGATTAGTCCATACAACTATTGCATTTAAGGCGATTAGAGAATTTTAGTATCGGGTATTAAGGCAACTATCCAATATGAATATTGCGTTTTAAGGTGATTATTCCATACAACTATTGCTTTTTAAAGCGATTAGAGAATTTTAGTATCGGGTTTTAATGCAAGTATCCAATATGAATATTGCGTTTTAAGGTAATTAGTCCATACAACTATTGCATTTTAAAATGATTAGAGAATTTTAGTATCAGGTTTTAAGGCAACTATACAATATGAATATTGCGTTTTAAGGTGATTAGTCCATACAACTATTGCTTTTTAAGGCGATTAGAGAATTTTAGTATCGGGTTTTAATGCAAGTATCCAATATGAATATTGCGTCCTAAGGTAATTAGTCCATACAACGATTGCATTTTAAGGAGATTAGAGAATTTTAGTATCAGGTTTTAAGGCAACTATCCAATATGAATATTGTATTTTAAGGTGATTACTCCATACAACTATTGCATTTTAAAGTGATTAGATAATTTTAGTATCGGGTATTAAGGCAAATATCCAATATGACTATTATGGCGATTAGTTAATAAGACTGTGTTTCATTTTAAGGCTATAAGCCCATATTGAGGTCAGGTTTTTTAAGTATCTAATGGCTATGAAACATTATAGCAAATTGTTTATATGCCTGCCAGCTTTGAGATATGATGTTAGATTCTTTTCTTGCCCAACAGCTTTGAAATAAGATGCCATATTTTTTTCTATGGCTAAATAATGAGTTTGAAACATTATACCATATTCTCTACATACCTAGTAGATTTGAAACATAATGCCATATTAATAACATGCCTAATGGCTTTAATAATAAAGCCAGATTTTTACATTCCTAAATAATGGCTATGAAACATATTATCAGATTCATTACATGGATACTGGAATTGGAACTTGATACATGATGATGACTTTGATACTCGTAATATCCCTATTTAATCATTTTGAAATATGATGCATAATATTTACATGGCTCCCTACTAGATTTGGAACATGATGCCATATTATTTACGTACCTAATTACATTAAACATGATGTCAGAATTTTTTTACCCATAGCGCCTTTGATAGATGATGCAAATTCTTCATACGGCTAGTGCCTTTGATACATGATGCAAGTAACACGTGATACATGATGCCATGATACTCGTAACATCCCTATTTAATCATTTTGAAATATGATGCATAATATTTACATGGCTTCCTACTAGATATTAAACATGATGCATATTATTTACATAGGCTACCTACTAGAATTAGAGACCGATACCATATTCTTTACATACCTAATGGCATTAAACATGATGCATATTATTTACATAGGCTACCTACTAGAATTAGAGACCGATATCATATTCTTTACATACCTAATGGTATTAAACATGATGCATATTATTTACATAGGCTACCTACTAGAATTAGAGACCAATACCATATTCTTTACATACCTAATGGCATTAAACATGATGCATATTATTTACATAGGCTACCTACTAGAATTAGAGACCGATACCATATTCTTTACATACCTAATGGCATTAAACATAATGCATATTATTTACATAGGCTACCTACTAGAATTAGAGACCGATATCATATTCTTTACATACCTAATGGCATTAAACATGATGCATATTATTTACATAGGCTACCTACTAGAATTAGAGACCGATATCATATTCTTTACATATCTAATGGCATTAAACATGATGCATATTATTTACATAGGCTACGCACTAGAATTAGAGACCGATATCACATTCTTTACATATCTAATGGCATTAAACATGATGCATATTATTTACATAGGCTACCTACTAGAATTAGAGACCAATACCATATTCTTTACATACCTAATGGCATTAAACATGATGCATATTATTTACATAGGCTACCTACTACAATTAAAGACCGATACCATATTCTTTACATACCTAATGGCAATTAACATGATGCATATTATTTACATAGGCTACCTACTAGAATTAAAGACCAATACCATATTCTTTACATACCTAATGGCATTAAACATGATGCATATTATTTACATAGGCTACCTACTAGAATTAAAGACCGATACCATATTTTTACATACCTAATGGCAATTAACATGATGGATATTATTTACATAGGCAACGTACTAGAATTAGAGACACACGATGGTAGATTCTTCTAAATTCTAAATGCATATCATTTACATGGCTACCTACTATATTTGGACCATGATAGCATATTCTTTAAATACCTAATGACATTAAACATGATGCATATTATTTACATAGGCTACCTACTAGAACTAGAGACCGATACCATATTATTTACATACCTAATGGCATTAAACATGATGCATATTATTTACATAGGCTACCTAATGACATTAAACATGATGCATATTATTTACATAGGCTACCTACTAGAATTAGAGACCGATATCACATTTTTTACATATCTAATGGCATTAAACATGATGCATATTATTTACATACGCTACCTACTAGAATTAGAGACCGATATCATATTCTTTACATATCTAATGGCATTAAACATGATGCATATTATTTACATAGGCTACCTACTAGAATTAGAGACCGATATCATATTCTTTACATACCTAATGGCATTAAACATGATGCATATTATTTACATAGGCTACCTACTAGAATTAGAGACCGATATCATATTCTTTACATACCTAATGGCATTAAACATGATGCATATTATTTACATAGGCTACGCACTAGAATTAGAGACCGATACCATATTCTTTACATACCTAATGGCATTAAAGATGATGCATATTATTTACATACGCTACCTACTAGAATTAGAGACCGATATCATATTCTTTACATATCTAATGACATTAAACATGATGCATATTATTTACATAGGCTACCTACTAGAATTAGAGACCAATACCATATTCTTTACATACCTAATGGCATTAAACATGATGCATATTATTTACATAGGCTACCTACTAGAATTAGAGACCGATACCATATTCTTTACATACCTAATGGCATTAAACATGATGCATATTATTTACATAGGCTACCTACTAGAATTAGAGACCGATATCATATTCTTTACATATCTAATGGCATTAAACATGATGCATATTATTTACATAGGCTACCTACTAGAATTAGAGACCAATACCATATTCTTTACATATCTAATGACATTAAACATGATGCATATTATTTACATAGGCTACCTACTAGAATTAGAGACCGATACCATATTCTTTACATACCTAATGGCATTAAACATGATGCATATTATTTACATACGCTACCTACTAGAATTAGAGACCGATACCATATTCTTTACATACCTAATGGCATTAAACATGATGCATATTATTTACATAGGCTACCTACTAGAATTAGAGACCGATACCATATTCTTTACATACCTAATGGCATTAAACATGATGCATATTATTTACATAGGCTACCTACTAGAATTAGAGACCGATATCATATTCTTTACATATCTAATGACATTAAACATGATGCATATTATTTACATAGGCTACCTACTAGAATTAGAGACCGATACCATATTCTTTACATATCTAATGACATTAAACATGATGCATATTATTTACATAGGCTACCTACTAGAATTAGAGACCGATACCATATTCTTTACATACCTAATGGCATTAAACATGATGCATATTATTTACATAGGCTACGCACTAGAATTAGAGACCGATACCATATTCTTTACATACCTAATGGCATTAAACATGATGCATATTATTTACATACGCTACCTACTAGAATTAGAGACCGATATCATATTCTTTACATATCTAATGGCATTAAACATGATGCATATTATTTACATAGGCTACGCACTAGAATTAGAGACCGATACCATATTCTTTACATACCTAATGGCATTAAACATGATGCCAGATTATACACAAGACTAGTTAGTAGCTTTTAACCTTATGTCAAATTCTTTACATCCTTAATTAATCACTTTGAAACATGATGCCAGATTCTTTACATACAAAATGTTGTTGAAACATGAGACCATATTCTTCACATGGCTATATATTGCCTTTATAACATGATGCCGATTCTGTACATGCCTAGTGGCTTTTAACATTATGCCAGATTCTTTACATCCCTATATAATCAATTTGAAATATGGTGTCAGATTATGTACATGCTACTAGATTTGGAATATGACACCATATTCTTTATATACCTAATGGCCTAAACTATGAGACAAGATTCTTTGTATGCCTACTGGCTTTGGAACATGACACCCCATTCTTTACATTCTTTAATGGCTTTGAAATATTAGGCCTACACAAGATTCTTTGTATGCCTACTGGCTTTGGAACATGACAACACAATCTTTACGTTCCTAATGGCTGTGAAATATGACACAAGATTCTTTGAATACCTACTGGCTTTAGATCATGACACCACATTCTTTTTATGCCTACTGGCTCTGTAACGTGGTAGCATATTCCTTACATAACAAGTGAATTTAAAACTTGATGTCAGATGTTTCTGTTCTATTCCATCTGGTAGAAATACGCCTTTCAAATTCTCTTACAAGTCCTGTTATTACTGCTAGCATACCAAATCGAAATAGGCCTATGTGTAGCGAGGCTGTAATAATAAACACGGCTTCGATGTTTGCACACAATCTAGCGGTCGCATTATGAACTACGACTTCAATTTATCTTATTTTAATCTCTGCTACAGTCTTGAACATTTAAATTTTAACCAAACTAGGATTTAATTTAATTTAATGTTTAGCAACGTGAAATAAAACTTTTAATTTGATATTAAAGTTATTCGAAATACGGCACATGTCTAAAATTGATATGATGTGGGCTACGATCGGAAGCTAAAACATTTTGTACTTTATATTGCAGATAAAGTCTGCTTTAAGGGCGACGATACATTTAACTTATTTAATTATTCAATAAACCTTTTCATTCAACTAAATCTGTTATCCAATAGCAGTTGACCAGAAAAACATATTTTGGGTTATTCATACTAAACCACTGTAGCCACATTAACGCAACAAAATTTACCTATCTAATTTAAAGGAAGTCAAACTTTCACAGACATGCTCTTCATCCTGAACATACGTAACTTATCTGTTACTTGTCCTATAGTAGGTCCTATATTTGTTATGTTATTTGTCCTAAACTACGTATTAGGCCTTCAATCCTATATTGAACGTATTCTGATAGCCTATGTGTTCAATACTACATGCATCCTGTTACTTGTATAATACAGGTAGGCCTATTCTGCCACTGGAATTATAATAACTTATAAGTAATAGGCCGCTAATCCTATATTGTATTCTTCTGTTACTTGTCTTATACTACACGTATTCCGTTATAAGGCCTGGAATATATTTTACGTATTATATTACTTTTCCTATACTATAAGTATTCTGTTAGTTGTCCTGTAACGTCCTGCAATATATATATTCTCTTACTTGTTTTATATTACAAGTATTCTGTTAGATGTCCTGTAATATAGGCATTCTGTCACTTGACCCGTAACGTAGGCATTCTGTCACATCCTGTAATACAGGAATTCTGTTATTTGTCCTGTAACATACGTACTCTGTTACTTGTCCTGTAATATAACCATTCTGGCACGTATCCTGTAATATAGGCATCCCATTATTTTACATGTAATACAGCCATCGTGGCACGTGTCCTGTAATACAGGCATTCTATTACTTGTTCTGTACTAGGCCTATAGCCATTTTGTCCTGTAATACAGGCTTCCTGTTACCTGTCTTGTAATATAGCCATTGTGGCACATGTCCTGTAATATAGGTATCCTATTACTTTATCTGCAATATAGCCATTGTGGCACGTGTTCTGTAATACAGGCATTCTAATACTTGCCTTGTAATATAGCCATTCTGGCACGTGTCCGGTAATATAGGCATCCTGTTACTTGTCCTGTAATTTAGCCATTGTGGCACATGTCCTGTAATACAGGCATCTTATTACTTTACCTGTATTATAGCCATTGTGACACGTGTCCTGTAATACAGGCATTCTATTACTTGTCCTGTAACATACGTATTCTGTTACTTGTCCTGTAATACAGGCATTCTGTAACGTGTCCTGTAATATAGACACTCTAGCACGTGTCCTATAATACAGGCATTCTATTACTTGTCCGGTAATATAGCCATTCTGGCACGTATCATGTAATATAGACATCCCATTACTTTACCTGTAATATAGCCATTGTGGCACGTGTCCTATAATACAGGCATACTATTACTTGTCCTGTAATATAGGGATCCTGTTACTTGTCCTGTAATATAGGTAGGCTTTTCTATTACTTGTCCTTTAATATAGGCATTTTGTCACAACCTGTAATGTAGGAATTCTGTTATTTGTCCTGTGATATAGTTATTCAATTACTTGTTCTGTAATATAAGCACTATTATACTTGTCCTATAATACAGGCATTCTATTACTTGTTCTGTATTATAGGCATCATGTTAATTGTTCTGTAATATAGGTAGTCTTTTCTATCATTTGTCCTTTAATTCAGTCATTCTATTACTTGTCTTGTAGTATAAACAATCTGTCACATTCTGTAATATATGAATTCTCTTACTTGTCCTATAATACAGGCATTCTATTACTTGTCCTTTAATATAGGCATTCTGTCACATCCTGTAATATATGAATTCTCTTACTTGTTCTATAATACAGGCATTCTATTACTTGTCCTTTAATATAGGAATTTTGTCACATCCTGTAATATATTAATTGTCCTGTAATATAGGTATTCTATTAGTTGTCCTTTAATATATAGGAATTCTGGCATTTGTCCTATAATGCAGGCATTCTGTTACTTATCCTTTAATTTAGGCATTCTGTTACATCCTGTAATATATGAATTCTCTTACTTGTCTTATAATACAGGCATTCTATTACTTGTCCTGGTAATACAGGCATTCTGTCACGCTCTGTAATATAGGAATCTGTTATTTGTCTTGTAATACAGGCATTCTATTACTTTTCCTGGTAATACAGGCATTCTGTCACACTCTGTAATATAGGAATCTGTTATTTGTCTTGTAATACAGGCATTCTATTACTTTTCCTGGTAATACAGGCATTCTGTCACACTCTGTAATATAGGAATCTGTTATTTGTCTTGTAATACAGGCATTCTATTACTTTTCCTGGTAATACAGGCATTCTGTCACACTCTGTAATATAGGAATCTGTTATTTGTCCTGTAATACAGGCATTCTATTACTTGTCCTGGTAATACAGGCATTCTGTCACGCTCTGTAATATAGGAATCTGTTATTTGTCTTGTAATACAGGCATTCTATTACTTTTCCTGGTAATACAGGCATTCTGTCACACTCTGTAATATAGGAATCTGTTATTTGTCTTGTAATACAGGCATTCTATTACTTTTCCTGGTAATACAGGCATTCTGTCACACTCTGTAATATAGGAATCTGTTATTTGTCTTGTAATACAGGCATTCTATTACTTTTCCTGGTAATACAGGCATTCTGTCACACTCTGTAATATAGGAATCTGTTATTTGTCCTGTAATACAGGCATTCTATTACTTGTTCTGTTTTACAGGCGTTCTATTGCTTGTCCTGTAATATAGGTAGGCTATTTTGTACATTTCCCAGTACATTTCTAGCTTCAGTGATCGTAGGGCCTATATTTAATCATATTAATTAAATTATTTATATTATTTGTCATTATAATATTATCATTGTCAATTCTTTAGTTGTTTAGATAGTTGTCTTGTATTGCCACCCCCAGGGAACATTAGCAGCAACCTGTAGTAGGAGAGGCAGCGTTCCTTCCCAAGCAACCTGTCAATCCCCCATCTTTTTCCTTGTGTTAGGCTTGGTACAAAAAATGTAGGTCTTATAGACCTAATTTATAAGTGACCCTTATTAACAAGTTAGACTATTGAAATTTTAATATCGCGCCCTAGCTGTATAACTTAATGCAAACACAAACTCGTCAATATGAACAACGCCCTGTTTCAAACACAAACCACACGTCTTTATTATATTAACGTCTAGTTCTCTACTTCCGCTAATATATTAATAAATACATATTTTGGTCTCTATACAAAAAACGAACCAAAGTTATGTGTTCGTTGGCTGAGCCAAAGGCATGACAATGTTCTTAAAATTAAAATGACCACGAATTTTGAAAAGCGTGACTCCTTGTGCGAGGCGTTATAGTGCTACCTTACAGTTATAGTGCTACCAATATCGCGTGAATATTATTTAGGAAAAGATTTATGCATTTTATGTGTTATTTTGATATATGTTAAGGAAATTGTTACAGAATATATGACGGGGCCAGCAAAGTACTGGAGACGCAAGGAATAGGCCTAGGCTTAACTAAGCAAATAACAACCTCCTAACCGCAATACAAAAATTTTTATCTTACTAAAATTACTTTTTGTATTGTGGTTAGTGGATTTTATTCTTTTAGTTAAAAATTGGGCTATAGTGCTCAAAAATCTATTAATTAAAGGAATAACCTAATATATATCCTTAGTATTTCTAAATAGTATTCTGCATTTACCTTGTGGTAGTTTACTTTATCTATCGAAATGTATTAGAATCTTTCTTAAGTATGAAATAAATACATATAAATAAGCTAGACGTGAGTAGGCCTAAGCATAAGCAACATCTGCAACAATAACGTGGTTGTGAAGCAACCCATTGATTACTCCAGGATGCCTCCGCACGTTATCACAAGCCTGCATTCCATTGATACCACTTTAGGTTCATACTCTTTCCTGTGCTGACACATCGTATAGTGCGGACCACGTAACCTCACTTAGCCTTGTGTGTAAGCTACTACCTCTTCTGAAAACATGTTACATATTGTGAATATTGGATATATCAACAGCTTCTGCATCCGATATGTCTACACATATTTCAAGAATGTTATTTCATTCCAAAGCTAAAATATTTAATACCTACCTTCTCATGCACGTCAGTGTTTTAACAGTCCTTTTCATATTTGTATGAAAGTATTTATACTGATCCTCTACCACCAGTCTCGCCTACTACGATCTCTCAAGGCCAAGTGCACAGTTACGGGGACCTCACTGTCGACTTGTATAGCTTCCTCCTGCCGGTTTGGTTTATTGTGTGGTCAATACACCGAAAATAAAAAGTAGGTTTAATGTAAACAGATAATGTAAGTTTTTGCAGGTGTGCTGAAAAAAGGGTTAGGCACGAACGAAAACAAAACATTTACCAGCGCTCAACAGTAGGGGCAAACATCTTTTACTTGGGTTTATCACAAATTTTTTTAGTAAGGTTCGAACGATAGCCGCTAACGTATGACGATTTAAAGTGAAACTCTTAAGTGTCCGTGCGTAGCCCTTCTACTGTACTTAATATAAGTGTAAATATAAATGAAGTTAATTTACCAGTGTAGGATAGTGCATTTGATAATTCGAAATAACTACCTTAGTTCCCAAAATGGCAAGACCAAATGTAGCCTATCATACGCCTATGTAGGCCTACCTCCCAATCAAAGTGCCTATTACAGAATTTATTTTTAGATAGTTAATTTGCGTTGTTTGTTTAACTTTCCTTAGTGAAATGTTTAGCACTTTTCTCTCGTAATTTTATACTCTTGTGCTAATAACCTTATTCAACGTTTGCGGTAGAGGGTTAGTAAAGTGCTTGACCCACATCAAAATCCAGAACGAAGAAGTATATAGACTCCAGGCGCGTATCCAGGGGGGGGGGGAGGCGATGGGGCGATCGCCCCCCAACCTTCAAGAACTTTGGGTTACAAATCGACAATATATTATTAAATTAGGACTTTTTTCAATAATTAAGTTATTGTATATTCTCAATTATAAAATCCTAACTGTAATAAATATAATAATAATTTTGTAACATTGTAATGCTCTTTGAATAATTACAAAAATAGAATCACTTATCTAATGCTAGTCTATGTTTATAAATACGCTCGAATTTTAACTTAATTTACTTAAGTTAATTCGTCTTTTATTGTAAGATCAACCATGGAAGAGGAACGCTTGACAGGATTAGCATTGCTTAGTATCAATCGAGAAAAAAAAATTGATATGGATTCTGTCATTGATCTTTACGCAAGAAAACGCAAACATCGACTAGAGTTTATTATTTAACTACGAACTATCAATTTTAGTATGAATTTAATTTTCATTTGATATTTGATCCTATTGTTAAATAAATAATACTTATAAAAATTAAAATCATTAAATATTTTCAAATTTTAAGCATTTTTGTTACATATTTTTACATACACGCACGCGCGCGCGCACACACACACACACACACACACACACACACACACACACACACACACACACACACACATTATACATACATATATATATATATATATATATATATATATATATATATATATATATATAATGCATCGATCGCCCCCCATAAAGCAAGTCGCTGGTTACGCGCCTGAGACTCCTAAGCTGTAATACCAAATATACAAAAAATACAGTTCTATCTTCAAAATACACTACGAATAGCGATCATAATACACGGTTCTATCAATTTACAGAAATTAGCTGGTAGACGTATTCTCTATTTAGGAATTTTTACTTCGTGACACACTTTATGAAATGCCTGTAGGTCTACCATTTCACCAAAATATCTGAGATGTCCGCAAACCAGGACATCACCAGAGGGTTAACTATCTTCAGAAAGACTAAAGATTCATTTTCAATTTCTCCTATTAGTTAACACTCTCCCTATATATATATATATATATATATATATATATATATATATATATATATATATAAAATACGTTTTCTTGTTTAATAATTTAAAACAACATAGGTTATTCAAATACAAGAATATTTATTATTTTATATTCAAAGCTTTCGTTGGTAAATAGTACCAACATCATCAGGAATGAAAATTACAATCTGTACAATTGAAAAATTACAATTGTAATTTTCATTCCTGATGATGTTGGTACTGTTTACCAACGAAAAGCTTTGAATATAAATTAATAAATATTCTTGTATTTGAATAACCTATGTTGTTTTAATATATATATATATATATATATATATATATATATATATATATATATATATATATATATATATGTATATAAATTAATAAATATTCTTGTATTTGAATAACCTATGTTGTTTTAAAATATTTATAGCCTATAGCTTGTTGAAAATTTCGATCGTTAATAAAACACTTTATTCATCCACTCAAGTTCAAATACATTTTGTAAAACTTGTGGTGTTTGACACTTGATGTTAATACAGTTTTTCAAATATTAATTCATTAATTAAATTTAATTAATTCTTTTTATTAATTAATTTCGCTTTCTATCTTGCCATTTGATAATGTGATTCTGCCTCATGTATGGGCCTGTATACAAATTTATATTAATTGTGTAACTGAAATGAAACTTAATTTTTCAAAGAACTGAAATAATTTTGTGCGTTTGTTAACTTAAATAGGGAGAGGGATAAATTTTTTAAAAATTTATTACTTTTAAATGTTTTACGAATTAGGAAATTATTTTAAAATGGCCGATTTTGCAACTAATTTCATATTAATTTCAACTGCTAATCTTCCTATGTAACATCCGTTTTAGCAATTTAGATGCCCTTGTAATAATTAGCACTGATTATTTAATATTATCGTAGTTTGAATATTATCTCCTCGAAGGATTGGAAAAATGATTTTTATTTGAAAAAACGATAGGGTCAAGTTGGAGAAATAAAATCGGGGCCAGAAAGAAGTTTCTAACCATTACACTCTCTTGTAAGAGAACCTGTAAGGACGGCGGCTGGAGTTATAACACATTTATGTAATGTCGTGGGTTCTATATTTATGTGCTAAGGGTATTTTTTCTATCATTATCAAATCACTTTTATGCTGACTTTTATCGCTTTTAGCGTGTTCTAGAGATTTCTGAAAGATGGAGGAAATCCGAAACTCGTCTTTTATTCAGTGATAATGTTGAGAAAAACATCAATACTAATTAAACACTAAAAGTCTTTTCGAATCAAATACTTAATATTCACGAAATATAGGCTACCAATTTACGGAATAGCAAATTTACAATAAAAATATTGTTAACGTTCTGCACCATACACTACACACTACCATGTCTTTAATTATTGGCAATAATAAAATTAGGCCTATAAATCACACCACACTCCGAGATTTTATATATCAAATTTTAAAATATTAATAACAATCTGCACCTGTAATCTAAACCACTAGCAAAATATGCCAAAGAAATACAAATAAAGTAAATAGAAATGTACACCCCAACAATATGAAAGACTGTTAATTTTATATTTAAAAAAATATTTCAGACAATCAAAGAAATAAATTATAGCCATCATCGCGGCCAAAATGCTCGCTCTGTGATGCAGCAGAACTGCATACGTGAACATAAACTGTCTCCAAACCAAGCATGTTGACCGTCAAAACTAAAATATTTTTTTGAAAGAGTAATGCAAAACCTTTTGCAATGCACATTAGATAATGCTATAGATAGAGTTTCCAAACGTAACTAAACGTCATTGAAATCTTTAGAAGAATCAATCAGTAGCCTATAAGAAACAGGTAGGTAGTCTACTGCAGAAACTTTGGCTCTGAAGCTGGTTAGGTAAAGGATACTAAGGTTCATTTTTTTATGTAGAACACCAATAAAGACTAAAGTATCACGAAAGGTATGTTACTTATAATGTTTTAAAAAAGTAATTTTTGCAATAAAAATTGTTTAGGGTTTGTATTTTTAATATTAAAAAAAATGTAGGCACAAAAATGAAGGTAGGCCTACTTAATTAACTGGAGGTTTAACTGATCTCTGACCTTGAGATCGCTAGGCTGGACTGGGCTGCAGTACGAGGTCAAAATTCAACACCTCATGAAACATCTGTGTCGTGTTTAAATTGTAAACAGCCCTAATTAACTAAATGATAATAATAAACTGTAATAGTTTGTGTAGACATGATCTTTAAATGTGTTGCTCTGATTCTGCAAAGAAAGAGACGCGATTACGAAAGAGACGATATTGTATTGTATATTTTCAGTTAGGATAGTAGCTAAATGCTAGAGCAGAACGAGGGACACCGTTAAAACTCAAGGACTGTAAGTTATCGAAAAGCATAAACTGCACTTATACATAAAAGTTGAATAAAACGTATTTATTAAATATTAGACTGTAAAAGCAATTTTTTATATCACAGTAGTAGGCCTACAATAATCTTGTAAGAGATATGATAAGAAATCGTGGGGTATTTTTTTAGCTAACAACATTGATACATGAGAACTTGAATAAAAATTGTTAACAAATAATTGACTTTAAAAGTATTTTTTAAAGCAGAGTAATACCATGATGTAGCTCATAAACACGTAGGTGTAGGGGAAGTCAGGGCAAAGCGATTTTTTGCGATAATTTCGTGTCCAGTATCACTAACGATCTTAGAGCCTAATATGTGAACTAAATGAACGAGAGAAAGCCTCACCACAAGACCCAGCACCATAGTGTCGTGAGCATATGGGCTGTGTGTTGTTTGTATACGTTGTTTCTGAAGAAATATTAAGGTATCTTCTTTGCAAGTTTACCAAGACGTAATGATAAAAAAACTTTTATGTTATAAGCTCACTTGACTGCTTATTTCAGTACTTTTTTTTTAAATAGTGCAGGCCGTTCAAAGTGGATGGCTGTTCACTTTACCATGTAGCCTATATTTTATACATGATTACTTGATTAATCATTCAACAAAACTAGCAAACAAATTATTTAACACGGAAACTAATCCCATTTCAAGGGCGTCAAAATCTTACAATATTCCTTCTGCCACTCTCTATCGTCATTTCAAAAAAGGGAACAGTACAAAGTCTTTCGGTTGTTTTAAACCCGTGTTATCCGCTGAACAAGAGAAAGAACTTCTCTTATTTAAAATACATTGATGAGATATTTTATAACCAGATCTGATTTCATGACGCTTGCATATGAATATGCAGAATGTAATGGGATCCCTCATCCTTTCATGAATAATCAAGCTGGAAAACAACGGCTGAGCAAATGTAAAATCCGTAATCCTAGGATTGTCCTATGAGGTCCCGAGTCGACGTCTGTTGCCAGGGCTAGAGAATTTTATAGAGCAGCAGTGGATCGCTTCTTCCATCTCAGCTTCAAAAATAAAAAAAATGGTACTGATTTTATTTATAATATGGACGAGACTGGAAGAGACGTTTTCACGACTTCCAACAAACCTCCTAAAATGTTGTCTATTAAAGCAAAAGGCAAGTTAAACAAGTACTGAACGTAAAAAACTGACTACAGTTGTGTGTTGGTGTAATGCTGCTGGCTAATTTATTCCGCCTTTCCTAATATTCATTAGAAAAAACATAGCAGATCGGCTTTTGGATGATTCTCCTCCTGGCAGTGAGACTTGTTGCACTGATAACGGTGGGATAAATGGACCCGCCTTCTTAGACTGGCTGCAGTTCTTTATTCATCATGTTAGAGCAACAGTAGACAAAAAGCTCTCTTGTTTTTAGATAATTTAGAAGCTTATAGATGCTTTTCAGCTTTGCAATATGCCTCAGGAAACAATGTTGTTTTTGTATCCTTTGCCCCACACACAACACACAGGATGCAGCTGTAGCGACCCTCGATATATCAGTTTTTAGTTGCCTAAAAAAATATTTTGAGCAGGAGCTGTCAACATTTTAGAAGAGATATGCTGGTCAAATTGCTAATCAACATGAGCATTGTAAAATATTCACGCCAGAGTACTTTAAAGTCACCACTCCTGTCAATGCAATTAGAGGTTTTAGTGTATCTAGAATTTGGTCAGTTAAGCCATTTTCACAGAAATTGACTTTATACATGCTACGGAGTGACCTCACGTCCAAAAGAAGATGCAGGAAATACATCAGCCAAAAACTTCAGAGAGAGAGAGAGAGACCAAAGATTGCTCCTGGAGGACAAGACCAACGGCTAGATGTAGAGGACAATAATTGGTCTACTATCACGAATCCTTCTAACGTCGAAACAAAACCTACAACTTCTGTGTCACCTTTTGATATTCGGCCCATAACAACACTTCAGTTGACCACAAGAAAAAAACGAAAATATAAAAAATCGGAAGTTTTGAATTTCACACCAGTAAAAATTGTACAAGAAGAAAAGTCTCTTAAGAAACAAAAGAACCTTCAAGGAAAAGGCACTTTTCGGAAAAACAAAGCAAGAAACGGGATTTAAAATTTCCTTAAAAAGAAATAAAAAAACAGTAGACGTTGACAATAATGGGAAAGAACTCACAACTTTAAATGAGAAAAAGAAAGATCATCGTTGTTTACTTTGTTAAGGTTTTAGGCGTTGCCAAGTTCAGAATGCAAATGGACACGACTACCTGGCCGCCCGTCTACATCGCATCGGTGTGCTCCCAACATCGGAATGCCTTCTCTGTGGACACGATACTATGGATGCGGATCATCCGAAGAAATGCAATGCACTCCAATATTCCGGAGATGATGATGATGACTCACTTGTTCGTCTATACTGGCCAGCGCGTCACCAAATGGCCCAACAGCTAAGGGTGGGCGTTGGCTAGTAAGTAATTTGTTAAGGAAAATACAATGACCTCCCTCTGGACACTTACAGTACATACATTGACTTCAATGGACTCTTGAAGGTTGTTCAGACTGTTGCGGATTGGGATCACATTTCTGTGACCTATGTCTCGACATTTAAAGTTGACCAACAATATAATTTCTTTTTATATTACTTAATGTTAAAAGTTTTAAAAGTGTAAAGTATATTTTTTTAAATTTTCTGGCGTAATGTATACACGAAAAATAGGAGGTATTTTGTAAAATTAAATGTTATGGAGATATTTTGTGCTTGTGCGCATTCTTTCACAACATATTTCTTTTTTCAGGTTAATGAGTACAAAACTCACTTTGCCTGGGTTACATTATTAATTTTAATTACGAATAACCTACATTAATTGCGAATTGGGTTTCATTATAAAAGCGAATAATTGGCATTTATATATAAATGATTCATTTACATCGCTGCTTTTTTAGTTTCATAAATAATTATTTTCCTACAAATAGTTGATGATAGTCTATGACGCATTCAGAAAATTGCTTGAGTAAATCGTGAAGTATAAACTTGAGTCAACGAATATAGTAAAACTGTGATATGTTAACATGTTATGAGTTTTGATCTGTGTATTACTGAAGTTGGCTAAGTGCTCGAGACCTCAAGAAAAACAGGTGGCCAGCGAAGCGAGAGTGCAGTTCGTTAAAGACATTCATATCATATCAGAGCAGCCTTTTTGTCCGTAGTGTTATGATCCCACGTTCCTGGTCCCCCTCTTTCTTTCAAGGCAGTCGGATATGTAAAAGGGGTTGTACTGTGCACCCAATCCGGCTTTCCTCCCAAACCCTTTATATTCTCTTTTGACTTGTTTAGTTGAGCTTGTTTAGTCGAGGATTTCGTTCCATTAAGTACGCAAAGCTTTGCTTAGAATCCTTCCAGGAAGTAATTAGTACATTTTATAAATGGTAAAGTATAGAAATTAGCTTAAAGGCGTTTGCGGTGTAGCCATGTGCAGACAACATCTAGTCGCTCGACACCAACCCGTAAATTACAGTCTCGAAAATCATATCTTTTTGCTTCTTAATATTTTACTCTTGCCAATCCCATTATTATACTTACAAATTAAACTTGAATAACTCGTTCATCCTACTCAGTATGACGTCACGGGAGGCAATGTACTGCATGTCTCTTGGTAGTTACGCAGAAATGAAGGCCCTAATCCGTGTCTGTTGGTAGCTCCGCAGCTATGTACTCCGTGCGAGTTGGTAGTTACGCAGCAATGTATTCCGTGCCAGTTGGTAGTTACGCAGCAAAGTATTCCATGACACTTAGTAGCTAAGCAGTAATGTATTCCATGTCAGTTGGTAGTTATGCAGCAATGTATTTCGTTGCTGTTGGTAGTATCCGTGCCAGTTGGTAGTAATGCAGCAATGTATTCCGTGTCAGTTGGTAGCTACGCAGCATTGTATTCCGTGGCAGTTGGTAGTTACGCAGCAATGTATTCCGTGTCAGTTGGTAGTTACACAGCAATGTATTCCGTGTTAGTTGTTAGTTACGCAGCAATGTACTCCGTGCCAGTTGGTAGTTACGCAGCAATGTATTATGTGTCAGTTGTTAGTTACGCAGCAATGTACTCCATGCCAGTTGGTAGTTACGCAGCAATGTATTTCGTTGCTGTTGGTAGTTACGCAGCAATGTATTTCGTTGCTGTTGGTAGTTACGCAGCAATGTATTTCGTTGCTGTTGGTAGTTACGCAGCAATGTATTCCGTGGCAGTTGGTAGTTACAAAGCAATGTACTCCGTGCCAGTTGGTAGTTACGCAGCAATATATTTCGTTGCTGTTGGTAGTTACGCAGCAATGTATTCCGTGTCAGTTGGTAGTTTCGCAGCAATGTACTCCGTGTCAGTTGCTAGTTACGCAGCAATGTACTCCGTGCCAGTTGGTAGTAACGCAACAATTTATTTCGTTGCTGTTGGTAGTTACGCTACAATGTATTCCGTGGCAGTTGGTAGTAACGCAACAATTTATTTCGTTGCTGTTGGTAGTTACGCAGCAATGTATTCCGTGGCAGTTGGTAGTTACTCAGCAATGTATTCCGTGTCAGTAGGTAGTTACGCAGCAATGTATTTCGTTGCTGTTGGTAGTTACGCAGCAATGTATTCCGTGTCAGTTGGTAGCTACGCAGCAATATATTCCATGTCAGTTGGTAGTTACGCAGCAATTTACTACATGCCAGTTAGTAGTTACGCAGCAATTTATTCCGTGCTAGTTGGTAGTTACTCGGCAATGAATTCCGTGTCAGTTGGTAGTTACGCAGAAATGTAATCCGTGCCAGTTGGTAGTTACGCAGCAATGTGCTTCGTGCCAGTTGGTAGATACGCAGCAATATATTCCATGTCAGTTGGTAGTTACGCAGCAATGTATTCCGTGGCAGTTGGTAGTTACGCAGCAATGTATTCCGTGGCAGTTGGTAGTTACGCAGAAATGTATTCCGTGCCAGTTGGTAGTTACGCAGGAATGTATTCCGTGCCAGTTGGTAGTTACGCAGCAATATATTTCGTTGCTGTTGGTAGTTACGCAGCAATGTATTCCGTGTCAGTTGGTAGCTACGCAGCATTGTATTCCGTGGCAGTTGGTAGTTACGCAGCAATGTATTCCGTGTCAGTTGGTAGTTACACAGCAATGTATTCCGTGTTAGTTGTTAGTTACGCAGCAATGTACTCCGTGCCAGTTGGTAGTTATGCAGCAATGTATTATGTGTCAGTTGTTAGTTACGCAGCAATGTACTCCATGCCAGTTGGTAGTTACGCAGCAATGTATTTCGTTGCTGTTGGTAGTTACGCAGCAATGTATTTCGTTGCTGTTGGTAGTTACGCAGCAATGTATTTCGTTGCTGTTGGTAGTTACGCAGCAATGTATTCCGTGGCAGTTGGTAGTTACAAAGCAATGTACTCCGTGCCAGTTGGTAGTTACGCAGCAATATATTTCGTTGCTGTTGGTAGTTACGCAGCAATGTATTCCGTGTCAGTTGGTAGTTTCGCAGCAATGTACTCCGTGTCAGTTGCTAGTTACGCAGCAATGTACTCCGTGCCAGTTGGTAGTAACGCAACAATTTATTTCGTTGCTGTTGGTAGTTACGCTACAATGTATTCCGTGGCAGTTGGTAGTAACGCAACAATTTATTTCGTTGCTGTTGGTAGTTACGCAGCAATGTATTCCGTGGCAGTTGGTAGTTACTCAGCAATGTATTCCGTGTCAGTAGGTAGTTACGCAGCAATGTATTTCGTTGCTGTTGGTAGTTACGCAGCAATGTATTCCGTGTCAGTTGGTAGCTACGCAGCAATATATTCCATGTCAGTTGGTAGTTACGCAGCAATTTACTACATGCCAGTTAGTAGTTACGCAGCAATTTATTCCGTGCTAGTTGGTAGTTACTCGGCAATGAATTCCGTGTCAGTTGGTAGTTACGCAGAAATGTAATCCGTGCCAGTTGGTAGTTACGCAGCAATGTGCTTCGTGCCAGTTGGTAGATACGCAGCAATATATTCCATGTCAGTTGGTAGTTATGCAGCAATGTATTCCGTGGCAGTTGGTAGTTACGCAGCAATGTATTCCGTGGCAGTTGGTAGTTACGCAGAAATGTATTCCGTGCCAGTTGGTAGTTACGCAGGAATGTATTCCGTGCCAGTTGGTAGTTACGCAGCAATGTATTCCGTGCCAGATGGTAGTTACGCAGCAATGTTTCCGTGGTAGTTGGTAGTTACGCAGCTGTGTATTCCGTGTCAGTTGGTAGTTACGCAGCAGTGTATTCCGTGTCATATTGTAGGTTACGCAGCAATGTATTCCGTGTCAGTTGGTAGTTACGCAGCAATGTATTCCGTCTCAGTTGGTAGTTACGCAGCAATGTATTCCGTGTCAGTTGGTAGTTACGCAGCAATGTATTCCGTGTCAGTTGGTAGTTACGCAGCAATGTACTCCGTGTCAATTGGTGGTTACGCAGCAATGTATTTTGTGTCAATTAATAGTTACGCAGCAATGTACTCCGTGGCTGTTAGTAGTTAAACAACAAAGTACTCCGTGCCAGTTGGTAGTTACGCAGCAATGTACTCTGTGGTTGTTGGTAGTTACGCAGCAATGTATTTCGTGCGAGTTGATAGTTACGCAGCAATGTACTCCGTGTCAGTTGGTAGTTACGCAGCAATGTACTCTGTGGTTGTTAGTAGTTAAACAACAAAGTACTCCGTGCCAGTTGGTAGTTACGCAGCAATGTATTCCGTGCCAGTTGGTAGTTACGCAGCAGTGTACTCCGTGTCAGTTGGTAGTTACGCAGCAATGTACTCTGTGGTTGTTAGTAGTTAAACAACAAAGTACTCCGTGCCAGTTGGTAGTTACGCAGCAATGTACTCTGTGGTTGTTAGTAGTTAAACAACAAAGTATTCCGTGCCAGTTGGTAGTTACGCAGCAATTTATTCCGTGCCAGTTGGTAGTTACGCAGCAATGTACTCTGTGGTTGTTGGTAGTTACGCAGCAATGTACTCTGTGGTTGTTAGTAGTTAAACAACAAAGTACTCCATGCCAGTTGGTAGTTACGCAGCAATGTATTCCGTGCCAGTTGGTAGTTACGCAGCAGTGTACTCCGTGCCAGTTGGTAGTTACGCAGCAATGTACTCTGTGGTTGTTAGTAGTTAAACAACAAAGTACTCCGTGCCAGTTGGTAGTACGCAGCAATGTACTCTGTGGTTGTTGGTAGTTACGCAGCAATGTATTTCGTGCGAGTTGATAGTTACGCAGAAATGTACTCTGTGGTTGTTGGTAGTTACGCAGCAATGTATTTCGTGCGAGTTGATAGTTACGCAGCAATGTACTCCGTGTCAGTTGGTAGTTACGCAGCAATGTACTCCGTGTCAGTTGGTAGTTACGCAGCAATGTACTCTGTGGTTGTTGGTAGTTACGCAGCAATGTATTTCGTGCCAGTTGGTAGTTACGCAGCAATGTACTCCGTGTCAGTTGGTAGTTACGCAGCAATGTACTCTGTGGTTGTTAGTAGTTAAACAACAAAGTACTCCGTGCCAGTTGGTAGTTACGCAGCAATGTACTCTGTGGTTGTTGGTAGTTACGCAGCAATGTATTTCGTGCGAGTTGATAGTTACGCAGCAATGTACTCCATGTCAGTTGGTAGTTACGCAGCAATGTATTTCGTGTGAGTTGATAGTTACGCAACAATGTACTCCATGTCAGTTGGTAGTTACGCAGCAATGTACTCTGTGGTTGTTGGTAGTTACGCAGCAATGTATTTCGTGCGAGTTGATAGTTACGCAGCAATGTACTCCATGTCAGTTGGTAGTTACGCAGCAATGTTCTCTGTGGTTGTTGGTAGTTACGCAGCAATGTATTTCGTGCGAGTTGATAGTTACGCAGCAATGTACTCCATGTCAGTTGGTAGTTACGCAGAAATGTACTCCGTGTAAATTGGTAGTTACGTAGCAATGTATTTCGTGTCAGTTGACAGTAATACAGCAATGTACTCTGTGGCTGTTGGTAGTTACGGAGTGGAGAGAGGTGCCAACTGGGTTTAATCTATGCGTAGGGTTGTGGATTTCCTTCAGTATATTTTAATGTAGTTTATTCATAGAAACTAGAGTATGACTTGATCTAGCATTAATTTTGTTTTTCTAAATTTATTTCAACGCTTGTATCTGTCCTTTTTTTATACCTCCTTAACATCTTGCACTTTACTCAAATTAATACTGTGCTTACACTTGGCCTCTAATTACATATTAGAAGGCCTAGGGGTTTAGCAAAGGCACAAGACAGAGTCAATGGCAATTGATATGAAAATTTCTTGTATGTTTGTTAACTCTTCAATATTTGTTTGTCACTGTATTGCGTAGGTTTTAGATAACAGTTCTCTGTTACTATCGCCTTTATTTTTCTTGTCGTTTCACGGTGTGTAGACTACAGAACCTATGGTTTCTTGAAGGGCAAAACTTGCATATTTAGCCCTTAAATTTTGCTATGACTATCCGCTATTACCCCATTCTTTGTGCGTCCGACTGTTTGTTATTCCACTTATATACCACACTTTACTAGTAAGCGACACGACAATAGTCACGAAAAATCTAAACTTACAGTTTCTGCTTAAAGTGTGTGTGTGTGTGTGTGTGAAAAACATAAATTCCGGTTTAAAAGTTACATAAATTGTGGTGTTTGTTTGTAAACATAACCATACTTTTCAAACGTATCCTGTGAGAAAGAACATTTACAGGCCTCTGTATAGTAATATTATAAAATTATATTGAAATATTGTTACAAAGAAACTGGTTAGGATAGGTTTAGTTATAAAAAGCAGCGTTATCAGGGTTAACCTGATACAATTTAAATATCGCAATAAATATAATAAAGGATATACAAGTAGAAAATATTACATTTATATGCTTTCACCAGCTAAAAGTAATGTACCACCTTGTTAAAACCAGGACGAAACTTTTACAATACTGAACTTGTACAATACAATGCTTTATTACAAATACAGTAGGCTACTGTATTGTATTACGTTACCAACTCTTAAATACTGAAATCATCAGTATTAAAAGACCTTCATACAGCTTTAATAAAATTTGTATTGTTGCCGGTGAAAAGTATAAAACGTAATACTTTATGCTGCTTATTCCTTGTTGTAGACCTGTTTATTATGATTATTGTAGGATATAGTCTATAACTTAAAGAGAAAGTTTTCTTCTTACAAATATTTTTAATCAGAACATACCATATTAACAGACAAACCACAACTACATAGAATTTTTGTCAGAGAAGAAACTACAAATGTATTTGTTTTATTAAGTTATGTATTGTAATCACAATTTATTATTGAATTGATAATTTAAGAAACCTACAATTAACTAGGCTGTTAGAATTGCAGGGAAATTGATTTATAGGTAAATGTTGAATAGTCTGTAGGGAAATTCCCTCGAACAGGTAAGACTGAGAAAGAAGTTCGTGAAGTCGTCACCAGAGCCGCGTTGCTAGTTGCTTTTTTTGTACTGGTGGTGTTTATGATCAGTTGTTCAGTATGTCCCGCATTTGAATAGTTGTTTATTTTCTGATCCCACATGTTGCCCTGTATTTTGCACTTAATTTAGAAGTTATTTCATTTGTTTAATAGAAACGGGCATAATTTTCATGTTTTATATTAAATAGGTCTTGTTTTGAGTTCATGTGCATTATAAAATAATTAACCTACAACAAGAAGTAGTGCGCGAGTGTTGGTGTATTTATTTTGAGTCATAGGCAAATAAAATTGAACTAGTGCGATTTTCATGTTTACCAGAATCCAGTAATTATTACCTTATGTGACTAATCCTACAAAATTAAAGAGTATCAGGGATATCGTTCAGTAAGTTCATTTTATTAATTGCAAATCTTATTATAAATACGGATTATTGTAAAATTGACATTAAGCCTAGTAATGAATATTTTAACATTTAAATACACATTTCTTTTAATACAATCTTACATTATTTGAACTATTGATTTTATGTAGGTAATTATTGTTGGGCTATTGTTACGAAATTAAATCATAGGCGTAACTAATAGTTCAATCATGAGACGACAAATAAGTTCTTACTCATATGATGATGCCACATTTAACCGAAATGTTAGTACGAAATACTTTTTCGCTAAAATAGATAATTTAATTAATTAGGGCATTAATATTGTTCTGATTAGAAGTTCACACATACACACACACACACACACACACACACACACACACACACACACACACACACACACACACACACACACACACACCCACACACAAACGCAAACACACACACACACACACACACACACACACACACACGCAAACACACACACACACACACACACACACACACACACACACACACACACACACACACACACAAACGCAAACACACACACACACACACACACACACACACACACACACACACGCAAACACACACACACACACACACACACACACACACACACACACAAACGCAAACACACACACACACACACACATTCATATAACACACGCCATATTCCCATACATACACTCACAATAATGTGTAACTTACAAATGTGAGATACTAGTGAGACTTATATAAATGTGAGATACTTATTTCTCGAATAAGTTATCAAGAAATGATTACAGGATGAAACAAGTTAACAAGTTGGAGCTACAAACTGAGAGGTTAGTTTAAATATATTTTCTGATAATACAATTAGATTTTGATTTCTCTTGTTCTTTAATGATCTGCATTTCTTGACAAACAAAATCCAATGAAATTTTGTAAACTGTAATGTCAAATTTTTAAACAAACATTGCTTAAAATGTGTTTTTTGTAATTCTAATGTAACACATTAAATGGCATATTGATAAGATGTGAAACAATTAGGAAGATATAGGACGATTTACTAAATAGTTTTGAGATAAGAAAAGAAATGTTTTAGAGAATTTCGTCCCATTAGAAAAAATTAACTTACCAATTATCTGATTTTAAATGAAAATGAAGCTAAATTAATTTCGTCCAGATATATATCCTGATTAAAATAATATTTTGTCCACAGTTACAAAGTAAAAATATTGGTTAGTAAATTGTTTTACTAAAATTTTCGTTGGATTTTTTTAGATGTTCAATTGTTATGATAACAACAGATACTTGTTAACATATAGGTCTATATGTTAGTTACATAACTCAAACTGTTTTAATTACGTTTTATATGGATAAAGTGTTCATATTTCTTTATAGTACTTTATTTGCAAAAATTGTATTTGTTGAATTTTTGCAGGGTTAGGAGTTATGCCTTATAAACTTAAAACAATTGTTTTATCTGACCCTCTATCAGACATTTTCTTTATTGTTAATAATTTAGAACAGAATCATTCAACTAATATCATCCATTTTTTCTTTAGTTTTCATTAAAAGGTATTATCTGTTGATACTCTTCATAGACAATGTTTTACTCAATGGAATTCCAATTATTATTTAATATTCTTTAATCTACCTTTTTTTGTCCAGAACCACCGGATTTTTTGCTTAAGAATTTTATTGTAGTTTTCTGTAGAATATTTTTGTAATTTTAATGTAGTTGTTATTATAATTTTATTGTTCTTCTCCTTCAAGATTTTATTGAATTCTTATCATTTTATGAAAAATTGCTATTTCTGTGGTGTAACTAATAATGTAACAGTCAATACTCTTACATATGCTTGATTAATTGTATTTCCGTATTTTTAAATGTTTTTAATTTATCATTGTAGGCGATAAAAGTAATACTGGTTAATCCCCTTGTTTGCACTTGCATGCGTTTACATTTTTACAAGAAATAAATGGAGGAAATTTGAAAATTTAGAAATGGCCAACATCTGTACTTGCACAGCCTAAGTACTTTATTGTTTATCAAATATAGATGTAATATATTTGTCTTATTTAGAAAAACGTCCTGTCTACTTTTAACGTGGGATAGAAAAACACCTATTTAGTCGGAAAGGATCACTCAAACCATAACCGTCAACATTTTACGTGGGGTAGAGAGGCACCCATTTAGTCAAAAGGGACCACTTAAACAGTAACTGTCAACATTTTACGTGGGGTAGAGAAGCACCCATTTAGTCAAAAGGGACCACTTGAACAGTAACTGTCAACATTTTACGTGAGATAGAGAGGCAACCATTTAGTCCAAAGGGACAACTTAAACAGTAACTGTCAACATTTTACGTGGGGTAGAGAAGCACCCATTTAGTCAAAAGGGACAGCTTAAACAGTAACGATCAACATTTTACGTGGGGCAGAGAGGCACCCATTTAGTCAAAAGGGACAGCTTAAACAGTAACGGTCAACATTTTACGTGGGGTAGAGAGGCACCCATCTAGTCAAAAGGGATCACTTAAACAGTAACTGTCAACATTTTACGTGGGGTAGAGAGGCACCCATTTAGTCAAAAAAGACAGCTTAAACAGTAACGGTCAACATTTTACGTGGGGTAGAGAGGCACCCATCTAGTCAAAAGGGACCACTTAAACAGTAAGTGTCAACATTTTACGTGGGGTAGAGAAGCACCCATTTAATCAAAAGGGACCACTTGAACAGTAACTGTCAACATTTTACGTGAGGTAGAGAGGCAACCATTTAGTCCAAAGGGACAACTTAAACAGTAACTGTCAACATTTTACGTGGGGTAGAGAAGCACCCATTTAGTCAAAAGGGACCACTCAAACAGTAACTGTCAACATATTACGTGATTAGAGAGGAACCCATTTAGTCAAAAGGGACAACTTAAACAGTAACTGTCAACATTTTATGTGGGGTAGAGAGCACCCATTTAGTCAAAAGGGACCACTTAAACGGTAACTGTCAACATATTACGTGCAACATAACCTCAATGCACAATTACCAATGGAACTGTATAAGATGAATATACGTGAATAAACTGAGTACAACAGAAAACAGCTGTATTTTAAACCATTCAGTTATAGGCTATTTACTTATTTTAAAAGTATCTGGTTAGAATAGATTTGGTTATGAAACAATATTGTGATATGAATTTAAAGATTAAGTTCAGCGAGCAACAGGTTAGCTTGCGCTGAGGCAGTTATGGTGTATATTTTCTTCTTTTTATAACCAGATCTGCTCCAGTCTAGTTATATTTTAATAGAGCTATAGTAATGTAATATAACTTAGAGCAAATATTCCTGAAGAATTGCTTGATAAATTGGTGTACTTTAACAGTGGGATTATATTTGTATGACAATAATTAATGTAAGTTTCAAACGCTATTTATATTTGCCACAATTAAAATCACTTACTTCTTTAGCATGTATTTTCAATTAACAAATACATCCGGTTGTTTAAATGTGCCTCTATTCACGTAGGAAAGTGAAGTAACAGAGAGGCCGTTAGTAAAAATACGGCAAAGCTTAGGTTGGCGTGCAGAAGGTAGGCTACGTAGACATTTGTAAGCAGCTGTCGATGGCAAATGTTAATTTAATTCGCATTTATAGCATTTAAACGCAGTATTCTTATATACTGTCAACGTTTAACAGCGTATTATAACAATTCTTGACTGTTATCAACTGTTTTTTTTGGGTTGTACACATGTTATTTAAAAATACATTGTAAACAAGTAAAAAGTGATTAAATGTTGCAAACCATAAATAGTACTTATAAATTTTCCATAGTACTTTTAAATAGAATATAAATTTTCCATAAACGTACAATAATTATCGTCATACTAACATAACATCACTGTTAAATCACACTTCTTTAGTAAGTAATTCCTCATGAATTTCGGCATTATATTATACTTTGTTACTGTGTAGGTACTCGTATATTAAAATATAGGTAAAATATAGATCACCTATTACTGAATTGATTGAGTGGAATCAATTTGCAACATAGACATTAAGACACAAGCTACAAGGCCCACGTGACTAGCTTACGTTAACCTAAATATGTTTTTCTTCATTTAAACTAAACCCACCCTAACCGGATATTTAGTCTCTGTATGTCTATATTATTGAGAAACAATGAATTTATTCAGTGTGTTGGTGCATAGAAGTAGTTTTGTGTTTTTCAAATTTTAACCATTATTTATGGTTTGATCCATTTAAACCACCCTTTCTTGTTTAAAATGTGTTTTTAAGCAAGTTAAAAAACGAAAAATGGAGTTTCAAGTGAAGAAAGACGGAAAACAGAAATTAGCAGTGAGCTTTTTCGAGCATTAATTAGGCTATGTAAAATTTGAAAAGTGTTGAGATTTAATTTTGTTACAAAATTTATATCATTAAAATTAATGTATAAATAACGGATTCACAAGTTATTTATAGCTTACATACGAAAATTTTAATTCCATATAGCCTTCATTTCTTCATTGCTAATTTTGGTATTTTTGAATCCCAATTTCGGTATTTTTGATTCTTAATTTCGGTATTTTTGATTGCTAATATCGGCATATTTAATGGTAACTTTGTTTTTTTTATGATTCTTAATTCCGGTATTTTTGATTGCTAATATTGGCATCTTTATTGGTAATTTTATGGTTAATTTTCATATTTTTTGTTGTTAAATTTGGTATTATTAATTTTGGTATTTTTGATTGATAATATTGGTATTTTTGATTCCTAATTCCGGTATTTTTGATTGCTAATATTGGTCTTTGTTGGTAATTTTGGTATTTTGATTTCTATTTTAGTATTTTAATGGTTAATTTTCATATTTGTTATCGTTAAATTTGGTATTTATTATTACTAATTTTGGTATTTTTGATTGATAATATTGGTGTTTTTTTTATTATTTTGGTTGGTAATTGTGGTATTGTTTTTTGTTAATTTTTTTTAATTGCAAAATTGTGTTTAGTTTTTATTCTTAACGTATAGTTAAGTACTTGCAAGTAGACGCTTTATAGAAATATAACCTCCTTTATTAAAGAAAACGTTTAAAAGAACCGTTTCTTGTATAGATGACGGGTAAGTATTTGTTGTAGACTTCCAGCTACAATACTTGATAAAGCTGATTTGCTGAAGCAGATCATTGTTTATTCTGGAATTGTACTAGTAAGACGGAGACATACCAGTAACCACGCCCACATTTGAGAAGTTCGGTTAAAGTCGTTTAGCGTACTCCACACAATGCGGGTGAATTGTTTTCGACAGCTTTGATAAGATTCGCTGGTCAATGAATAAATTACCTCCACTGTCAAGATTGATATAATGCTGAATAACGTAACCCGTCCTGGCAACCCTAAACCATTATCGCCCATGAATATTGAACATGGTTGTAGCGTTAATTATAAAAGTGATAAATAAATAATAAGTTACAATTTATTTTAGTTCATAGTTCAATATAACGACAATATGAAAGCAGGAATTGATGTGCATCCCGATTGCCTTTAGGGCTCCCGCAGACTGTAGACTTTGTATCGATAGTTTGGTCGGCTTCCTAATAAGTATGAAGAGGAATGCATATGCGCACATTACAGCGACAGAGTATGGACCAATAAAAAAGTTTGTGTGCGTCCCGCACATTGTTTAGTCTGATGACTCGGCCGATAGTTCAGTTCGCTCCGAGTTTTTTGTTGTTCGTATTTTTTAAATATTAGTCTATATTTTATTAATATAATGGCATCGCCCAATTCACAATCGTTGATAGTAGAAAAGTTGGTTGAAGAAGTCGAGCAAAGATCTGCGCTTTACAAAAAAAAGTTTAAAAGAGTATTTCTGTGCATGGAAAATCGACTTACCTGGATAACCTGGAAGAGGACAATTCTCATCAAATTGATGGTGATGTTGATGAAGGTGATCCATCCACTTCCACCCCTATTCGTCAGAGAAAGAAGAGGCCTAATGTATCGAAGCACACGGACTTGATGAAGAATTATTGAAAGCATTAAATGAGACTCATGCTGATAAAGCTGGTCTCTCCCCTTCCACCCCTATTCGTCAGAGAAAGAAGAGGTCTAATGTATCGAAGCACACGGACTTGATAAAGAATTATTGAAAGCATTAAATGAGACTCATGCTGATAAAGCTGGTCTCTCCCCTTCCACCCCTATTCGTCAGCGAAAGAAGAGGCCTAATGTATCGAAGCACACGGACTTGATGAAGAATTATTGAAAGCATTAAATGAGACTCATGCAGATAAAGCTGGTCTCTCCCCTTCCACATTCGTCAGAGAAAGAAGAGGCCTAATGTATCGAAGCACACGGACTTGATGAAGAATTATTGAAAGCATTAAATGAGACTCATGCTGATAAAGCTGGTCTCTCCCCTTCCACCCCTATTCGTCAGAGAAAGAAGAGGCCTAATGTATCGAAGCACACGGACTTGATGAAGAATTATTGAAAGCATTAAATGAGACTCATGCTGATAAAGCTGGTCTCTCCCCTTCCACCCCTATTCGTCAGCGAAAGAAGAGGCCTAATGTATCGAAGCACACGGACTTGATGAAGAATTATTGAAAGCATTAAATGAGACTCATGCAGATAAAGCTGGTCTCTCCCCTTCCACCCCTATTTGTCAGCGAAAGAAGAAGCCTAATGTATCGAAGCACACGGACTTGATGAAGAATTATTGAAAGCATTAAATGAGACTCATGCAGATAAAGCTGGTCTCTCCCCTTCCACCCCTATTCGTCAGCGAAAGAAGAGGCCTAATGTATCGAAGCACACGGACTTGATGAAGAATTATTGAAAGCATTAAATGAGACTCATGCAGATAAAGCTGGTCTCTCCCCTTCCACCCCTATTCGTCAGAGAAAGAAGAGGCCTAATGTATCGAAGCACACGGACTTGATGAAGAATTATTGAAAGCATTAAATGAGACTCATGCAGATAAAGCTGGTCTCTCCCCTTCCCCCCCTATTTGTCAGCGAAAGAAGAAGCCTAATGTATTGAAGCATACGGACTTGGATGAAGAATTATTGAAAGCATAAAATGAGACTTATGTTGATGAAGCTGGTCCCTCCCCTTCCACCCCTATTCGTCAGCGAAAGAAGAGGCCTAATGTATTGAAGCATACGGACTTGGATGAAGAATTATTGAAAGCATAAAATGAGTTTTATTCTGATGAAGATGTAAACTTTGCTTTGTCTCTAGTCCCTTCACTCCAAAATTTAACCGCAGAAGAAAAACGTGATCCTAAACTAAGTATTCATAACGTTTTTATACAGATAAGCATAGCTAGGTGTGTTCAGTTTACTTCTCAGCCAACATATAGGTACAGTATAGTACAGCAACCCTTGTCCTCTTCCTGATTATCGAGGGACTAACAGCATGACACTACAGCAATTACAGGCTACAATCAGGTCTTCACAATTCCCCAATTTGACACCTACAACTATTCAAAACTTTTCATCACCAGGCAACTCCAACGATACAGCACAGTCTTATTATTCAACATTTTCAGATAGGCTTATAGCACTTGTAAAGAACATTTCTCAAGTTTTTAACAAATTCCGAACCTTCTAGTTTTAATTCTAATAAAAATAGTTGAAAAGTATTTGTGGTTTACTTACCCTTATCGTAACATTCAATCTCTCCTTCAGAGGTATAAAATGGCTTAAATTTGTATCCTCCTTCGCTGTTGCTGGCCCAATTAGCTTAACAAGTTCATTGAAGCTGGTTATGCTCATTCGATAAGCGGCGAAATTTTTTTTCGGGTAATCAAGTAACTTGGAATGCGTGTGTAAAATTTTCCTCTAACTAATCTATCACTGAGAATGGAATGCACCCAATACTCTCGGAATCTCGTCTTGATAATCCTGTTCCGTTGTATGAGAGCAATAATAACATTTCTGGAAAATATTGAATCTATTTTCATTGTCAGTTGCAAACTATTAAATCGTTTGAGAATAGACGGCGAGTTGTTGGATAGTCTTCACACTCTTCACCAACCAAACTGTTGCCTCGATGTGCGCACTAGCAGCCCAACCCGACTAAACTTTCGGCCGATAGAAAGTCTGTAGTCAGCGGGGGCCTTATGGGCTTTGAAGGTAATGCCAGTCGTACCTCCCGTTAGTTGTGTATTCCTCTAAACGGACATAGCAACTTTGGGTAAAAAAATCCTTTTTTTGCTTCAGTTTTTTATATTACTATTTTTTTAACCAAAGAAATGCTAATGCTCTGTCTGTCAGTGACAACTTTTTATTTAAAAGAAGATTTTCATTATGTATTTTCAACAAAACTTACTATAAATTAAATTATAAATTTATTTTTCGCCTGTATAATAATTTAAATCTATTAATTAATTTATGAATGTCTCCCTGAATTATATGATTTTAAAACATGCTTCCTCACCGTAAAATGCACATCTTCTGGACGTGTACCGGAACACGCTGATTCTAATGATTGGGTATACATACCTATTAATAAATTACCCAAATTCAGCTCTGGTTAGTCCTGTAATAACAAATATGTAAGAAATATTCTGTAACGCTTCAGTATTTCATTCAAAAGTAACTATGTGGCATAGAGTTCTAAAAATCCTTCCAAGTGCATTCATATAGGATTATTATTTCACCACATATTACACAAACATTTGCCTCGCATACCTTATTCTACAATTTCTTTCAAGTACGTTCATATAGGCTTATTAATAAACTGTTGGCTACACAAACATTTGCCTCGCTTACCTTGTTCTACAATTCCTTCCAATTACATGCATATAGAATTATTATTTTACCGTAGACTACCCAAACATTTCCCTCGCTTACCTTGTTCTACAGTTCCTTCCAATTACATTCATATAGAATTATTATTTTACCGTAGACTACCCAAACATTTGCCTCGCTTACCTTGTTCTACAATTCCTTCCAATTACATTCATATAGAGTTATTATTTTACCGTAGACTACGCAAACATTTGCCTCGCTTACCTTGTTCTACAATTCCTTCCAATTACATTCATATAGAGTTATTATTTTACCGTAGACTACGCAAACATTTGCCTCGCTTACCTTGTTCTACAGTTCCTTCCAATTACATTCATATAGAATTATTATTTTACCGTAGACTACGCAAACATTTGCCTCGCTTATCTTGTTCTACAATTCCTTCCAATTACATTCATACAGAATTATTATTTTACCGTAGACTACGCAAACATTTGCCTCGCTTACCTTGTTCTACAATTCCTTCCAATTACATTCATATAGAATTATTATTTTACCGTAGACTACGCAAACATTTGCCTCGCTTATCTTGTTCTACAGTTCCTTCCAATTACATTCATATAGAATTATTATTTTGCCGTTCTTTACGCAAACATTTGCCTCGCTTACCTTGTCCTACAATTCCTTCCAATTACATTCATATAGAATTATTATTTTACCGTAGTTTACGCAAACATTTGCCTCGCTTACCTTGTTCTACAATTCCTTCCAATTACATTCATATAGAATTATTATTTTACCGTAGACTACGCAAACATTTGCCTCGCTTACCTTGTTCTACAGTTCCTTCCAATTACATTCATATAGAATTATTATTTTACCGTAGACTACGCAACCATTTGCCTCGCTTACCTTGTTCTACAATTCCTTCCAATTACATTCATATAGAATTATTATTTTACCGTAGACTACGCAAACATTTGCCTCGCTTACCTTGTTCTACAATTCCTTCCAATTACATTCACATAGAATTATTATTTTACCTTAGACTACGCAAACATTTGCCTCGCTTACCTTGTTCTACAATTCCTTCCAAGTGCATTCATATAGGCTTATTATTTTGCCGTTCTTTACGCAAACATTTGCCTCGGTTACATTCATATAGGTTTATTAATAAACCGTAGGCTTCTCAAACATTTGCCTCGCTTCTACAATTCCTTCCAAGTGCATTAATTTAGGCTTATTATTTTACCGTAGGCTAGACAAACATTTGCCTCACTTACCTTTTTCTACAATTCCTTCCTAGTGCATTCATATAGGCTTATTATTTTACCGTAGGTTAAGCAAACATTTACCTCGCTTACCTCAAAGTGTAAGATGTCGGATCTTCTCCGGGCTTTACGAAATCTTTTTACTTTACACACATTTTAAAGTTAAAACCAAAACAATTTTCACGATTGATATCATTCGTTACTTTGAAACTTTAACACTGATTGGAGCCATGCCATTTCCCTACTCTCAGTTATCAAAATACTGTAAGTAAACAATTGCATATTTTGATATATCGATATTTACGTAGTAAATGAGTTTGATCAGTTTTGTTTAACAAAGGTTGACCTGTTGGCAGTTTGCTTTTCGCTTTACCCTAAGCATGACTTTAGAACTGTGCCCACTGGATTTGAAAACAATTTTTTGTAGGAGAGGTTGATCTACTGCACGTGATACAGACTAGTTTTATCAACGGAAGATATTTCAAAGGTTCTTCCATATTTTTTTGATTAAAAGTTCCCCCTTCCTTAATTAACAAGTCGTATAATTTTATGAGGCTAAGCGTTAGTTGTTCAGCGCAAAGAGCTCATTGCTAACGCGAAAACTCTGGGCCTGTAGTCATTAGAGCATTAACTTGAACCGCACGTAGGCCTACTGCCACATTATTGGCATTTGCCACGAGGAGGTTATAAAGGCGTTTGAACAAACTTTATTTTAGGATCCAATTTATTCAGTCATAACACTGTAAAATAATTGCTAAATATGAAATAAGCTAAAAAATTGGTTTAAATTAAAAACATTAAAATTTTCAGTTAGTCCATTCTAGAAATTTTCTAAGGACAAATTGCATATTAGAGGAATTATCTTCCGTGAAATGTAGATGTGGTGGTGGTAAATTAGAGTTAAGATCTAGGAGGGGTCATAAAACTCATCTGGATATTGGAAGAGGGAAGGTATAAGTGCAATACTATAACTCATCTCATGTATTGCACTTAGGTTGTTTACATTTCATTATGTTGCGGTTAGGTCAGGATAAGTAATGGTATGTTATGTTGGGTTAGATCAAGTTGCGTCAGGTTAGGTTAGGTCAGATAGGGGTAGGTTAGGTTAGTTTTGGTTAAGTTGTGTTAGAAGAGGTCAGTTCCGGTCAGGTCAGGTTAGGTTATATATTTACATTAAATGTGTGAGTCTTTTGTCATCCTATAGTTACGTCGTTTGGTTCTAGATCGAATTAAACTTACCCGACGTAACATAACGTATCTAATATTTAGATTACACATTCCAAAATTAAACCACCTTTGAACCCAAGCGTAATCATAACTTATGGTTGTACACTATACTGAATATGAAATTATTCTTCTTCTTCTTCCATGCCGTGACAGTCCGATGTGGACCTTGGCCTCCTCAATGAGCCTTCGCCAGGTAGCTCGATCCTGTGCTCCTGGTTTCCAGTTCCTCACATTCAGCAGGCTTCTGGCATCCTGAGCGACGCAATCTATCGATCTAGTTCTATGACGCCCTTTTGCTCTCATTTTGTAGGTAGTTCCATCTGACAGGCTTCTGGTTGTATCACTCTCCTCCATCCGGGCCACTGCCCTGTACAGCACAATTAATATTACTCTGCCTAAATTGGGTTTTCCAAACAGCTCGTAAAGCTCACAGTTTCTTCTCCTCCTCCACTGCTCACCAACATTCACAGGATCAAGAATCCTCTTGAGGATCTTCCTCTCGAAGATTGCCAGGTTGTTTTCCTCATTTCTCGTTAATGGTCAAGCTTCAATTTGGGAGAGAGGTCACTCGGGACCTTGATCATGCATTTGGCATCACAAATTGTCATCCTTATTAAAGCTATAAGTTTGGATGGTGTCCCGAGGTCTCTTAATGCCGCACACAGATTGGGTCTCCTTATGCTGTCGTACGTAGATTCTAAGTCTATGAACTCCTTTCTTCCATTGTTCTGGGATTTTATCTATAGTCCAGATTGTGAAGATCAGGTTGTATAACTCCCTATAGAGGGCTTCATCACCTTATTTCAGGATCACCTCTAGGATTCCATCCTCTCCAGGAGCTTTACAATTTTTCATCTTTTTAATAGCCTGAATGACAACTTCTAGTTCAGGGGGATCTAAATCCTTGTCAGGCGTGAACACGAAATTCTAATTTTGACAAATAATAATAATAAATATAACTTTTTAACCACAAACACGTTTCATTTAATTCCTTATGTACACTCCGATTCCAAAGCTATCATATTTAGAGGATATTGTTACAAGAAAAATAAATTAGTTATTCTTGTAATAATTTCCTCTAAAGATGATTGATTTGCAATCGAAATATACATAAGGATTTAAATGAAATAATTTTTGTGGGTAAGAGGTTTTACTTATTTAAAATAAAAAATTATCTCACAGTTAGGCCCTACTCCAAGTTGTTATGAAATTTTAAATTAAAAAATTATAAATTCGTTAACTAGATGTATACTTTTATGGCACATAGCTAAACAATATATGATAAATAAGTAAGTATTCATGTCATGAAACAATGCGGCCTTTGTCCCAGTCGTCCATTAATCACAGGACTTTCCTCGCTACTTTGATCGGCCTAGAGGGCTGAGTAGTAGCGCACCCAGAAAGCCCTTCCAGGAAGGAGGGAACCAGGATATAAATTATATCAAAGTCAACATTTCCTACAATTGAATGCCATTGTAATTCACCACTCGAAATTAGACACAAGTTTAAAAAATGAGTAAAGTAAATGTATGAATAACTTAAATGCATATCAAACTTATTTAGTTATAGCCTAAGCCTTTGGAGGGCAGTTTTGGTTAGCTTCATACTCTCACGCTGCATCGTGGTATAAAGTGTTGTCGAAGTATTCCGTGTATCAAAAGGAGTTTCTTTTACGTAGAAAAAACTTTGTAAAACTTTACTTTGTGCCCGATTATGAAAGACACAAAGCAAAACTCAATTCGTAAAATACAATAGCTTTATGTCACTCTTTTTCCTGGAATTTTCATTTCCCAATTTAAATACCATTTACAGAATTAAAACTTAATTTAACATTTAATATTAAAGATTTTCCAGTTTGTATTACATAAAACTTCAGATCCACTAATAGCTACTATCCTTGTGCTATGTTGTCACTCTACTCATTCCCACCATTACTCACTGCCCTAATGCATCGTTGTCACGCACACCCAATCTAGATCACTAGCCACTATCCCGGTGCTATGTTGTCACTCTCCTCCACTCCCACCACTACTCACAACCCTAATGCATCGTTGTCACTATAACCCAACCTACTAGCCACCATCCTGGGGCTATGTTGTCACTGACACCCACTACCCACTGTCTTGCTGCTATGTTGTCCCTCACACTCACCCTACACCAAAAGCCACTATCCTTGTGCTATGTTGTCACTGACCCCCACTACCCACTGTCTTGCTGCTATGTTGTCACTCACACTCACCTTACACCAAAAGCCATTATCCTGGTGCTATGTTGTCACTGACCCCCCACTACACACTGTCTTGCTGCTATGTTGTCATTCACACTCACCCTACACCAAAAGCCACTATCCTGGTGCTATGTTGTCACTGACCACCACTACCCACTGTCTTGCTGCTATGTTGCCACTCACACTCACCCTACACCAAAAACCACTATCCTAGTGCTATGTTGTCAACCACCACTACCCACTGTCTTGCTGCTATGTTGCCACTCACACTCACCCTACACCAAAAGCCACTATCCTAGTGCATTGTTGTCACTCTTCCTCCACCACTAACTACTTTACTGTTACTATATTGTCACTCTATCCCCCACTATCAACTGTCCTGGTGCTATGTTATTTTCCCCTCACCACTAGCCACTGCCCTGTTACTATGTTGTCACCCCTCCTCTACTAACCTCTGTCTTGTTACTATGTTGTCACTCTCCCCCGCCACTAGCCCATGTACTGTAACTATGTTGTCACTCTTTCCCCACCACTACTCACTGTACTGTTACTATGTTGTCACTCCCCCCACCACTAGCCACTGCTCTGCTACTATGTTGTCACTCACCCCCACACTCTACCACTAGCCACTATCCTGGTGCTCTGTTTTCACTCTCTCCTCACCACTAGCCACTGCCCTGGTACTATGTTGTCACTAATACCTTCCCCACCACTAACAACTGAGCTGCTGATTAGTTGTCACTCTTCCCCCTACCACTAGACATTGTCCAGGTGCTGTGTAGGCACTCCAAACCCTATTACTAGTTGTCCTGCTGCTATGTTATCACCCCCCCCCCCCTACCACTAGCCACTGTCCTGGTACTTTGTTGTCACTCACCCCACCATCAACACTAGCCACTGTCATTCTGCTGTTGTCAATCACACCACACACCACACACCACTACTAGCCACTGTCCTGCTGCTATGTGGGCAGTCAGCCCCAAATCCAGCAATAGGCACTATCCTGGAGCTCTGTTGTCGCTCTCCTCCCACCACTAACCACTAGCCTGCTTATTTGTTGTCACTTAGCTCTATCTCACCACTATTCACCATCCTGGTGCAATGTTGTCACCCCTTACATCCCAGAAGTTAGTTATTAAATTACAGAAAGCTATTACTTCGTAACAACTTTAGCGTCCCATTACACTGTTCCATAATTTAATATAGCCTACAGTTGCTCTTGCGAGGCTGATGTTAAGTGATGCCTCTCTCTACCTTGGCTACTCTTTCATTAAAGTTGGAATAATAATTTAGTCACTGCGGTTTGATAGGAATTGGAGAAACTAATTTTGGGAATACGTTGTCATCGATATGTGGCCACTAGAAATTACATAATAGAAATTTCTGTCAGAAATTTAATGCATCTGTGTTAAGATGAAAATTTGACTCGACAAGGAATCAGGGATGTAAGGAAAAAGATTCGTAGCTCATTCAGTGAAAAATATCTCTCCTGCTTAATTTTTTCTTATAATCTGAGTAAACGTTCCGCGGGTGATATTTCTACCTATGATATACTCATAACTTAAGCTCTAGATGACACGGGTGATATTTCTACCCATCCTATTATACTCATAACTTAAGCTCTAGATGACACGGGTGATATTTCTACCCATGCTATTATACTCATAACTTAAGCTCTAGATGACACGGGTGATATTTCTACCCATGCTATTATACTCATAACTTAAGCTCTAGATGACACGGGAGATATTTCTACCCATGCTATTATACTCATAACTTAAGCTCTAGATGACACGGGAGATATTTCTACCCATGCTATTATACTCATAACTTAAGCTCTAGATGACACGGGAGATATTTCTACCCATGCTATTATACTCATAACTTAAACCCTAGATGACACGGGTGATATTTCTACCCATGCTATTATACTCATAACTTAAGCTCTAGATGACACGAGAATAGGAAAGGCACAAACCTTCAAATGTTTTGTCATTTATAACCGAATATATGGGTAATTATGAGCAATATAGAAGTGGCAAACTCCAATAATTACTGTGAATAGATTTGTTGGAAGTTTCGATGTAAATCTGGAAACTATTATCCATTTACAATGATAGAGTGTAGAGGGTACACTCCGGGTATGACCCCGAAAGAGAGTTGGTCTATTTCAAGTTAGCGGCCCTGCTCAAACTGTAGCATAATATTTCCCCATCCTCAGTGCCTAGCCCTACCTAGCTCGATTTACCCTTCGTTATCCTCTCACTTACAATGTATGTAAAGCAGACTCCCCTTGTGGCCCATGGAGAGAATGGGTCTATTTCAAGTTGGCGGCCCTGCTCAA
This sequence comes from Prosapia bicincta, assembly GCA_036971475.1. Taxonomy (NCBI): domain Eukaryota; kingdom Metazoa; phylum Arthropoda; class Insecta; order Hemiptera; family Cercopidae; genus Prosapia; species Prosapia bicincta. The sequence continues at coordinate 33,304,704 of JBAIZL010000003.1, forward strand.
ATTGTACCCTAATATTTGCCTATTCTCAGTGCCTAGCCCTACCTAGCTCGATTTACCCTTCGTTATCCTTTCACTTACAATGAGTGTAGAGAGTACACTCCCCTTGTGCCCCCGGGAGAGATTTGGTCTATTTAAAGTCAGCGACCCTGCTCAAACTGTGGCATAATAATTCCCTATTCCTCAGTGCCTAGCCCTACCTAGCTCGATTTACCCTTCGTTATCCTTTCACTTACAATGAGTGTAGAGAGTACACTCCCCTTGTGCCCCCGGGAGAGATTTGGTCTATTTAAAGTCAGCGACCCTGCTCAAACTGTGGCATAATAATTCCCTATTCCTCAGTGCCTAGCCCTACCAAGCTCGATTTACCCTTCGTTATCCTTCCACTTACAATGAGTGTAAAGGGTACATTCCCCTTGTGGCCCTTGGAGAAAGTGGGTCTATTTCAAGTTGGCGGCCCTGCTCAAATTGTACCCTAATATTTGTCTATTCCTCAGCGCCTACCTAGCTCCATTTACCCTTCGTTATGCTTATACTTACAACGAGTGTAAAGGCCCCTTGTGACCCATGGAGATTGTGGATCTATTTTAAGTACGCGTTCTGCCCACACGAAGGCTCGTGTCTTTCTGTTTTTAATACTAAAGGAATTTATGTATAGTTCTAAGCCTATTATTTTATTTCCAATGGCTCTACACGATAAAATTTTTCTGTCTGATTACCTTAAACCTAATATTAACAATTTTTTTACTTTTAATCATTGAGAAGCTTTGTAATCTTTTATTGAACTACAAAAATTATAATATAGTATCAGCTTTTTGTGGAAGATTCACATTAGTACGGGCGAATAGCGCCGTTGGGACAGGTAAAGCTATAACACGGACATTATTGTGAGCTTCGTCACCCGCACAAAGTAAAACATTTTAAAGTGGTAATTGTTTGGTGGTAGGCAGGCAATATGAATGACTATAACTGGCACACAGCGTATCTAAGCAAAGTGACCTTGAGCATATTGTACTGCGTTATCAGTGATAAGATATCTGATATCAGTGGTTGGCCTACCTATTTAATTGCATGCAGAAAATTGTCTTTTTATCGTAGTCGTTCGTTTGCTTGTAGAAGAGACGTTTTTCACTAGTGTGGTGTTAGAATGTATAATCCTGAAGTAAATAACGTGACGTCGACCCGCAACTGAAATCACAGCTAGGTCGCAGCGCCGTGCTGAGCCTTGCGCTGTATAATTTCCCAACAGGGTGTGGTAGTGTCTAGAAATGTAGGAATTAGCAAACTTTTTATTACCAGATAAAAGGCGTGGTTTTGATTAAACTTAAAATGTTCAGAGAGCTGGCTTTGATTAATTCATTACACTTGACTGCAATGTGACACTTAATTTTTCTTAATATATTTAAGAACATACGTAGGCCAACAAAACAAAGTAACGATAACTGAAATTTAAAATAACAAAGGGTTACTTGATTTTATCTTTCAAGTGAAATGATTACACAGAACGGATCGATGGTATATTTATATATGGTAGATATCTTCACCCAACCTAATTTTACATTTTCGTTCCACACTTGAACCAAATAAAGCTAGTTTAACGGTTCAGTGATTTGTTGCACAATTTTTACAAAACTTTACTCTTTATTTAGAATAAAGTTTGTCTTAACAACCATCTTATAACTGCAAACAGGTGATCGAAGGCCGTATGTCTATATTCATCGTTACGTGTTAATTTGTGACTATCATGTCCAATTTTTCCCAGGTGTTATGCAGTGTCCCTGCATGTCTGTGTAACTCTCGCATATCCTTCATCTCCAGCATCCGTTCTCTCTAGCTTCCATTTGTGTTAGAGGGATGGATTAGAGTGGCATGACGTAATTAGTTTGTGTCTTTCTTGCCCGGTATACTTCAGATGAGTTGTCCACCGGTCTCAGCCTTTCTCAGATTAGATTTTTATGAGACCATATGATAAATGCTAGGTGCCGAAGTAAACCATGAAACCACTGACAGGCTTTTAAGTCATATCAGTTCCTCAAGGCAAATCGCTAATATACTGTATAAATAGTGTTACATATTTATGTGTAGATTATAGGAGCAGATGTGGTTTTACTTAAAGTTAACCTGATACATAATGATCTCTTGTCATTTTAGAGCAACTACGAACAATGTCCTGGAAAGCAATGTGAAAATGGTCTCTCTCTCTCTCTCTCTCTCTCACAGTAAATCTGATAAATAGTGAGCTGTTGTCTTTTTAAAGCAACTACGCACAATGTCGTGGAAATCAATGAGAAAATGGTATCTCTCTCTCTCTCCCTTTCTCTCTCTCTCTCTCTGTCTCTCTCTCAGTAGACCTGATACATAGTGAGCTGTTGTCTTTTTAGAGCAATTACGCACAATGTCGTGGAAGGAATGAGAAAACGGTATCTCTATGTCTCTCTGTCTGTCTGTCTCTCTGTCTGTCTGTCTGTCTGTCTGCCACTCTCTCTTTCTCTCTCAGTAGATCTAATACATAGTGAGCAGTTGTCTTTTTATAGCAACTACGCACAATGTCCTGGAAAGTAATGAGAAAATGGTGTCTCTATGTCTGTCTGTCTGTCTGTCTGTCTCTCTCTCTCTCTCTCTCTCTCTATCTATCTCCCAGTAGAACTGATTTATAGTGAGCTGTTGTGAGCACTGTTGTGAGAACTGATTTATAGTGAGCATTTTTAGAGCAACTACGCTCAATGTCCCTGGAAAGCAATGCGAAAATGGTATCTCTCTCTCTCTCTTTCTCTTTCTCTCTGTCTCTCTCTCAGTAGACCTGATACATAGTGAGCTGTTGTCTTTTTAGAGCAACTACGCACAATGTCCGGGAAAGGAATGCAATAATGGTATCTCTCTCTGTCTGTCTGTCTCTCTCTCTCTCTACCTCCCGAAAATGGTCTCTCTCTCTGTCTCTGTCTGTCTGTCTCTACCTCTCTCTCTCTCTCTGTTTCTTTCTCTCTCTCGCTCCCAGTAGACCTGATAAATAATGAGCTGTTGACCTTTTAGAGCAACTACGCACCATGTCCTGGAAAGCAATGCTAAAATGGTCTCTCATTCTGTCTCTCTCTCTCTTTCCCCCTATCTCTTTAAGTAAGTTGGACCTGTTTAATAGTGACTATCAGTTCGCTGTGAATTTTAATGGTAAATGTCTCGTTCCTTCAGATTATTACTTGGTGAAAGCTGTCATATTTCATTTGCAGTGAGCTCTTCCGCTCATCGTGGCCTAAATACGCATATTCAGACGTTGCCAAGTCCTTGATTTTTTAAGTCAGTTTCTCGTCGTTTCTATTGGTAACTTAATAGCTGGGCTCAATTTTCTTAAGTGCTGCCTTAATTCCTGTGAGAGGTCATTTGGGGTTTGTGGTTCACAGGAGGGCAATCACAAACATTTTTCGGGTAGAAGAATATTTTGGCCATAGATTTTGGTTGCGGTGTCTACCGATGCTCATTAGGACAATTGGTAGTACTTCGGTCCAAGTGTTGGTTTGACCGGTAAATCCGTACCATTACCCCGTTGGCTTGAAGATGACACGGGTGTAGGCAGTAAGTGATCCATGAATGTGATTAGAGCGAGCAAATAAAAAAGGCTTGGTTCAAACTTTCTATGTTAATCCTAGTTATTTTCTGGGCCAACCGAAACGTGTGATCCGGTCGAAGAATGTCCTTGCTACAGTTTTTGCCTCCATCCAGATCGTTTCGTTTCAATAGTTGTGTCAGTCGACACACATGATACCCTGAGGAATACGGCTTCACTATGATGGCGATTTAAATGTGTTTAAACATACCCTAAGGTACTACAAAGTGGGATACTAGATGCGGTACCCCAAGGATATGGCCCATCACCTAAGTAGTGGTCTCGTTACTGACACTGAGTCGTCACTGATGAACTCATGGCCATTTCGACTTGAGTAATGAGACCTGGTACGGGCGGGAGTCACTGAGAGAATACTGATTCACAAACTCATTACGTTCCCGAACACTGAGACGTAGCTGATGAACTCATGACCATTTCGACTTGAGTAATGAGACCTGGCACGGGCGGGAGTCACTGAGAGAATACTGATTCACAAACTCATTACGTTCCCGAACACTGAGACGTAGCTGATGAACTCATGACCATTTCGACTTGAGTAATGAGACCTGGCACGGGCGGGAGTCACTGAGAGAATACTGATTCACAAACTCATTACGTTCCCGAACACTGAGACGTAGCTGATGAACTCATGACCATTTCGACTTGAGTAATGAGACCTGGCACGGGCGGGAGTCACTGAGAGAATACTGATTCACAAACTCATTACGTTCCCGAACACTGAGACGTAGCCGATGAACTCATGGCCATTTCGACTTGAGTAATGAGACCTGGCACGGGCGGGAGTCACTGACAGAATACTGATTCACAAACTCATTACGTTCCCGAACACTGAGACGTAGCTGATGAACTCATGACCATTTCGACTTGAGTAATGAGACCTGGTACGGGCGGGAGTCACTGAGAGAATACTGATTCACAAACTCATTACGTTCCCGAACACTGAGACGTAGCTGATGAACTCATGGCCATTTCGACTTGAGTAATGAGACCTGGTACGGGCGGGAGTCACTGAGAGAATACTGATTCACAAACTCATTACGTTGCCGAACACTGACACGTAGCTGATGAACTCATGACCATTTCGACTTAAGCAATGAGACCTGGTACGGGCGGGAGTCACTGAGAGAATACTGATTCACAAACTCATTACGTTCCCGAACACTGAGACGTAGCTGATAAACTCATGGCCATTTCGACTTGAGCAATGAGACATGGCACGGGCGGGAGTCACTGAGAGAATACTGATTCACAAACTCATTACGTTCCCGAACACTGAGACGTAGCTGATGAACTCATGGCCATTTCGACTTGAGTAATGAGACCTGGCACGGGCGGGAGTCACTGAGAGAATACTGATTCACAAACTCATTACGTTCCCGAACACTGAGACGTAGCTGATGAACTCATGACCGTTTCGACTTGAGCAATGAGACCTGGTACGGGCGGGAGTCACTGAGAGAATACTGATTCACAAACTCATTACGTTCCCGAACACTGACACGTAGCTGATGAACTCATGACCATTTCGACTTGAGCAATGAGACCTGGTACGGGCGGGAGTCACTGAGAGAATACTGATTCACAAACTCATTACGTTCCCGAACACTGAGACGTAGCTGATGAACTCATGACCATTTCGACTTGAGTAATGAGACCTGGTACGGGCGGGAGTCACTGAGAGAATACTGATTCACAAACTCATTACGTTCCCGAACACTGAGACGTAGCTGATGAACTCATGACCATTTCGACTTGAGCAATGAGACCTGGTACGGGCGGGAGTCACTGAGAGAATACTGATTCACAAACTCATTACGTTCCCGAACACTGAGACGTAGCTGATGAACTCATGTTTTTTTTTCGACTTGAGTAATGAGACCTGGTACGAACTCTGAGACGTAGCTGATGAACTCATGACCATTTCGACTTGAGCAATGAGACCTGGTACGGGCGGGAGTCACTGAGAGAATACTGATTCACAAACTCATTACGTTCCCGAACACTGAGACGTAGCTGATGAACTCATGACCATTTCGACTTGAGCAATGAGACCTGGTACGGGCGGGAGTCACTGAGAGAATACTGATTCACAAACTCATTACGTTCCCGAACACTGACACGTAGCTGATGAACTCATGACCATTTCGACTTGAGCAATGAGACCTGGTACGGGCGGGAGTCACTGAGAGAATACTGATTCACAAACTCATTACGTTCCCGAACACTGACACGTAGCTGATGAACTCATGACCGTTTCGACTTGAGCAATGAGACCTGGTACGGGCGGGAGTCACTGAGAGAATACTGATTCACAAACTCATTACGTTCCCGAACACTGACACGTAGCTGATGAACTCATGACCATTTCGACTTGAGCAATGAGACCTGGTACGGGCGGGAGTCACTGAGAGAATACTGATTCACAAACTCATTACGTTCCCGAACACTGACACGTAGCTGATGAACTCATGACCATTTCGACTTGAGCAATGAGACCTGGTACGGGCGGGAGTCACTGAGAGAATACTGATTCACAAACTCATTACGTTCCCGAACACTGACACGTAGCTGATGAACTCATGACCATTTCGACTTGAGCAATGAGACCTGGTACGGGCGGGAGTCACTGAGAGAATACTGATTCACAAACTCATTACGTTCCCGAACACTGACACGTAGCTGATGAACTCATGACCATTTCGACTTGAGCAATGAGACCTGGTACGGGCGGGAGTCACTGAGAGAATACTGATTCACAAACTCATTACGTTCCCGAACACTGACACGTAGCTGATGAACTCATGACCGTTTCGACTTGAGCAATGAGACCTGGTACGGGCGGGAGTCACTGAGAGAATACTGATTCACAAACTCATTACGTTCCCGAACACTGAGACGTAGCTGATGAACTCATGACCATTTCGACTTGAGTAATGAGACCTGGTACGGGCGGGAGTCACTGAGAGAATACTGATTCACAAACTCATTACGTTCCCGAACATTGAGACGTAGCCGATGAACTCATGGCCATTTCGACTTGCGTAATGAGACCTGGTACGGGCGGGAGTCACTGAGAGAATACTGATTCACAAACTCATTACGTTCCCGAACACTGAGACGTAGCTGATGAACTCATGACCATTTCGACTTGAGCAATGAGACCTGGTACGGGCGGGAGTCACTGAGAGAATACTGATTCACAAACTCATTACGTTCCCGAACACTGAGACGTAGCTGATGAACTCATGACCATTTCGACTTGAGTAATGAGACCTGGTACGGGCGGGAGTCACTGAGAGAATACTGATTCACAAACTCATTACGTTCCCGAACATTGAGACGTAGCCGATGAACTCATGGCCATTTCGACTTGCGTAATGAGACCTGGCACGGGCGGGAGTCACTGAGAGAATACTGATTCACAAACTCATTACGTTCCCGAACACTGAGACGTAGCTGATGAACTCATGACCATTTCGACTTGAGCAATGAGACCTGGTACGGGCGGGAGTCACTGAGAGAATACTGATTCACAAACTCATTACGTTCCCGAACACTGAGACGTAGCTGATGAACTCATGGCCATTTCGACTTGAGTAATGAGACCTGGCACGGGCGGGAGTCACTGAGAGAATACTGATTCACAAACTCATTACGTTCCCGAACACTGAGACGTAGCTGATGAACTCATTGCCATTTCGACTTGAGCAATGAGACCTGGTACGGGCGGGAGTCACTGAGAGAATACTGATTCACAAACTCATTACGTTCCCGAACACTGAGACGTAGCTGATGAACTCATGGCCATTTCGACTTGAGTAATGAGACCTGGCACGGGCGGGAGTCACTGAGAGAATACTGATTCACAAACTCATTACGTTCCCGAACACTGAGACGTAGCTGATGAACTCATGGCCATTTCGACTTGAGTAATGAGATCTGGCACGGGCGGGAGTCACTGAGAGAATACTGATTCACAAACCCATTACGTTCCCGAACACTGAGACGTAGCTGATGAACTCATTGCCATTTCGACTTGAGCAATGAGACCTGGTACGGGCGGGAGTCACTGAGAGAATACTGATTCACAAACTCATTACGTTCCCGAACACTGAGACGTAGCTGATGAACTCATGGCCATTTCGACTTGAGTAATGAGACCTGGCACGGGCGGGAGTCACTGAGAGAATACTGATTCACAAACTCATTACGTTCCCGAACACTGAGACGTAGCTGATGAACTCATGGCCATTTCGACTTGAGTAATGAGATCTGGCACGGGCGGGAGTCACTGAGAGAATACTGATTCACAAACTCATTACGTTCCCGAACACTGAGACGTAGCTGATGAACTCATGGCCATTTCGACTTGAGCAATGAGACCTGGCACGGGCGGGAGTCACTGAGAGAATACTGATTCACAAACTCATTACGTTCCCGAACACTGAGACGTAGCTGATGAACTCATGGCCATTTCGACTTGAGTAATGAGACCTGGCACGGGCGGGAGTCACTGAGAGAATACTGATTCACAAACTCATTACGTTCCCGAACACTGAGACGTAGCTGATGAACTCATGACCATTTCGACTTGAGCAATGAGACCTGGCACGGGCGGGAGTCACTGAGAGAATACTGATTCACAAACTCATTACGTTCCCGAACACTGAGACGTAGCTGATGAACTCATGACCATTTCGACTTGAGTAATGAGACCTGGTACGGGCGGGAGTCACTGAGAGAATACTGATTCACAAACCCATTACGTTCCCGAACACTGAGACGTAGCTGATGAACTCATTGCCATTTCGACTTGAGCAATGAGACCTGGTACGGGCGGGAGTCACTGAGAGAATACTGATTCACAAACTCATTACGTTCCCGAACATTGAGACGTAGCCGATGAACTCATTGCCATTTCGACTTGCGTAATGAGACCTGGCACGGGCGGGAGTCACTGAGAGAATACTGATTCACAAACTCATTACGTTCCCGAACACTGAGACGTAGCTGATGAACTCATGACCATTTCGACTTGAGCAATGAGACCTGGTACGGGCGGGAGTCACTGAGAGAATACTGATTCACAAACTCATTACGTTCCCGAACACTGAGACGTAGCTGATGAACTCATGGCCATTTCGACTTGAGTAATGAGACCTGGCACGGGCGGGAGTCACTGAGAGAATACTGATTCACAAACTCATTACGTTCCCGAACACTGAGACGTAGCTGATGAACTCATTGCCATTTCGACTTGAGCAATGAGACCTGGTACGGGCGGGAGTCACTGAGAGAATACTGATTCACAAACTCATTACGTTCCCGAACACTGAGACGTAGCTGATGAACTCATGGCCATTTCGACTTGAGTAATGAGACCTGGCACGGGCGGGAGTCACTGAGAGAATACTGATTCACAAACTCATTACGTTCCCGAACACTGAGACGTAGCTGATGAACTCATGGCCATTTCGACTTGAGTAATGAGATCTGGCACGGGCGGGAGTCACTGAGAGAATACTGATTCACAAACCCATTACGTTCCCGAACACTGAGACGTAGCTGATGAACTCATTGCCATTTCGACTTGAGCAATGAGACCTGGTACGGGCGGGAGTCACTGAGAGAATACTGATTCACAAACTCATTACGTTCCCGAACACTGAGACGTAGCTGATGAACTCATGGCCATTTCGACTTGAGTAATGAGACCTGGCACGGGCGGGAGTCACTGAGAGAATACTGATTCACAAACTCATTACGTTCCCGAACACTGAGACGTAGCTGATGAACTCATGGCCATTTCGACTTGAGTAATGAGATCTGGCACGGGCGGGAGTCACTGAGAGAATACTGATTCACAAACTCATTACGTTCCCGAACACTGAGACGTAGCTGATGAACTCATGGCCATTTCGACTTGAGCAATGAGACCTGGCACGGGCGGGAGTCACTGAGAGAATACTGATTAACAAACTCATTACGTTCCCGAACACTGAGACGTAGCTGATGAACTCATGGCCATTTCGACTTGAGTAATGAGACCTGGCACGGGCGGGTGTCACTGAGAGAATACTGATTCACAAACTCATTACGTTCCCGAACACTGAGACGTAGCTGATGAACTCATGACCATTTCGACTTGAGCAATGAGACCTGGCACGGGCGGGAGTCACTGAGAGAATACTGATTCACAAACTCATTACGTTCCCGAACACTGAGACGTAGCTGATGAACTCATGACCATTTCGACTTGAGTAATGAGACCTGGTACGGGCGGGAGTCACTGAGAGAATACTGATTCACAAACTCATTACGTTCCCGAACACTGAGACGTAGCTGATGAACTCATGACCATTTCGACTTGAGTAATGAGACCTGGTACGGGCGGGAGTCACTGAGAGAATACTGATTCACAAACTCATTACGTTCCCGAACACTGAGACGTAGCTGATGAACTCATGGCCATTTCGACTTGAGCAATGAGACCTGGCACGGGCGGGAGTCACTGAGAGAATACTGATTCACAAACTCATTACGTTCCCGAACACTGAGACGTAGCTGATGAACTCATGGCCATTTCGACTTGAGCAATGAGACCTGGTACGTTCGGGAGTCACTGAGAGAATACTGATTCACAAACTCATTACGTTCCCGAACACTGAGACGTAGCTGATGAACTCATGACCATTTCGACTTGAGTAATGAGACCTGGTACGGGCGGGAGTCACTGAGAGAATACTGATTCACAAACTCATTACGTTCCCGAACACTGAGACGTAGCTGATGAACTCATGACCATTTCGACTTGAGCAATGAGACCTGGCACGGGCGGGAGTCACTGAGAGAATACTGATTCACAAACTCATTACGTTCCCGAACACTGAGACGTAGCTGATGAACTCATGGCCATTTCGACTTGAGTAATGAGACCTGGTACGGGCGGGAGTCACTGAGAGAATACTGATTCACAAACTCATTACGTTCCCGAACACTGAGACGTAGCTGATGAACTCATGACCATTTCGACTTGAGTAATGAGACCTGGTACGGGCGGGAGTCACTGAGAGAATACTGATTCACAAACTCATTACGTTCCCGAACACTGAGACGTAGCTGATGAACTCATGGCCATTTCGACTTAAGTAATGAGACCTGGTACGGGCGGGAGTCACTGAGAGAATACTGATTCACAAACTCATTACGTTCCCGAACACTGAGACGTAGCTGATGAACTCATGGCCATTTCGACTTGAGTAATGAGACCTGGTACGGGCGGGAGTCACTGAGAGAATACTGATTCACAAACTCATTACGTTCCCGAACACTGAGACGTAGCTGATGAACTCATGGCCATTTCGACTTGAGTAATGAGACCTGGTACGGGCGGGAGTCACTGAGAGAATACTGATTCACAAACTCATTACGTTCCCGAACACTGAGACGTAGCTGATGAACTCATGACCATTTCGACTTGAGTAATGAGACCTGGCACGGGCGGGAGTCACTGAGAGAATACTGATTCACAAACTCATTACGTTCCCGAACACTGAGACGTAGCTGATGAACTCATGGCCATTTCGACTTGAGTAATGAGACCTGGTACGGGCGGGAGTCACTGAGAGAATACTGATTCACAAACTCATTACGTTCCCGAACACTGAGACGTAGCTGATGAACTCATGGCCATTTCGACTTGAGTAATGAGATCTGGCACGGGCGGGAGTCACTGAGAGAATACTGATTCACAAACTCATTACGTTCCCGAACACTGAGACGTAGCTGATGAACTCATGACCATTTCGACTTGAGTAATGAGATCTGGCACGGGCGGGAGTCACTGAGAGAATACTGATTCACAAACTCATTACGTTCCCGAACACTGAGACGTAGCTGATGAGATTACTGGTGTAGCTTGTAATTTATAGTGACGCACTCTGATTATGAATTTATTGCTTTTGACGATGTATATAATGAAGTGTAAATATTTATTTCTGTAATTCTAATTGTGTTTGTGTTTTTATAGTGACGTCAGCCTGAAAATGCTTTCTTGATGTGGCGAAACCTGCAGCTGACATAAGGTAACGTGAATATTGGTCTTTACTATAACTGTAGAGTAATTACTATGACTCACAATACGATCGCTTTTCGACCCTAATTTTGCAGAACAGCCTATTATTAATAATTATTACATAATTGGACATCACTATTACAGTGAGTTTTGTAGAAAAACGTTAAGAAGTATTAAGGTAAATGCATTTTATACGACATATTAGGCTTTAGAATATTCTTGGGCTATCGCGAGCAGAATGGTTTCAGCGGATGGTAGTGAACTTATGAACTTACTCAAAGAGGCCTTGGAAAAGGTTTGAATCTAATTAAAGAAACGAAAATGTGTTTACGAAAACGTATTTAACTCCATGTGTTCAGCAAACTTTGACCACGTATGATTTCGTAGGGCAGCTGTTAACGGGGTCGGTTTCATCTTAAGTATGCGATGTACGAATTTTCATCAAAGTACGCGTTTATGTTATTTTCAAATTAAATTTCATTTCGTATTCATTATGTTTTAATATGTGTTTAAAACTTGTTAAATACGGCGAATTATTCTTTTTTCAAATTGTTTATTTATACAGGCTTTTACCGTCATTTACTCTCGACACACAGTGTACACATTTCCACAGTACGCAAACACAAACCTGGCCAACCAATAGCACGCTACAAATACAGTCAGATTCAACACAACTTTGTACAGGTAATATCATTTACACGATACACTAGCAGTTACGAGTTTCGGAACTTACGTATCCGTATAAATATGTGAACGGCAGATGGGCACAACCGACGAACCTCTTCTACTGAGGTGTTGCCATCATTAGGAAAGGTAGAAAATTTCTCTACTGGGATTTTCTTGCGAAGCGAACTATATAGCTTACATGTATTATTATTAGACGAGACGTAGATGATTGCCTAGTATAATCAAAACTTTTAGGTCTCATTAATTTTCTAAAAACTTTACTTCGCGTAAGATTTCACATTTTGAGAGATTGCTATGTATTAAAGAAGAGTTTTGAAGTTATATTTCAGTATTTACTTAGACAATATTCAAGCAAATAAAAACACCAAGCTGAGGATTTAAAAAATAATGTTTTGATAGTCTTTTTGGCATGGTTCAGCCAACCCTCTCGCAAACGTGTTACAAAGCATTACAAAAATGAGAGAATTGACTTGAGAACTAAAAATACAATGATAAGGTTAATTTATTGTTTCGCTACCTTAAGTAGAGCGTTCATTTGTTGCCAGATACTGGGACCAAGACGTTAGGCAAGAAATAAAGCACCGAGACTATTTACCCGTCCTGATCTGTAGAAAAAATCCAGAAGCGTTTGGTTTTAAATTCCTGCAACAAATAATTCGGTAAATGTTTAGGCGGACTAATGACTTACATTGCAGAGAGAATAATCTATTGAAAGACCGAAACTAGGCTTATGGTATTATTAAGACCTTGTTTATTTTTATGGAAATCTAAACCACAAAACAACTACAACTAGTCATGTAGAAAATTTTGACAAATAGTTGTAATGTCTAACACTACAGACTTTGTTACGGCACAGTAAATGGCTTTCACGGGTGCCTCAACACCAGCCACATTTCTTTGCATCCAAATGTAACATGATACAATCGCCATATTGACAGTTTTCTTTATTACTTGAACAACTAAAATAATAATTAAAAAGAAAAATAGTTTTATAACATCAAAAATTTCATTACTGTTTTTTAGTCAACTGTTTCCTGGTGGAAAGGTGCAACACTACTAAGATAAGGTTGGTGTGACAAACACTAAGATAAGGTTGGTGTGATGCTTATTAATTAAGGTTGGTGCGCAGCCAGTAAGTTAGGTTTAGTGTATCATTCACTAAGATAAAATTCGCGCATCATCCACTAAGATAAGGTCTGTGTGGCAGCTGATAAGTTAAAGTTCGTGTATCACCACCCATATAAGGTTTGTGCGGATCTCACTGAAATAAGATTGGTGAGACACCACCTAAGTTAAGGTTGTTGTAACTCCCACTAAGATAAGGTCCGTGTTGCAGCTGATAAGTTAAATTTGGTGTATCACCACCCATATAAGGTTTGTGCGGATCTCACTGAAATAAGATTGGTGAGACACCACCTAAGTTAAGGTTGTTGTACCACCCACTAAGATAAAAGTGGTGCGTCGACCACTAAGATAAGGTTGGTGTGACACCCCCTAAAGTAAGGTTGGTGTAGCACCCACTAAAATAAGGTCGGTGTATCAGCCGTCAAGATAAACCTAGGTTGGTGAGACATCAACTAAGACGAAAGCTAATACATACGCTTGAACTAAAGGGTTGCATTTAAATCATATTCGATGAACGTATGTACTAGAAGTACTAGATGTACTAAGAAATGTTAGTACTAATGTGTGTATAATACACACATCTGTATTTAGGATAACTTTATGTTTTCTCATAAAAATGGCGAAGAAAATCATGTGAGAATACCCGGGTAGTTTTGGTGACCCTATGTGTTACCTTTATGCTCAGACAACTGCTGTTAGGCTTTGAAAGAAACATTTCTCTCACACTGAATTTGCAAACTCCCGAGTACCGCAAGGAATACAGGGAAGCCAAAATAATCCACTTTAATTCAATTTCATTTTTTGCAATAACTTTTGCAGCAGGTTTCACCCCCCCACCCCGGTTGCATGCAGAAACTAGTCTAGCAAATAAAAAAGTCTAATTTTTCAAAGTGGACCAGTTTCATAGCGGACCAGTTGCCCGCGACCACTTGAAATCTTGCACAATCCCCCACTCAACCAATCGCTGCTTATCTCGGAAAGTCTTTAAATCACAAACATATTTCGCCTAAGGGGTGAAACGTGCAGCTAAACAAGTATGTCTACTAAAAACGAATACAAGGTAGGCCTATACAATTTGCATAAAATAATCTTACGTCTGATACAGATTTTAAAATGAATATCTCTTCGAACACTATACATTTTATCTTTGTACAAATGTGGTAACATTTTCTGCAATTGTTTACTGTTTTGTCGTAAAATAATGAATTTTCTTTTTTAAAAAAAGAATTTAAAACTTTTTAATTTGCTCGTAATAGATTTTATTTTAAATTTCAATTTACCAGAGTATTTGGCAAAAACTTGGAATCAAAAGTTTCGTAATCTTTTAATTTAAATGAATAAAACCTCTTAACCACAAATACAACTACCTATTTAAATGAATAAAACCTCTTAACCACAAATACAACTACCTATTTAAATGAATAAAACCTCTTAACCACAAATTCAACTACCTATTTAAATGAATAAAACCTCTTAACCACAAATACAACTACCTATTTAAATGAATAAAACCTCTTAACCACAAATACAACTACCTATTTAAATGAATAAAACCTCTTAACCACAAATACAACTACCTATTTAAATGAATAAAACCTCTTAACCACAAATACAACTGTATGTTTAAATAATAAAACACCTTAACCACAAACACATCTGTCTATTTAAATGAATAAAACCTCTTAACCACAAATACAACTGTCTATTGAAATGAATAAAGCCTCAACCACAAATACATCTGTCTATTTAAATGAATGAAACCTCTTAACCACTAGTACATCTGTCTATTTAAATGAATAAAACTTCTTAATCACAAATACAACTGTCTATTTAAATAAATAAAACCTCTTAACCACAAGTTCAACTGTCTATTTAAATGAATAAAACCACAAATACAACTGTATTTAAATCATTGTGTACATTTCAATAGCAATGGAATCATCTTCAGAGGAAATTATAACAAAAATGAATGATAATTAGAGTAGGCCATGACGTGAATTCTGTCTTCATTACTAATCCTAACCAGGGTCTCTTTATATATATCAAACCCGACAGTATGCTATTTTACATCACAATCGAGAGTCTAAATTGTTTTTATCTTTAGGACAAGATCTTTAAAACCCACCCGTATATAGACCTATTATATTTAATTTTAAATTACCATAATACAAAGATAGAAAAGATGAAAAACAGTAACATACCAAATATACAAAATGATTTTTTCCAAACAACAATAGAAGTAATGCCACACCATTTTGCATGGCATTAATTTAACATTATAGTTTTAATATTATATAATAATCTAACAATAAACAACTATAAAATTATTAGTATGAATATAATTTAATAAGAAAAAAATAGCTTGTGGAACTCGTTGGAGTGCTGAAATGAAAACTTTCAAAGCCACGTCTACAAAAAGTTTTAATTGAGAAAAACGTTTAATTTTGCGTAAGGAGAAATTACCTTCTTTGACCTTGAAAAATTACCTAACATTTGATATCAGACTCGTCTAAGAATGTTTTCATTTAAAAAATTGAATTAAAAGTGCATAATATATTATTATCGTTATATAGAATCATTTGTAGTGAGATTTATCAAAAGTTTAATTAAATTAATATATTTAATAACTTATCTAAACTATTTAGGAATAACTAGTTCGGGTTACCAATGTTCAATAAATACTGTAACCTAACGTACGTGTAAAACAGCTGTTCTACAAACATAACCTACAATACAAAAACCAGCTGATATATGAAATCATATGTTGTCATTTACTTTGAAGTGACTCATAGCCTAATGGAGCCCTGATGGAAATAATACTGACGCAAAATTGTATGTTTATGTCTATCCAATATTTTTTTTAGGGCGTCGCTATAAAAGTTTCCACTTCAAACATTAATATTCTCTTATAACTGATTTGTTCATACATAACCTATTAAAGTTCACAAGAATGAGCTGTGGTTTTTAAAAACAAGTTAAAAGTATAATTATGTAAAATAAATACCACAAAACTACACTTTAGTGTTTGATTCTTTGTCATATTTTTCCAAATTAGTTAATGTAGACCTGGACTACACTAGATTTCAGAAAGGTGGCCGAAACCAACTATAAATACATATTTTTCCAAATTAGTTAATGTAGACCTGGACTACACTAGATTTCAGAAAGGTGGCCGAAACCAACTATAAATACATATTTTTCCAAATTAGTTAATGTAGATCTGGACTACACTAGATTTCAGAAAGGTGGCCGAAACCAACTATAAATACATATTTTTCCAAATTAGTTAATATAGACCTGGAGTGCACTAGATTTCAGAAAGGTGGCCGAAACCAACTATAAATACATATTTTTCCAAATTAGTTAATGTAGACCTGGACTACACTAGATTTCAGAAAGGTGGCCGAAACCAACAATAAATACATATTTTTCCAAATTAGTTAATGTAGACCTGGACTACACTAGATTTCAGAAAGGTGGCCGAAACCAACTATAAATACATATTTTTCCAAATTAGTTAATGTAGACCTGGACTACACTAGATTTCAGAAAGGTGGCCGAAACCAACAATAAATACATATTTTTCCAAATTAGTTAATGTAGACCTGGACTACACTAGATTTCAGAAAGGTGGCCGAAACCAACAATAAATACATATTTTTCCAAATTAGTTAATGTAGACCTGGACTACACTAGATTTCAGAAAGGTGGCCGAAACCAACAATAAATACATATTTTTCCAAATTAGTTAATGTAGACCTGGACTACACTAGATTTCAGAAAGGTGGCCGAAACCAACTATAAATACATATTTTTCCAAATTAGTCAATATAGACCTGGACTACACTAGATTTCAGAAAGGTGGCCGAAACCAACAATAAATACATATTTTTCCAAATTAGTTAATGTAGACCTGGACTACACTAGATTTCAGAAAGGTGGCCGAAACCAACAATAAATACATATTTTTCCAAATTAGTTAATGTAGACCTGGACTACACTAGATTTCAGAAAGATGGCCGAAACCAACTATAAATACATATTTTTCCAAATTAGTTAATGTAGACCTGGACTACACTAGATTTCAGAAAGGTGGCCGAAACCAACTATAAATACATATTTTTCCAAATTAGTTAATGTAGACCTGGACTACACTAGATTTCAGAAAGGTGGCCGAAACCAACTATAAATACATATTTTTCCAAATTAGTTAATGTAGACCTGGACTACACTAGATTTCAGAAAGGTGGCCGAAACCAACAATAAATACATATTTTTCCAAATTAGTTAATGTAGACCTGGACTACACTAGATTTCAGAAAGGTGGCCGAAACCAACAATAAATACATATTTTTCCAAATTAGTTAATGTAGACCTGGACTACACTAGATTTCAGAAAGGTGGCCGAAACCAACAATAAATACATATTTTTCCAAATTAGTTAATGTAGACCTGGACTACACTAGATTTCAGAAAGGTGGCCGAAACCAACAATAAATACATATTTTTCCAAATTAGTTAATGTAGACCTGGACTACACTAGATTTCAGAAAGGTGGCCGAAACCAACTATAAATACATATTTTTCCAAATTAGTTAATGTAGACCTGGACTACACTAGATTTCAGAAAGGTGGCCGAAACCAACTATAAATACATATTTTTCCAAATTAGTTAATGTAGACCTGGACTACACTAGATTTCAGAAAGGTGGCCGAAACCAACAATAAATACATATTTTTCCAAATTAGTTAATGTAGACCTGGACTACACTAGATTTCAGAAAGGTGGCCGAAACCAACAATAAATACATATTTTTCCAAATTAGTTAATGTAGACCTGGACTACACTAGATTTCAGAAAGGTTGCCGAAACCAACAATAAATACATATTTTTCCAAATTAGTTAATGTAGACCTGGACTACACTAGATTTCAGAAAGGTGGCCGAAACCAACTATAAATACATATTTTTCCAAATTAGTTAATGTAGACCTGGACTACACTAGATTTCAGAAAGGTGGCCGAAACCAACTATAAATACATATTTTTCCAAATTAGTTAATGTAGACCTGGACTACACTAGATTTCAGAAAGGTGGCCGAAACCAACTATAAATACATATTTTTCCAAATTAGTTAATGTAGACCTGGACTACACTAGATTTCAGAAAGGTGGCCGAAACCAACTATAAATACATATTTTTCCAAATTAGTTAATGTAGACCTGGACTACACTAGATTTCAGAAAGGTGGCCGAAACCAACTATAAATACATATTTTTCCAAATTAGTTAATGTAGACCTGGACTACACTAGATTTCAGAAAGGTGGCCGAAACCAACAATAAATACATATTTTTCCAAATTAGTTAATGTAGACCTGGACTACACTAGATTTCAGAAAGGTGGCCGAAACCAACAATAAATACATATTTTTCCAAATTAGTTAATGTAGACCTGGACTACACTAGATTTCAGAAAGGTGGCCGAAACCAATTATAAATACATACTTTTCCAAATTAGTTAATGTAGACCTGGACTACACTAGATTTCAGAAAGGTGGCCGAAACCAACAATAAATACATATTTTTCCAAGTTAGTTAATGTAGACCTGGACTACACTAGATTTCAGAAAGGTGGCCGAAACCAACTATAAATACATATTTTTCCAAATTAGTTAATGTAGACCTGGACTACACTAGATTTCAGAAAGGTGACCGAAACCAACTATAAATACATATTTTTCCAAATTAGTTAATGTAGACCTGGACTACACTAGATTTCAGAAAGGTGGCCGAAACCAACTATAAATACATATTTTTCCAAATTAGTTAATGTAGACCTGGACTACACTAGATTTCAGAAAGGTGGCCGAAACCAACTATAAATACATATTTTTCCAAATTAGTTAATGTAGACCTGGACTACACTAGATTTCAGAAAGGTGGCCGAAACCAACAATAAATACATATTTTTCCAAGTTAGTTAATGTAGACCTGGACTACACTAGATTTCAGAAAGGTGACCGAAACCAACTATAAATACATATTTTTCCAAATTAGTTAATGTAGACCTGGACTACACTAGATTTCAGAAAGGTGGCCGAAACCAACTATAAATACATATTTTTCCAAATTAGTTAATGTAGACCTGGACTACACTAGATTTCAGAAAGGTGGCCGAAACCAACAATAAATACATATTTTTTTCAAAGCCAATTCTAATGAAATCCCGGTTAGTTTCAAGGTTTTTGGGCCGAAGATGGTCGTACAGTAAGATAGCCTGCAACAAGAAGTCTACGTCAAATCCAACGTACTACCTACAAAAGGGGCAACTACTTATAAGTATTATGCCTATTCGAGTCCAATATGGGTAAACGACGCGACTGTTTCTTTTCCATTCGTTTAATTTTACCTAAAAAAATATTCCTAAATCTTTCCAATCACAGAGGGTATAATAACTGATGTATTAAATGACGCCTCACTCTCCTTTCTTCAATAAATTCCTCTGACGACGTCTGTTGTTACTAGTCTTAGTGTTCTTTCATTTTGGTTCTAAGCATTGATTATATGTTAAAGTGAAGTTATGAAAATGTGTGTTATTTTAATATAGATTATTATTATTTTTTTTAAATGTATCATTAAAAAGATGTATGATATTATGTGTTTAAACAAAAAGTTCCAGCAATAAGAGAACGCACCCTTCGATTCAAAACGTTTATTAATATAAATATTTCAAAATATATTTTCCACCCTACTTCCTCTACAGAACCTTAGGATTAACGCGAGCGAATAGTAGAGTGATAAATGTAGACGTAGGGTAAAGTAGGTCTAATTCATGTACGGGTTACCCCGTTATATGTTTTATTGTAAAGTGGGTAACTGGTAGACGCCAATAGAAAGTGGATCTCCTTCAGGTACACGACCATCCGCGGGGAAGCTGAAAGTTGTCCATATTTTCAGAACCAGGTGATTATTCTAGTGTTTCCATAGCTCTACATTACCCCACATACTCTTTTATACGTTTTATCATATAGGGGGTAACTAATGTACTCCAATAAATAATGGATCTCCTTCAGGTACACGACCATCCGCAGGGAAGCTGAAAGTTGTCTATATTTCTAGAGCCAGGTGATTATTCTAGTGTTTCCATAGCTCTACATTACCCCACATACTCTTTTATACGTTTTATCATATAGGGGGTAACTAATGTACTCCAATAAATAATGGATCTCCTTCAGGTACACGACCATCCGCAGGGAAGCTGAAAGTTGTCTATATTTCTAGAGCCAGGTGATTATTCTAGTGTTTCCATAGCTCTACATTACCCCACATACTCTTTTATACGTTTTATCATATAGGGGGTAACTAATGTACTCCAATAAATAATGGATCTCCTTCAGGTACATGACCATCCGCGGGGAAGCTGAAAGTTGTCCATATTTCCAGAACCAGGTGATTATTCTAGTGTTTCCATAGCTCTACATTACCCCACATACTCTTTTATACGTTTTATCATATAGGGGGTAACTAATGTACTCCAATAAATAATGGATCTCCTTCAGGTACATGACCATCCGCGGGGAAGCTGAAAGTTGTCTATATTTCTAGAACCAGGTGATTATTCTAGTGTTTCCATAGCTCTACATTACCCCACATACTCTTTTATACGTTTTATCATATAGGGGGTAACTAATGTACTCCAATAAATAATGGATCTCCTTCAGGTACACGACCATCCGCGGGGAAGCTGAAAGTTGTCCATATTTCCAGACCCAGGTGATTATTCTAGTGTTTCCATAGCTCTACATTACCCCACATACCCTTTTATACGTTTTATCATATAGGGGGTAACTAATAGACTGCAATAAAAAATGGATCTCCTTCAGATACGCAACATTCCGCGGTGACGCTGAAATTCTCCCCTGTTTCCAGTAACTGGAGATCATTATGCTATTTATATAGTACTCCATTATTCCATTTACCGTCCCTAATAGGTTTTAATATAAAGGGGGTAACTAATGTACTCCAATAAAAAAATGAATCTCCTTCAGGTACGTGACACTCCGCGGTGACGCTGAAATGTTCCCCTGTTTTGAGTAACAGGTGACCATTATGGTATTTCTATAGTATTCCATTATCCATTTACCGTTCCTTATACGTTTTCTTACAAAGGGGGTAAGTGGTAGACTCCAATAGAAAGTGGATCTTCTTCAAAGTAATTGCATTTTCCCCTTAGGCGATAACATTATACATGTTATTGTAGTGGTTCCTCCTCAGGAATGTGACAGCCATGAACTACCTCTGTAGAGTTACATCCTTAATAGGCGACAATAGGCTTTAAACACATTTCCAGGTCCTGAAATGTAACATATTTCAGTAAATAGGAACGTGGAAACGCTCATCACGCAATAAGACCAGACTTTCGCCAAGTTAAGCTCAGTCTCGATACATCTAAAGCTATTTTTGCCACAGCTGACAAGGAAAGCAATTTAGCAAATGTTTTAAGAACGTGTAGTACGTAGGTATTGGCATTAACTATTCACCTTAAAAATATTGGTCCAGATCTGATAGTAGTGATTCTACGTTTAACGTACTAAAGGATAATTAGTTTCGCCATTAGATGCATTTCAGTAGTCATGTTTCTTCCCAGGTGGCGGGAACATGACTAAATAAAATAAACATATAATTGGGGCGGAAGCTGTGTATCTATATAATATTAAGTTCAAACAATTGGCAATACGTTACTAGTGATGTATTTGTGTTAAAACTAAGTAATTATTTAATGGAATTACTATTATGCCAATACGTTTAATGACTTCATTACATTATCTCAGGAAGTAATCATAAATGACTTTACATTTATACTGCTTCACAATATGACCTATATGTACAAGAAATAACTATGGGTTTATTAGATCTCTCAGAAAGAGTATAAGGACAATGGAATTGTATATATTACGTCAGTTGTGTTAATTACGTTTAATAGGGAATTACTATCCTTATCCTGGTTTACAAGCCAATTGTGGGGTTACTACAGACGTTACAGTCTGCCAATAGAAATAAAAAGCCATAAGCCAATTAGATACTTTGTTGCGATAAAACAAACATATCTCACCTGCATGATATTTATTCTAAAGTCTCTATAAAGGGTTTTAAGGCGACATCTTGATTCATCGTATAAGAACAACTCTTTCCAATTCTTCCTACAACGGGATGGAATGGGTGTAGCCTTTATGGAGTAGGTCTACTTTAGCTGCACAAGTCAGGTGAACATGTAGAGGGCACAGATCCGGTCTATAATAATTACGATAACTTATAATAATTCTGTAATAACGTAAGGAAAGAAAGTCAGGTGATCATGTAAAGGGTACAGATCCGGTCTATAATAATTTCTATAATTTATAATAATTCTGTAATAACCTAAGGAAAAAAGAAGTCAGGTGACCTTGTAGAGGGCACAGATCCGGTCTATAATAATTACGATAACTTATAATAATTCTGTAATAACGTAAGGAAAGAAAGTCAGGTGAACATGTAAAGGGTACAGATCCGGTCTATAATAATTTCTATAATTTATAATAATTCTGTAATAACCTAAGGAAAAAAGAAGTCAGGTGACCTTGTAGAGGGCACAGATCCGGTCTATAATAATTACGATAACTTATAATAATTCTGTAATAACGTAAGGAAAGAAAGTCAGGTGAACATGTAAAGGGTACAGATCCGGTCTATAATAATTTCTATAATTTATAATAATTCTGTAATAACCTAAGGAAAAAAGAAGTCAGGTGACCTTGTAAAGGGCACAGATCCGGTCTATAATAATTCTTATAACTCACGGTCAGGTGAACACTTAGAAGATACAGATCTGTGTCAGTAGGGAGTTTTAAATATTCCCTTCACTGTATAATATGGGTAATAAAATGGAGTTAGCAGTATTTTCTTATGTATAATATTGCTAGAAATATGGAATTTTAAATGCAGTTATATGGCTAAAAATATGAAGTTTTAAATTTTTCCTTCACGGCATAATATGCCTAATAATATTGAGTTTTCAATATTTTATTTTATTTATGATATATTAAAATTTTATGTTATTTTATTTGATTTCATTTTTAAATAAATCCCTCTGTTACTGAAAATCCCCTGTTACTGGAAATAGGGGAAACGTTCAGCGTCACTGCGGATGGTCGTGTACATGAAGGAGATCCATTTTTTATTGGAGTATATTAGTTATCCCCTTAATAATAGAGTGTATAAGAAAGGGTAAATGTGATAATGTAGTAATATGGAAACACTAGAATGATCCCCTGGCTCTGGCAATGGGGAATATTTTAGGATTATTATTTACGCTGAGAGTCGCGTAGTTACGTAAAGAAGAAATTTCTATTTTATTAATTGAAAAAAATTTTTAAAGAATTTTCTTTGCATTTAAACTTTCCTAAAATGTTACGTAGGTTTTGAAAAATAAAATGTAGCATTTCGCTGTTGAGTTTAAATTAATATCCCATAT